>CM051237.1:402864859-404064859 GCA_027917425.1 Gastrophryne carolinensis
CCCTATTGCCAATGAGCAAGTAAGCCACATCCAGTGTCGGAATGAAGTACCTTGGGCCCACCAGATGTAACCCATTCTTGGAGCCCAACCTGCAGCTATAACACAATAATGCAAGACAATTAATATACTGCTTAAAATACAAACTCGAGGAACACCTCAGGCAAACCAGAAATGTAGTCTTGGACCTCCTGTACTGCCCCCATGGTGACTTTGCGTTTTATTTTTTATAGGGCTTTTACAGACACTTTAAGGATTATGGAGAGAGGTTATATTTCCATGACTGTTTGCCTACAGGTACCCTTTTAAATGCAGCTTTGTGTTTTCTGACAATAAGCTCTCTTTACGGTGCCCACATTGTTCCTATAGCTTTTTCGCCCTTCTTTTTTGTAGTATAAATAAAATCCACAGGTCAGATCTTCATCTCCCTGCGCCATCATGACCAGCAGAAAACACCAAAGCCTATGCAGCCGTCTTCCTTCTGCCGCTCTCTGTTCTCTATTCTTGGCTGTTCCTCAAGTCTAAAAAAAATAAATGACGGGTTGCAGCAGCAAAATGAATTCTTCTCACGCTGGTGAACTGTGAGATAAAAAAAATCTCCTGCATAAACTATAGCATGAGTCTATAAATGCACCCGCATGTATGTGCGCGCGCCTATGACCTCATGTATTGGCAGGCTTCAAGTAACAGGAGGCGATTGCATTGGACCATTTTGCAGGCTTCCAAGTAGCCCACAGGATGTCTTTTCAAGTTTTCTGCCACATGTACCACTAATTCCTCAACTTCCTAACAGTGTTTGGATTGCTGTTTTTCCTCACATTTAGGAAATGTGCTATATACTGCTCACTTCCCAGGCTGCCGGCCCGCTGCTTTATAGGCCTTTCATTGTGTTTGCAGCCTCCCGCCAGTCATCAAGGGGTTATGGGTTTGATTACTTTTTTTTGGTATAGGTCTTGCTGCTCTCAGAGTATTTTATTCATTTTCTCAGGATTTTCTTTTCTAGTATATTCTGTTTAACTAATTAAAAAACATCTGATCGCTAAATATGATCCCCTAACTCTACCTATTTCATAAGGGGCTTTATCATTTAAATGTTATTCATAGTAATGCACTGACCTGATATTGATGGGATTTGTTTTAGGTCTTTATCTGGATTAAAGTCGCTAACTTTACTCATTCCATTAGTCTTGGTGCTGATTTGGTAATAAACTCAAGTACCTACCTCACTCATGGCACAGTAAGGCTAAATTAGGCATGAACTATCTTACCACTATGGTTCGGGGCCAAAAGGGAATTGGAGCCCTCAAAATTAAACAGAGGACACACAAATTCACAATATAATAAATTGAACACATGACTACCGACATAAAGCCAGTACAGCTTTATCGCCATCCCGGGCATCCCAGTTTAAAATGCCAGTCTACTGGATAAAACCAAGGAAGTATATCCACCCATTTCGTTTCATAGACCACGGCAGTCCTATTCACCACACAGCTGGCAACTAATAGGTTTTCCTTGGTGGGCATATAGGCACTCTATTGGCTGCCAATGGTACTTGAAAAGTGCGGGCTGAGTTGCGTAATCTGCTCAAATGTGGCTTCCAGTGGATGGGCATTTATAATCATTAGCTCTGTGAACTCTTCTTTTTGTACTGTAAGCTTAAAGTATGTCAAAAGCAGGTAAAGGGCCCCCCATGCCCCACCCACCTTCCTTGCTTGTGTACCTCGTTCAGTAATGCCAGCTCGGCAATGACCATGCCCACCTGCGATTTTTGAGATTGCCGATTGGCTGATCTAAAAAATGCCAGATGGCATAAGCTGGCCACTGGCTTTAGCCGCGGCTCCCGCCCCCAGCCGCTCTGAATACCTTGTTGCGGGAGCACTTCTTAGCTAAGGCGCCATGGGAGCTCCAGTAAAGGTAAGTTTGGGGACGACTCCAGGGGTTTCACACAGCAGGGCAACCTGATTTTGGTTCCCCTGAGGGAAGGCTAGCAGTTGTACCTGGAGTGCAACAAGGGGAATTTGGGAAACTTAGGAAACTCCCCCTATGTCCACTGCATTTAGTCCATCCAGGTTAGCTACCAACATACCAGGCAAGCATATCCAGGTCCAGTCTATCTATTTACCTACTGCACACAGAGCTTGCGTGCCCCTGCATACAGTTAATTTAGCTGCTCACTTTATTCTCTCCAAGCGCACAGGGGGTTGTGGCTGTCCTAGACAGATCAGCTGTGTGGGAGGCCTATTGATTCCATTTATGTACCAACTCGAGGCCTGTAGTTTCTATAGACAGGGCTGAAAACTAGTAAGCTCAAAATGCACACCAGCATGTCTTTATTCATGCCTGTGGCTTATTTGTAAGATGAAGATGTTTTTTTTTTATAAGATGGCAGCAAATAAGGCTGTATCACAGCAGTGGGGTCTATTTTGTTGTAGTTGGGCTATTTCATGTACATCCTGGTGATTGATACACTTTAAAACTTGATAGCATCTATTTATTATTAGGGAAAGACCAATCTAATTACATTAGAGCAGTGTTCCCCAACCCTCCCCTCCAGAGCCACCAATAGGCCAGGTTTTGCAGCTCTCAACGCAGATGAAGCAGTTGCTGCAACAGCAGAGCTACAGAGTTAGCTTTGTGGAGATTCACGAAAATAACCTGTTGGTGTCTCTCAAAAAGCAAGTTGGGGAAAACTGCCCACTGCCTTGTGTAATGGGTAGCCATACTTAATTACTTTAAAGTAAATATTAAGGCCAATGCGCAAGGTAGAAAACTTTTCTGCCCCAGTGAAACCTATTGGGTCATTAATCTTTTGACGTCTGCTGGTTTTTATATGCGTAAATGTCAAATATTTTGATTTCTTGTATAACGTCCTGGCTGATAGATAACTAGGTAGATAACTAGGTATTCTCAAAAGCTCACCTTAAATTTTACTCTGCCTACTAAAAGTATCTCCCTTTTTACTTCCCTTCTGTACTTTTCTATACGGCTAAGACTGCACAACACAGTATGTCATAAAAATTGAATACATCCATTGAAAGACAACCCTTCTTAGGTCTTAACAGCATTGGTGCTTTTTGGGCTAGCGTGACCTTATTCATACTTACATTGCTACTACAATGGTTCTCAGTTACACCAGCAACAAGGGGGGCAGCAAACCAGGCACAGAGTAACTCAGGGAGGAGGCCCAATTTTTATGGCCATTGGAACCCCAATTTCTTCATTCCCTCTGTAGGTTACAGTGCTGCACCTGGGCAATGGGGCATCTTTTAGTAGGGGGTGGACCTTTCCCTTCTGGGCTTAGATTTGCCAGATTCGCCTTGGCTTCAGACTTAGAAGTGGCAAAACATACTGCTAACTTTTTAGATGTATGATTGATTTATTTGACCCACAGTTCTCACTCTATAGTGGAGGGTTCAACTAAACCTTCAAGGGCCCCATAGTATGAAAAGCCCTTATTGTTCGATTCCTTTATCTTGACTTGGCATGCTTGTAACTTTTCTTCTTTGTAGGGTGTGAATTTTCATTTGAGAACAGGGGGTCGGTTATTTCTATATGCATTCTAAAACTAATATAGTCTTTTGTGTCTTATTTAATCTCCTTTACTAATGAATATGTAAGCTAAATAACAATCTTGTTTCCCTTTCTCTTCCTATTAGACCTAATGGAAGAACTTCCAGACTCTGGGGATAAAAATGTACAGCGCTTCTTCTTCAACTTGACTTCCATCCCCAATGAGGAGCTCATCACTTCAGCCGAGCTTCGTATATTTCGAGAGCAGATTCGGGAGCCAGTTGAAAGTGACAGCAATACGACTCTCCGCATTAATATTTATGATATTGTGAAGCCAGCTGCAGCCGCCTCCAGGGGGCCCGTCACAAGACTTTTGGACACCCGACTGATACATCATAATGTAAGCAGATGGGAAAGCTTTGATGTCACACCGGCTATTATCAGGTGGATTGCACACAGACAGCCTAATCATGGCTTTGTGGTGGAAGTGACTCACTTAGACAATGAGAAAAAAAATGTCACCAAGAGACATGTGAGGATCAGTCGATCATTGATGCCCAATCAAGACCAATGGTCCCAAATGAGGCCGCTTTTAGTAACTTATGGCCATGATGGCAAAGGACACCCTCTCCACAAAAGAGAAAAAAGACAAGCGAGGCATAGACAAAGGAAACGGCTCAAATCGAGCTGTAGAAGACATCCATTATACGTAGACTTCAGTGACGTTGGTTGGAATGACTGGATCGTGGCGCCGCCTGGCTACCACGCCTTCTACTGCCATGGAGAATGCCCTTTTCCACTGGCGGATCATTTTAACTCCACAAATCACGCCATTGTACAAACTTTGGTGAACTCAGTCAACTCCAACATCCCAAAAGCTTGCTGCGTGCCGACAGAACTGAGCGCTATTTCTATGCTCTACCTTGATGAAAATGAGAAAGTTGTATTAAAAAACTACCAAGACATGGTTGTGGAGGGGTGTGGGTGCCGCTAAAAAGTACAACCTACAAAATAAATATACGTTCATGAAAAGCTGACACTTTATTATTTCCCAACAGAGACTTTATTTATGTAATGAAAATGCTAAAAACTGTTATTTTGAATATATATTTATGTCTACAAGAACGTTGGGAAGCAAATATTTTACTCTGATAAATATTCCTTTTTTTTTTTTTTTCTTTTAGTTGTACATTTTATATGGGTTTTTTTCCCAGCACATGAAGTATAATGGTCAGATTCCTATTTTGTATTTATTTTCCAATATAACCACTTTTTAGGTAAAAAAATAGCGTTTTTTGTATTTATATGTAATCATAAGAAATATAGGGTTTGTAAATATGTTTCTTAAAGCAGATTTGATGTATTTAAGTGGAAAGGTATACACGGGAGGTCAAAAGAAAATGCTAAATATTTTACTTTCTTCTATGCTACTGTCGATGTCATTTCTTTAAACCCTTAAGAAAGAAGTTAATCTCGGGAATTAGCTGAACAGATTAATGTATTGTGCAATTTTCAGGCATTTTGCAGTGTTGGCAAATCAGTTCATTTAACAGTGAAGCTATATAAATATTTATACAGGTATAATATAGAAAAAAAATAGTAATTGGCAAATCTATACCAACACCCTATAATCCTATAGGAGGTACCATACCAGTTACCAAATTTGCTCAACTAATTACTGTGCTCATGCAAAAAAAGGTCCTAGTTTGATGTCACCCAATGTATATGAAGTATTGAGATTATTATTTAGGTGCTTGATGTTTCATAAAAATATAAATTATTTAAATAGTTTAGATTTTTTTTTATTGTGCGGGCCAACAAATATAATATATGATACAACATTCACAGTTATAATTGTAAAATAAATGTTATATCACATGTACTTTAAAAAAATATAGGAATATGTTGGTTAAAGAAGAAGGCAATGAGAATTAAAGGGGAGGCAGCAGTGGGTAGGTGGCCCCACCCTATGTGCCACTGTTCTAATTGAATCCCTCATTGGAGTCAAAACCTAGGGTGGTGTATTAATGCTGTTAGTCTGGAACCCACAGAAGGATTTACTTCAAATGGTTGTATAGGAGAAATTGCGTAGTTAAGATATCTGGGTTAACTCCTCTTAAATGATCTGTAAGGTCAAAATAAAAAAATGGCGTTCCCTCACAGCCCCACAGACTTGAACACTACTATTTCTGTGTGCTGCAGCACTCTTGTTTTGAGATTATCTGCTACGAAGCTCCTGATCATTATCCCAGATAGCTTATCTTTGCTGGATGCTCAGATGATGTGTGCCCTGTGGCCATTCATCAAGGGAGTGGGATAGGGAGTATGTGAATTATTGCAAATATATATAGTTAAAGTGATCCTATAAAATAAGCTGCTAAACTGTTTTTAAACAAGAGGACAGGAAATTCTGCTGTACTAGTCCATATGCTATTGTAAAAGCTTTCCCTATTTCAGTTTGGCCTATCTGTTTGGCATCTTCACTGAAAGTGGTACCCTAAATGTTGGCTACATGGGTCTGTAAAACCAGCTCCAACATCCACACTTAGCAGGGAAAACTGTCAACTCTGCCACTGAACCCTTCATTCTAAATGGCCCAACTGGCTAAATACAAAAAATAGGAGCAGGCAAGATTTAGTTTTCATGTTCAGCACTTGCTCTCTATAAGATATGCCATGTTCACATGTATTAGCTGCATGCTATTATTTGCCCAAATCTCCATGTCAATCAGGCAGAAGCATGGTGAACCATATTTTGTCTACAATTTGCCTTCGACTATAGAGTGCAACTTAGTTAAAATGCAGTGCAACTTTTATATCTCCATTGCCCACAACAGGTATGTGTGAGCCTAGTTTTTTCGGCCACCAAGCAGGGTTAAGGGAAAAAAAAATAATCTGATTGGTAGTTTAGAGGAATGGCTCCATCGACTAGACCAGGTTAATATTTTCTGTTCACTCCGAGAATGAAAACTTTTTGAACTAAAAATATGGGCATATTGCTACAGAGGACCCATTAGTTAGATTTTGGCCTCCTTCCATTAAGCTAGAACCCATGGATAGAACCAGGTCTTCCTTGCAAGGTCTTCTTCAAGTTTCTAAGAACTGCTTTAATAGAGTTCCGGGACAAGTCACTGGCCAACTAAAATACCACCAAAATACTAATTGGCAGTCGTATGACCATCGTTTAAGAATGGGGGATTTAATAGGTGGAGCTGTTTGGATATCAGGTAGGCGAGGGAATGGCAGAATTGTGTAGGTCTATTTAAGTTTTGGATAATTTGGGAAAGCGTAATTTTTTGCTGTTGGGATTTATCTGCCTTGTTTTTCGGACAGACAATGAGGGGGAATGGTCCCAGAACAGGGAGATAACTTTAAAATCTTGTCTCCGCCATAACATCCCACCCCAGGAGGACTAGAAAGAAAATCGACCACATAGATATGCAGCAGCAAAAAACTAACAAAATCAGGTTATTCAGAAGGGTAAAAAATCGTTATTGAGACTTATGTTTAGGAGCAAAAATCTGTACTGGCCTACTAGTATGGTAACACAGTTATGGTAACATTTGCCATTACCAGAAATCTTTGCAAAGTAAACAACTACCCGATTGAGACCTGGCTGTCCAGTTTTATTCTGTACCAGCTCTTGGTCTGTCTAATTTATTTCTACCTGAAGACCAAGCTCAACAGGCTGTACTGTATATGTACGCTATACTACAGAAAATCAATGGGTTGGACAGTTCTTTTAGCAGGAAACCTGTGTTCATCACAACAGGGTGAATAAGTAAATTCTGTTCAGGGAAATGTAGGTTACGATTATGTTTCCTATATAGTACATCCCACCGACAGTAAATGTTGGATAGCACTTGTACCCTCCATATAATTGTGAATGTTGTATCAATATCTGGGTACCTAAATGACGTATATTTTTTATCAACTGTTATTGCTATATTCATCAGTATCCCAAAAAAGCACCAGCCTAGAATTCCAGGCAAGTACTTTATCTAGTGCAAACATAAAAGCAGAGGTCTGCTTTTGCTACACAACCTGCAGTGGGTTTAATCCCAACTTCAAAAGGTAAGCCAAGATGGGGGTGTTGTACAGCTCTGGGGATTATCTACAAGGAGCCAAAACCTACACAGCCCTTTTTTAAATCCAGTCTACCATCAAACATATGGATTTGAAAAAGGTTGCTAAGATCATTGCAGGATAGGGTGACCCTTTCAGTTTTTCTGAACCACACCATCGTTTTTTTTTTCTTCTTTTAGGGATTTAATTGGTGTGGCAAACAAAATACATCCACGTCTATATTTGCACCACAAAAGAAGCTGCTTCAAGTAACGTAAATACCAAAAAAAATGAATTTTACTTGCCACAGTCAGATTACCAAGAGATGTTTCACGTTTCCACTACAAAGTTGGTTTGTGCAGTATGGTTGTGTAATGGAAAGCCTTTTTCAAGAAACCTTATATAACAAACCCTTGTCACTAGCGTGGGGTTCTAGTTTATTTTCACACAAATTCCCCCAGCACTTCTTATATACTTTTTCGTCCATCCTGGGTTTTGTAATGAAAAAAAAAAAAGCAATTGAAATGTCCAGATGTCCAATAAATGATGAAGTTCTGGTTTCAGTTCTTCTAAAGCTACATACGTCTCAGTCTCTCTTCTTTAAAAACAAATGTGCTGCCCACTGAAACATCATGCTAGCTGATCCAGTGCTGAGCTGATATCTTCCTCTTCTACTGTCCTCTTTGTTCACAATGTCTTAGATATTCACAATGAGAAAAAAATACACAACACAAAAAAAATCTTCTACATTTCTGTGTCTGTTCCAGTCTGTCCTCTACCAGGCGGAACTCTCTTTAGCTCATGGCAGGTCTTCTACGTCCCTTACAGGGTCTTCCAATCCATATTCTTGCTGTCCTCTGGAGGTGTCGCTGTCAGAAGCTGCCACCTCCATCTGTAGAATTTGGGGACACAGGTTCCCCTAGCTGCTTTCCCAGAGGCTTTTGTACCCCTCTAAGGTTACCCCCCTACCATCTGATTAACTACATCACTACAAAGGAGGGATATGGGGGGTTCTGGAGAATCGCCCTCTATACCCCTCTTCTCCAGTTATGTCAAAGTCACATTGGGGAGATTCCAGAGAGGCTCCACCTCTGTAGTAAAAACGCTTCCATCAAACGGCTCTGTTAAGCAGCAGGAGGAGGATCGAGCGGTTTCTCCCTTCCTTCCAGATATCAGCATTTTTACTGAGCCGGTGTGGGACAGAGGTCAGGATAAGGTCATTATAGGTTAATTGAGAATATTAACAATATTTTTGTGGTGTCTTTTATTTTTTTGAATAGCTAAGGGGACCCCTATTCCAGGATACGTTTTTAGAAATTTAAAAACGTAAAATTGTTATGTTTATATGTATTCACCTTTTCGGTACAGTATGAAGCCCCTAAAACGTTCTTTTGCACCCAGTTATCTTCAGTAGTCACATGCTTAGTGAAATTAAAACGGACCTTCACCCTGAATAAGAGTCTATCTTGTATGTTTTCCCCACACTGTACGTACAGATTGCTCACAATAAAAATCCTACTAACTGCACCTATATTCTAAGTATACAGCACGTCCTGTTCCAGAAGGTATTCCTTACACTTGGGATATACTCCAGTAGATGCCCCATATATACCAGGGACCTCCCACAAAATCCCCAGCCATTTGGCTCCCTTTTGGCTGGCCATCGCTTCCCCCCTCGCTCTCCCTTGTAGATCTTGGCGGGGGGGGGGGTGCATGTATTTGCCACATGTCGTGTGTTGCGTTTTGATCCCTCTTGTATCGGTTGCACTGGTTTCTTTTGCCGCTGCACGTTTGTACTACGCTCTGCGGTCGGCGGCGACATCGCCTCAGGCGCTGCTGCGCCATATTTGGCTGGCCTTGTCAGGTGGGCGCGTTTTCGCGCTCTTCGGGGGGGGGGGGGCGGGCCTGACACGTTCTGCATCACATTCTTCCCTACCTGGATGACATGCTTATTGCTTCTCAGTCCTTCCATCAGGCAGAACTGGACACTCAGAGGGTGGTGTCCACATGATTCTGGATTCAGCTCAGGTCAAGATCTTTCTTCCTCAGCAGAAGGTGGAGGTCCTTCAAGAGAAAGTTCAGCTGCTGCTGTCTTGTCACCATCCATCCATCCATCAGGCAGGGAATGCAGCTGGTGGGCCTGATGGTGTCCTGCTTCGAGGCGGTTCCATATGCTCAGTTCCACATGAGGCCTCTTCAACTTCACCTCTTGTCAGTATGGGATCGGGACCCTGGGTCCCTGGATCAGGTGTTTGTCTTGTCCCCTCAGGTCAGGCGGTCTCTAGTGTGGTGGCTGGTCTCTGGAAACCTGCTGGGGGGCAGGTCCTTTCTGGCCCCCTGCTGGGAGACTGTCACCACGGATGCCAGTCTGGGCAGTGGTCAGTGGGGCCCTCAGGAGGCCCATGCCCCTATCAACATTCTGGAATTGAGGGCAATCAGGTTGGTTCTCACCCATTTAACCCCACACCTGAGGGGTCGGGCTGTTCAGGTCCGCTCGGACAACCAGACGGAGGTTGCCTACATCAATCATCAGGGAGGGACCCTCAAGGAAGTGTCCCTGATACTGTCCTGGGTGGAGGAAAATGTTCCCTGCATCTCAGCTATGTACATCCTGGGGGTGGAGAATCTGGAGGCAGACTCTCTGAGCAGGGGGACCTCTCGTCTGGGAGAGTGGTCCCTCAGCAGCAGGGTGTTTCGCTCCCTGTGCCACCGCTGGGGTCAGCCGAACGTGGATCTTTTAGCATCCCGTCACAATCACAGGCTTCCAGTCTTTGTCTCTCTGTCCCACCTCTGGCCTTGGCCGTGGATGCCCTGGCAATGTATGTGTTTCCCCCGTTTCCACTGCTGGGCAGGGTGCTGCGCAAGATAGTTCAGGAAGGGGTGCCAACCATTCTGGTGGCCCCCTGTTGGCTAAGAAGAGTGTGGTTTGCAGACATTGTGCAAATGGCAGTAGATCAGTACGCTCTGCCACTGGTTCCAGATCTGCTCACTCAGGGACACCTACGCCACCCCAATTTACCAACGCTGGCTTTGACGGCCTTGCTGTTGAAACCTCCATCTTGATGGAAAAGGGGCTGCCTGCCTCGGTGGTGAATACTATAATCAGGGCTAGGAAGAGGTCTTCTTCTTCCATCCTATTACAGGGTTTGGCGTACTTACATTGACTGGTGCGAGTTGTGTGTTTTCTATTCATAGGATTCTGGAGTTTCTCCAACATGGTTGGGATCTGGGTCTTCAGCTCAGTACTCTGAAAGGCCATGTTTCTGCTTTGGCTATTTTTTGCCAAAGATCCTTTGCTCAGCATCCCCTGGTTAAGACCTTTTTTCCAGGGGGTTACTCACGTGCGTCCCCCACGTAAGCCTATGTTACCAGTCTGGGACTTGAACTTGGTTTTATCTTCCCTGCAGTGGTCTCCCTTTGAGCCCTTGCAAGGGGCTCCTTTGTCCATTCTTACGCTTAAGGTGGTCTTTTTGGTGGCTATTACTTCTGTTAGGCGTGTTTCTGAGTTGGCGCTTTCCATCAAGCCTCCTTATTTTGAGAGACACCAGGACAAGGCGGTGTTTCGTTTTAAGCCAGATTTTCTGCCTAAGGTTGTTTCTGCTTTTCATCTCAATCAGGACATTTGGGTTGATTCAAAGAAACATGTAACAGCTTGGATTTGGGTCACGATCATCCTATTTTTCACGTCCGCTCGTGCGTTCGTATGAACTTGCGAGTGATTCAATAAGCAAATACGTTTCTATCCTAAAATATACGTCAGTCAGTTGGCAATCGTAAAAATCACGTTCATGTGCTCACCTGTTGCGGCGGCAGCCTGTTTTTTCTGCTGCTTCCATCGTCCACCTCTTCCAATTACTTGCGTTTGCCTCTGGTTTTCATTGGTTTTTGGCCTCTTAGATTCGTGCGTTCGTATGTTTATAAGATCTTGCGCATGCGCACCCTCAACCAGAAACTTACCTAAACCCCTTAGCGCTTGCATCCAACTTCATTTCTCGGTCCCTCAAACTTACCTAAACCCCTTAGCGCCTGCATCCAACTTCATTTCTCGGTCCCTAAAACTTACCTAAACCCCTTAGCGCCTGCATCCAACTTCATTTTTCGGTCCCTAAAACTTACCTAAACCACTTAGCGCTTGCATCCAACTTCATTTCTTTGTCCCTCAAACTTACCTAAACCCCTTAGCGCCTGCATCCAACTTCATTTCTCGGTCCCTCAAACTTACCTAAACCCCTTAGCGCCTACATCCAACTTCATTTCTCGGTCCCTCAAACTTACCTAAACCCCTTAGCGCTTGCATCCAACTTCATTTCTCGGTCCCTCAAACTTACCTAAACCCCTTAGCGCCTGCATCCAACTTCATTTCTCGGTCCCTAAAACTTACCTAAACCCCTTAGCGCCTACATCCAACTTCATTTCTCGGTCCCTCAAACTTACCTAAACCCCTTGGCGCTTGCATCCTTCTTCATGTTGACGACTTACCCAAACCACATAATGTACATATGTCTATATGTTTCTAAGCGTGTTGTTTCTTGTTTGTGTAATTGTTTTTGGTTGCGCATATTAGAAAAGACACATTTATGAAGTCTTAAAATATAATTTATTTAAATTATTTTTTTTTTTTTGGATATTTTTGGTTTAAACATAATTTTTTTATTGGGGTGTTTTGTTTAAAACCCCTTTATTTTTTTTTTTTTTTTTTTTTTACAAACATATTAAAAATTTTTTTTTTTTGCCTTAAAAACAGAGATAAAAATTTTTTTTGTTTTTTAAAAACAAAAAATATAAACATTTATAAACAATTATAAAATTTGTAAAACTTTTAACAAAAGTAGCCAGGACCAAGGGCACTAATCCTCCTCCTCTTCTTCATCTGTTGGCCCCAACGTCGCCTGTATGGCCAGCAGCTTGGCCACCAACTCCTTTATTCTTTTTTTTTTTCCCAGCCAATGTTTTTGGGATCATCCCTGTAACCAATAGAGAATTCAACATAAATAGGAGTCCCAGACCGGTTTGTATGCTGGAAATAGATTTGGGGTTAATCAAATACATGTAAATGCATGACATATGTCATTCTTCCAAGGGATAAAGTTAATGCATTTCCCACAGGTAAGTCTTTAAACTCCTTAAAGCGGACCTTCAACATTATTTAATGAAAACCAATAACTATTCCCAAATGATTCTGCACCAGATCAAAGTAAATTTGGGATGTTTTTTGATTACAGCGCCGCCATCTGGACTCTGAAGCATAACACTTAATGAGGAGTGGAGAGTTGGATAAAGTACAGGGGAGTAGGTTACAGTGGTGCGTTGGGATTCCAGAGCATAGCTGGGTTGAGGGAAAGGTCATCACTCCCACAATGCATGGCAGCACCTTACTTTTTTCAATCTGTATCCCATGCTGCCTGTAAATATTGCGCATTCCATATTCCACAATATTGGTTTTGTTCAGTCTAATAACATGCATTAGATGGCTGAAGGGTGTTTTTCCATGTTTCTAATCTGTAGGTACAGTGTGTTGGCTAATTCTTATGTTCTTAATACAAGTTAGGGTCCTCTTTAAGCTAACGAAGTGCCCACATGAAAGTGTGAACTACACATTGGCTACGCCTTTAGTTATGTGTGTGTTATTAGCTAACCAAACATTAATATGAATAATGGCATGGAGACTTACGGAGTTGGTGGCCGACAGATGGCTGGTTGGGGCCAACAGGCTGCCCTTGGTCCTGGCTATGCTGTGAAGAAGTCCCTGGAGAAACATGTGACATTTGGTTAGTACTTGTATAGAGTCACTATTCCCAACATATCTGGCTCCCAGTCTGGCTGACATCACTCACCTTCGCCAGGATCGACTTCCAGCATCTCTGCTGCCTCCTCCTCCACTATCTCACCCGCACCCGAAGCTTCTACAAATACATAATAAAGGATAACTTAGTTTTTGGCCTGCCATGTATATCTTTGTGCCTATACATGAAGAGTGACATACCAGAGCCTTCCCCATGCCTGGCCAGGTATGACTCCACGCCCACGCGGTTGGGCCCCTCCTCTGTGGTAAGGTCCAGGGGCTGGTCTGAGGAGGCCACAGAGGAGGGGTAGGTCCGTCGCCCGGGAGATCCACCACCTTCACTCACAGATGCAGACTCATGCAGCACTGGTCGGCCTGTACGCCTCCGGGTGCGGCGAATTCTGAAATCCATTTCCAACACTACCAAAGAAAAGTCATTATAAATAAAGGCATAACTTATACATTTGGAACATATACCATGCAATTGCTTTGTACTTACTTGGGAAATGGATTCCAAAAAACCTCCGCACCCGGGGCATGTGCAGACGTTTCAGGTCCGACCAATGCTGCATTATCTGGGTGTGAGTGAAGGTGGTGCTGGTGACACGGTGTATCTCCGCGATGATCTCCCGGGCGATGTCCCTTTTCTCGCACACATTGGGCGTGAAGTCATACCGGCGCTGAAGCATGATCTGAAAAACATAATGGACACAGAGCTTTTACTTTTACACACAGACCCATATGTGTTGCATCACAAGTTGAGAATTTCATGTCATTAACACACACATTTAGAGTGGCAGCCATTTTTGGGGAGTGCCTTAAAGAGGACGTTGACTGTGAATGAGAGTCTGGTCTTATGTTATATGTATCACACACCATGTACATACAGATAATAGCCAACATCAAGAATCAGGCCACCTGCATCTATGGCATGTTAGGATGGTTTAAACATCCAAGATGTAGGCTTATGCTTAGGCTTTTGGACCACGTGTGTGGCTTCCCGTTGTGTTTTTATGGCTTAGGAAAACAGTGTTCCTCAAACATCCGCATCAAGGTCCGAGACACGCCAGGTTTGCCAGCTAGCCCCGCTACTCCACAGGTTAATTAACTGTTGCTAAGCCTGAGCAATTGCCCTAATTAGGACATCAGCATAGACAGGTGAAAACGTGGCCAGGCTCGGCCCTTGAGGATGAAGTGTGAGGAGCCAGTTATTAAACATTAAGAGACCCCAAACTAGTTCCAAACGCATCATTTACATTTAGGCCATCATTGACTATTAGATTAAAATGCACAGGCAGCCACTTACCAGCATGAGGATCTCTTCCTGTTGACGGGTGAAGATAGTGGGCGCCATCTTTATGCTTCTTCAAGGCAGCAGATAAGTGAAACCCCAGCGGTTTCCTGGTTCCACTCGAACGTACGTTCGTACGAGCGCGTAGTCGTGCGCATAGGCGTCACACGCTGGGCTCATTATTTAAAGGTCCCTGCACCCAAAGCTCATTCTCTTTGAGCATTTGTGGAAGATGGCACCTAAAAAGGCAATCTCCAAGCGACCCCAGCAAAGCCAGACCGCGGAGGGCCCAACAACCAGGTCCCAGCAAGGTAGGATAAAGCTGCGAGCCAAGACTACTACCTCTGCCCCACCAAGGGACACTGGACCCTCTGGAACCCAAAAAAGGGGCCCCAAGCCACGTGCCCCTGCAGCCAAAAAGCAGGCAACAGCAGCACCCACCACCTCTGCCCCCAGAAGAGGCCGCACAAGGGAGCCCACACCGGCCATGGGTTCAAGTAGGGCAGTTCGGCAACCCAGGCCCCGCAGCAGGGCCCGAACCCCATCCAGGGCCAGAAGCCCAGCCAGGGCCAGAACCCCATCCAGGGCCAGAAGCCCAGCCAGGGCCCGAAGAACCCCATCCAGGGCCAGAAGCCCAGCCAGGGCCCGCAGAACCCCATCCAGGGCCAGAAGCCCAGCCAGGGCCCGAAGAACCCCATCCAGGGCCAGAACCCCAGCAAGGGCCCGCAGCAGGGCCAGAAGCCCCTACAGGGCCCGCAGCAGGGCCAGAAGCCCACGACCTGCCACCAGCCGGGAACAGAGCCCCCGACCTGCCACCAGCCGGGAACATAGCCCCCCAAGAGGGCCCAGAATGTCCACCATGACCACATCTACACCTGGAAGTTCGGTGGCCAGCCACGCAAGAACACCCAGTCCCTTGGCCAGTCCAGTCCAGTCATTGGGAAGCCAACAATCCGGCCATTCCCCTACCCAGCCCCAGGCCATAATGTCACCACATGTGTCTGCACACATGGAGGAGCAGCCAAGCCAACCATCTGGCCGCACATTGCGCCGCGGCCAGTTGAGTGGGAGATTCTCCCATGACCAAAATATGGCATTGGCTAGTGGCCTTACATTATACTATGACGAGCTCTATGGGAGCAAATCAAAACACACCACAAAGCAGCGCAAGATGGAATTGTTTGAAACCATCCTACGACAAGTAAATGCAGCGGGGGAAGAGAGGAAAGATGTGTCCCAAATTCAGAAGAAAATCTCTGATCTGAAGTATGCTGTACGGCAAAAAGAAATTAAAAGGCATAATTACAGGTAAATAAATGATGTCTCCAAATATAAGGTTTAGGATGTACTGTATGCACCTTTTCTGAGTACCAAACGATTTTCTCTTTTCAGCCTGAAAACTGGAGGTGGCTTTCCTTCAAAATTGGAGTTTACCCCTGCTGAGGAGATTGTGCTGGGACTTCTCCATCCGGTCGCGGTCGGTGGACATGCTGGTCTAAGGGACACAGACTCACCGACCCGTACCCACGGTGAGTACTCTTAAATCTGCATGTTTGCCTGTTTGCTAAATAATCTAAAGTTCACTAGTAACAAGATGACGGGATGGCCCTATGGTTTGCCTTGCTTGGCCTCGCACTACTGTGCCTGTTTGTGTCCTCTTTTGGTCCCTGTGAATCACACATTTAGGACCACATCCATTATGGCAAAGATCAAATTTCCAATTGTATTGGTCAAGTCATGAAGTTTCTCCTGAAAAGTGATATATTTTGAATCAATCACAAAACACACATCATTATGGATGGGTTGCCTATTTGTTGTGTGAGTTGTGTTTGAGTTAACAATTTAATTACCCACCCCCAAACATATCTGACCTAGAGCAGCGAGACTCAACTGGCGGGCCGGGGTCCCAATGCGGACCTTGGCACCAGATTCCAGGACCCCTGCCCAGACAGCCCTGCACTCAGTTACTTCTGTGTTGACGTGCTCAGAGCTGCCCCCTTGATCGGCGATGTAGTGGTTGTTCTCCTGCCCAATGTCATGGCTCCCTGAAACATAGCATTGCAATATGAAGTACTGCACAGGAAGTGGCATTGCAAGGTACACAGTAACTTGGTACATCTTTCTCTTGGCACAATCGTGTCCCGCTGCCCCTGCTCTGCCCCATCTGCCACAGTCCCCCCATGCCCCCCCCCACATAAGCCCCATACATTTGTAACAGATTTGCTCCATCCATCCCATCACCATCAATTCGTGAACTCCCCCCTTTAGCCATCCAATCCCTGTCCCCTCAGCTCTGCCCCATCCAGCCCAGCAAGGGCAAGCAGCCTTTATTAGTTTGCACTTTGAAATCTCAAGCCCCTCCACCAGTGTGTTTATTTCTAACTAGACACCCCCTGCGTCAGCCCCATGGCCAGACATTCACCTCTCACCACATACCTTTAAATGGACCTTTACAAGAATTGTTTGAGTACCCCGGACCTAGCGAATGGTAGTTTAAATCCAAAAATGTGCGTTGCAAGTTGTATGCTGACTGGGTACACTTCCTGACTTAGAACTGAGGTCAGTTAGCAGTTTTCGCGAGGCATTGCACCTATCTAAACTTGCGTGTCTTTTAACAAATGTCCCCATTGCTCTAGAGTTGCTTAATATTACAAATAGTGGTTTATTTGATTACCTATCCAAAAAATGGTTATGTGTGTGTTTACCTTGTTTGTTTTTCTCTTCTTCAGCCCAGCATGATCCCTCAGCAAGGGTAAACTCACTCCCCAGTTTGGTTATGCCTACCAGGTCCGTACAGCATAGGAGCCCAGATCCGAGATTTCCGGTAAGTTAATTTAGTACCATAAATACTACCAAGTGCTTAAGAATGTGTTAAACTGTGGGAATCCCAAATTTGGACGCCAACTTACACTTTTTTTTTTGTATGTCCCTACAGACCCGCACACTCATGGAAGAGATCCAGGAAATGGAGGAAGATGATGTCTCCATGCAGGGCACGTCGGATGACCTCCCCCTGGGTCCCAATTTGGAACTGCTCCATAATGTTTCTCTGGCCAATCCTCAGCAGCAGAGTGAATCTCCATCCATTGTGCATGCACATGGGGAGACTGACACAACAGTCCCTAGTGTTCACTCTGCTGCTGAGGATTTGCAAAGCAGGCCTGTTGCTGTTGAGGGGACGACACCACGCGGCAGGGCACGCCCAAGAGCCAGGGTAATTGTGCGGCGGACTCCATTACGCCGCCCCACAATTTCCCAGGGGAGGCAGAGTGCCCTGCTTCAATTATGGACCCAAGAAAGGGACTCTTATGAGGCACAGCTCGTTACAGAGCGTGAGGAAAGGCATGCCGACATGGTCACCATCAATACCAGTTTACAGGGCATCCTCGCGGAGTTGCGTACCCTCAACAGCAACGTGGTAACTGCAAGTAATGGCATCCAGTCAGCCATGGCTGAGATGACCAATATGCAGAGAAACATTGTGGAGCAGTTTCAAATTCACAATGCTGCCATGGCCCAGGCTAGGTCCCATTCACATGGACCTCCACCTGGACCTCCACCTGGGTATTATGGGCAGCCACCCTATTAAGCCATGGTTGTGTGGGACATCTTTTCTCTTAACCCCCACTGTATTTACTTGTCCTTTGAGGTTTCAAACAATCCATTTTGTGTTGCTCATGCAGGTTGTGTTTTGTATTTGCTCCCATATAGCTCCTTAGAGTAATGCTTAAGGCCACTAGCCAATGCCATAGGTCTATGTGGAGTGTATCTGGCCACTTATGGCTTTAAATATGTATTTGGTTGGTGCTCCTCCTGTTTGCAGACATGTTTGTGTGACATTATGGCCATGCCCAAATATCCCTGGGCACAGGCAATATTAATGACTGGACTAGGCTGGCCTTTGGACTGGGTGTCCTTGTTTGGTTGTGCCACTCACTTCCAGGTGTAGATGTGCTCGATGTTTTTTTTTTTATGTCATCCATTTGTAACCACAGATGTATGTGGAATGTTTTCTGTTAAGCACAATAATTTTAACTTTTCTAAGTAAAAAAATATTCTCACTTACAATACTTGTGGCGTTTTTAGTGGGAACACATTTTAAACAGCTTGGGCTAAACCAGATAATTTTGGTTTTAAGAGGTGTAACAATGCAAATATCAAGCTAAGGAAACTACATGAAATACATTAGGCAACAATTAAGGTAAAAATGTTTTACTTTGAGGTAATGCCACATTACGGCAAAACAACATATTTAACAAAAAGGATAACACAGACACACAGAATGTTGAGACACGAAATCAAATTAACTAAAATGCTGCAAGATCAAGTTTGCTCTAACTGATTGGGCAGACTCACTGGGTGGCCCAACAAAATTCTCTCCATCATCCTCTAGGGCTGTAGAGGGCAGGCTATCCACATAACGTGGGACACGTTCCAGTATCGCAAAATTGTGCAAAACAGCACATGCCATGATTATGTCGATCACTTTTTTGGGATCATATTGCAGGGCGCCCCCAGTATGGTCCAAGCAACGAAAACGGGTCTTCAACAGCCCAAAGGCCCTCTCCACAACAGCCCTGGTCTTGCGGTGCGCACGGTTGTACGCTTCCTGAGAGGCATCCTGGGGCCGCAGCACAGGCGTCATGAGCCAGGGTAGAAGTGGGTACCCGGAATCACCTTAAACAGACAATTAAATGTAATCAAAATTAAAAAGGTAACACAACAAACACAAATAATTTTACATATATCATAATGATGTAAGGTAAAGGGCCAAAAAAAACACCCAGGGCACATTAGCTAAATAACTATTGCCACTAATGTAGTACATATTTAAAAATGGCACTTCAATATACCAATTAATTAACCAACATCTGCACGGCCAAGGGTAGTTGGAATTTAAATATATTTTGAGGTTTCTGACATGTTACAATTAGGATGCTGCTGAGGGGCTATCCACATTTATATGAAAACTACAATGTATGCAGTTTAAGTCCACTTTGACATTTAAAGACCAATACTACAAAAGGAGCAAAAGCTCACAGATCCTTGGGTATAAACTCCCAACCAATATATTTAGGGACATGGAACTTACAGACATCCTAACTAAAGGGAAAACATTCTGAAGGACAAAGCGAGGCAAGCATTTTGTTTGGGAGTTCATAATATATGACCCAACAAAAAGGCAGTTTCTGGCTTATGTAAAGAATTCAAATACAAAAATATAAACAAATACAAGATTAATCCCACATTTAATAGCACACAAATAGGACACACTTACCAAGCAGCCATGCACCCGAAAATTCACCTGCCTCAAATCTCCTAAACAACCCAGATCGCCTGAGGATATACGAGTCGTGCGACGATCCTGGGTAGCCGGCAAGGACACTCATAAAACGCATGTCCGGACCAACCACGGCCTGGACATTAAGGGAGTGTCCCATTTTTCGATTCCTTAAGGCAAAAACATACAAAAAGGGTAATTGATATTTGAAAAAAAAAAATTAAAACAAAAAAATACATGTCTGCACTCTATTGGGAAAGACTAATGAAAAGCCTAGATAAAGCAGCTACACAAATGAGGGATAAACAAATATGCTGCCGCAAAGGAAAACAGGTTACATTACACGTTGGCCAACATAATAACCAATCTCAATACCTATATATATACTCGTCGGCAGCCCTAGGTACGAGTGCCACATGTGTGCAGTCAATAGCACCAATAACGTTGGGCATGTCGGCCACATTATAAAACCCAAGCTTAATGGCGTTTCTGGCTGCCATATCATCCGGAAAATAAATATATTTTGGAGTTATGGCAGCCATGCCTTCCAAAAATTTAGATAGTGCGCGGCTCAGCGTAGGCTGTGACATCCCCACGGAGAGGGCACCCAGCCTCTGGAACGAGCCGTTCGCCAAAAATCGCAGGCAGCCAAGCATCTTGGTCATACCTGAAATTGCATGCCCCTTCCTTGTGGTGCGGGCTAACCATGGCCGCAGCTCACTATATAATTTATGGAGGGAAGCGCGATTAAGCCTGGTCAGCTCGAACAGCTCAACATCATTCATGCTATCGATGTTCATGCGACAACGCAGGGGCAATCTGCTCTCAGACATCTCGATCAACTCAATGCCAAAAAGCATAAGTCAGAACTCTGAAGTTCTAATTGGTGGCTACTGAACCCTTCAGGAAGACTGACGCTCTCTATGTGCTCCCGTCTGGACCTAAGAAGGGTCTGGCTCCGGCCAAGTCCACTATCAGCAAGTGGATCCGTCGGGCTGTGATACAGGCCTACTCTGCTAAGGGGAAGGAGCCTCCCTTCCGCCTTACTGCTCATTCTACCCGTGCTATTGGTGCCTCTTGGGCTTTTCAGCACCAAGCTTCTGTTGAGAAAGTTTGTTAGGCCGCTACTTGGTCTTCTGTTCATACTTTTTCAAAGTTTTGCACGGTTGATGTTAGGGCCTCAGCTGATGCTGCTTTTGGCCGCGAGGTTCTGCAGGCATCCGTGGTTTAAACTGTCTGCTGTTACTTTTTGGGGATCCCACCCTACCTTACGGACACTGCTATTTGATGTTACATATGTAAGGAATATCTTCTGGAACAGGACGTGCTGTATACTTAGAATAATACAATTCTGTGATTACTCACCTGTAGAATTGGTATTATATGTATACAGCACGTCCTGTTCCACCCCACCCTTGTTATCATTATCTTTAGTTACCTCTTTATGGTGATTGTTCTTATGTTCAATTTTTCATAAAATGGTTATAATTCTCCCGGTCTCTTGCTAACTGCTTTTCAATACTGGGGATTTTGTGGGAGGTCCCTGGTATATAGGGGCCGGGAGGAGCCACTTTTCTGTCTCTGCAGTCCAGCGCCATCTACTGGAGTATATCCCAAGTGTAAGGAATATCTTCTGGAACAGGACGTGCTGTATACATATAATACCAATTCTGCAGGTGAGTAATCACAGAATTGTATTTTTGTTTTCTGAGCCTTTTAACAAGATGGCGGCCCGGGAGTCTCAGGCCTCCGGGAGACAGGAAGTGTCTTCTGACCGTGCTGTGCTCTGCATTCTGGGATTGCTGTCCTTTTTCTGACCCCAGCTCTGCTCTACTGCTCCCTGCCGCTGCTTCCCACCGCCTCTGTAGGAGACGGCAGGGAGCTGCGGCTACGGAAGTGGCAGTCAGCCGCAATTTTAAGGCGAGCCGGTTCCAGCTTCTGGGTGGGCATGTCCTGTGACTCCTGTCAGCGTCACAGGCCATGCCCTACCCAGGGGTCGGAACCAGATAAAGGAGAGGAGGCAGGAAGCGGCGACTACCGAGGCTGCTGGGGATCGACGGAAATGTACGTTGTTTTTTCACTATATCCAGTCCAGGTCGTCCCAGAAGTAATGACATGTTGGTATTCCACCACTAGGTGGCGCTCGACTGCAAGATCAAAAGCTGTCGCTCCTCCCGGCCCCCTATAAAAACAGATGTCTCACTATGATTTCCCAGTGTTCATCTAGAAGTCTGCTGCTAAGGATCGTTTTGGATACTCTCTCCTGGATACTACAGCTGAGCGGGGCCTCCTAGCCCGTCGGCCGCTGCACCCTTATTCCCATTGTTCCCGTGGACCCAATTCTGCCTCCCAGCCTTGGCTGATCAGGACGGTGAAGGTAGGGTGAACGCCGGGGTCAGGTGTAGACAGAGCTAGGTTCTGGGCCGCAGACCCTGACTAAAGGGTAGCCGGCCATAGGCGATAGTGAGCCTATAGGGAGGGGAGGAACCACTCTATGCCCACGGGTTATGCCCTTCCCTTTCCCACAAACTTTATTATCTGGTGTTATTTACTGTTTCGTGCAATACTGTGTCTCTTACACCTGGTATGGATATGCGCTTTTTTCTTGCTTGGACATGCTTACCTCCCTTGTTCCCTCAGCTCCTTCTCCTCTCCCCCCTCCATTTTGGACCACACTGTGAGTGGGGGGGGACGGCACTGCTCGGCGGAGGCATTTGTGTTTCTGAGGCCGGGCCTCTGTTGTACTGTGTGCGCACACTCGCGCTGCCGTCCGGCCACTGTGGGGGCCCCTGCGTGGGCTACCCTGCGTCTCTGCCCCTCGTCCCTCACATTCTGTCAGCGCCATTTTTGGGAGGAGGGCGCTCGGTTCGTGCCCTCGTGCCCTCGGCCGGGGGGGGCGCTTTTCGCATCACTGCTGCACGGCCCGCCCCTCGAGGTTCGCATTAACTGCTGCCCTGCACCAACTTGAGCTGCCTGCCGCACGCTGCCTGCCGTCCTCCGCGCTCCGTCGCTGGTGGTGCCGGGAGTTCCTCTTCTTCACTTGATTATGTTCATGTATATTGCGCATGTGTTGTGGGATTTTCATGGCCTTCTTGCTTGTGTCTTCCAGGTGGGCCCCTTGATAGGTTAAGGGTTGTGGTTACTCCCGGTCTCCGACCACCCCCCCACTCCCCTCTCTCTGCGTCCTCTCCCCTTAAGAGGGATCACAAAAGAGGGACTAAATTGGGGTCGCATTAGGTTTGGGCCGTTTTGTGCCTTGTAACCTATATACCATTCACTCTATTCACCATAATGGAGGCTTCTGGGGATAGTGAGCTAGGGGCCCCATCTGGACGGGTGATGCTCTGCCCCAGGTGCGGTACTAGCCCTTTGGGCGGACTCAGCACTGTTTGTGTCACTTGCGCCAGGAGCGTCATTTTGGAGCATGAGCGGGCGGGTGTATCTGCCCCTAGCCCTTTATTGCCTGCGGCCTCTCCTGAACCCCCGCTGCTGCACTCAGCCCTCAGCGAGGAGGAAGCCAGCAGGGGGTCCCAAGTCGATTTGGCTTTCCAGGTGGCCAGCCTTGAGAGACAGATCTCTTGCACGGCTCCTAAGAATGCCTCGAGCAAGAGGCGGCACCTCAAACCTGTTTATTCTGATGATGATGATTTGTTTGGAGGCCCGGCTCCGTGGAGGAAGGTGAGTTGCAGGAGGACTCCATCTCCACTGTGGATTATTCTGCGGCTATGACAGCGGGCCTGGCTCTTCCTCGGATGAGGATACGTGGCTCACTGATGATACAGAGAAGTTGCTTGCTTCAGTTTTTGAGACGTTGCATATTGTCCCCCCTAGAGCGGCTAAGAGGAAGCAGGATGATTTGTTTAGGCCTGAGAGACAGAGACGAGTCTTTCCTGAGCAGGCCCATTTTTCTAACATGATTTTTAAAGAGTGGGAAAGGCCTAACAAGGGCCTGGACAGGCGGTATCCCTTTCCTGAGGAGCTGGTCCGGCTATGGTCCTCCTGAGGTGGATGCCCCCGTGTAGAGTCTTTCCAACACTACGGTCATGCCTTCCCCTGATACTGCTTCCCTATGTGATCCAGCTGACAAGCGCAGGATCAGCTGGTCTGTCATGCCTTCACCTTTTGCCGGTGCTTGGTTCTGCCCTGTGTGTGCCGCGGCTATTGTCTCCCTTGCCATCAGAAAGAAGGTGAGAAGTCTTGTGGATATTGCTAAGTCTCGCAAGTGGGCGGAGGAGTATAAGGACCTCTTGGCCTGCGTGGAGTTTATTGCCTTCGTTGTATCTGCCATGGATGATGGTGTTCGGCTCGGTGCCAGGGTCTCGGCCCTGCTTGTTGCGCTTTGCTGCTCACTCTGGTTGCGGCAGTGGTCGGCTGATGTCGCGGACAAAAAGTCGCTCACTAGTATTCCCTTCGTGGGCCACAGATTGTTTGGGGAGCGTCTGGACCTCCTGGTCAAGGACGGAAGACTCCCTCAGCGACGGAAGTCTGCGCGGGCCTTTCGAGGCTCCTCTGCCTAACGCTCCTTTCGAGGAGGAAGAGGCTCTTCATTTTCAGGTCCTCACAGAGTTTCCTGGGGACGAGGCAGGTCCCGCGGCTGACCCAATCCCGCTTGGGAATCCAAGTCCAAGCCCCTCGCCAGGGCCCCTCAGGCATGAGGAGGCGCCCTCACCCATCTGGGTGGGGGGACGGCTGCTGCTTTTTGCTCATATCTGGAGACAGCACGTCTCGTATCAATGGATTCAGGAGGTAGTGTCCTCCGGTTACAAAATAGAGCTGGCAGTGCGGCTGCCCTCAAGATTTCTTCATATCCCAGAACCCTTTGAAGGCACAAGGCATGAGAATGGCCGTCCAACACCTTCTGCGGTTAGGTGTGATTTGTGCTGTTCCTCGTCAGGAACAGGGTCAAGGCTTTTACTCCAATCTGTTCACGGTGCCCAAGGAGGACGGAACGCTGAGACCTATCCTGGACCTGAAGGGTCTCCACAGGTTTGTCAGAGTCAGACATTTCCGCATGGAGACCTTGCGGTCCGAGGTGAGCTCACTTCGACCCGGCGACTTCATGACCACAGTGGACATCAGGGATGCTTATCTGCACATCCCCATATTCCAGGGGCATCAGTCTGACCGGATGGGAAGGTTTTTGGCTAACGCAGAAGATTCAGGGTCAGTGGGGACCGCAGGAGAAACACTTGCCCATAAATCTCCTGGAGCTGAGAGTGATCCGGTTGGTGCTTCTTCACTTGACTCCCCATTTAAGGGGTCATGTGATCCAGGTTCGCTCGGACAATCAGACTGCTGTCGCCTACATCAATCACCAGGGTGGGACTCAAGCGAGCCCTCAAGGAGGTGACCCAGATTCTGACTTGGGCAGAGGAGAATGTTCCCTGCATCTCGGCGGTTTACATCCCTGGGGTAGAAAACCAGTAGGCGGACTCCCTGAGCAGGGGGGCCTCTCGTCTCGTCGATCTTTCACGCTCTGTGTCTCCCCTGGGGTCAGCAGGACGTGGACACAATCACAAGCTCCCAAGGTTCGTCTCCCTGTCAAGAGATCCTCTGGCCTTTGTCCAAGGAATCACCAGAGCATCTGTGGCAGAGTTCAGGCTCCTTTATGCATTTCTTCCGTTTCCACTCCTGGGCCGAGTGCTGCGCAAGATAGCTCAGGAAGGGGTACCAACCGTCCTGGGGGCACCTCGCGGGCCGAGAAGGAGTTGGTTTGTGGACATACTTCAGATGTCAGTGGATCGCTACATCATACCTAACGACCCAGGGCTTCTCACACAGGGGTCGCTGCGGCACCCCAATTTACAGACGCTGGCTTTGATGGCCTGGCTATTGAAACCTCAATCCTGATGGAAAAAGGGCTGTCACCCACGGTTGTGCTTACCATGATTCAGGCACAGAAGAAGTCTTCTTCCATGATATATTACAGGGTTTGGCATGCCTAAATTGCTTGGTGTGAATCCAAGAGTCTTCCTTGTGGCACTTTTTCTATCTCTAGGATCTTGGAGTTTTTACAACACAGTTTAGACTTGTGTCTCCAGCTGAGCACCCTCAAGGGCCAGGTCTCTGCCTTGGCCATCTTTTTCCAGAGATCCTTTGCCAATCATAGATTGATCAAGACCTTTTTCCAGGGTGTCACCCACGTACGTCCGCCGCGTAGGTCTGTATTACCGGTGTGGGACTTGAATCTGGTACTTTCTGCTCTTCAGGGTCCTCCCTTTGAGCCTTTGTGCGATGCTGCATTGTCTATTTTTTTTTTTTATAAATTCTTTATTTATGGATTATCAGCAAAATAACAGAGAAAAAACAGACATAGTCGAAAACACTGGGTTTCAAATTAAAAAAAAAAAAAAAATTACGTTTCTACAAACATGTTTCATATGCAGACTATCAAACCGAATGGCTCAGATAACAACTTGATCTATATTTATTAAAACCCTATATAACAGAAACAAAAAGGGTATGGCGGGTTATAGGGACAAGGAAGAGGGGATGCTAGAGCTCCCCAACGCAGGCGTTAGAGGGGGGGGGGGAAGGAGACCAGCGAGCAGACAGAACCGGGGGGGGGGGGGGGAGGGGTTTGTAGAACCTCCTGCTCAGGCTTTTGTAGTAACCCGGATGCCGGGGTTTACATTCCTAATGGAGACTCCAAGATTGCCTTACAGGCATCTGAGTCTAGGAACAGCATCCAATTATACCATATGGTGGTAAACTTTTCGGATCCTCCATCTCTCGTTAATATGAGGCTCTCAAAGCGCATAATATCGTTCACCTTTAGAACCCAGGTTGCCAGCGAAGGGGGACTTTCCTGCCTCCACACCAGCGGGATGCAGGCTTTTGCTGCATTCAGTAACTGACACTGTAGAGACTTCTTATAACCCTTAAAGGGGGCATTGGTTAGGTGGAGCAGACACGCGCCCGGATCGTCAGGCAGGTGATATTCCGAAACATCGTTTATTATCCTCCTGACGGCTTCCCAAAAGGGACGTATCTTGGGGCAAGACCAGAAAGTGTGTAGAAGGTCACCCCGCTCCGCACCACATCTCCAGCAGTCAGTCGAAGAGCCAGGTGCCCACTTACCGACCACGGTGGGGACTGCGTACCACCGGGTGAGTAGCTTGTAATTACACTCCTGGAATTTAGTGCAAATTGAGGTTTTATGTGGCGCGGAGAGAAGCCTCCCAATCTGATCCGGTGACAAGGTCACACCCAAGTCTCGCTCCCACTTTCCAATGTAAGGCGGCACCTTTTCCGACATGGAGGAGATAAGTAGCTTATACATGCGGGAGAGTACGTGTGTCTGCGGATTGTTGCTTGTGCAGATTTCTTCAAAGGTTGTGAGGGGCCTGTGCCGAAGGGGGAAATCCCCAAGGGACCCCAGGAAGTGCCGGAGTTGCGTGCTCTGCCAACTTGACCATTCCGAAAGCCCCCTGGCCTGGGCTAATGAAGAAAGATCCGCCCATCCACCCTCCGACCAAAAGTGTTGTACTCTGTGGACTCCCGCCTCTCTCCACTCCCTCGATCTCGGCCCCTCGCAGCCCGGGGGGAAGGTTGGGTTTCCCAGGACAGGAGTCAAAGGGGAGGGACTGGGGGAGATTTCCGGGAGGCCGGCTGTTAACTTTCCTATCTTCATGGTGGTTCCTATGGTGGGATGTTTGAGAGCCCGGGGTACGTCCCTCCCCTCCAGCCACATAATGTTTTGTAAGGATGTCTCCGCAGCCTCCTGTTCCATGCCAACCCACTGCTTGTTACTCCCATGGAGGCACCAGTCTACAATTCTCCCTAGATGTACAGCGGAGTGGTACTTAACTGGATCCAGAAACCCTATTCCCCCGTTCTCCTTAGCCCTGGTGAGCGTGTCTCTATCAATCCTGTGCCGTTTTCCTCCCCAAACAAATCTGGCAAAGAGGGACCTCATCTCCCGCAGAAAGGCTGGTGGGATTGCTATAGGGAGGGCCTGCAGAAGATATAGCAGCCTAGGGAGAAGATTCATCTTCAAGGCGTTGCACCGCCCGAACCAAGATAACTTTCCCAGAGACCATTTAGAGATATCCTCCTGGAATTTTTGAAGGAGAGGTGGGAAGTTTAGGCAAAAGATTTTGGAGAGGTCACTTCCAATTTTTGTCCCCAGATATGTGAGGCTCTCCTTAGCCCATTTGAAGGGGAACGAGTTCCGTATACGAGAGAACCGTTCTGTCGGGATGTTTATGTTAAGCATTTCCGATTTGGAGTAATTTATTTTGTACCCAGAAAGTTCCCCGTAGAGCTTGAGCTCTTCCATTAAGTTGGGTAGTGTGATTTCTGGACCTGTCAAGCAGAAGATCAGATCGTCCGCGTATGCAGCTACTTTATATTCCGCCACCTTACCTCTCGGACCTCTGATGTCTGGGTGCCCGCGAATCCTACATAGTAGTGGTTCCAGGGTCAAGATAAAAATCAGGGGAGACAGCGGGCACCCCTGCCTCGTCCCATTCGAGATGCTAAAAGAGTCCGAGAACATGCCGTTCACTCGGACCGACGCCGAGGGCCCATCGTAAAGACTGAAGATCCAGCCTAGCGCATTAGGGCCGAGGCCCAGGTGACGTAGGGTGGCCCTCATAAAGAGCCAATTAACCCTATCAAAAGCCTTCTCGGCGTCGGTCGCGAGGAGAAGGGCCTGCACGCTCTTCTGCTGAGTAGTGTGGATTAGATTCAACACTTTAACAGTGTTGTCCCTCGCTTCCCTGTGTGGCATGAAACCTACTTGGTCCAACCCGATTACGTGGTGGAGGTGCGGGGCTATTCTAGTGGCTAGGATTTTGGCGAATAATTTAATATCTGAATTTAAGAGTGAAATCGGTCTGTAGCTGCCACATTGTGAGGGGTCTTTCCCTTCCTTCGGCAGCACAGTAATGAAGGCTCTTAGGGAGTCTGTCGGAAAAGAGCCTCCGTCCCTGACAGAGTTGAAGACCGATAGCATTCTGGGGGCCAGGATCGGCAGGAACTTTTTATAGTAGAGCGCCGGGAGCCCATCAGGTCCCGGGGCTTTCCCCCCTTTCGCTTCCCCGACCGCCCTCTGTAGCTCTATCAGTGAGATAGGCTCCTCCAACCCCTCGACCACATCCGGCGGCAAGTTGGGCATCCCCGACTCTATGATGTATCTATCTATTACGGACAGCTGGTCAGGTCTCCGGACCTCTGGGAGGTTATACAGAGATTGGTAGAACCTCCTGAAGGACTCGGCAATCTCACTAGTTAGGTGTCTGACCCGACCTTCCGGGTCCGTGATTTTCGGGATGTATGTCCTCGCCCTCTCTGATCGAAGAGCCCTGGCCAAGAGCCTGCCACATTTGTCCCCCGACTCGTAAAAGGCTCTCCGACATTTAGTTAATTGAGCCTTCAGCTTATCGCAGCTCAGCGTTTTTAGCTGCTCCCTTAGGGACGTCAATGTTGCCAGGTGGGCAGCTGCCAGGGATTGTTTATGTAGCATCTCAAGTTTCCTGATCTCCGTCAGGAGCTCCAGCGTGCGTTTTGTTCTTTTCCTTTTTATTCGGGAGCCGATCTTGATAAAAATCCCCCTAATGACACATTTATGGGATTCCCACAAGACTCCCGGGCCTATCTCGGGGGAGGCATTAAGGGCGAAGAACTCCTGGAGTTCTTTTTGGATTTCCTCCATGACTTCCTGATCTTCTAGCAAGGAGTTGTTGAGCCTCCAGGACCATCCCTTCATAAAAGGGCTCGGTAGAGTCACTGTGAGCTTGACTGGGGCATGGTCGGAGACGGTGATACTGCCGATCTCTGCTGCAGAGACCCTGGGTAAAGAGGCATGAGGGATGAGGAAGAAGTCTAACCGGGAATAAGAATTGTGAGGGGCGGAGAAGAACGTGTAGTCCTTATCCGACGGATGGAGGATTCTCCAGGGGTCTATCAGCTGGTGCAGGGCAATTACTTTCTTAAGCCTATTAAGTTTAGTGTAGGACATCGGGGGTGCCCCCTTGGAGGTATCTATAAGTGGGTCTAATGTCAAATTAAAATCTCCCCCAACAATCAGCTCCCCCTCCCTGAAGGTCGAGAGGATCTCCATTGCTTTTTCAAGGAAGGCGGTCTGACCCGAATTCGGCAGGTAAAGATTGGCAAAGGTGTAGGGATGAGACGCTATCCTCCCTTTTAGGAAGATCCAGCGACCCTCCCCGTCTGTTTTATAGTCAGTAAGCTCCCACGGGAGATTGGCATCGATTAGAATGCAGACCCCCCGAGACCTTGAGTCCGGGGAGTAGCTGTGGTAGCTTTTTTGAAAGGATCTGTTACCCAACGAGGGTGGACCACCGGCCTTGAAATGCGTTTCCTGCAGGAATGCTATTTGGGCTTCAAGCCCCTTGAGATTTCTCAATATGAGGGACCTTTTTCCCGGGCTGTTAAGCCCTTTAACGTTCAGGGAGACTATGTTAACTTTAGATATGACCTTGGACGGGTTTGCTGGTTTATCCCCCCTAGCCATGACGCCAACAAGTGCCTGCCCAGCACCCACTTAGAGAGGGGGAGGGGAAGAGAGGGAGGGGGGGGGTATGAGGGTAGCTAATCTACCCCTGTGAGGGGGGGGGTACACTATAACCAAAAATTAGAACACAGAACAGAACAAACTAGAAATAACAGTACTAATCCAAGTATGGATAAAACGGGGCCTCAGTTGCCTAGGCGTCCGAAAGGCCCCTCCTATTGGGGGGTACAGCGTCTAGCAGGGAAAGCGGAACCCAGGGGTGTGGACCCCACCGTCCCCCGACCCCTTTCCAGACACGTATACCAGCCAATAAACCACCTATATTAACAATAACCATGCTAGGGAGAAGAAGACCACATGTATACAACAATAACCTAAGAACATGATAGCTTAACAACATCGCCATGGGGACCAAGCCCAAGGGGCTCGTCTCTGGGAGGCACGTCAATTAGTGTTGCCACTCCCGAGTGGGATTGGACCATCTCACTGGCTCATTGCCGAAGCCGAGAGAAAACAAGAGGAGGGGAGGGGCGCCACGTCGGGGGAAGTCAACATCAGACCCCCCCTCTTGGGGCTCGCTGAGGCACCCCCTAACCCCCCAGCCGGGGGGGCCAGAGGGCGAGGGGTAGGCCCCGGCCCCCCGGACCGCCCCCCCAGGTGTCCCGCACGGGGCCGCAGCACGGGTGTGCCGCCCCGCAAAGAGCGAGACAACCCGCTCCCATACGGGGCAGAGGGCCTCTTGAGGCGCTGCAGGTCGCGATAGTTCCTCGGGCCTCTTCGTGGGCCACCCACAGGCTCCTGCACAGCGTGTGGAAACTCCGGCGACAACCAATCTGGGATCTGGACGGGCTCGCAGCCGAGAAACTCAAACAGACTCTCCAAGTCCAAAGGAGACTTCAGAATGAAATTGCGTTGCTCTCTCCTCACAATCAGGTGGAAGGGGTATCCCCATCTGTAGGTGGCCCCGTTTGATAGGATAACTTCAAGAAGGGGCTTAAGGGCCTTCCGCATCTGCAAAGTCCGTTTGGAGAGGTCCTGGAGAATTTTAACAGCCGCACCATCAAATTCAACAGTTCCCCTGTGCCAGGCTTTCCGAAGTATCTCTTCTTTAAGGGAGAACAAGTGGACTTTGCACACCACGTCACGAGGAAAAGCTGGATCCGGACTTTTGGGGCCTAAGGCCCGGTGTACTCTGTCAAGCTCAATGGTGGTCGCTGGGTCTCGGTCAAGGATCGTGTTAAAGATTTTTGAGACGATGCGCTGTAGGTTTTCTGCCCCAGCCGCTTCAGGGATGCCCCGCAAACGGAGGTTGTTCCGCCTACTCCTGTTTTCCAGGTCGTCCATATGAAGGAGGTACGTTTGCAGCATCGCTTCTTGCCGGGCGCATCTGGATTCTAACGCCTGCACGCGGCCGGCTGCCGTTACACTCTCCGCCTCTAGCGCAGTAACTCTTAGATCCACTTCTGAGACCTGATGTTTAACAGTTGTCAGTTCCCTTTGAAAGGTTGCTTCATATTTTGCGATGAGACTTTCAATGTCAGATCGTGACGGAATCCCTTTTAGAAGCGAGAGGGTTTCTAGGTGGATTTCAGTGGCTTGGGGTTGAGGCACTTCGGGGGACCCTCCATCGAGAGAGAAAAACTGACCAGGTGGGGACACCGGGCGGGCGCCAGATGGAGACGAGAAGGACCCTGGGGACATGGGTGAAATCCCCAGCCCGGCTTTGTCGCTCACTCCCCCCGGGGACGGCACCAGCGGGGATGGGGGGGAGCCCAGCAACTGAGGGGATCCGAGCCCGGCCGTCCGTGCTCCCTGGGCGGCTTCAAAATGGCCATAATGTATATGGGGTGATTCCCCTGACTGGGCAGCCTCAGCGACCGAAACAGAGATTCCCGGGGAAGGCATGTTGTCGCTTTCTCTAGGCTCAAAGGCGTATTTAGACAGTTTAATGTGTGAGGGCGCCCTGCCATTCTCTGCGCCCTGTGCCACTTCCCCTATTGCGGGGCCTGTAAGAGGAACAACCGCCCAGCTTATCCCCTGCTGCCCGGCCTGCATGTGTGAAGGGGAAAAGGCCAGGGAGTGCGGTGCTTTATTGTCACAGTGTCCCAGGGGCCCGATGGTGTGGACTGTGTTTAGAGCAGCCTCCTGGCTCCCTGCACTCTGCTGCGGTGCCCCACCAAGCAGCTGCGTCTTTGCCGAGCCTCCGTCGGCAGTCTGGGTCTCCGCTCCCCCTCCCCTCCGAGCGGGGCCCTCCGGTGATCTTAGTGCGGGCCATGACGCGGCCCGTGATGCGGGCGGTGATGCGGCCTCCTCCGGCTCCGCGGCCGCCATTTTGCTGCACCCACCTCGCTCCTCCGGCTCCCCGGCCAGCATCTCTCCTCGCCCCTCAGCTCCGCGGTCGGACGAATGGCCCCGGGACTCCACGCTCTCCGGGTCTGAAGCCTCACTGTGCGATGGGACAAGGCTGGCTGCCTCCATCACATGGTATTCCTCGGGACCCGCCGCCATGCCGCTCCTCGCGCCTCTCCCGCCGGTAAGCCACTTGCCCGCCGTCGCCCATTTCGGGGGAGTCTTCCTGTCTCCCCTGTCTCCACTCTTCTTCCCCCTCTTCTTAGACATGCTTCAGGTGGCCAAAATTAGCGGTGCTCAGGCTAAATAAGGGGTCTGGGGTCCGGGAGTAAAACTACCCACGTCTGCACTCCGCCATTGCCAGGACACGCCCCTGCATTGTCTATTTTGAGCTGGCTGCGCTTTGTATGAAGTCTCCTTACTTTGAGCGGCATAAGGATAAGGTGGTGTTTCACTTTAAACCTGATTTTTTTTCCTAAGGTCGCTTCTCTCTTTCACCTTAATGAGGAGATAGTCTTGCCTTCTTGTGTCCAGCACCGACTAATTCTAAGGAAAGGACCCTCCATGCCTTGGATGTGGTCAGAGCCATTAAGTACGACCTGGTTGCAACTGAATCGTTCAGGAAATCGGATTTGCTCTTTGTCCTCACAGAGTGCTCTAGGAAAGGCTTGCCTCCAGCCAAGTCCACTCTCAGTAAGTGGATCAGACAGGCTGTGGTGCAAGCATATTCTGCCAAGGGGAAGGAACCCCCTTTTCATATTACAGCTCTACTAGAGCTATTGGTGCTTCCTGGGCTTTTCAGCACCAGGCATCTGTTGAACAAGTTTGTAAGGCTGCCACTTGGTCTTCAGTTCATACCTTTACCAAGTTTTACAAGGTTGATGTTAGTGCCTCAGCTGATACTGTTTTTGGCCGAAAGGTGCTTCAAGCGGTAGTGAAATAAACTACATGCTGTTCCGCACTGAGGATCCCGCCCGAATGGACACTGCTTTTGGATGTCCCACATGTCATTACTTCTGGGACGACCTGGACTGGATATAGTGAAAAATACAATTCTGTGAAACTCACCTGTAGAATTTTTTTGAATATATCCAGTCCAGGTCGTCCCATCCCGCCCTTGTTTTTCATTATCTCTGGTTAGCCTGTTATGGTGATTACCATTTTTATATTGGCCCGTTGTCCTTACGTTTTTTGTGTTGGAGAGAGTACATGCTGAAGCTATGTGATGTAACATGGTTTCTTGGCCTACCGGCTTGTCTCTTTTTCTTACTGCTATTTAACCACTGGGAAATCATAGTGAGACATCTGTTTTTATAGGGGGCCGGGAGGAGCGACAGCTTTTGATCTTGCAGTCGAGCGCCACCTAGCGGTGGAATACCCACATGTCATTACTTCTGGGACGACCTGGACTGGATATATTCAAAAACAATTCTACAGGTGAGTTTCACAGAATTGTATTTTTTTACATTCGCCCGTTAAGAGACACAGACATTTCCCCCCACTTTTGGGGAAAAATATAGTGCGGAAAATAGGGTACATAAAGATTTTTTAATGGAGTTCAAAAGGAATTCTTTTTTTCACTGTGGGAATACATTACTCTGTTGAAGGAGGCTTCTAGCATTAATTGTTTCATTTACCTAGGAAACATAGAAGGTTGATGGCAGAAGGAGACCATACAGTCCATCTAGTCTGCCCTTATATAACTGTATGTACTCTTTAGCTTAGGATAGATGTGTGCTTATCCCTTATTCACTTACTGACGATTTTTCAACTACCTGTGTTGGAAGTGTGTTCCAAGCATCTACTACATGTCCCATCTCTCCCTCTCCTCTAGACTGTACAAATGATGTCTCTCCTGATAAGTTTTAAGTTTAAGTCCTTCCATTTTTGTTGCAAAATCCAGGTCGACTCTGCTTTTGACCCCAACACTACTCAGTAAGCGGGCGGGGTCTGATGGTGCTACCCATCCAATCATAAGAGACTATAGTTGTGGCCTTTTTTGATTATTTAAATTGTAAATTATATAAATAATTGTAAAATATATCAACTGAATCACAGCTGGGGTGGGAAGTCTCCAAGGAGCTGTAGCCAATCAGCAGAGGAACATATGGTCAGCGCAGGTAAGTTAAACTGGACCAACAGCCTGGCACAGTTGAAATAGAAAGGTAGCAGGCATTTTGGAGCATCCTCTCCCAGCATTTCAGCCATGCTGCTGCCTGGATTCAACTGACATAACTGACAATGCACAGCAACAGGAAATCCAGTAGCACTTCCTGTTTGCTGGTGGTCTGCAATTGCATGAGCCGCCATTTCGGCAGGAGTCATCGATATGAGTCCAGCAGTGGCTGGGACTTGTGCTTTGAAAACATAGAACACAGTGCGTTACAGTTCTTTGAACTGAAATTGCAATAAGAGCATATCATTTGCCAAATAGGAGTTGGGCTTCTTACTATTTCAGAATGGTGTGACCAGTCTTTATTGCTGTCCTAGATGGTAACGTGCAGGCCCATTTTAAAGTGCAACAAAGGAAAAATTAAAGGGACTGCTTAGCAAAAATTAAAAAAAAAAAAGCCTAAACTCACATTTAGTTTCCTTTAGCGACTTCCTAGTTGTCAGTGCCCCCAGCACAGAGTTTGAAAGGTTTGGTAAACCGCCCCCCACCCAGAGTGTAAAAACCGGGGGGACTAGGGGGTTGGGATTAGAATAGTGGGGGGTGTTAAAAATGGTTTTGATTTCCTTTTTGCCATTTTTAAATATACCATACTCAGAGATCAGGTCCCATCTATTCTTCTGGAGTAAAAATGTGGACATCCCTCTGCAGGTCTGGCCCTAGGTTATTTATCGCCCTGCGTGAGATTTATGTCCGGCACTCCTCACACACATACACCCGGGGGGGGGGAGCTTGGCAGGTGCCAAAGGTGGGCACCAGGTGGGGGGCACCATTTTGAATGTTTGCCCCGGGGGCCAGAAAGCTAAGTTAGGTTTCTGCATACACCACAACACCTCTTAACCCCATAAACTCATAAACTATAAAGGGTTATACTATACTTTGGAGTTAATCCCTGATGTACAGCCAACCCCATTACATACCCTTCATACTCATGGTAAATCTCCCCCACCCAGATAACCCCCACCTATTCCTTACACCATCATCAGGCGCATAACTTGAGGGGGGTGCAGGTGGTGTGACTGCACTTGAGCCCAGACGGCAGGGGGCCTCATTATTGTTACTCCTCCACCTTATTTATCATATTTGTGCTTACTTGGCATCATTTAGATAAAGGAAGCAATCTGTGTCTCTGATGTCTCAGTCTTTAGTTGTCTAGCTGCATCCAAATGAGTTAAAAGACAAAAATAATTTTACTGTAAGAGCCGTAAAATGACCCCATCTAATATTTGCACCAGGGCGCCTTTACATTTTGTTACGCCACTGGCCATCATACTCGCCTATACACTTGTTGACACTAAAACACCATAAACCCCCACACAAGGTAAATCACACAATCCCCCCAGTTAACCCACCCAATTAACCCACCACATCACCCCTTCCTCCTGTGAAAGTGGACCAACACCCTCTGCACCACTGTAAGACAGGCTGGGGGTGGGGGCATCTAGAATGCTGAAACCCACCCCGCACATAATCCTTACCTTGATCTTGCTCCCTGGCAGTCACATGGGCAACGACATTCCGGTGATTGAATGTCCTGATCACACGAGTGCCGGGTAGCTAATCGTGGCACTGGATCCCAAGTGGGAGAGCAAGGTTAAGGTAAAGTTTACGGACCTCCTAGGGGGTTATGTGCAAGGGGAGCTCCAGCATTCTGGATGCCCTCCCAGCTTGTCATATAGTGGCAGCCGCAGAGGGTGTTGGTCCACTTTAAGCTGACTTTTTTTTTTACTAGCCCACAGGGACTATGACTGGAGTGCAACCTTAATGCAGGCAGGCAGAGGGAGAAGAAAAAGTTAAAAACTTGAAACCCCCTAGCACAGTGACTCTATGTGGATACACACTCCGCATACCCCAAACGCCAGCCCTGGCCCTCTATCCCCCAGCTCAATGACTGGAGGTTACTGCGGCATTCCCGGTAACAAGGAGAGTGTCCCAAACATGCATCCTCTAAGTATAGGTTAGTTTCTATTAGTATAAGTGGAGCAAAACCCACATTTTTATCTAGAATCCCCTAAATTGCTCCCCCCATGAAGAGCACCTCAAGCCAATTTTCCTGCTTCACTGTGAGTTGTTTTAGCTGTAAAGCTCCACCTCCTCCATTCATTGGCATTGTTGTGTGTGGCAGTGATGTCATTGCCACATCTATGACATGACTGATCATCTCACCGAGAGGGACAGCAAAAAAAAACAAAAAAACAGTGTTTCAGGACGATTGGAAAAGGGAAAATATCCATTTCTAGTATTACACCCAACGAGGGGAGTATCGGCAGAGGCTATGGCCAGGGCCGGCTCCAGGTTTATGCGGGCCCTTGTGCGATAGAGTCTCAGTGGGCCCCTTGCCGGTGTGGTGTGTTACTCTATACATGGCGATAAAAGATTCATGTATGAATATAAAATATTTTAAAAAAATGGAAATAAACAGGAAGAAAAAAAGCATAGAATGAATGACAGAAACAAAGGAAGAATAAAGGGAATGACAGAAAAAAGCAGAAAAGACAGGGAGAAGCAATGGGAGAAAAAGAAGAGAGGAGGAAAGAAAGAATAGAAGGACTGACAGAAAGTCTTTCCCAATGGCCAATCTGGCCCTGACTGACAGTCTTTAGTCCTGGTTACTGCACAGCCATGTGTCCTGCATAGGCACTGCCCAGGGTATAGGGAATGAGGTGGGCCCTCTCAAGGTGCAGGGGCCCCGGCATCTGCCCGGGTATGCCTAGTGCTGACGCCCGCCCTGGCTATAGCCAAATGTATTTTGCAAGTTCAGTGGGTTTTGGTCCGCTTTAATGTTCGCCCCCCAGGCCTGTGTCTGAGTGAGGAAAGATGTTCCCATGATGCCCTGCAATGGTGAAATGCGACTGCCAAACAGGGCTCAGTTTCTTGTGGCGAAACAAATCAGGTAAGTTTTTCATTTTAAGTGGTGTGACCTATTGCTGGGGGGAGCTGTGATTAGCCGGTTTGGCTGCATGGCCCCTCTCTGGATTGTTGCTGTTTTATTGATTTCAGGGGGCAGCTAATTGCCATGTGGTGGCTTGATGTTAATGTTTATTGAAGATAAGGTAAGCCGGTTTATAAAAAGCTTTTGTATTGGAGCTGCAAAAACGTCAAGAGCAGTTTTATACTTCCTGACAGTGCGGCCTAAGCTTAATGATTTGTTTTTATTACTTCATGCAAAACTGGCAGAAGTGTGGCCATTATACCCCCATAGCGCTCTCTACAAGCACCACCTCCTCCGACCAAGTGCTGCTCCCCTGTGCGAAGGGAACTCCTCTGCGAGCATGAGCCCGACTTTATCTTCTTTACTTAAACCATCAGTATTTCTACTGTCGCTTATGTGTAGATAAAAAAGCCATCCATCCATCAGGAAAGAGAACTGTAGAAATTAAAAGAATGGACACACTTGTTGAGCCACAGGTAGGTGATTGGGACGGTGCATGCGCTTGGAGTCCTCCCAAGTGGGTTTAGGTGGTTGACCAGGGACAGGGGAAAAATAATCACATTTGTTGTAGTCACAGGCGGTCACTCTTGACACTGATAAGCAAGAGAAAGAACACAGACCAAGTGCAATTTCAACCCCTCCATTTATTCAGGCGCAATCAAACAGTTCATCCTTGCTTCACAAACGACTTCAGCTCACACAGGTCTCCCTTAAGTCCCCGACTTCAGTTACTCATGAACTTCACTTCACATCACTTACTACACCTGGACATCAGGGATCCTTCATCTCTTCACACTCAAGTCAGGCAGACTCTCCTAGCCCCACCCCCCTGGGTCCCTCTTATACCCTCAGAAAACGAACCAATCCGGGAAGTGGGCTGTACTACAGATAACCCCTGTATGCAAGGAAGCATTTCTCTTAAAGTGGACCAAAACCCGGGTTTTGGTCTTTGCCCCCCGGACACCCCAATCGGGATTGGGGTGGGAAACCCCCAGTTTGCCCAATCTCACTCACCCTTGCTCGGTCCTACGGTGCATGCGCAGCCTCTCGTCCAGTCAGCGCGCTCAGATCCACTCCTGGTCCATCGTCCAAGAGCTCGTCTAAAGCGAGCAGATCCGAGTGAGCAGGAGGTCGCATCCCCCACTACCTTTTAACAGGAAGCATGCCCACACGGCCATTCACAAATGCCTGACGTGGGCATGCACCCTGCTAAAGGGATGGTGGGGATGCAGCCGTTGCTCGAGCATGCGCCGTTGGACCGGGTGAGTTTTCAGGCAACCTGGGGGGTTTGACATAGCGGGGCATCCTGAATCTGGATGCCCTGGGGGGAGCGAGTATGCCTGCCTCCAGGGTGGGTTTTGGTCCACTTTAAACTATCTATGCTATTCCTTATCCCATGGGGGCATCTAGTGGCCTCCTGAAGTAACTACAACTACTCTACTCTAACTACTAAATCTATAGCCCAATCTAATCCACCCCCATTCAGGATATCCCAGGGAATCCCCCTATTCTCTAGTGACCCTACCCCTTCCAGGTACACCCCTGACCAGGGGACTATACTGTTACAAAAGATGTTTATATCCTAAAAAAAGGCTGGTTCCAGGAATCAGCCTGCTAATGTAGAGGCCCTTACCCGCTGAACAGTCCATGAGCTCTTTTGTACTGCCCCCAAGGAGTATGCCATCCAGCAAGCAAGCCAGCATTGCAGGAACAGATGTTGGGCACGGGGGGTAAGTTATGGCTATGGCACTGAAGCTTTATTATTGTAGGAGCAGATTCTGTGGCTTTGGTGGATATGTGTAGGTTACAGCATCGCAGTGGTATTGCTCAGCTGCCTGAAAAAGTTGATGCTGCATGGACGGTTGAGGTAATTAAAACGTTGTGGTGTCAGTCAGCATGGTGCTGGGGGCCCGGGTCTGGTTGTCACCTGGTGGCAGATGTGCAGGACAGGCCACACCTGAGCAATACCATTGCCTACACTAAGAGGGGCTTGCTGAATCATACAAAACTCTTCCTACATGAAATTATCCACACCAATCTCTCTGATATTGCCTGAAATCATTCATCAATCCTCTTTCCCAGGAAACTAACCAGAACATTTGGGCATTTCTTCTGACCCTCCCGACATGGGGTGGCGGGGGGGAGGGGGTTAATCAACACAACCCAACATTTTAGGGTTTGTTTACAGATCTTTAGGCTGTCTTTAGAAGCCTTTAACGCAAATGGACAAAAGTCTAAGTGCTCCAAGGTTAGGGGAACGCTACCAGGTTTTAGGAAGTACCCTAGTAACACAGTTCCCCAGATAGCACTAAACTATGTCTAATACAATGTTTATATTATGTTACTGCTAATTATTTATATTGTATTTATAATGTATTTAACATTTAACACATCCAATTTTGTTTCAAACACTACCTACTAAATTTTTCTTCACTTTACCACCAGAATAAGTCCAGTTAGCTCCAGGCCCTCCCCTTTAGAATTGTCTTGACATTATTCGCCTTTTTGGTGGAAGCTTCTCTGGCCTTCTCTAGTTCACTCACCTTGTTTATAGGAGAGAAATAGAAAAGGCAACATTCAATAATTCGCAGCAACCACTCATTAGTCGGCCTGGCTCTGTGTTTTGGGTCATTTGGCCTGATGCAGAGCCTCCCCTGAACTGACCTTAAAACCTTCCGATTGTCCGGGTGTCCCGTTTGAATCGTGGCTCAAATGTGATGCAGAGCCTCCGACGGAATGGCTCCCTAACTGATCCGTTAATTTCTCTTCACTCGGGAAGGTTTTTTTCTCTCTCGGGTGCCTTCATTTTGATCGTGGCTTTACGTTCACACGGGCGTCCCGATTTTTCCTCCTTTTTCCTTGGTTTTTGAACGTACCTGCTTGCTTTCCGTCGTATTTTCCCTTCCATTTTTGGGGGTTTTACAAGTATACTTACATCTCCATGGCTCTTCAGTTGCCAATCTGGCTACAAGCGCACATCCCTAAACCTCCATTGGAATATACATATGGCACCAACTGCCAATGTGACACATATATATTTTTTTAAATTTAATTTTTGGTGTTCCTTCTTCCTTGCCTTTAATGCATACCTTAATCTCTTTGGGGTTCCTTGCCATTCATGCATACCTTAATCTCTTTTGTGTTCCTTCTTCCTTGCCTTTAATGCATACCTTAATCTCTTTGGGGTTCCTTCTTCCTTGCCTTTAATGCATACCTTAATCTCTTTTGTGTTCCTTCTTCTTTGCCTTTAATGCATACCTTAATCTCTTTTGTGTTCCTTCTTCCTTGCCTTTAATGCATACCTTAATCTCTTTTGTGTTCCTTCTTCCTTGCCTTTAATGCATACCTTAATCTCTTTGGGGTTCCTTCTTCCTTGCCTTTAACGCTTCACGTAATTTTTTTATAGTTTTTAAGATTTATTGTCCCATATCTAAACCTTTTGTGTCATGTAAATGTGTGATGATGTTGTGTGATTGGACATTTGCAGGAAAGACAACACACCAAATCTTTTTAAGTTTTTTCATTTAAAAGGTTGTTTTAACTTTGTACAACATTTTTTTTTCCCTCTTTGGTTTGGTCCCCAAATAAACTTTTAATCTTTTCTTTGTAAATTAAATAAATTAGGCCTCAGGGTGTTGCGCCTGTCGTTTTCTTTGATCTGTGAATGAAAAACAACATTAGTTTAGCATTGTTTTTATGTTTGGTTTTGTAGTGGATTTTTTAAGGTCCTTTTTTTTTTGTTTTTTTAAAAAGTCTTTAGTTAAATGTTTCTTTGGCCTTTTTTTTATTAAAGGGAATTGTTTGTTCAATTACTTTGCTAAACAAAAACACCACTTAATTTGGGCCACATTGCGTTGGGGGCGGAGTCTCCGTTCTTCCTCCCTCTGTTGCTGCTGTGAATCTGTTTGGATGACAAACACACTGATATTAGAGACTGTTGTTGTATCATGAATATCATATTAAGTTAGGCTTCTAGGTATCAATTTACTCACCTTCCCCAGCCACCTCTTCCTCGTTGCCCCCTTCCTCGCTCATCCCTTGGGATGTCCCTGTGACGTCTGAATCTACAACTAACAATAGTGCACATGAGTATATGTATTTAATGCATGTATTAGCACATATCTAACTATATTTCCCTTACCGGAGTCAGGTTGTGGGTCATTTATGCTCGACTCCCTGCCGTCAGATTCCCCCCTCCCCTGCATGCTGAGGTCAAGAGGCTCCTCATACTCACTTGCAGAGGAGGGGGTGGCTGTTGACACTGGCGGTGGACCACCTAGACCTTCACCTGTTTCGCCCAACACTGGGCTGCGTGTCCTGGTCCGGGTGGGGCGGAACCGCATATTCCATTCATGTGCTGAAATACAAACACAATCATAAAACCACGCCCAGGCAAGGCCAGGGTTATAGTTGCATTCACATTTTCCACACTTACATGGGAAATGTTTGGCGAAGTTCCGCCTCACCCGGGGCTTATGCCTTCTCTTCAAATCAGACCAGTGTTGGGCGATCTGGGTGAAGGTATAGGTGGTTTGGGAGCGTCGTGCTATCGCGTCCACCACCACCAGGGCCAACGTCCGCTTGTCATAAACTGACGGCAGGAAGTCGTAGCGATTCCTCAGCATCATATGTTATAAAAATATACAATGACCCACCATTAATCCACAAAATACATTAACAAGTTTCCTGGCCTAACTAAAGTCACTTTATTAACCTCTTGCTGCCTCACATTGCCCTAGTTCTTCTATCTGCATCTAGCCTAGTTTCTAGCTGCGTTCATGTGTTAAATTAAGGTGTGCTTGTATTTAACGTGACAAACTAAGTTGTTTCAGACTATTCTTGCGCTTTTTTTTTTTATTACAAGGAATGTGTGCGCGCACATAAACGCACGCTTGCCTACTCACATCCATGATGATTTCGTCCTGCTCCTGAGTGAAGATGGCGGGCGACATCTTTGCTTTCTTTTCCAGGTTTATCAGTGACGAGCCCCCGTGGTGACGTGCGGCACAAAGGAACACGCCCACACGGGCAACATATTTAAAGCGCAAGGCACTCAGCTCAGTTTTGGATACCATATCAATATGGGCAGACCTAAAGGGAGCAAAAAAAGCCACCAAAGCCCCGAGGCACATAGCAGCCGCACACATGGCTCATCTAAAAAAACCCAAAAGAGCAGACACAAGACACATGCCCCAACTAAAACGGTGGGTACTCCACAGCCACAGGAACATTCTAAAAAACGTAGGAGCAAAGATACCACAACACATTCTCCACCACCTGCAAAAAAAAACAGACCACAAAAGGGTGCCAAATCGATTAAAACACTGCAGCATCCTCAGCCGCAACACAGCAAGCATACACACAAATCAGCAAGGGTAAGCGTAGTGCTAAACCCTCCACCCCACCAAGGTCACCCACCCCTCCACCTCAACCCTCTGGTTCTCCCAATTCAAGTACCTCAGAAACATCATCCAGCTCAACAGGTGAGACCTCAACAGGAACCCATACATTAACCCACAGCAGCACACACACAACATCACCATCCCCCATAAGCCCAAGACACACACACGACTCCCCAGATAGTCAACCATCAATTTCCACAGATGCAGGGGACACAACACACCCATGTGGCCGTCAACTACGCCGTGGCTCCCTAACTGCACGATTTTGCGATGCTCAAAGCATGGCTGTTGCAAATGCTGTTTGTGAGCATTATGATGCCCTATTTGGCCGGACCTCCAAATCAACCACTAAGCAGGCTAAGCTGGAGATCTGGACGAATATTTGCCGGCAAGTAAATAGTGTGGGATCTGTCCGGCGAGATATTCAACAAATCAAAAGGAAATTTGGGGACCTTAAATATTATAGCCCAAAAAAAAATGGACATGCGCCGGCAGCAGAGGTAAAGCCCATTTTAAATGCCTTTATAGTTGCATTGATAACAGGATGTAACACTTATTAGGTGTGATTTAATCTTCCCCAGCCAGCAGACAGGGGGTGGCTTACCCACAAAAATAATCCTGACACCCGCCGAGGAACATGTCTATACATACATACACCCGGCCAGCGTCCAGGGCCTGCAAGAGGCACACGACACAGACCGGAATGTAAGGTCCCAAGGTGAGTTTGAATTTGCCATGAGCTTTTAAAATGAGGGACAAAAGCCAGTGTTAGGCTAGACAACACACTGTACTTTGGGGTTAATATAATCTTACATTCTCAATTTAAAGGACAAAGGCAACAGGACACACAAGGCCAAGCAACCCCTGGCTTATCCCCGAGGGCAAGGCCAAACCAGGATTCAACACAACGAACCCAAAATGAGGATTTGGATGAGGTAAGTCAATGGTCCTTTGTGTGTACTTTTAACATTGAACTAGGATCGATTGGTGTGCCATTACAAAACTAAAATGAAACTATATTTATTTACAGAACAGAGTAAGCCCACCCATAATAGAAGATATCCGAGATTTGGAGGAGGACACCCCACAGATGTCACCAACCACTACTGAGCCAGTGGCCGCAACGCAGTCAACACAGCCACAACCACCACATCCACAACCTCATTCAGAACCCGAACCAACCACCCATCCAACTGCTAGAACCCATACCAGGCGCCATATTAGCCAAAGAAGGCAACTGCAAATTATGGAGGAAGCGTGGCGGCAAGAAAACATAGCCAGGTTGTGTAGGATCCCGCAAGCTATTACAATTTGTATGACCTTGGCCGGCTTATATTGGAGTGCCCCCCCCCCCCCCAGTCTGATCTAGACAGCGAAAACGCATCTTGAGCAAACCAAATGCTCGTTCAACCACCGAGCGAGTCCTCCTATGGGCAGTATTATAGCACTCCTCTGCCTGGGAAGATGGGTGCAGGATGGGGGTCAGCAGCCAGGGGAGCAAAGGATAGCCAGAGTCACCTGCAAAAATAAAATTAAAAAAATAAAAGTTTATAACAACTCCAAAAGTTTAGGGGTGCATAGCAACATTATTAAAGAGGGACAAATAGGCGAGCGGGGTAGTGTTGTAGGAAAAGACATTTGGAATGAGCCTACCTGCACATCCAACCTGGACACTGCTTAAAAATGTCTGTGGGATGGTACTTACATAAGAGGGCAAGAACAGGACGCAATAGGGGTCAATAACTTCACCCATTTAATTTTAATTTCCCTAAATCCCAACCCCCCCCCCAAAAAAAAAAAATAAGGGTTGTAAAGGCAAAACCTAAATCAGACATGCTGGACAACAACTACAAGTTTAATACACATACCCAGTAGCCATCCATCCAAATCGATCATATAGGCTGGAGTTCCTCAATATATGGGCATCATGGGTAGACCCGGGGAATCCAGCAAAGATACTAAAAAAAAACAGATCTGGTCCCGCCACTGCCTGGACATTGATGGAATGTCCCATCTTCCTGTTCCTGCACACAGCACCAAAAAATCAATTAGTGGGACCCTTAAAAAAGGTCACAAAACAATATAAAAAAAAAAATGAAAAATAAAGCAGACCCAAACCACATACCGGAACAGATATTCCTGGTCAGCAGGGGGGACCAATGAGACATGGGTACAATCAATTGCACCAATGACGTTGGGCATGTCGGCTATGTTATAAAGGCCCAGCTTAACCGCATTCCAGGCTTCACCTGTTTGAGGGAAAAAAATATAATTTTGTGCCAGGGTAGCCATGCCATCCAAAAACGTGGTTAGGCTGCGGCTCAGCGTAGACTGGGACATCCCCACGGAGAAGGCACCCAGTCTCTGGAACGAGCCATTCACCAAAAATTGCAGGCAGCCAACCAATTTGGTCATACCTGCAATTGCATGCCCCTTGCTTGTGGTGGGGGCTAACCATGACCACAGCTCGCTATACAAGGCATGGAGAGAAACACGGTTAAGGCGGGTGAGCTCGAATAGGTCAACGTCACTCATGCAATCGATGTCCAAAGGCGTTCGGTGCAGCCTGGGTTCTGCCATGCTCATAAGTACCAGACCGCGGAGCTGGTGCCTTTGATGCGCTCCCACAGATGAATGCTTGATGATGACACGGAGCTCAAATACGGCTGGTCAGACTGCCCGTAAGTGAAGGCTCGGCGGCCCCGTTTTATTAGGGAGATTTCAATCGGAAATCAAGGCTCTGCATCACTGACAAAAACGGACCAATGAACGAGGCGTCCGTTTTCCCGGGAAACAGCCTCGTGCGAGCCGACAATCGGAAAGGCGGCTGAGCGCACACCTGAGCGCATAAACGCACACTAAAACCAGAGTAGCACCCTTTCCAGACCCGATCACAGGCCAAAACCAACGGGAAAAAGCACGGGATAGCTGAACGAGGAGGCTCTGCATCAAGCCAATTGTCATGCTGGAAGACTTAACCACCATCCATTTTCAATGCTATTTCTGATGGAAGAAGGTTGTTGGCCAAAATCTCACTCTACATGGCCCCATGCATTCTTTCTTCAATACGGTGCAGGCGCCCCCTTTGCCTGAAAGAAACCCCAAAGTATGATGTTTCCTCCCTCCTGCTTCATGGTTGAAGCTGTGTTCTTGGTGTTGTACTGTACTTATCCTTCTTCTTCCTCCAAACATGTAGTGGAGTTGATGCCAAAGAGTTATTTTTGTCTCATCTGACCAATGACCTTAACCCATGCCTCCTCTGGATAATCAAAATGGTCACTGGCGAACTTGGAACAGGCCTGGACATGTGCTGGCGTGAGCAGGGGGAGCTTGTGTCATTGTGTGTTACTAATGGTAATCTTTGAGACTATGGTCCCAGCTCTCTTCGGGACATTGACCATGTCCTTCTGTGTGTCAGGCCCCACGGGACACCTGCCTTCAAGGTAAGCCCGCAACCCCCAATCGCCGCTGTAGGGTGTTTTTGCTAGCAATTTTCACTCACATAGAGTGGAATCGCTACAACCCCCTACAGACACTGCTGGCAAGGCTTTTCAGGGCGATGTGATTGCTCTGCAAATGCCAAACCCGGAAGTGAAAGCGCCCATAGATCACTATGGGCAGCATTTCACAGGCAATTGCAGGGCAATCATAAACATCCTGCAATCACCATGGTGTGAAAGGAACCTTATACATCCTCAAAAGCATTGGTGGGTTGAGAGTCTTTGATGCTCTTTACATTAATGGTCTTTGAATACACTGGCTACTTATACCAGACTGGATTACATGTAAAATGAGAAAAAGGAGCTAGGCAGCCCAATTCCTGTTTTTATTATCAACACTTTATATTGCCAACTGAAAAACTTACTGGGCAACAGATATATTCCACAGTGCTCAGAGCACATGTTCCATTGAACCTGCAGGCTGTGTGATGAGATTACAGCTGGTGCTTCCCACTGGAATCCTCTGAAGCTTAGAAACACTCTACCACCAATGATGAATTGAAGAAACAAGCAAGGGGGGCCAGAATCTCCCTCTTGGGCTGGGATCACAAAACATTGGACCTAAATTAAAACTTGCTTATAGGGTACTCTTACTATGCTATACTTAAGTACGATTAAAAAAAGCCCTGCCTTCCTATTCCCCAAACTGCTTTTGAGGCTTCAGTGTAAAGGGAACCATATTACACATCTGGTGGTCCTGTCCCGAGGTCTATCTTCTCTAGATTAGTATAGAATGATCTGTACAGTACTGCATTAAAATCCAACCAAAAAATCCAGCAGTAGCTCTTTTTTGTTGAGCGTGAGTCAAACCAAGATAGACGTAGAGTTAACAGGAGCTGGCTTTACAGTAAGAGAATGTCACCTTAACATGGTGGCTAACACAGACAGGAAGGAGAAGTGATAGAGCACAAAGGAATATACAGGAAATACAACACAGCAGAAAACGCATAGAGAGACTACAGATAAGCATTGGTAACAGTTCCATCTGCTGTCATAACTGTAAACTGCAGTCAATCTGGTCCAAAAATCACATTCAGAGACAAACAAAAGCTGTTGAAAAGTATTGTATCTCCAACACCCTTCTCAACAGCTGAGGCTTAACCTTTTAAATGCATCGTCTTTGTAAGCCACTCTTTCTGTTTCTTTCGGTAATCAGGGGCTTATTAAGGATATCTGCTGTCATATGCTCAGTAGAGCAGTAAAGTAACTCAAGAATTCCCTGCTTTTGAAGTTTCTCGGTCTCAAAATGCTGATTCAGGGTATTTCATCTTCATCCTCTTCTTGCTCAAAACAAATCAGGATATTGTTTACATAAATAAGCACATAGAACCATCTGTCTGCCAATTTCTTTGTGCATAAGCAGGGGTCTGTATTACTCCTCTGAAAGGCCTCATGTGTAAGCACTTCATACATTTTCATATTCCATGCTCCGGCGGCTTGCTTTAGACCATATATACTCCTCTGAAGTTTGCATACTGGGTCTGGCCTTTGTTCACCATTGAACCCATTTACTGGCTTCCCATTCTGAAAGCTGAGGTATGTCTTCCCAAGTTACAGGTCCATTAGCCTGGCAGTGCTTGCCTTGTATAATAGATGTACAGGTGGCTTACCTTTGTTTATGTATGTTGAGCGTCTTGGTTCTGTGTCTGAGCTTGCTTGTGTCTGCTCTTCTTCTTTGCTCAGAAGTTACAGATGATGGCTGATCAGTGTCAATTTTCTCTTCTGTTCTTACTTCCTCAGTTGTCATCACATTGTTTCTCAAATCCTCAACAAAAGTTATGTTGTTGCTAATGGTAAACTTGCCTGTTTTTGGATTTAGATTTGTGTAACACTTAACATTGTCACTGTATTCAACAAAGATTCCTTCAAATGTTCTGTTTTGGAGTTTGGTGAATTTTTACTCTGGAATATAGATGAATGCTTTGCATCCAAAAACTCTTTTACACTTGGCTTCTCATTGGGTCAAAATTCATATGGAGTTTTCGCCACTGTCTGTTCTGCAGATAAGTGGCTGTCATTGCTGCCTCCCCCCAATATTTTGGTGGTAGTCCAGAGTCTGTCAGCATAAATATGATTTGGCCACTGTGTCCTAGCTTGCAGCCGCCCTCCTTTCGTGGCCCGGCGCCGCCTACTCTCCTTCCTGATTGGTTGAGGGATGGGGCATGGGCGGAGCGCAGACGGGTCAGGGCAGCGAGATGGTCCGCCTGCTGGCTGACCTGATTGCCTGTGGGGAGCAGCCCATCAACCAGCTTCAGTGTTGGCCCAATGCGAACCCCGGCACAGACTTCTGACTGAAGTCCGTCATGGACCCTTACTTTGTGGTTTCACTCAAAACTATTGCTAAAGCTCATCTGTGTGAATATTTTAGACCCTATCGGGCCAAGACTAATATATAATACTTTTAATAATACTAAATTGTCTGTTACACTACATACATACATTTGTTACATCACATTTGCTGATTTGGTCAGATCTTGATAGTATGTTACTGTACTTTTTATTATTGAAAATGACAATAGGGTCGGCTGCTCGCCTTTCCTAAGTTGAGACTGGGACACGTGGGGAGCGACTGGAGCGGCCCCTGCCAGAAGTCCAAAAGAGATGAAGGAAAATGCCAGTGCTGCACCCATAAATGTAGAAAAACTTAGCTTTTAATCCATCATTAAAAGTTTAAATGAACGAAATGTGCAGACAAAAAAGACCCGCTCTGCGGCGACCGGTTTCGGTATCAAGCTGATAGCTGCTCCCAGGGGCATGTGTGTATAAAAACATTGACTACCCATGATGGCATCGATTCAAGAGTTAACAAAAAAATTCTCACAGTAATAAAAAATTCAATTCATGAGAAAAAAGCCTGAGAATTTTACTGTTACTTAATCACCAAATAAAAACAAAATGAAATATAGTATATAATATGGTAAAGCCTTAAAAGCTCTTGTATCCCCAAGGATATAATTGACCGCACCAACCCAATTTAATGAGCCAGTAATCTGATAGCATATATATTTATGAGTATGCAGGCGCACTATGGCGAATGCAAATACTACGTCACGTTATAGGTGCTCCCCATTGTTGCGATGGGCATGGTGTATAAAACATGACGGTATATACATTGGTGAGCCAATCAGAGTTCACCACGGCCAAGAAGGGGAAATATCGCTGCACATTAGAGTGTGATAGACATTGCATAGGTTTAAAGTACAACGTATTATTGCATTGGGGGAAAGAATGGTAAATATTGGGAACAAAGGTAATCCCACGAGTGTCAAGTACTGGTCACTGCAGTATGAAATAAAAATAAAAGAAATAAATAGAAATGTGATAGAAATGATGCTCAATGGTGATAAAAAAATTAAATATTCTGATTTCTGGAAATCACACAAATTGTGTTCGGCACATGTGTTATAATGGAATTCTTTGCTCAGAACCAAAGCAGCTTATGTCTGCAAGCTGCAGCACAAAAGAAAGCATTGTGCTTGATAAATTGCACAAAAAAGCTGCCTAGCAACAACTCTGCATACAGAAGGAAATATTTGATGTGCTTTGGCCAGTGGAATGACAAGCTTCCATGTTTTGACCCCCACCCAATTCGAGGTTTAACATAAGGCATTATTATGTATTCTATTTTAGTTCAATAAGTTTTATTGCGTTTTATGACAGAGCAGGATACAGTGCAAAGAGCAAATTGAGATAGTGATGCAAATACCCTGAAAGAACACAAATGTTATCAACATGTATATGTTCAAATAAACTGTAATCACTTCACCAGACTCGGACGTTTTTGTTCACTTCTAAGTATCTGGCTCAAATGCAGCTCAATAAGTATAATCACCATTGTATAACAATACAATATCATAATAGGTCAGGTAGAATTTTTTCTTTTGAATTAATCCTATAAGAGAGGGGTTCCCAACAGGTGGTACTAGTATCACTGGTGGCACTCGAGATTCTCTCAGGTAATACTTGACAAGGCTGTAGACTTACCTGTACCCAAACCTGATCTGCTGCCACCTAGCCTTCACACAAGAGTTATTTTCATAAATAAAAAGCTGCACAATTTTTGTGTGATTCTTTTTAAATTTCTGTTTTTGTATTTTGATTATGGTTTAATGTAACTGAGAATGCTCACACAACACTAGGGGTGTAACTCTGGAGGGTGTGACCTCACCGGGGCCCAGGAAGTCAAAGGGTTGCTCCTCCTCCTTATTTATCATATTTGTGCTCACTTGGCATCATTTAGATAAAGGAAGCTAAATTTGTATCTGCTGTTTCAGTCTTTAGTTGTCTTGCTGCATCTAATTAAGTTAATAGACAGAAAAAAGTTTACTGTATGAGCCTCGAATGGGCCGATTTAATGTCCACACCAGGGCCCCATCACATATAATTATGCCACTGTGCAACACCCGGGTGGTACTTGATATAAATCAGAAAATGGAAAGTGGTACGTGATGAAAACAGGTTGGGAACCCCTGCTATAAGAGATAGAAAGATAGGCAAAAAAGACAAGAGAAGGTAGAGAAACATGAAGAGAGGAAAAGAAAAAAGGAAAGAAAGAGATAAAAGGGTCCCCGACCCAAAGAGTGTCCTGGCTAATGGAGAAGTCTTCTCCAGACCATTTCAAACCACAATGCATCCGGAGGCAGGAACTTATAAATGCAAGGGGACCACATTTTTTTTCAAACTACATCAATCTATCCAGATTCATTGCAGACATATTTTCCATTTCTATAGAATAATTAACCGCGTTTTTAAATTCCTGAAATCCAAGTGTTAGGCTTTCACTTGTTTAGCTGCAATGAAAATGTAATGTATTTTTTTCAATGATAAAAGTATCAGGTCATGTGTTTATTTTATGGCTCCTGCCACCTATAGGAGGTCACTGGGATGGTCACCTCAGGGATACAGTGGGTCCCATGCTTATTAAAGCAGAACAAAACCCAGGAATTTGATTTTCCCAGGTTTTGTTTCATGCCTCGGGCGCATCCTGAACTGGGATGTGCTGTGCGAAACCCCCTTGGAAAGTGGGTATTCCCTCACCTCTCCTTGGTTCAACAGCTCTCGTCCTTTGACAGCCATTTGCCCTGACTCTGTAAATCAGTGACTTCAATAGGGAATGCAAGTGTCAGCATTCCCAGCAGAAGGAGCGCTTCAGCCCCAGCCTAACTGAATGGACACAGCCACAGCACGAGGATACAGGGGATATGGCAGCTTCCCCACTGAAAACAATGCGAGCCGTTTGCCGAATTAAACGAAGCACGGCAAATAGCTTTCATTGGATGAGAGCGCCCACATGCTCTGTTGGACTGGGGAAAGGCGAGTAAATACCGGCACCCCGGGGGGAGGGTTCGCCCTATTCGTGATACCCTGGGGGAAGGCGAATGGCCTTCCAGGGCTGGCCCAGCTGGGTTTTGTTCTGCTTTAAATCAGAAGGCCTCATAATTGTGACTGGCAGAAAAACATGAAAACAACCCTGATGACATTTATCGACAAATCATATTTTAAATGCAGTGGATTTTCAACCATTTTTGGTGGCCATAATATCTAAGACCTAGGGGCACTGAGCTACCAGGCAGAGTTTCACATACCTGTGGTATTCATGTTGTTATCAGTGCATATAATTGGAATTAATACAATTAATACAATTTTATATATATTGTCAGGATCTGGACCCACCGGCAATGACTCTGAAGACAGTTCTTAGTCAAATAACCAGTTTTTTTTTTAAACAAAGTCCAACAGGCAAAATCTCTTAACTTCAGAGTATAATGCAGTATACAATGCAGTACAGCAAGAGTTACCTCACAAACTTAGCAATGTCCAGCGTGTGATAATTACAGCGTATTGCAAGTCATGGATATCACAGGTCCTCTTTCGGGGCATACAGGTCCAGTCTGTTAATCCACAGGTTCCAAGGACAGATAACACATAAAAGGCTTGATGCAGAGCCTCCCCGTGCGTTTTCCCGTTGGTTTTGGGCTTTGATCGGGTCAGGAAAGGGTGCTAGGTTGATTTTAGTGTGCGTTTATGCGCTCAGGTGTGCGCTCAGCCGCCTTTCCGATTGTCGGCTCGCAAGAGGCTGTTTGCCGGGAAAATGGACGCCTCGTTCATTGTTCCGTTTTTTTCAGTGATGCAGAGCCTTGATTTCCGATTGAAATCAGCCTAATAAAACGGGGCCGCCGAGCCTTAACTTACGGCCAGTCAGAGCAGCCGTATTTGCACTCGGGCAATAATATGCAGTCCTCTGTTGGAGCACATCAGCTGCGCCAGCTCCGCGGTCTTGTCCTGTTGAGTATGGCAGAAACCAGGCTGCACCTATTTGAGCTCACCCGCCTTACTGGGTATGTGTATGAAACTTGCATTGGTTGCCCACCCTGTCTGTTTTTATTTTTTCCCTTAACACACTATTTAGTAATTTTTTGGTTAGTATATTTTTAGCCTAATTTTTTAACCTTAAATTAACTGGGTTAAGTGATTGAGCCCTATTGCGTCATGTTTGTGGCCTCTAATGTAAGTAGTATTTCCCAGAATTTTTTAATGAGTGTACAGGTTGCATGTGCATGTATGCTCATTACAAATGTCCTTTACTCCAACCCTACCCCGCTCACCTATTTGTCCCTCTTTTCTATTGTTGCAATGCACACCTTATGTTTTTGTTTTTTTGTTTTTTTGCACAGGAGACTCTGGCTATCCTTTGCTCCACTGGATGCTGACCCCCATCCTGCAACCATCTTCACAGGCAGAGGAGCCCTACAATACTGCCTACAGGAGGACTCACTCTGTGGTGGACCGAGCCTTTGGTCTATTGAAGATGAGGTTCCGTTGTCTTGATCAGACTGGGGGGGCACTACAATATACGCCTGCAAAGGTCATTAAACTAATTCTGGCTTGTGCCCTACTCCGCAACCTGGCCATTAGGAGCAGTATTGGCCGATATCTAGACCTGCAGAATGAGCATGTTTTGGTTTCAGACGACCCCACCCCTCCTTTTTCTTGCACCCAAAGTGGCACCGCGCAAAACATCCGTGCACAACTCGTGTTTAATGTTTTTTCATAGAACTGAATATTTATTTTTAATGTGAACTTTTTTAACCAAAGAAAAATGACACGTGGGGTCACAAAAAATAATCAAAAAAAATGAGTGGTATGTTGGGTCGGATGATGGCGTGGACTGATGTTGTGGCTGCAAATTGGCTGCAATGTGGGCCAGGCTTTGATTAATCTCAACCATTTGGCTGGTTAGGGCAGAGACATTCCTGTTTAATAGCTCAAATTGGGCGTTGAGGCTGGTTAGTTGGGTGCACACAGTGTCATTGAATTGCTGTATGCTAGCAGAAAAGGCGATATTTTCCTGCCTCCACTCTTCCACCAAAATCTGCAGTTGCCTTCTTTGGGTAATATGGCGCCTGGACTGGGTTCGAGCAGTGGGACGGGTGGTTGGTGCAGGTTCGGAAGGTGGTTGTGGATGTGGTGGTTGTGCCGGGGTTGAGTGCGTTGCTGCCACTGGTGCAGTAGTGGTTAGTGACATATGCGTGATGTCCTCCTCCAAATCTCGTATCTGTTCGATTATGGGTCGGCTTCCTGTGTCCTGTAAATAAATATAGGTTCATTTTAGTTTATTTATGTCAACCCAAGCTCTTAAAAATCAATGTTAAAAGTACACACCAAGGACCATTGACTTACCTCATCCAAAACCACAATTTGGGTTCCTTGTGTAGAATCCTGGTGTGCCCTTGGCCTCGGTGATAACGCAGGGGTTTGTGGGCCTTGTGTGTCCTGTTGACTTGGGCCTTTGAATGAAGATTGTAAGATTAGCTAAATGGCAAAGTACAGTGTGTTGTGTAGCATAACACTGCCTTTTGGTTCTTTTTTTAAAAGGTCATGCCAAATTCACACTCACCTTGGGACCTTACATTGCGGTCTGTGTCTTGTGCCTCTGCCAGGCCCTGGATGCTGGCCGGGTGTATGAATGTATATACATGTTCCTCGGCGGGCGTCAGGATAATTTTAGTGGGTAAGCCACCCCCTGTCTGTTGGCTGGGGAAGATTAAATGACACATAATAAGTGTTACATTCTTTTAACAATGTGACTACCAATGCATTTAATTTGTCCTTTACCTCTGCTCCACCCCCTGTCTGTTGGCTGGGGAAGATTAAATTACACCTAATAAGTGTTACATCCTGTTACCAATGCGACTATAAATTGTCCTTTACCTCTGCTGACGGCGCATGTCCATTTTTTTTTTGCTGCAATATTTCAGGTCCCCAAATTTCCTTTTTATTTGTTGAATATCTCTCCGGACTGATCCCACACTATTGACCTGCCTGCAAATATTAGTCCAGATCTCGATCTTAGCCTGCTTAGTGGTTGTTTTTGAGGTCCTGCCAAATTGGGCATCATAATGCTCCCAAACTGCATTTGCCACAGCCATGCTTTGAGCATCGCAAAATCGTGCAGTTAGTGAGCCATGCCGTAGTTGTCTGCCACATGGGTGTGTGGTCTCCCCTGCATCTGAGGAAATTGATGGTTGGGTATCTGAGGAGTCGTGTGTGGTTCTTGGGCTTATGGGGGAGGGTGATGTTGTGTGTGTACTTCTCTGGCTTAATGTCTGCGTTCCTGTTGAGCTATCAGATGTGGAGCTGCATGTGGAATCTGAGGTTCTGGAATTGGGAGTACCAGAGGGTTGAGGTGGAAGGGTGGATGACCTTGGTGGGGTGGTGGGTTTTGCAATACGCTTACCCTTGCTTATGTGTTTGGATTTGTGGGTATGCTTGGTGTGTGGAGGTGGAGGATGCTGCATGGTCTGACTAGATGTGGCACCCTTGTGTGTTTGTGGTTTTTTGGCAGGTGGTGGTGAATGGGTTAATGTCTCCTTGGTCCTGCATTTTTTGGAATGTGCCTGTTTCTGTGGAGTATCCACCGTTTTAGTGGGGGCATGTTCGGCATGTGTCTGGTGCCTGCTCTTCTGTCTTTTGGAGGATGAGGCATGTGTGCGGCTGCTATGTGCCTCGGCCCTTGGTTGGCTCTTTTTGCTCCCTTTAGGTCTGCCCATATTGATATGGTATCCAACACAGAGCTGAGTGCCTTGTGCTTTAAATATGTTTTCCGTGTGGCCGTGGTCAACAGCGGGTGCGCGCCTGCGCGCACGCACGCACGTCACCGCGGGGGAACGTCAGAGCTATACCTTGCAAACCCAGAAAAGCTGTCACCCGCCATCTTTACCCCGGAGCAGGACGACATCATCATGGATGTGAGTATGCGCGCGTGCGTTTATGTGCGCGCACACATTCCTTGTAATAAAAAAAAAAACAAAGCGCCAGAATAGTCTGAAACAACTTAGTTTGTCACGTTACATACAAGCCCACCTTAGTTTAACACATGTACGCAGCTCCAAACTAGGCTAGATGCAGATAGCAGAACTAGGGCAATGTGAGGCAGCAAGAGGTTAATAAAGTGACTTTAGTTAGGCCAGGAAACTTGTTAATGCATTTTGTGTACATGAGACAACAACAGTCTCTAATATCAGTGTGTTTGTCAGCCAAACAGATTCACAGCAGCAACCAAGGGAGCAAGAATGGAGACTCCGCCCCTGATGCAATGTGCGCCAAAAACATGGTAAGTGGCGTTTTTGGATACAAAAGTAAATGAACAAAAAATTCCATTGGCCACAAAATGTAAAAACATAAAAATTTAACCAAAGACTTTGTTTAAAAAGCCCTTAAAGCGGACCTTCACTCAGAATAATGGTCTATCTTATATGGTTCACACACCCTGTACATACAGATTGCCCACCTTCAAAATCATCCTACCTGCACCTAGTGCATGTTATGAGGCTTTAAACATCCAAGATGGCGGATTATGGAAGCCGCCATCTTATCAGGCAGCCTGCAAACAGGAAGTGCCTTCTAACTGTGCTGCTCTGCATTCTGGGATTGCTGACCTTTTCAAGAGCACAGGTCTGCTCTGTGTGAGCAAAGCACAGCTTTAACCCACCCCCTGTACCTTATCCCACTCTCCTCTCCTCAGTAAGTGTGATGCTTCTGAGTCAAGATGGAGGCGGCAGTATACTAAATTCCTGAACTGAGTTGCAGCCCAGTGGTGGAAAGAATAATAATTGATTGACTAAAAACTTACAATCTATTATTTTGAGATGCTGCGGAATCTTTTGTTAAGAGTTTGGGCTTTTCAGTAAATCACGCAGAAGGTCCAGTTTAAAAAGGGCCCCCAAAAAACCACGTACAAACAAACCAAATAAACAATGCTAAACTAATGTTGTTTTTCATTCACAGATACTAGAAAATCACAGCCACAAGACCCCGAGGCCTAAAGCTTTTTAATTTGTCTTAAAATGTAAATAGTTTATTTGTTAAAACATTTATATTCAATTATTTGGAAAAAACTTGAGAAAAACTCAAATTCCAACGTTGGAATAAAAAAAAAAAAAAAGATTTTGACAGTTGTGTTTCCTGCAAATGTACAATCACACAACATCATCACACATTTACATGACACAAAAAGTTTAGATATGGGACAATAAATCCTAAACAATCAGAAAGAATTAAGGTATGCATTAATGGCAAGGAAAATGGAACACAAAGGAGATTAAGGTATGCATTAATGGCAACGAAAAAGGAACAACAAAAATTTTACATAAATATATATATATATATGTGTGAAATTGGCAGTTGTTGCCATATGTATATTCCAATGGAGGTTTAGGGATGTGCGCTTGCGTGTAGACAGATTGGCAACTGAAGAGCCATGGAGATGTAAGTATACTTGCTAAAACCACCAAAATGGAAGGTCAAATACAACAGAAACCAAGCAGGTACGTTCAAAAAGCAAGGAAAAAGCAGGGAAAAACGGGCCGCCCATGTGAACGGGAACGGAAGCCCCGATCAAATTGAAGGCACCCGAGAGAGCCAAAAAAACTTCCCGAGTAAAGACAAATTGACGGATCAGTTAGGGAGCCATTACGACGGAGGCTCTGCATTACATTTGAGCCACGATTCAAATGGGAGCCCCGGACAATCGGAAGGTTTTTAGCTCAGATCGGGGGAGGCTCTGCATCAGGCCCAAAGTCCTTCAGATGCAATTCAGCACTGAGTAAGGGAAAAACCCGTAGAGGACTCAAGAAGTGAATTGGATCTCTGATTTCCCGGCATGGAAAAACGCCTGAAAAACTCATGGGAAAAATAGACCCCATCCACCACTTTTCCATACACTTTACCACAATATGTATACTGTAGTACATTTGGAGTGCATAAGTTCTTACAGGGCAGTTATTCCCTGTGTATTTTACATGTTAGTATTATGGGGGGGGGGGGGGTAAGGCACAAATAATACCATTTTGTGAATACTCACCTTGTAAAATGGGTATTATAAGTATGTCACACACCCCGCTTCAAGATAATCATTACATGTGGGTAGTATGGTCTGAAGAGGGCGATTTGCAGAGATGATTGGAGGAAAGAAAGCCCCTCCCAGTCCATAAATACCTGGGACCTCCCACTCATTACCCAGTATAAAGAAAGCAGTAAGGTAAGGGACCAGGAAGAGCCAAATATTAGTCATAACAACGCAAAGTTCACAAAATGATGGATCCAGAATACAAAAGGGCGGGTTGAAGCGGGGTGTGTGACATACTTATAATACCCATTTTACAAGGTGAGTATTCACAAAATGGTATTATTCTAAGTATGTCACACACCCCGCTTCAAGATAATCATTACATGTGGGACATCCAAAAGCAGTGTCCATAAAGGGTGGGGATCCAAAACAAGGCATAAAGCACAACTTAAACTACTGCAGCCTGCAGAACTTTGCGGCCAAAAACAGCATCCGCTGAGGCCCAAACATCACCCTTGTAAAAACTTTGAAAAAGTGTGAACAGAAGACCAGGTAGCGGCCTTGCAAACTTGCTCAACAGAGGCCTGGTGCTGAAAAGCCCAGGAAGCCCCAACCGCACGAGTAGAATGAGCTGTAACACGAAGGGGAGGATTTCTCCCCTTAGCAGAAAAGGCCCCGACAATGGCCTGACGAATCCACTTACTGATGGAAGACTTAGCGGGCGCCAAAACCTTTCTTGGGCCCAGAGGGTACCACAAAGAAGGCATCAGTCTTACGAAAGGCAGACGTTACCACCAAATAGTACTTCACAACTCGAACCACATCCAGGGAATGCAGGACCCTCTCCTTTTCGTTACTGGGATTAGGAGGGCAAAACAATGTCTTGGTTTAAGTGAAAAGGCAGAAACCACCTTAGGAAGGAAATCCGGGTTAAAACGGAAAACCACCTTGTCCTGATGTCTTTCAAAATACAGGACCTGAATGGACAGAGCCGCCAACTTAGAAACACGCCGAACAGAAGTGATAGCTACCAAAAAGGCCACCTTCTGAGTAAGGGAAGACAAGGCAAAATCATGCAAGGGCTCAAAGGGAGGACCCTGAAGAGCAGAAAGAACCAAATTCAAATCCCAAACCAGAATCAGAGCCTTCCTAGGGGGCTGCACGTGCGTAACCCCCTGGAAAAAGGTCTTAACCAGCGGATGAAGCGCAAAAGATATTTGGAAAAACAACGCCAGGGCAGACACCTGCCCCTTCAGAGTATTAAGTTGGAGCCCTAGATCCAAACCATGTTGCAGGAACTCCAGGATTCTAGAAATAGAGAATTCCCTGCAAGGGAAAGCCCTAGTCTCACACCAATCAATATAAGACCTCCAAGTCCTATAGTAAACGGAAGAAGAAAACCTCTTCCTAGCGCTAATAAGAGTGAATAACCGCATCAGAAAGATCCGTCAAGGCCAGCGTTGGTAAATTGGGGCAACGTAGATGACCCTGTGTGTGCAGATCCGGCAGCAGGGGCAGAACGAACTGATCTTCTGCTAACCTTACCACGTCTGCGAACCAAACCTGTCTTGGCCACCTTGGAGCCGCCAGAATTGCTGACGCTCCTTCCAGAGCCAGCTTGCGCACTACTCTGGCTACCATGGGAAACGGAGGGAACAGATACAGAAACCCCAGATACCTCCAGTTCAGGGACACGGCGTCCGTCGCGAATGCTAGCGGATCCTTCGCCAGAGACACAGATGCCAGAAGTTTGTGATTGTGACGGGAGGCAAAGAGGTCCACCATCGGTGAACCCCACCTGAGACAAATTGAACGAAACACCTTGGGACTGAGAGGCCACTCCCCCTTGCGGGCTGACCACCTACTCAGAGAGTCCGCCTCCGAGTTCTCTACTCCCGGAATGTGAACTGCCGAGATGCACGGGACGTGGCTCTCCGCCCAGTCCAGAATCAATGACACTTCTCTGAGGGCACTCCTGCTGCGAGTCCCTCCCTGGTGATTGATGTAGGCAACCGCCGTCCGATTGTCCGACCGAACCTGGACCGGCAAGCTCTGCAGGAGATGAGTCAAACGAAAAAGAACCATTCTGATGGCTCTCAATTCCAGAATGTTGATAGGCTCGTGGGCTTCCAGGGGTCCCCACAACCCCTGAAATTGCAGATCATTCCAGAAGCCCCTCCATCCTGAGAGGCTGGCATCCGTGGTGACCACCTCCCAACGAGGAGTCTGAAAAGACCTGCCCTTCAACAGATTGGTTGAGTTCAGCCACCACCTGAGTGGTTGGCGAGCCCGGGGAGACATCAGAAAGAATTGATCCAGCGACAGAGGAGATCTGTCCCAGACAGACAATAGATGGAGTTGTAGCGTCCTCGTGTGAAACTGGGCAAAGGGGACTGCCTCGAAGGAGGCCACCATCAACCCCACCAGTCTCATTCCTAGTCGAATGGTCGGACAAGGAATGGACATGAGCGACCGAATCAATTCCTGAATCAAAAGAACCTTGGATTGAAGAAGGAACACTCTGGCCTGATCTGTATCCAGAGACATTCCCAGAAAGGATACTATCCTGGACGGGTAAAAGGAGGACTTGGGGTAGTTGATCACCCAGCAGAACCTCTCCAGAGTGGATATTACCGTCCTGGTGTCCAATTCCGCTTGGCTGAATGATGATGCCATGATGAGGAGATCGTCCAGATATGGCACTATGCGAATTCCCTGCGCTCTAAGAAGAGCCATCACCCCAGCGAGCACCTTGGTGAAAAACCCTTGGAGCTGTGGTGAGACCAAAAGGAAGAGCTACAAACTGAAAGTGCCGATCTTCCACCACAAACCTGAGGAATCTCTGGTGCGCGGGAAAAAAATCGGAACATGGAGGAAAGCGTCCTTGACGTCTATGGACGTCATGAAGTCCCCCTGACGGAGAGCGCAGATAGCTGAACGACGCGATTCCATGCAAAATTTTCGCAGCCTGATAAACCTGTTGAGGATCTTCAGATCCAGGATGGGCCGGATAGAGCCATCCTTTTTGGGGACCGTGAACAGATTTGAGTAAAATCCCCGACCCTGATCTGATAGGGGCACTGGCGAGATGACCTATATCTCCAGAAGACTTGAAAAGCGCCTCCCGAAGCCCCTGTGCGCCAGGTGCGTCCGGGGGCACCCTAGACCTGAAGAAAAGCGGAGGAGGACGGGCCTCGAACTCCAACTTGTAGCCGGAAGACACTACTTCCCGGATCCGTTTGTCCGAAACCTCCCGAATCCAGATCAGAGAGAAGTGTTGCAGCTGTCCCCCCACCCGCACGGGTGAGGGCGCCCCCTCATTGCTGAGCAGGCTTGTTCGCAGGTTTTGGGTTATGAACCCCAGTTGTATCCTGAGCGGGCACGTCCTCGCCCCTATTCCAGGAATCTCCTCTAGTGGAAGGGAAGGCGAAACCTCTTCCTGCTCTGGATCCGCGAAAGGAATGATTGAAAGAAGCCGCCCCGCGAAAGGGACGACGTTGCTTCTTGCGTTGAGGTAACTTACCCCCCTTAGCTACTGAATCCAATTTTTCTCCAAAAAGCCATAGCCCTACGAATGGGAGAGACGTCAGCGACTTTTTTGGCCCAAAGTCGGCCGCCCACTGGCGCAACCAAACTGAACGCCTTATAGTCACCATCAGAGCAGAAGCTCTCCAAGGCGGCTAACATGAAAGACAAGAATAACTCACAACGTTTTAAGTCCCAGAAATTCGTCACTGTCCGGGTGCAAACCGGAAGATGACAACAAGTCTCTGACCACCGACCTGGTAGCCACCACCAGCAGAGATGAAGCGCAAAAAGGGCCGTATGGCTGCCCCAATACTGGCGAAACCATGACAAGCCATCTGGTCAATTTGTTTATCCCCTCCATCTTTAAGAGAAGAGCAATCGGGGTTATTCAAAAACTGCTGAATTGGATAACCCCAGAATTGGTGCATCCAACTCAGGGGGGGACGTCCAGCGCTTAACCGTGTCCGAAGGGAAAGGATATCTTTTATCCCAACTCTGAAGAATGCCTGGGAGCTGAGCCGGCCTCTCCCATTCCTTAGAAATAATCTTATCAAAATGCCTTTGATTAGGGAATTCCAAGCGCGGCTTGGATTCCTCATAAAACTCCCCTTGTTGATGAGGAGCAACCTCTGGAGGAGAAATAGCCAGAACCTCAAACATCTGAGCAAGGACGTTAGGAGTATCCAAAGAACTCCCTGACCCCTTCTCAGAGTCCGCGCCAACGAATAGCTGGTCGTCCGAATAATCCGATTCGTCAAATAGCTCCCCTTCCTCCAGAGGGGAGTAATCTGACCAATCCAGGCGATCCTCATCGTCATATTCAAATGTCGGTGGGACCGGTGACAAATGCTTTCTCTTAGCTGGAGCCTTCTTGGCAACCGCAGAAGAAATACATTTTTCAATATTAGTCAATCTAGCACACACATCAGATTGCGACTGCCCACCCGTGACAACGTCACACGGGACACGGGCCAAGACGGGGTGGGAAGGGGATGACGCCGGCGGTGCTGACCCAGACGTCTGGGGTTCTGACTGCCGTGTAATAGTTTGCTGTGCACATGGTATACATAGAAATACGTCATCCCCTGTTAGGGATACCCCACAGCCCATGCACTTCCGGGATTGCCCCGAGGGGAGCCCGGTATCTGGGGATGCCTCCATACGGTGATCTTATATGTAGTCGCAATGACCGAGGGAATTACGCTAGTAAGCAACCCGGGATGCCCTTATAATTGTCCCAAGTGGGAGGATTTTAACATGGAATTTAACCCAGGGACCCAAGGACCGGAAGAAGACCCCTTAAAACCTAAGGCGTTCTACCTGAAAGACTGCCGGATATAAAGGGTTACATATAAGTAAATATATATATTATATATATATAGGGCCCATAGGGCACTCACTGTGCCTTCCTGCGTGAGGTAAATGGCGTCCACCACACACGCAGCTCACAGAGGCAGAGAGGATCCTGTGGGCGTGGCCAGCGCTGAGCGCGCGATATGCGTAGCTCCGCCCCCTTACAGAGCAGAAAGCGGGCTCCGCAGTGGGTCTGCGCCCCTAATGGTAAAATGTGTGAGGTAAATTACCTCAGAAAAACACTATAGCGCACACATATACCGGCGCCATGGCAAGAACAGCAGCCGCGGCGCCGGTAACCACAAAGACCCCAGGGATGTAATGGGTGCGGGCCGCGGCGACGCGCAATCGCCCGGCCCCGCCCACTGTGGCCAGCGCGTGAGGGGAGACCTCCCCTCACAAGATTAATGGAACCGCCAGCGCAAATAACCGCGCCGCGGCCATTGCGGTAGTCACCGCAACAAAAAACAATAAAGCCAGGGGGACAAGCCAGCGCCAACAGCCGGCCCCACCCCCCAACTACAACTTCTGAGGAGAAAAGTTCTCCTCAGCTCTGGCGCCAGTAGCAGTGAAACAATGCACAATAAATAAATCCTAACTCTGAGGTAAAAAAGGTGGCCCCCGACATTTTATCCCCACCACCACAGGAGAAGGGCATCAGGAAAGGGGGGCCAAGGGACAGGGCATCCCAAACCGGGGTCACCAGCCCGGAAAACCGCCTACCCTCTGGTACAGGGTCTCACGGTGGAGCATGGCTCCAGAGCACTAAAAGTGCCATTCTACCCTCACCCGGGATACAGCCTAGACTGGGAGGCATGTGTATTGGGACTTATAAAAAACATAACCGGGTGGAAATAGAGAGAAAAGCGGGCCGGGAATAAACCCGGCTACCTGAAATCCCCCTGTGCAAGGAGGAGACATCATCTTCTGACTTGCTCGCCGTCTGCAGAGATGGAAAACTGGGTAATGAGTGGGAGGTCCCAGGTATTTATGGACTGGGAGGGGCTTTCTTTCCTCCAATCATCTCTGCAAATCGCCCTCTTCAGACCATACTACCCACATGTAATGATTATCTTGAAGCGGGGTGTGTGACATACTTAGAATAGGTGTGAGGCAATGGAGCAGGCTGGACTGTATTTCCCATTAAGACATCGGGCCTGTGCCGAGGGCAGCAAATCTGGGTGAAAGTATGGTTCCTTTTATGATTATTTTTCAGGATCTTGACTTGCACTTCTAAACATTTCAATTGGAATACTGGGCCAAAGATGGGGCAGGAGTAAGTGGCAACCAGCTGGACTTTTTCCTTTTCAGATTTTGCATAGGTCCCCATCTTCAATCCATGGTATAGAGCATTTTCTGCTACTTTGGTATAAACCCAAGAAAAACTAGTCTAAAAGCCCGGGGAGTAACTATCGCAAATATATGAGATGACGGGTTAATAAGATTGCCGTGTCTGACTGCCTTGTTGGGATCTGGCTCAGCCGACTTGCAGGCTGACTGATATCCGCCACCAGGAGGTGGTGTGATGTTACTGCGGGGAGCCCACCTGGAGACTGGCCTGCGACTCGCGGTTGTGGCGGCGGCGGCCGCTGTGATTTACATCTACAGCGCGGGTGCGCTTGAGCGGTGAACCGGCCCCCAAACCTTGATTTTCCGCGGCTTGATACCGCCACCACACATAACCCTGTATGTGCAACCCGGGACTTGTGGGGAGGCTACGATACCCCAACAATCGGGACACGTGAGTGCCTGCGGGCAAATACCGTTGCAGTGTGTCCCACAGTTGGCTGCTATATTTACCATAAATATTGTGGATATGCAAAAGTGTTTATGATAGTGTCACCTACAAGCAATTTTGAGGATTACATTGAGGACATATGATGATTCTCTGATAAACCGCTGCAGCCTGGCCCTTATTTCATTGGTGGACTTGTTCCCCGTTAGGAAAATGCTGGCCAGCATGTATGCATGCAGAGTGACTGGGTGAGGCGTGGTATCCAGGATATTCCTGGCAGGGGCCCCTTATATGTGTGTGTGTCATTTAGCAATTGCTGTTTTACTGTGTACTTTTTATTCTGAATTTGTGTAGAATACATGTCATGTGCCATATTCTCTATGTGAATTAAATTGCTGTATTGTTTGGCAGTAATGAGTGGTGATTTATAAGTGCCAGCCCTGTAGAACAACCACCTGTCTTTTATGTGTGCTTTTTCCCATACTTTGGTATAAAGTCACGAATCATTTCCAAGGTGCGAGCCCGCTGGTGGCATCCCCAGCACTCCTCCAACTGATGTGTGCAACTGCCACCAACATATCCTAATGGCGGTAAGTGCTCTGCAGTCGTTCAATGTAGAACCTATTGCTAGGTCTGATTATGACAGTGATTTCTGATTGTTTCAGAGCTGTGGTACCATGTTAACATGGATTGCGGTGAATAAAATGGACCAAAACCCAGGATTGTGACTATCCCCGGGTTTTGGTCCCCCTAGGTCGCCCGAACAAACTCACCTCTTCTTGGTCCTACAACGCATGCACGGCCACTTAGATCCACTCGAGCCCCTTCGTCCAGGAGCTTGTCTAATGTGAGCGGATCCGAGCACGCTGACAGCTGCTTCCTCCGCTACCCTTTTACAGGGAGTGTGTCCACTCTGGCCATTCACAAATGTCTGGCGCAGATACGCGCCCTGCTAAAGGGATAGCGGGGATGCGACCACTGCTCGCGGATGCACTGTTGGACTGGTAATGAAGTGAGTTTTCGGGGGATACAGCATACAGCAGGGCACCGCCGATTGGAGAAGTGAGTATGCCTGCCCTGGAGTCACATAGACTCCAGGGTAGGTTTTGGTCCTCTTTAAATCAGCAATCCCTGGGGTTTCACACTCAGGCATCCTAAATCAAATGCCACTGTGAAGCAGACTAAGGGCCAGTAAAATTCCTGGGTTTTGGTCCACTTTAGCAACCCTAACCTACACCAGGGTGACAATGACCAAGATATGTGGGGAGAGGGGCATGACAATGAGGAATCACTGCTGGAAGCTCAACACCAGGCACAAATACTCACCTTCCAGAAGACCAAAGTGGAGAGAGCTGTTGCTACATAGTGCCCAAGGGAAAGGTGAACCTTAATGAATCAGCCTAAAGTCTATTTTGAGTTTTTTTTATCTGATGGGAGACATGGAATCAATTGCAAACTGCAGGGCTGAATGGTATTGGTGGAGGTTTAGCTGCCAAACATCTGAGCAGCCATTGCTAGATGGAGTTCTGGGGGTAAAATGTAAGTATTTCTTATCAGTGGCAGGAGGGAGGTGGGTTAGTTTTGTTTAGGGTCCCTCAGCTGGCGTAGAGTTGCCAGGAAGAAGTTGCCAGTTTAGGTCTGCTTTAAATAGGACCAAAACCCATCTCCGACGGTCTTTAATATTCCAGGCCCGCAGGATTTTTGCTGTGTAAGCACTCTAAATCCCGCATCCACTTCCTCTACTAGGAGACACATTACATTGTGTTGTGTATATACTTATAGAGCTTCATATCTGATTTTGGCTTCCTAAGGACCTTTAACTGTAGAGACATTACCAATTGGGATGCCCCAGGGCAATTGTTATTGGGGAGCTAAGGTCATTTTTGTCTATAGCTTAAGAACTTTAAGATTCTTAAACATCATGATTTTTCTTATTTATATATTCACTAGGTTTATTTCAGAATGCCGAAGCCTGCTGAATTATAGCTGGCTATATAAATGCAGGGATCTCAATATATCAGAAGCGTATCTGTTTAGATTTATACCTTTTCCAGTTACTATTGCTTCCAGGTGCCAGCAGGGGGCGATGACCTGTCCAGCTGGCAGCAGTAAATTGATCCTCATATAACATTGTAAATCAGTGAAAAAACACATACATTGTATATATGAACACAAGCTCCAGTGTACCTAAATGTGTTTTCATTGGGATCCGTATGTTAATGTGTTCCAAATTAAAGCAAAAGGAAATGTTTAGCAGTTTATGGGACGGTACATGCTGTTCATTTACATGCACCCGCTTGATGCGGTTACATGTGTTCACCTTGTGGCCAGCACATGTAAGTACACTGGAGGTAAGCCCTCTCCCACAGGCCTGCTCAATGTACTCTTAATCAGTTTAGGCATTTAAATTAATTATTTAAACATCTTTAAGTGATCAGGCAGTCAGATAGGAGATGTAATATATATGCTGTACAGGGTGCGTTACAGCCCACAGCTGCGCGCCTGATTTTTAAAAGATGTTTAATAAAAAGCTATTTTCTGTCTTTTATAGCTGGGTGTGTGAGGATGGGTTGACACATTATTTGATTGTCTGATAACAGTTATGACTCCACTTATGGCTCCTGCTATGGCTGTTTGAAGCAAGAATCGGGCTTCTATTTTCTTTCTCCTGAAGAACATTAAAGGGCTACAAATGGCAAAGGTAATTGTTACACGCATGCGCAGCCCTCTCGTCCAATGAGCATGCGTGCACTGGCAGCCACACACCCGCTACCCTCTAGCAGGGAGCGTGCCTGTGCTGGCCATTCATAAATGGCTGTCGCGGGCACGCACCCTGCTAAAGGGATAGCAGGGATGCGGGCGCAGCTCACGCATGTGCCGTTGTACCAAGAAATAAAATGAGTTTCCAGTGACCTGGGGGGTTTCACAAAGTGGGTCATCCCGATTCTGAATGCCCCGGGCGAGGTATTTCAGTGGCCCTGAAATCTATAAGATTCTATTCACAAATGCCTGGCGTGGGCACGCATCCTGCTAGAGGGATAAAGGGGATGCAGCCGCGGCTCATGCATGCGCCGTTGGACCGGGAAGCAAAGTGAGTGTACGGGGCGACCTGAGGGGTTTCACACAGCGGGGCATCCCGATTTTGGATGCCCTGGGGGGGAGGGAATCGATCGGCCCGGGAATCTTATAGATTCCTACGCCGATCATGCTGGGTTTTGGTCCACTTTAAGTGATTTGAAAACTGGTCTCGGGCCACAATAAATTTCAGATTTTTTTTTTTAATAGTATAACAACGATTTTCTACAGCAATCAGGATATCCCCTTTCTCCACGAACTCCATAGATGTTTACTTGTAGATCTTTACACCACACAACCCCATTATCACATTTATATCTAAAAATCCCCACATACCGCCAATACGCATGCTAGTTATCTAACCTCTACAATTATATGGGTCCCATATTTATAGCCCATCCCGCCATCAGTCCCAAACCGTAACTATATTCCCAATTCTTAAATTGATTGGCAAGTCACAGGTTAAAAAATAAATATTAGTAGCTTATCTTACATCGAGTGTCTCCAGCACTCTCCTTCCTGCTATGTCAGTTTACTTAGTGAGGATATCACTTCCTCATTCAGGTTTCAGTCTCCACCCCAATGACCTGGTCCTTCAATTAACCTTCAGTGGCCTGAGAATGGAAACATCCCCCACTCCCTCCCCTGACGTCCTGATTGGCTGTCTCTCTGCAGCTAAAAGACCCTGTCCTCCTCTCTGATCACACTATGTGCTGGCAGTAATGACTAGAGGCACAGCAATGCACTTATTTTTTATCTATGATATTTGTAAAGCACACAGTGTGCTTACATCACATCGCTGTTGTCACACCCACTGTTGCTCTAAATTTTTTCTATGAATCTCCAATGCGCTAATACATTTACAAATAACAAGGAACTACAGAGTCTATTGAAAACAGACTAAAGTTTGGGAGAGTGTAACGTGTAGCCCGAGACAATGATACAACAGTCTGCCTTTAGTATAACTTTAATGTAAAATTCAAATAATTACAGAGTTGTAGATCCTGATATGGACTCTCCTTACCTCCAAACATGTCCACTAGGTGTGGCACATTGTATCAGATGGTAACGAGCATTTTATGAGTTTTTGATGTGATAATATAGATTCTAACTATATAATTGTTTACACATTACAGTTTAAATATGTTTTAATTAGCATGTAATTTCCCAGTCTATTAAACCCGTTTCTATGCGCCAAGGGGCACGTCTGTACTAGCCACCCAAAGTTTTGTTTCCAAAGAAATATACATATTCTAACAATACTGAGTCACCTATAGCATTTACGTCTTTAAAGTATCCAGGAGGTTATGTAACACAGCCAGGAGGAAAACATGCAAATTTGCAGTGTTTGTAAAAAATGAACAGCAACTGTAAAAAACATCTAAAAATTCAATTTGCGTTCAACATTTAAATTTCGTCCCATAAACTTTCCTTAAAATATCTTCCAAAACCAGATTTACATTTTCTTTCAGAATAAAGCAGGATTGTGATTCACAAAAGGACATTGGAGGAATTGATAAAGGCCACTAAAAGGACCTTCTAGGCAAAAGGTTACATTTTGCCTGCTTTATGTTTTCCCCATGCTGGCATTTATGATACACCCATTGCGGGTCATGCTACAGTAGCACACAAAAAAAGTGCAATACTATAAAACATTTTTGTTCCATTTTTTCCCCAAATTCAGCTGTATTTTACAGGTAGAGGTGCTACATTTTTCCAGTGATGTGAGAATTTCTTTGGCGCTCACTTGTAAAATAGGATAATGAGAAAACAGAACACAAAAGTGTTATTGCACTTTTTTGTGCGGTAAAAAGCTCACTCTGTAAATTTCAGTTCACACCTAAAAGTTAAACTTGCTTCACCAAATAATTAGCATGACCATTAATGCTAGAGCTGGAGCCCCTGACCTTATTTCCATCTAATCAAGTACCACCTAAGTGGTATATATTTGCACAAAAATGCACATAGAGAGTTTTCATCAGCCATTGGAACAGTTTTGATGGGGCAAGTTGGACTTGGCTATAGATAGCAGCAGATCAGGCTAGGGGTCTGTAGTCTGTGGTTTCGTTTTACAGGTGATGATCATTTTTCCAATGACGTTAAGATTTAAAGTTTTGAAACAACAGCACACTACAAACTATGCAAAAATTTAATTTTTTCTTCTGCATAGCCCATTGCACGTTGCAGGTTCAGGTGATTTTTGGGGAAAAGTAAAAATGTATTTGTGTGTTATAGTTAAAAAGCTCACAAAGATACAGCTTTCAATTCACACGCACCCAGCATTAAACTTGCTTCGCCAAGTAATTGGCATGACTCCTCAAAATAAAATTAATTATAAACTGCATTTAACTGAAGTACACTTTGTTTTCTCCTGCATGCAAGGGTACTGAGAGCATACAGGGATGTCAACCTGCATCCTGCACTTCACAATGACACAGCTGGACTCAGATCATTAGAACTCCTATTCAGCTCAGCTAATTGGCTGAGCCCAGGTGTTCTGAGGTTAATGGTCATTGTGGAGTGCAGGACTGGAGAAAAATTCAGGAAAAAATCAGGTTGGCATCTATGAGCATAAGGGATAGTCCGTCGACATATGAATCAAGAGCTAAATTAGTATTATATAATATAGCATAGTTATTGAAAGAAATACAGTTTAACAGTACGAACTACATCCTGGATCAGCAGTACTCAACTGGTGTACCAGGGTCCGAAATGTGGACCTCGGTGCCATATTTCTGGACCCCTGCCCTGACAGCTCTGCACTCAGTTGATTCGTGTTGCCATGGTCAGTGCTGCCCCCTTGATCGGCGATGTAGTGCTTTGCCTCTCTGCCACTGTCATGGCTCCCTGGCACCTAGCATTGCAATATGTAGTACTGCATGGCATTAAAAGCTAGAAGCAGCCATTTTTAGTTTTGCCTGGGGAATATATAGCCCCCCCCAGTGGGCTAAATTATAACTATCCACCCCCCCCCCCCGAGACAGCAACCCCTTACAGGGTCTGTTTAGATGACTTTATGGGTGTGACTCTGTGCTTCCACTTTCTGCTCGAGATATTTCGGCTCAGCATGAATGAGGTATTGCTGTGCTCCATTGGGAAGCAGGATGACATTGGGATGAAACAGGAAGCACAGTATCAGTCAATGAGGTCAATTCAGAGCCTGGTGAGAAATCTCAATTTTTAGGAGAGAAAACTGCCATTGACTTCCATTGTCTACCTTGGGGCTGATTCAGAGCCAGGTGAAAGTGACAGTTTTCTCTCCTAAAAAAGAAGTGAGAATTTTCACCTGGCTCTGAATTGATCTCATAGATAAAAGATGTGTTCACAGCCAAAATGTACTGTCTTTATGGAACTAGTATCCCGATCGGGGGGCACGGTTGCTGGTTGAAGGTTTTGAGCTGGGTTTCGTGATCCCATGTGATCCCATCTCCCTCTGAGACACGCTCTCTTAAAAACCTGAAGTCGGCACGGGAACGGCCAGAGGTACTAAGGGAAAAGCTGGGGAGGGAGGTGTCCTTGGGGGGCCCATTTAGCGACCCCACTCTGGAAAATCTGGTGGTGTCCCCGTTGGGTGTGGTGCCCAAGAACGAGCAGGGCAAATTTCGCCTCATTCACCACTTGTCTTTCCCAAAGGGAGTGTTGGTGAATGAAGGTATAGACAAGGAGCTGTAACCGGTGTCTTATACATCATTTGATTTTTCTCTAGCCTTGGTGAGGGAAGCAGGCCCCATGGCATTGATGGCCAAGACCGAGTCCACATTTCGGCTGCTGCTGATGCATCCCGATAGTTTGTACCGCTTGGGATTCTTTTGAGGGAGGATACTATGTTGACCGTTGTCTGCCAATGGGGTGCTCGATTTTGTGTGCATATTTTGAGGCCTTTAGTTTGTTCCTGGAGTGGGTGGTGAAGGAAAGAGCGGGCGTGGGGTTGGTCGGATGTTACTACATCATTTTGGGTGCGACAGGTGTTGAAAGGTTGGTGGAAGGAGCACAGGTCGGCGGATAGCAGGTGGCCAGCCTCGTGGGTAATACTTCCGGGAGTGATTGGCTTATAACCCCAGGTTTGTTCGTCAAGTTTCGAAGTGCAGTTGTTTAAGGCGGCATTCTCGTTGGCAGCCACCGTCGAGGAGTTTATGGGGGTCAGGCCGAATGGGGGTGGTCCGCTTTTGAGGCATGAGGATGGATCCTTCTTATCGCATTTTCAGTTTCTCGCGGTATTTAGAAAATGCCTGGGGGAGAAGGGGCTTGCGAGTGGGGAGTACGGCACCCACTCCTTTCGCATAGGGGCAGCGACCAAGGCCACTAGGAGGAGGCTTCCCGAAGAGATAATAAAGAGGCTGGGAAGGTGGGAATTGGTGCAATTTCGAACGGTCATAGGTGAACGCAATGATCGTTTTTTAACATCTACCTACATCCCACCCTCCTCCCCTGACATTTACTCCAAAAAAATAGCTCACTAAAAAAAATCCGCTGAATCTGGAGTAAGGTTAGAAGGTAAACTGGGTTTACTGATGAAAACAGTGCAAATGCCTTGGCTCACGGTGCTGAATCGATCCTTTTCATGTGTATATATGCTTTAGCAATCACATGCAGCAACAGCAGAGGGTGCTGTAGAGCATCTCTGCTCTGCATGTCTTTTCTTTCATTGAAAGTGAATTCAGGCTTTCTGTAGATAGTTTCACTGTGGGGCATCCTAAATCTAGAGAACTTAGGTCTTAGGCACTTTATATGTAGTCCCAAAACTGGATATGCACTGCCTAAATAATTAATTAATAATTATAGGTGCAAGCCTAAGGGACCAAACCACATCTACAAACCTATTGACCAGTGGTACATATATGACATACACAACACTACATACATGACTATTATAAAAACATATATATATATAAACCAAGTGGCTCAGTGCCTATACAGTGCCTCATTCATAACTGAGTGAGTAAGGCTAAAACTAGTGAATTCAAAACGTAAAATTAATATCTATAAGTTAATGGAATTGTGCAAACAAAGCAGTGTGCAAACAAAATGAATTAAAGTGCCAAGTGCCAATAGTGCAATTAACCATAAGGCTAAACCTAAAATGTGCTCCTATATTACTCAATAAGCATCGCCCATAAACAGGAATATAAAAATTTCAATCAATATCAGTGTGTTTTCAAAGGAGCCCGCTGTCCTCCCCACTTACCTCACCGGTGCGCTGCGTGGTCTTCCCACCACTTCGCCTGGGTGCCCCTTTATATGTAGTGTGGGCCCTTAAAGCCCAATTGTCTGCTGGGTGCAAGACACCACATATCTAGACTGCTTTGCTCTGCAGATAAGCCTCGATTTATAGACACATTCGTCTGGACTTCCATTGCTGTCTATGTTTTTGTGGGTGTTTGTCATTTTTTTTTAGTTTTTTTCGTTGCATTTTTTATTCGTACGTTCGTTCGAGCTCATGCGTATATGCGCTTTCGATGAACGAAAGTAAATCGTATCCTTTGCGTTAGTTTGGATCATTTTCCCAGCTAAATCTGATTTTGTGTTCAGATAACTTACGTTATTGTTATGGCCTTGCGTCTCATTCAGAGAGCTGATTTCCGAGGGACCACCACCCTATAAAACCGTTTCATTTGCGATCCCCTTACGGGACCATTTTGACCTCGGATACCTTGCTTTCAACATGTTTTGTGCCTTTGTGGAGGAACATCACCAACTCCAGCTAATTGGCATTGAATGTATCAGCAGGGCCAGATTGCACCGGCGACGCATGCATATCGATCGCATGCATGACGTTGAGCTGTTCGAGCTGACCAGACTTAATTGCGCTTCTCTCCATAAATTGGATAGTGAGCTGCGGCCATGGTTAGCCCGCACCACAAGGAAGGGGCAAGCAATTTCAGGTATGACCAAGATGCTTGGCTGCCTGCAATTTTTGGCGAACGGCTCGTTCCAGAGGCTTGGTGCCCTCTCCGTGGGGATCTCCCAGCCTACACTGTGCCGAGCTTTCCAAGTTTTTGGAAGGCATGGCTACCATTAGTCCGAAATATATATTTTCCCCTGAAGACATGGTAGCCTGGAACGCGCTTAAGCTGGCATTTAATAATATCGCCGACATGCTCAACGTCATGGGTGTGATTGATTGCACCCACGTTGCATTGGTCCCTCCTGCAGCCAATGAGTACATCTATAGGTAAGTTCAATTGGTCATTTTGTTATCTAGTTTAGAAAATTTGTATTTTAACTATCTATTAATCCCCCCTTGTAAATTGTCCCTGTGAAACAGCTTACAATGTATATCTATTAATCCCTCCTTGTAAATTGTTCCTGTGAAACAGCTTACACTGTATATCTATTAATCCCTCCTTGTAAATTGTCCCTGTGAAACAGCTTACAATGTATATCTATTAATCCCTCCTTGGAAAATGTCCCCGTGAAACAGCTTACACTGTATATCTATTAATTCCTCCTTGTAAATTGTCCCCGTGAAACAGCTTACACTGTATATCTATTAATCCCTCCTTGTAAATTGTCCCTGTGATACATTTGACCGTCTTTAGCTTCATCAATGTTTTTCATGTCGGCCAAAGCCAAACATTTTCATGTGGACCTTAATTATTCATTTTAAAGTTAATCTTTAGTTGATCCAACATACATATACTTTTTGGGGCCAAAACATAATTAGGTACTTAGTTAGTGTTATTTGTATTGCCCAACATGTTTTTTGGAGGGTATTAGGAGTTATTGTTTGAGTAGTTTACCTTGCCTTGCTAATTTTTTTCACTTTTCTTTTTTCCCATGAACTGCAAAATGGGCCACTCACTGAATGTGCAAGCAGTGGTGGCCCCGGACATGCGGTTCCTTAGTGTCCTCGCCGGGTATCCAGGCTAATCCCATGACACGTACATATTGCGACGATCTGGATTGTACCATCGGTTTGAGTCTGGAGAATTCTCAGGTGGATGGCTCCTTGGTAAGTTGACGCAAATAACGTCATTCACTTTTCTGAAGCTATGGCTGTTTTTATCCCTTGATGACATGTTCAACCGGACCTTAACCATGATCTTTAGCAAAGCATAAACCTTTACAAAATGATTTCCCACCATTTCTAAATAATATATTTCTACTTTCTAGTAAATTACTTATTATTCTTCCCCACACTCGGCTGCAATTCTGTTCTTGACTTTATGATAGGGTCTGCGCCATCTTTGCTTAGATGCATGACACTTACTGAGTAGAGGAGAGCGGGATAAAGTGCAGGGGGCGGGTTCGAGCTGTGCTTGGCAAAGCAGATCTGGGGTCCTGAAAAGGTAAGACATCCCAGAATGCTGAGCAGCACAGTCCTAAGCCACTTCCTGATTGCAGGCTGCCTGATTTGCCCTCATCCGCCATCTTGCATGTTTAAAGGCTCAGAACAAGCAATAGATAGTGTTAGGCTTTTTTTTAGCAGAGCAATCTGTATGTACAGGGGGTGGCTACAATTTAAGATAGGCTCCTAGTCAGAGTGAACTACCGCTTGTCACAATTTTTTTTTTTTAATGTGTAATTAACATAAGTATTTTCTTATTTTTTCAGGGGATTCCGGCTATCCGCTTCTTCCCTGGCTGATGACGCCTGTCCTTCGGCCACAGAATGGCCCGGGCCCACCGGAAGACCCGGGCCGTTGTGGTGAGGGCCTTTGGCCTCTTAAAAACTCACCTCCAGTATGACCCCAACAAGGTCATCGATATAATACTGGCCTGCTGTGTCCTCCACAACTTTGCCATAATGCAGCGTGTCCCCCGGTATGTGGATCTCCCCCCCTCTCCACCCAGCCAGCACCCAGAAGATAACTACCGTGGCACACCTAGTGCCTCTGGCCAAGCTGTTTGGGCCAATTTGATTAACACATATTTTGCCTAATTTGTTTTTCCTGTGTTTATTTGTTGCATGTAATTATTTTTTTTATATAATTTGGCTTTGTGAATGCTTTAGTATTGTTTTTTGTATCAAATAGTAATGATTTAATTACTAAAATATTCACACATGATCTGAGCCTCATGCATATTTTTTGGGACATGTTTGTTTAGAAAAAACTTCAGTAATCTCAAAAAAACCCAAACATTAATGCAATTGAAGGGCACTCGCAGACTTCATGTACATACATAGGACACTATAAATATACATTGGTGCAGAATCATGGCACCTAGCAATTGGCCACATCCAGGAGTTTTTAAGTAATGCACTCCAGACTGAAGTTTCAATAACAAATAAAATAAACAGACATAGGGAGCATTAATTTGCATGTCAATATTTGGTCAGTAATACATAGGGCCACATACATACCCTCTCCTGCTTGGCCACATTTGCCACAGGCACAGGTGGAAAGCAGCCATACCTGTGCCACATCCATGCCTGTAAGTCAGTGGCCAACCAAAACAATAACCCCCAGTTCAAATGCAAGTCCAGTCCAATCTTTGCCAGGGTTCAAGGTAGTAGTTTGCCAGCCCAGAATGTCCCCCAATCAGGCCTACAAACAGGATGAGCCAGACACAATTTCATTAGGCCCAAGCCTGCAGCGTGGCAGCTTGAGCGGCAGCTTCAGTGAGGCTTTAGCTCAGGCATTGTCTAGTGGGGTATCTCAGGACTCTAATGAGCTATATGGGCGAAAATCCAAATCATACAAGCACAGCCATAAAAAAAGGCAATCTTGGTAGCGCTCACCAGACAGGTCAATACATTGTGGATGTAGAGGAAAGATGTGAAGCAGATACAGGGCAAATAGCTGTTAAAATGGGTGTTGCCCATAAAACCCTGGCGGTGGGCCTTGCAGGTGGCCCATCACCTGGGCATGTGTGGCATTCATAATCTGCCACTGTTCCAACATGAGTCTATTGCTAGTTCTAACTTCCTCGAGCATGGCTGTGAAATTATTAGTTAAGGTGGCCATGTGGCTGTTGCCCATCCTAAATTCTGTCAGCATGGTGGTGAATGTATTATTTAATGTATCTAATTGTGCACTAAGCTGCATTGTGGTTCTTTGAGTCACCTGGCAGAAAAAACGCCTCTCATGGTGCCACGCTGACTCCAGGATCGTCACGCGCCTCCCCTGGGAAACTGGTCGACGTTGCTGACTACGTCTACCAATTCCCCGGGTTTGAGCGCCTGCAGATGCTAGACCTCTAGGGTGAGCAAGAGTCGCAGATGTGCTCGGCATATCCTCTGCAGCAGAGCTACCACTGGGGACTGTAGGCTCACTCTCAGCCTGCTGTCCACGATAGGCTGGCAGCATGCGTCCAGCTTCACTCTGCTGCAGAGGATTTGGTGCAGTAGCATGTTGGGACAGTGGCAGATTAGGTTCCAGGGGGGTCAGTTCTGAAGGTCCCATTAAGCTGGCATCCTCCTCCATCTCCTGGATTTCCTCCATCAGTGTGTGGGTCTGTTGGGACAAGTGCCAAAAAAGGTTAAGTTTGGGCCCTAAATATTAGTCATGTTCATTCACATGCATCAGCAGATTCATCAAAGTCCACTTACCCTATATATCTGGTCCTGGCTCCTAGGCAGCACGGAAGTTGACGGCGTGGTCAAACTGGATGAGGCTTCCACACTTGCTGAGGCTTGATGCTGGGCTGTATTTTAAATAAAAAGTCACGTAAACACCCAAAAGTCCCTTGATGATCTGGATTACTACATATGCTTCGAAAAAATATGTGGCCAAGCAGGAATGCCAACTCCCACAACTGTCCAAGGTGACCTTCACTATGAATGTCATTATCTGTTAGATGTACATACACATTGGTCACTTTAAATAATACAAACATGCATGTACTGCATGTTATGAGGCTTCACACATTGCTAAAGGGCCATTAGGGACCCACACCCAGCTTGCAAATAGCATTTTGCTTAAGAGTATGCTGGTGGGCATTCTTCCTATGTAGACCTTTCCCTGACCCCTGATCAAGTATTTGAGACCAAAGCACAGCTAAAACCCAAGTGGCCTAAAGACAAAGAAGGAAGTGGTGTATATGATTGAGTAGAATCACATAACAGGCAGTGGTTTGTTAATATAAAGACTTTAATAGTGACCATAAATCCTGTCCAAGGTCGTGTATGGCCTGCCAAATTGGAAAATGCACAGACCGCAGACATTAAACACCCTGCTAAAACTGTAACCTCCCCTACAATCCACTCCCTAGGGGCATGTGTTCATATATGCCTGTGAGCCTCATTTTACACGTTTACAACATTTCACATACACACTAAAATTACTAACCTGCAGGAATGGTAGGGATGTCCATGTCCCGTCTCCCAGAGTGACCCTCTAATGCCACGGGATGTATCAACGCCAGCACCATCTCCTCAGCTTGGATAAATTGTAACTTTGTGGGGAAGCCTCCACCAGTTTGTAAGCTGAAAAATATAGGTTGCCAAATTTAGTAAATTGTGGACAATACAACAAGCAGACAAATGCACAACTCAAATATGTACCTGTAATTGCGCCGTTTATTTTCTTTCTTCCGTGCTGCATGCTTCAGGTCAGAAATTTTGCGCTGGATCTGCTCCACATCTTTAAGCTCCTCCCCCGCTGCATTGACCTGTCTGGTGAGCTCCTCCAAGATTTCATTCTTTTGCATTTTGCTTGTAGATTTGGATTTTTGCCCATATAGCTCGTCATAATGTAGGGTCAGCCCACTTCACCGCTCTCTCCTTGGCTTTGCTGGATGGTTTGGGTTTAGCGGACTTGGTGGGTAATGTCGCCTTGGCTTGGCCACTGTGGCTGCGCGTTTCCCGTACCTTGGGACCGGCCGTGGTCGGCCGTGAAGAAGCCTCCTCAGGCCACTGTGGCATTTTGCTGGTGGCCTCCTTGCCTGGTTTGGCCTTACAGACTTGTTTTTTGACTGGCATGTGGAAACTCACAAAGAGAATGAGCTGTGTGTCCAGGACCCTTTAAATACTAATGCCTGGGTATGACGCTTATGCGTTCGCGTATGCGTGCGTACGGCCGTTCGCCTGGCCGTGCGGAACCCGGAAACCGCTGGGGCATTACTTATCTGCTGCGGACAAGAAGAAAGATGGAGCCCACAATCTTCACCCGCCAACAAGAAGAGCGTCATGAGTTTGCTTGCCACCTAAAAAACATTCCATCCACAGCTGAGAAACATGTATTTGCCAACAAATAATGTTTGTTTCTTTTTTATACAGGGACCACACGTGCCAGAGTGGCAGCAATGAGTGCAAGGGTCCTTGCGTTGGTGGCCGACATGCAGGAGCTGCGCGACTCTTTGGGGACCAGGATGAAGACTAATGTTCTGGGTCCTGCCATTGACGATGGAAAAAGGGCAAAAAAAAAAAAACGAAAGCCGACGATGTAACATGAGTAAAAAAAATGGAAAATGAAAGCTGGAAAATTACATACTCGTTGGCATACGAACGGACAAAGACTTTACAGAAGGCTTGCAATGCATGCATAGAATCGCTCGTACACTCATACGAGAGCGGGAACATTTTAAAAAAAATACAGATCGACACCTAAAAAACATTCCATCCACAGCTGAGAAACATGTATTTGCCAACAAATAATGTTTGTTTCTTTTTTATACAGGGACCACACGTGCCAGAGTGGCAGCAATGAGTGCAAGGGTCCTTGCGTTGGTGGCCGACATGCAGGAGCTGCGCGACTCTTTGGGGACCAAGATGAAGACTAATGTTCTGGGTCCTGCCATTGTTATGTATATAGTTAGGTATTTTTAAAATTTTAAACAAAAAATTATACATTTCTAAATGTTATTTTTTATAGAAACAAATTTTTAACGTAAATTTGAACAAAAAAAAAATTAAAAAATAAGCCAAACAATACGTGGCATTTGTTATAAAAAAAACAAAGCAAAAAAATGTTTCTGTGTCATTTCCTTTTCTAAATACATTACCACAAAACGAATGGGCCAAGAAATATTTAGAGATGAAGATTTGCAGGGGTCAGAAATGCAAGAAGAACATGACCACAAAGTGATTTGGGTAAGTTTTAGGGGTGAGAAATGGAAGAAGAACATGACCGCGAAGTGACTTGGGTAAGTTTTAGGGGTGAGAAATGCAAAAATATACTGACCGCGAAGTGATTTGGGTAAGTTTTGGGGTGAGAAATGCAAGAATATTCTGACCGTGAAGTGATTTGGGTAAGTTTTAGGGGTGAGAAATGCAAGAATATACTGACCGCGAAGTGATTTGGGTAAGTTTTAAGGGTGATAAATGGAAGAAGAACATGACCGCGAAGTGCTTTGGGTAAGTTTTAGGGGTGAGAAATGGAAGAAGAACATAAACGTGAAGTGATTTAGGTAAGTTTTAGGGGTGAGAAATGGAAGAAGAATGAGAGCGCGAAGTGATTTAGCTAAGCATTGTAGCATGTAGCAAGTGAGTGAACCCAATATGTAGGCAAGCACTTTAATGAGTTAAGTTTGTAGTGCGCAGGCGTAAGGTCGTAAGAATTTTCGTCTGGACGATTATTTATTGTAAAAGGAAAACAGAATCTAACGGAAACGTAAAGGATTCGTGGGAGGAGACGATGGAAAAAGGGCAAAAATAAACGAAAGCCGACGATGTAACATGAGTAAAAAAAATGGAAAATGAAAGCTGGAAAATGACATTCTCGTTGGCATACGAACGGACAAAGACTTTACAGAAGGCTTGCAATGCATGCATAGAATCGATCGTACACTCATACGAGAGCGGGAACATTTAAAAAAAATACAGATCGACACAAAAACGAAAGTCTTTTTTTGTCTCTCTGAATCAACCCTATAGACCTTGATGACAAAAATAATTCCCCATAAAGTAGGTTAACCCACCTTTATAATATTATGGGGGTTATTTAAGAAATGCTAATGCCATGTAGTGCCACGTAACTTCAGGTGAACGCTGGGTGCAGTATGTGAAAACCATATAGATGAAATTCAATCTGTCGAGCGCCTCTAATAGCGTCATGTAGCGTCACATCTATCACTAGTGGTGGCTCAGCGTAAAGCGCCGGTGCGCTATGGTCAGCAGCGCCATGTAGTACCTGTCGCTCAGTAGCGTTATCCTATACATTTCAGTTGTGTTTTATTTGGTCGTATAAATAGTGTTTTCCTAAAGTAATGTTCTAAATTTTTGGTTCAAATGATTGTGTGGCCTCTCCTGCCCTCCAAACAAACACTTTTATTGGATTTAATTTTTTTTTTTATGCAGAATTGTATGTGCAGATCTGCCATTGCAGTGTCATTGTCACAGTGTTAAAACAATGTCATTCCATATGTTTTCAGTCTGGTGCTGGTGTTGTGTTTAGAAACAGACTTTTTGCACATAGCATCTGGCACTCAACGATAGAGCGCCCAGTTTTAGAGCGAAGACGCTGGTTGTGTGTAGTTTTTTTCTTAAATATGGGCTTCAGCTCTGAGTGGCGGACCGACTTTACTGGCGCTACCTATTGATCGCTGCAGAGTTGTTTTATTGTTGGATGTATCGTAGTCTTGGGTGCTTTGACCTCAGGACACTACCCAGCGTTCTCGATAGGCTCTGCATCGAATCAGGGAAAGCGCTTCAACAGCGCCCACCACACATCACATTTATCACTGCTGGACAGGATACTACAGCATCACTTGTCCGTCCACTACGCTAGGTTATAGCGCCAGACACGCACTTGCAGCAGACACTCTAAGTGCCGCAACATAGACGCTCAAATGGCAATACGTAGCACTAGTCCTAAATTAGCCTCCCCATATCAGATATAGGGAGGTGGGGATATTAGCCTCGATTCAGAGACACATTCGTCCGGACTTCCGTAGCTGTCTGTGAAAGTTTTGGTGAGTGTTAGTCTTTTTTTTGCTTTTTTTCGTCTACTCGCACGAACGTTCGGGAAAATGTGTATATGCTCTTTCGATGAACGGAAGCAAATCTGAACATTTCCAAACAAAATCGGAAATTTTCCGTTCGTTCAGATAACGTCCGTTGTTGGGATGGTTTCTGTCTGATTCAGAGAGCTGATTTCCGACAGACCACCACCCTATAAATCCGTTTCATTTCCGATCCACTAACGAGACCTTTGAGGGCTCAGATTGCTATTGTTGAACATGTTTTGTGGCTATGTGGAGGAGTCTGCGCGCCTTTAGCACCAAGGCATTGCATGTATCAGCATGGCCGAGGCCATAAATTGTATAGCAATGCATACCTGAATCAATACATTTCATGTATGCCTTATAGATGCATTTTAATGCTGACCTAAATTAGTCCTTAGCATGTAAACATTTATTTTCCCACACATCCATATAATTGCTATATTTTTTTAGGATAATGTCCTTTGTGAATTATATTTGGATTGTTGAACTTGAATCTTAATTTGTTGTAGGAGTTATTGTTTTAGTTGGTTACCTTTGCTTTGTGTAATTATTTTATATTTGCAGGAACCGCAAGATGTGCCACTCACCCTTGCTCCTGATGCCCGTTCTTTGCCTGCAGAATGCGGGCCAGGGGTTCTCTAATCGGGCACTATGCAAAACCCGGGCCGTGGTGGCAAGGACCCTCTGGCTTTAGAAGTCCAGATTTAGGTGTTTGGGCCATACAGGGGGGGGGGGGCACTGCAGTATAACCCCAACAAGGTTATACCAAAATTTTAATTTACATTTTTTAACAGGGACCACACGTGCCAGGGTGGCACAACTGAGTGTCAGGGTCCTTCAGTTGGTGGGCGAGATGCAGGAGCTGCACAACCCGTTGGGGACCACAGATGAAGAATAATGTTCTGTGGCCTGCCATTGCTATGTATTTTGTTTTTTATAGTAGTAAAAATTTTACATTTTCAAATTTTTTTAAATTTTATATTTTATGATGGTATAAAAAAAAGTGTTACATTGTCATTTCATTTACAAAATACATTAACACAAAACTATTGGGCCCAGAAATATTTAAAGATGAATATTCACATGACCGAGAAGTGATTTGGGTACGTTTTAGGGGGCTAAAATGGAAGAAGAACCTAACCGAGAAGTGGTTTGGGTGAGCTTTAAGGGTCCAAAAGGGAAGATGGAGGATAGTGCTAAGTGGTTTGGGTGAGCTTTAAGGGTCCAAAAGGGAAGATGGAGGATAGTGCTAAGTGGTTTGGGTGAGCTTTAAGGGTCCAAAAGGGAAGATGGAGGATAGTGCTAAGTGGTTTGGGTGAGCTTTAAGGGTCCAAAAGGGAAGATGGAGGAGAGTGCTAAGTGATTTAGCTAAACATTGTAGTAGAATTGAGGGTGGCAAATCTGTAGGCAAGCACTTTAATGAGTTAAGTTTGTAGTGCACAGGCGCAAGATGGTAAGGATTTCCGTCTGGACGAATATTTATTGAAAAAGGGAAACAGAATCGAACGGGAAACGTAAAGGATTCGGTGGAGGATACGATGGGAAAAGGGCAAAAACATAAGCCTACGTTGTAACATGTGAAAATGAAACGGAAAAGTCTGGATGGAAAATGACATCCTCGTAATTTGTAATCTGCCATACGAACGGACGGAAACTTTACAGAAGGTTTTCAATGCATGCATAGAATCGCTCATATGCTCATACGAGAACAGAAACATTTCCAAAAAAACGGATCGGAACTAAAATGGAAGTTTTTTTGTGTCTCTCTGAATCGAGGCTATAGCTCCAGATGCAAAAAGCGCACTTTAGGGGAAACATGAAATAGAAATTCATATTTGCATCTGGTGCTAAATTGAAGTGGGAAAAGAGCACTATGCAGTTTTCTGGAGCAAAAATGTGCCGTTCCGTTTCAATGTCTACCTAGGGTGAAAATGTAGCATCAGGTAAGTGCACTTCTGTTTAGTTTTTAACCTAAAGCGCCCTGTTTACTCCAAAGTGCAGTTTTGTTGCAGTATGACAATTTGTTCAGAAATGCAATATATATTTTACAAATCAGTCAGTTCCATTTTATATCGATCACTTTTCAGTAATAAGTGTATATCTGCAGCATCCTTCCTAAATGTGTTGGAAAAACTGTAAAAACAAATAGCTTTGGGCTGTTAAAATTAAAACTGCATGATGCTGCTGATGATGATGATGAATCCCTCAATCTATATTTCCATTATCATCACCTTAAAATATAGGAAAACTAGTGTGATTTTTTTTATTTTAACAGTATTCTAGTGTTTCAAATGGCAGTGGGCCAAAACCGCAGATACTAAGCAATGTTAACCCCAGTGCGGAGGCAAAAAATTACAAAAAAAGAAAAAAAAAACGAGATGGCTCAGCAATTAACAGCATTATATATGATAGTGTTAAGTAATAACAGATGTTTCTTTTGGTTCCTAACACATTCCAGAGGTGGGAAATGTTGATGAAAGTTTATGAACCTGCATTTTTTTCTTTTACTCTTTCTTGTTATGGTCAGTAAACCGTGCAAGGCAAAGTTCTGCTACTTGGACATAAGAAGAACTCTTTTAACTGCATTTTAACTGCAAGAGTTTTGTAGATCTTTTAAGGGTCCCTGTACAGATTTTAAGGGTTATTGAAGCAACAACTACAGTATCAGTATAAAGGTTTTGTATTTTAGGGGTAGATACTGTGTCACAAGTCAATATGGCCCCCCACAGCTATAACTCTAGGTCTACAAGCATTACGGAGGGGGGGGGCTAGGTGGGGGGGGGGGGTACAGTGAGGCCAGGTATGGGGGAAAACATGGGGACAGGGACTTGAGGGGATTCTTACACAGAGTCTGGGTGAGGTACCAAAGAGATGTTGGGAATTCTCCCTGTGCTTTTTATGGCCACTTCACTCCTGGTGATACTCATATTCCATGTAGTTATTTAGAATCAGCTCTGGGTTGTCCCATATTATCAGTTACAGTTTAGAGGAATTGCCAGAAGCTATGCCCCAGAGGTATAGAAGCTTTTCCCAGAGGTGAAAAGGAAGGGCCTCCCTCTGAAGAACAAAATGCTAGTGGGGGGCACTGCAGATGCCACCAAGAGATGACACAGGGGCCAGGAGGAAGAAGGCAGTGGTAAGTAAGTTTAACTTTTTCTATAAAAATGCTATGCCCGGCCTAGTCGGTCCCAAAGTAGTCTGGCCCATAGGAAATTTTACCTGATCTTCCTATGACCAGTCGACTTTTGACTGCAACTGCATGCAAATGTCCTCTTCTTGGTCAGCAAATGATTTAGTTTGCTGGATGGGCATGCACACATGAACTCCACTGGTCATCGCTGGTGTGCAAGAGTACGGATCTTCATATGAAGGAGCATCCGAAATCTGGGTGCCACAGGGGTGGATGTTTGAAGGAACCTAAAACCAGCTTTAAAGCAGAGCAAGAAATAATTCCTTGCCTGGCTGCTGGCTTTCCCTTGATTTGGGATGCTCCACTGTGTGAAACCCCTCAAGGTGTTGGTAATCATTTATCTTTCCCCTGTCCAACGGTTCATCCATTGAGAGCCGTCTGTCGTGATTATGTCATCCGCTGAACGGCTGTCATTGCTGCCATCAGATGCATCTTAACCCTTTAACGTCAAGCAAGTGAAATTCATGTGGTTGCTTCTACTGTTAGACGACAACCACATGAATTTAATGTGCTTAGCGTTTTCCCCCATTTTACAGTCTAAAAAGGCTCACTGCCACCCAAGATCCAGTGCCCGGAGTCTCCTCTTCTCTCAGGAAGTCCCCCAGTGGGGCTGAAAACCACAATTTTTTCTGAAATCTCGCTCCCACCAGAGGGAGGGGCCTTTTATACTGGCGAGTGACATGATGTCATCTCACTCAGCCAGTATAAAAGGCTCCCCCCAAACACGGAAGCCAGAGTGATTGGTGGAAGCAGGTTCCCGCACCTAGATTCCAGCGATCACCTCTGGCTGTCAGAGCAGCGATCGCCTGCCATCGGATCGACGATGGAAGAAGGTAAGTAGAAAAAAAAATAAAAAACATTTTTAACTTTAACACCGTATGTGTTTTTTTTTACATTTAACCCTTTGTAAACCTGTGAGAGATCCTTGAGACCCCTATGCCAGTTCACAGGGCAGGAGGGGCTGGCAAACCTCCTGCAGCAAGTGAATGACTTGCCATAAACCCCAGCCCCATTACCTGCATCCCTCATCCATTAAATCCCAGGGAATGCAAAAGAGCCTGTGGACCATGTGGGCTGGTAGCCTTCAGAGTCGGGGGGGGGGGGCACTCGACCTCTGTGTCCTGGTCTGTGTCCTCCGTGTCCTGGTCAACCAGTACCAATTGCTAGTGTCTGGGCTGTTTTACTGGGCAGTGACCCCAAGCCATTTTTTCTAATTTTTCTTATTCTTCTTTTTCTAATTTTTAAGGTTTTAAGGCTTAACAAAATTAAAAATTAAATGTGCCCCTCCCCTTCTCCCCCAGAGAGGGGGAATCAACGCCGTTTAATTTTTTTTTTATATTAAGGGTTTAACTCTTGATAGTGCACACAGTAGATATTTCTAAGATACCAATGTGGTATCATTGTTATCGGGAGGAACGAAGCACATGCAATCAGATGTAATATCATTTTTTTTAACAAAGTTTCAAAATATATATTGTTTAATTTTATTTAGCAGTTTTTAACTACAAATATTATGAAATCACTGAAAAAAAGGACAAAGAAGACAAAAAAAAAACAATATATAATTTTTCTGGAAATTCCTGCAAAAATCATAAAAGTGAAAAATCAGCAAACGGTGACAAAATCTCAAGTAACCTAAATTTTGTGATGCTGCACTTGGCAAAATAATTCAGCTTTTTTAACTGCCCGGGCAAAATGATTCTGGGTCTACATCTGTCCTGGCCAAAATGATTCTTGGGCATGCATCTGTCCTAGGCAAAATGATTCTGAGTGTGCATCTGCCGGGGCAAAATGATTCTGGGTCTCAGGGCTGGCGTTAGCACCCGACAAACTTGGTCAGCTGCCGAGGGCCCCCACCCCCAGGGGGGCCCACTGGCAGCTGGCAAATATCTGTGAGAAAAAATGTTTACTTACCTGCAGCCGCGATGTCTTGTATTTCACCCTCTTCTCACCACGGGGGAGCTTCCATGGTGAGGAGAGGGCGAAATACCCCTTCTCCAGCGCTTCCGCAATCTCCCGGCCGCTAGCCTCGCCTTTTGTGGACTGGGCGAGTGTCGTATTCAATTATGTAATCTCGCACCCGCCCCAAGAGGCACAGTTGCATCGGGCAAGCGGAGGTGAGAGGATCGGTGATGGCTGCTGGGTGATCGCTGGAGGGGGGGCAAGGGAACACAGCCCCTCGCTCAACCTCCATCTATCACCTGGCAGCTGTCATCGGAGCTTTGTGAGGTCCAGGAGACCCCTATACCAGTTCACAAGGCTTAGGGGCTGGCAAGTGCGGGTTTGTAGCTTGCAGGGCTACAAACCCACCTATGGGGTGCAAGGGCCAGCCTCTATGCCATGGAATTTATAGACCCCTGACCCACAACTCTCCCCTGCAAAGGGGCCCACTGAGACCATGCCGCCCGAGGGCCCACATAAATCTACAGCCGGCCCTGCTGGGTCTGAATCTTTCCAACTGCCCAAGATCATTATGTGGCTATCCTGGGCAAAGTAATTCAGCATCTGTCCTGGCCTATGTGTCTGTAACCATACATTTGAATGGTCGTGCTAATGTGGCCCTTGATAAAAATGAGTTTGACATCCCTAATTTAGAGCCTCAGGTTCAGACTTGGTGCAGACTGAGCTTATTGGAACCCTTTCTTTTAGATGGATGTGTCTTTTCATGACTTTGTATATTGCACCGGCAGCAATAAAGCGGTTAAGAAAACCATCCAGAAATAACTGGATGAACTGTCACACTTCAGTGACTATATTTAGTGAGTATATTTCTTTCACTCCGCACATACTTGGAAATGCTTTGCATGCTAATAGGCTTTAGAAAAGCCCTTATTTTGTAAAGGCATGCACTCATCATGAACCATTATGCAACATGTGATGGTAATTAGCCATAAAGATTATTGAGAAGGTAGATTCATTACTAGTCTTGATGCTACTTTTTCTCCTGATCTGGTTAAAGACATAGAAGTTTCAGTTTCTTTGTACGATAATTTAGACCATGAACTGAAAATGCCAAAGCCCCAAATTCTATTCATCTGCTGAAAATCACCAGACTTTATTGGTTTTTCCCAATTTTCCAGAATATTAGACAATTTCATATGTACAGCACATGTCTCACTATTGGCAGAAAGTCATGGTGAAATTTTAGAAGCCTCTCCCTCCTGGTCCCCGCTGACATCTATTTTACTAGTACTTAATTTCCACTTACAGGTCTGAAAATTGAAAGCTTGGACTTGCTGTTACAGTTTGACCTTCAAGAAACATTTGTGCCTCTATATTTAATAAAGCTTTATATAATATTCACACAGGGAGGCTCTACTTCGTTCTCTTCGCAGTATAGTATCCTTCCTAATTCTCTATAGCAAACTTAGAAAAATGTATAATCAGTGATGAGTTGTTAGAATATGCTTCTGTTCAGAAGCAGCTCCCGGACTATTTCTAAATATTCAGGTTTTGGGCGTACCTGCAGGAAGGGATTAAGTGTGATGGAGGCCCCTGGGCACAAAATCTGGTGGAGACCCCAGATATAGTATTTTTTTTTCCTTTAAATTAACAGTCCAGTGAAGTAACTGATTGGTGGTTGTCTGGCACCCGCCCACTTACTGGAACTCCAGATCGAGTCCCTTGTAACACCCTTGTGCAGGTGCGTGCTGCTCAGGAACTCCTGTTTTGTTTTTCTTGGCGGGGGCGGGGGGTGTAGTCACCCAGCTGGTCCAGCAGAAAACAGTTCCCTGCATTGAGCTGCCAGCGGCTGTGCTTGATGACTTATGTGCAGTGAGAAGCCGCTGATTGAAAGCTTTGCACCCACCCATTACTGTAGCTTTGCTGATGTTGGCTTTACTGCTCTAGACTCTCCGTCCTGCCCTGTGGTGGCTTCGGCTGTAGGTTTGCAAACACAAAAAAAGGCTTGCCCGGGTGTGCCACTGATGGCTTTGTTACTGCCCCCGCGGCCTGTTAGACCAAAGACTGAAAAGCCTCCTGGACTAGAGCATAACTCAAAGGTTGGTGGAGGCCCTCTTGCAGGGCAAGTGGTGGAGGCCCCGGGGCTCACACCTCTTGTGTCCTCCTCCGGCCCTGCGTACCTGAATTTAAGCGCTTTTTAACTCTGTTGGAGGAACATTTGGGTTTTGTGTTCTGGACTCTAGGAAGCAAGTGCTTGGATTGCTGTCCAGTGTCGGCCAGGCCCACTATAGAACTAAAGCATCCTCTGGTGAACCCCAGGCACTGACCCAGACTATTAGGGCAGTACAAGAGAACAAAAACTAAAGTAGTGTTTTTGATTTGACTGGTGTATTTTAAGAAGGTTATATTTGTTTATTGGTCTATAAACATCAAATTTAATATTATTATAATTTAAATGTGTTTTAACGGAAGGGTAGGGCCCAAGAGCAATTTTCCTCTGGTGGGTCCCAATGATTTTTTTTCCCCTTGTGAGCCCACGGTGTCTGACCCTAAACCTATTTCAAAACCCTCATGTTATACTATCTTAAGTAGTTTCTAAAGTCTCTACCAAAGTAGTCCTCCCTTCCACTCTCCCCCCAGCTCTCAGTCAGTGTGAGGGGATAAAAAAATCTCCAGGTTCCTGCAGACAGCATGTTTTCAACCATACAATGACATATTTAATCAAACTTGGCATTTCAGTGAGCACAGATATTGTAACCCCATTTAAGAATTAGAATGACCCTCACCCCCCCATAAAATACTGCTCCCCTAACCCTCAACTCATGAAATAGCAGAATCAGGCAGTTGGAGAAGCATTCATACCACACTCTGCAGCTTCTGTCCTCCATGCTCCCCAGAAATGTAATACAAGTGTCCCATGAGAAAGGCGGGGAGAGTGGGAACTGAGACAGCACATTTCTCCACCTAATCAACTCTGCATTTACCTTATTCAGGGCACTGGCTATGGCCAGCCCTGGACACCATGTACCCTTCCTCAGCCTTAAAAGTGTGATAGTCCTCCTTCTGGTCCGACAGATGGACAACCCACAAACCACACAGCAGGAATCAGCATTCCACATGTGGCTTTGGCGCAGGGACAGTCCAGGCAATAGAAATAATGAGGTAGCAAGGAACTCACCTGGATCCTGTCCTAAGTCCCAATTCCTGCAGTGCTCTGTAGATCATGTCCCCATAGTTTGAACCTCCTTTCAATTATATTCCTTTGTGGCCACGCTTCCTAGTGTGAGCGCTGGCACAGGCACTGTGGCATGCTGGGCTCGCTATAGCTGGGAGCGCTGAGAGCCTGGGGCTGCTGTGCAAGCATGTTTGGAGCATGGCTGTGGAGAAATAGAATTAAAAAAACTTTGGAGAGCTGCTACATATATAGTGTTCTGCAGGAAAGGCATATGGGACAGGCTTCAGATAAGCTTTTTCCTGCAATGTTACTGCCTTTGCCTGAACTGTCCCTTTAACATAGACGAATCACCAGGATTTTCACAATCCTGGTGATTGTTCTTCTTACTTGGGACATCCTGGTTGCCCCAATGGGTGAAGTGCAGTGTCAAGGTATTACCGTGACCAACCAAAATATCTTGCTGACCTGGTATTGCTGAACTAGGTTGCCATGCCCAGGATGGAGGCGAGTGTTAATGCTGCCTAGCAACCACCAGATGGCATAGCTCACAGAAAGCACAACTTCCTTATACAATGGCCACTGCATCACCTCCGCTTAGCCATCATCATCTTTTGTTTCTAGGCAATGCAGATACAACAGGGCCTGGTGTCTTAGCTGATTGGAGGGCAAAGGGCATGAAAGGCCTTCAGGGACAAATTCCTTGCCATGTCTTTGCCTATGCCACTATAAACAAAATATAAAATAATATTAAAGTTCCAGTTCTGTAAATAGGATTTCATATATAGCATTCATGTTTTCTTTCTATCACAGCTTCATTTCTCTTTGGCTAGTTGTAGCTGTCACAGCCATTTGTGAGCATCTGTGTGATCTCTTCGGTGCTGCAGAGATGCTGATATTTCTTATTTTACCATCTGTCTATACGGCAGAGCTGACACCTCCTTGAGTCATGACTAGCTTATATTACTTATATATATTATTATATTACTTCGCTTATATAACTGTACATTATCTGCTAGAGCAGCTGGGGTCCTCTCACTGTATAGTAAGTGCCTGTTGATTTTTGTGTTGTCATCTTGATGTTGCTGTTGCCCTCACATTCTACAAAGCATTGGACAGCATACTGCTTAGCATACCAATGATGAAAGCATTTGACCTTGTTACGTGCTTTATGAAGTACTAGCATGGTGGTGTTTCTCACAATCTGCTTACTAAACACTATGGAGAACTTAATGATATGCCTCTGCTTCATGCGTCAGCTAATATACCATGCCTGCAGGAAAAGCAACTACAATGAGACAGCAACTTTCCTCTTGTATTGCTTTCCTGTATTGAGCAATGTACAGCCCCATAGAAAAGCATCAAAGCCATTGTCGGACTGACCCACCATAGCACCCGATGGGCCACATACACTGAATGCACAAGTAATTTCCTGTGATGGGCTAGACAAATGATTCCTTCTGGTGGGCCCAATGATTTATTTCCTCTAGTGGGCCGCACAATGTATTCCTCTAGTGGGCCCCAAGAATTTACCCAATTAGACTTGTGTCAATCAGGTGCTGGGGGCAAGAATAGGCAGAACCTTTTACTGAAAGTGGAAATCTTGTCTGGTGTTCTGCTTTTATATGAAAGCCTTTCCAGTGCCTTCCAGATATTAGATCAATATGGATGTATGACAGGTAGGAATGTGGTGACAATTAGTTTAACATTTATTGTGACTGAGAGTTAGTTAGATTTAAATTGCTAGAAACAGTAAGCAGAAACTTCTTTAGCCAGATGTAAGTAGCTAGCCATGTAGGTCTTAGTCCCATGGCCAAATTTGTTGTTCATGCTGCCTTGGGCACATTTAGTGCTTGTGTCTGAATAGAGTAGAAAAACAAAGATGAGATGGGATGGGGCGCAACGGATTAAATGCAGTCTGTATGTGGAGGGAAAAGAAGCCAGGAGTTGTTAATGCGAAGAGTACATGTGTAGGGGGGAGAGGGTGCAACCAGGGCTTGCAGGGGAAATAGGTGCTGGATTAGGATAGATAGAGATAGGGCTTTATTCTTTAACAAAAAACTGTCCTTGTAAGGTCATTTATTTAGGAAAAGCGTCTGGAGTGGGGGCTAGATAGGTTGTTAAGCACACTATGGGCCTGATGCAGAGCCTCCTCTGAACTGCCCTTAAAACCCTCCGATTGTCCGGGGCTCCCGTTTGAATTGTGGCTCAAATGTGATGCAGAGCCTCGGTCGGAATGGCTCCCTAACTGATCCGTCAATTTCACTTTACTCGGAAAGCTTTTTTTGCTCTCTCGGGTGCCTTCAATTTGATCGGGGCTCCCGTTCACGTTCACACGGGCGGCCCGTTTTTCCCTGATTTTTCCTGCCTTTTTGAACGTACCTGCTTGGTTTCCGTCGTATTTGACCTTCCATTTTGGTGGTTTTAGCAATTATACTTACATCTCCATGGCTCTTCAGTTGCCAATCTGGCTACACGCAAGCGCACATCCCTAAACCTCCATTGGAATATGCATATGGCACCAGCTGCCAATTTGACACATATATATATATATATATATATTTCTGTTAAATTTTTGGTGTTCCTTTTTCCTTGCCATTAATGCATACCTTAATTCTTTCTGATTGTTTTTGATTTATTGTCCCATATCTAAACCTTTTGTGTCATGTAAATGTGTGATGATGTTGTGTGATTGTACATTTGCAGGAAAGACAACACACCAAATCTTTTTATTTGTTTTTAATTCCAACGTTGTTTTTATTTTTTTTTGGATTTGGATTTTTCATTTATTTTTTTTTTTTGGCCAAAACTAAAAAACAATTAAATTTTTAATGCAAAATAAAAAACATTAGGCCTCGGGGTCTTGTGCCTGTGGTTTTCTAGTATCTGTGAATGCTAAACAACATTAGTTTAGCATTGTTTTTTTGGTTTGGTTGGGCGTGTTTTTTTGGGGGCGCTTTTTAAACCGGACCTTCAGCGTGATTTAATGAAAAGCCCAAACTCTTAAAAAACGATTCCGCAGCATCATCTGTTAAAAAAAGATACAAGGGGAGCGCGCGCGCGTGCCCGAGCGGATGGACGTCTGATCCCTCGGCTCCGCAGCAACGGGAGGCCCCGAGCAACCAGACGAGCAGCTGAGAGGGCTGACCTGCAGCATCTTCACAGGGTGAGCGAGGGGATCGCCTGGGGAGTCGGCGGGGAGGCGATGCTGCCCGCCTCCGGCAGGAAAAAGGGAGGTAGAGAGGGCTGCAAGTCGGTGGCCGCAGGAACCAAGATGGCGGCCGTGAGGTCTGAAGAGACAGCGTGTGCGGCCCGGGACCCGGGGAAGGGGGGACACACTGCGCTTACAGAGCAGAGGCCAGACAAGCTTGATGAAAGCTCAGCAGACTCGCTGGACAGCTGGGCCCGCTCCCCAACCTCCCCGGCCCATACAGCACAGTCGGCAGCGCAGGGACAGCCAATCCTCCCTGACATCTTGTCTCAGCTCAGAGCAATCGTGAGGGAAGAGGTGACAGAGGTGACCACTAAGCATACTGACACCCTGCTACGTGAGATAAGGGACCTGGGAGGCAGAACAGACGCCCTGGAATCAAGGCTGGACGATGTCACTACAGTTTTGGACACCCAGGACTCCCTCTTAACCCATCTCCAGGAAGAAATAGCCCTCTTAAAGGGGCAGCAGGAGGAGTTGGAGAACCGCAATCGTCGCTCCAATTTGAGATTCCGGGGCCTCCCTGAAACCCTGGAGGATGTACCCGGCACTATCACAGCCCTCCTTCAAGAGCTTGTACCGGATATCCCTGTGGAGAAGCTGGAGCTGGATAGAGCCCATCGTGCCCTCACCAAGCGTCCCACAGACGGCCCCCCTCGGGATATTATTGTGAAATTCCACCATTTTCAAACGAAGGAGGCGGTCCTGAGGGCTTCCAGGGAGAAAGCCCCCCTCTCATTCCAATCACATGGCTACTCCATATTCGCGGATTTATCGCAGACCACCATTCTCAAACGCAGGACTTTTAAGCCTTATCTTCAGATCCTTCAAGAAAAGGGCATACGCTACAGATGGGGCTTCCCCTTTAAGCTCACTTTTGCTTATCAGGGCCGACAGGTCCAAGTTTCATCCCTCACGGAGCTAGCGGACAGATTTAAGGCTCTGGACCTCAGGATTTCGGAGGGGGAGGCGTTGGCCGCCTCACTCCCATCAACAAATGAAATAGAACCGGATAAGCACAGCCTACTCTGTGGCCAAATCACGGATGTGATAATAGAAAGAGGGGGTGCCAGGGATCTGGGTGCATGTATAAAGTGAATACAAATACAAAAAGGGACACTCTGGTATATCCTATACAACCGCCCCAAGACCTCTGCACTCACCCTCAACAAGTCAATCCATACAGGTATGTAAAGAATGTATAAACGGTAATTTATTAATATTTTACAATAGAAATAACAATAACCCCATATGGGCCAGACAAATTAAAAAAACATATATACAACACATTAAAAAGCTGGGTGGTGGGGGCTCGGACCCGCCAAATGCTAAATTATGAATAATAATCTAATTACATATTAATAGTGGTATGCCACATATGCATGGGGGCATAACCTGCATGCTCCTGAATACCAAGCCAGCGCGCGTCAGCCAAGCCAATGAGTGTGGATGTGCAATGCTGGAGTGAAACCAAAGTGGAAAAAGGGGTGAGTAAATAATGTGAATATGTGCTGGGATGTGTACAGGGAGTGGATGAGAGGGAGGAATGAGAGAGAAAAGGGAAGGTGAAATGGCGAGGCGAACGAACACCGGCTGGCAGATCAAAAAAGGAGCAATGCAAAATAGTCTAAGACAATCTAGAAACTGAATACATCACCGTAATGCAGCATGGACATCCGAGCTACCCAGAACACCCAAGGTGAAAACCGCCGACGCGCTGCGTGGATTCACCACTTCTCCTGCCAGCCGGTGTTCGTTCGCCTCGCCATTTCACCTTCCCTTTTCTCTCTCATTCCTCCCTCTCATCCACTCCCTGTACACATCCTAGCACATATTCACATTATTTACTCACCCCTTTTTCCACTTTGGTTTCACTCCAGCATTGCACATCCACACTCATTGGCTTGGCTGACGCGCGCTGGCTTGGTATTCAGGAGCATGCAGGTTATGCCCCCATGCATATGTGGCATACCACTATTAATATGTAATTAGATTATTATTCATAATTTAGCATTTGGCGGGTCCGAGCCCCCACCACCCAGCTTTTTAATGTGTTGTATATATGTTTTTTTAATTTGTCTGGCCCATATGGGGTTATTGTTATTTCTATTGTAAAATATTAATAAATTACCGTTTATACATTCTTTACATACCTGTATGGATTGACTTGTTGAGGGTGAGTGCAGAGGTCTTGGGGCGGTTGTATAGGATATACCAGAGCGCCTCACTCCCATCCACGCCCCGCACCCCGAGACCCGGTCAGAGGAACAATAAGCTACATACCCCATCCCCGAAACCCCAGCATCCACCACAAAAATCCATGCCCATGAAGCGTCTTCTGGCACAGATGTTTCACCCGGTTCAGAAATCCTGAATTTTTTTCTCTCTCTCCTCCTCGCCTCATCTCTTATCCGGACTCTTCCTGTCACACCCGACATGCAACATCCCCCCAGAGGGATCCCGGGACTCTGGATCTTTTCCCGCCACACAGCACCGCAATCATCGCCTAGACGGGGGCTCTAGACCCCGAGGTTGGTAAGACTTTTGGTTATATATGCCTTTTCTCCCCAATTCCTGTGTATGCTTGCACAGGCGGACTCTGTTTAATGTTGTGTGAGAGGACTAAAGACACTGACCAGCTAGCCGCTGTGACTCACTGTGGTTGGGATGCCCCCCCCATTATGTCCGGACACAACCCAATCTATGAACCCTAAGAGCTGCTAGCCGATTACTCACCTAAAGTGTTCCTTCACCTCTTTAACCCGTCGGGTTGTTGCGGGACGAGGCCCCCTTTCCTGGTTGGCTGGGGGTCCGCCCCCCCGGGGCTCCGGGTGGGCGCCCCCTGGGCCAACTTTCTGGTTCGGGTGGGTGCCCCCCGGGGGCCCGGGGGGGTGGGCCCCGGCGGGCAGTGGAGGGAATCCCTTGAGTCCCTTGAGTCCCTGTTTTCACTGTTTTCACTGTTTTTACTGTTTATATGTAAAGCTTGCTCATAGTTTCCGTTACCTCAAAAGAATGTTTTAATCTGGCCTCCCGTTGCGCCACACGCTCCCTCTAGTTTCCAGTCAGGGGAAGACCTTTTTGCTTCCACTCCCCCGATTTCTGGAAAATCTTCACAAATGTTTTGTGATTTAATGATGTTTACAATGTTATATCTTGCTTTATTGTTGTTGTACCCCCGCCCCTCCCCCCCCCTAGGTTTCTCCTTCTACAGGGCATTCTGCAAGACTCTGAGGTCACTATCCTGACTTACTATGCCCCTAATACTAAGCAGATCCCCTTCCTGTCTCATATTTGCTCTCTACTCAAAGATCATAAAAAAGGGATAGCCTTTATGTGTGGAGACTCCAACCTCACCCTACAACCACACGTAGACAGATCCCTCCCCCCGGATACCCAAACACTTAAAGATGCAGGCCTCTTTGCTAGCCTGATAGAGTCCTCCTTGATGGTAGACTCCTGGCGAGACTTAAACCCCAATGCAAGGGACTTTACACACTACTCTGCCCCCCACAGACTCTCTACCAGGATTGACCACATATTTGTCCCCCTAAACTTTCTCCCCCAGGTGTCGAGAGCCAAAATCCACGCGGTCCCCTGGTCAGACCATGATTTGGTCTTGATCTCCTGTGATGCCCTCTATATCAAACAAAGGTCATCCTCGTGGCTACTTAATGAATCCCTTCTTTCCTCCAAACCTCTGGTTGAAGAAGCATCCATTAGAGCACAGGAATATTTCACCCTGAATGAAACTCCTGAGGTCTCGCCTGTTGCGGTCTGGGGGGCCTTCAAAACGGTAATGCGGGGCCATTTTATTGCCCTTGCTTCCAGGAAAAGGAAGGACAGGCTGGCTCTGGCTCGCAGTCTACAATCCCAGTACGAACAGACAGCAGCGGCATTTAAGGCCAACCCGAGTCCCGGGGGGCTGCGCCGACTGGAACAGGCGAGGGTTAGCCTCAATCTCTTGCAATCAGGTGAGGCAGAGGGCAGGTACAGAAGATCCAAAAACAAATATTATATTTCAGCGAATAAACCAGGATCCTTACTGGCCTCCCAATTAAAATGTCAGGAACATATATCCACACCCCTTAAACTTAAACTCCGGAATGGGAAGATCTCCAATAACCCTATTGAGATAGTGGAGGAATTCTCCTTGGGGTTGGGTAAATTGTATGATGCCCCCGCCCCCCCGGCAGAGGCCCGGATCCGGGATTTTTTTCTAGATATTAACCTCCCTCCCGTGCACGAAACCCACTGAAGCCGGGTAAGAGGCCGGGGCCTGACGGATTCACTGCCTCATTTTACAAAAAATTGGCCCCCATCATAGCCCCCCGCCTGGTCAGAGTCTACAACTGGGTTAAGAGAGGAAACCCTATGGACTCGGACATGCTCCGGGCCTCAGTAGTAATGATCCCCAAGCCAGGAAAAGACTCCCTCAACTGGACTAACTATAGGCCCATTTCACTTTTGAACATAGACCTAAAAATTCTCACCAAAGTCTTAGCGAACAGATTAAATGAGCTCCTGCCTAATTTGATCCATAGAGACCAGGTTGGATTTGTCCCCATGAGGCAGGCCGGAGATGGGGTCAGAAGAATTTGCCAACTGATAGATAGAATCAGAACACAAAAAAAGGAGGCAATGCTGCTCTCCCTTGATATAGAAAAGGCCTTCGACTCCCTCTCTTGGCAGTACCTCCAAAGTGCCCTTCAACACTGGAGATTCGGCCCCGGCCTGATGTCCTGGGTCTCCGCCATCTATGCTAACCCATCGGCCTCCATTAAATATGCAGGCTACACATCCAGAGGTTTTCAGATTAAAAGGGGTACTAGACAGGGCTGCCCGTTGTCCCCCCTCTTATTCATCCTGGCTCTGGAACCCTTGGCAGAGAAACTGAGGTCTAGCCCCTCTATTACTGGAATCTCTTGGGGAAGTACAGAACACAAGGTTTCACTATTCGCAGACGATATGCTGCTCATGCTCACGTCCCCACACATATCAGCACCCAATGTAGTTTCGCTCTTTTCCTCCTTTAGTCACATATCGGGCCTCTCTCTGAATGCATCTAAATCCACAGCTCTGGATATCTCCCTCACGGCCCATACCAAGAACTTGTTACAACAAAACTTTTCTTGGGGGTGGACCCACAAACTACCTTATCTTGGGATTAAACTAGTAGCTGACTGTGATAAAATCTACCAAGCTAACTATCCAGAGCTGATTAAATCCTTGGACAAGATGTTGCAGTCTTGGCAATTTGTACGGCTCTCGTGGTTAGGCAGGATAGCCGCATTGAAAATGTCTTTCCTCCCCAAGATTCTTTATCTATTTCGGGTACTCCCCGTCCGGGTTCCTAAGAGCACACTCGACCTCCTGCAGAGGAAAGTGATGTCCTATGCATGGAATAAAACTAAACCAAGAGTTAAAAGGAACATCCTCTACTATAAAAAATCTCAGGGAGGACTGGCCTTCCCCTCCCTACATAAATATTACACTGCAGCCCAAATAGACCCCTTGGTTTTGCTCCAAGCCCCAGCCCACAAACCTTGGTGGGTTTTGAATGATTATGAAAGTTGCAGGCCCATTGACCCGGCGGCATTGTTGTGGATTCCCAGAACAAGTAGGCCAAAAGCCCTCCCTACCTTCCTCAACTTTTCCCTGTCACTTTGGGACAGGGTTAGCCACCTGTTTTCCTCCCCGCACCTCCCGGCCTCCCCTCTCTTCGGGAATCCCTCCTTCCCTCCTGGCATTCCTGAGTCCTCTGGATTTAAATGGTGGAAAAAGAAAGGCCTCACGTCAGTTGATAAACTCCTTGCCCCCTCGGGATTAAAGCCACCTCGAGACCTGAATTCTGGGATAGACCCTCCTCCCTCAGAAGTCTTCAGACTAATACAAGTGCAACACTTTGTGAAAACCCTCCTTAGCAAATCACCCCCTCCCTACAAGATGACGGATTTTGAGCAACGCTGCTGTCGCGACCAGTTCGCGAGAGGGCTAATTTCTAGCATCTATGCGACATTGATCTCGGGGTCCCCTCCTACAAAACATAATTACATGCTCAAATGGGAACAGGAACTGGGGGCTTCTAGGTCAGCGGAGGAATGGCAGTGTATATGGAGGAACGTGAGCAGTACATCCTACAACGCTCTCGTACTGGAAAACGCTTATAAAGTACTGTACCGGTGGTATTATACACCGGACCAGATTCACAGGTTCTCCCCCACGGACTCCCCCCTTTGTTTTAGAGGGTGCCAAGAACTGGGGAATATGACCCACATATGGTGGCACTGCCCGCAGGCAAAGGCTTTGTGGGTGGAAGCGTGCGGGATGCTCTCTAATATCCTCCACATACCAGTGATGACCGACCCATGGGTGGCCCTACTCGCCCTCAAACCACAAATCTATAAAATACAGGAATGGCGCTTGATGCAACATGTATTTTCTGCAGTCCGAATGACCATAGCTAGGAGCTGGAAGTCACCCTCACTGGGGTGGGGTGAAGTACAGAACAGAATCTCGGACATAATGGTCAATGAAAAGATGTCAGCTATCAAGAACGATACCTATGATAAATTTTATGCCATCTGGAAACCCTGGATAGAGCACATAGACATATCTACCAAGCCATCAGACCCTATATTTCCTGTCTGAGCCCCCACCCATGCCCCCTCCCCCGAGCACCGGTACCCCGAGCAGAACTCATGTCTCATATAGGCCAGGGCCCACCGGGGCACCCACCCCAACCCCCACCTTTCCCCTCCCCTTTCCCATAACCCCTGTGTTTCTGTCTTTAAAAAATTAAGAAATGAAGTTTTTAGGTTTTAATGTCGTTATATTGCTCTTCTAAAGTGTACCTGTATTCATACGCTGTATACTTCCCATTCTTTCAATGGCGACCAGTAGATGCTGAATACCAGTCCAGATACCATGATACCTCTAGAAAGGCCGCGACTTGTATCGTGACCTTCTCCCACATATCGTAGCACTTCCAGATTCTGAATATAGGAACTGTATTGTAATTAATCTCTTTCGCTTTGTATTCAGATTCCGTTTGTTTATAACTATTTTGGTGGTCACCCCTACCTGTCAATAGGTACCACTATGTTGACATATTTTGTATTTAACTTGAAAGACTTCAATAAAATCTTGGTAAAAGAAAAAAGATACAAGGACCCACCATTAATCCACAAAATACATTAACAAGTTTCCTGGCCTAACTAAAGTCACTTTATTAACCTCTTGCTGCCTCACATTGCCCTAGTTCTTCTATCTGCATGTAGGCTAGTTTGTAGCTGCGTACATGTGTTAAACTAAGGTGGGCTGGTATGTAACGTGACAAACTAAGTTGTTTCAGACTATTCTTGCACTTTGTTTTTTTTTTATTATAAGGAATGTGTGCGCGCACATAAACGCACGCTCGCATACTCACATCCATGATGATGTCGTCCTGCTCCTGTGTAAAGATGGCATAGCTCCTGGTATAGCTCTGACGTTCCCCCGCAGGGACGTGCAGGACATCCCAAATTGGAATGCCCAAGAGACATGATGCCTGTAACCCAACCCTGGATTTCTTCACACTCCAAAGGGCTGGGTTACATGGGTTTTGGCCTGCTTTAAAACATCATGACCAAATCAGGTTAGGATGGAATAACCCACCTCCTTTACATTATTATTAAAGTAACACAGGTTCCCTCACATAAAGCAAAACAAAACCCATAGCGGCCACTGGTCTTCCCCCTGGAAATCCCAGATCGGGATGCCCCACTGTGTGAAACCCTTTTTACTGAGACTTTACTCAGAAATGGCAGACTCCCTCTCTTAAAGTGGAACAAGCCATGATTAGTTTATTGACCTTTGCAGGCGTATATTGTAGTGCCCCCCCAGTCTGATCAAGACAACAGAATCTCATCTTCAAGAGACCAAAGGCTCGCTCCACCACAGAGCGAGTCCTCCTGGGGGCAGTATTGTTGGGCTCCTCTGCCTGTGAAGATGGGTGCAGGATTGGGGTCAGCAGCCAGGGGAGCAAAGGATAGCCAGAGTCTCCCCCCCAAAAACAAAAACAAAATAAAAAATAAAAAAAGGTGTGCATTGCAACAATAGAAAAGAGGGACAAATAGGTGAGCGGGGAAGGGTTGGAGTAAAGGACATTTGTAATGAGCCTACATGCACATCCAACCTGTACACTCATTAAAAAAGTCCGGGGAATACTACTTACATAAGAGGGCAAGAACATGACGCAATAGGGTTCGATCACTTAACCCATTTAATTTAAAGTTAAAAAATTAGGCAAAAAATATACTAACAAAAAAATGACCAAATAGTGTGTTAAGGGAAAAAAAAATAAAAGACAGGAATGAGCAACCAGTACAAGTTTCATACACATACCCAGTAAGGCGGGTGAGCTCAAATAGGTGCAGCCTGGTTTCTGCCGGAGCTGGCGCCGCTGATGTGCTCCAACAGAGGACTGCATATTATTGCCCATGTGCAAATACGGCTGCTCTGACTTGCCGTAAGTGAAGGCTCGGCGGCCCCGTTTCATTAGGGTGATTTCAATCGGAAAACAAGGCTCTGCATCACTGAAAAAAACGGAACAATGAACGAGGCGTCCGTTTTGCCGGGAAACAGCCTCGTGCGAGCCGACAATCGGAAAGGCGGCTGAGCGCACACCTGAGCGCATAAACGCACACTAAAATCAACGTAGCACCCTTTCCTGACCCGATCAAAGCCCAAAACCAACGGGAAAACGCACGGGAGAAGTGAACGGGGAGGCTCTGCATCAAGCCATATGTCCTTTTCAGCACATTTAATCAGGGTGTCAGTACTGTTTAATACCACTTGCTCAAACCACTTGTGTACTGTTTAATACCAGTTGTTCAGGGCACTTGGGTGTCACTACTCTTTAATGCCACTTGCTCAAACCATTTGGGTGTCACTTCCTAATACCAAATGTTTAGGCCACTTGGGGGTCACTGCTCTTCAATACCAATTGTTAGTGGAGTATCCACTGGTTCAGGGCACTCTTGTGCCAGTACTCTTTAAAGTGGACCAACACCCAGGATTTTGACTATCCTGGGTCTTGGTCCACTTCGGTGGGGCACCCCCGATCGGGGTGCCTCGCTGTGTGAAACCCAACCGATCAACCGAAAAGCTCACCTCTCCCCGCTCCCAGCGCCGACGGACAAGGAATCTGACATTCCCGGACAAGCGGCTCCTCCGCCGCCGCCTCCCGTGCATCCCTCTTGACGCGCGCGCGCCCGCCTAGAGGGGCGTTGGGGTGTTTGGGGGGGTTTCACCCCGCGGAGGGGAGGTGATCGGCCCGGGAATCTTATAGATTCCCGGGCCGATCACCCGTGGGTGTTGGTCCACTTTAATACCAATTGTTAGTGAAGTATCCATTGGTTCAGGGCACTCGTGTGCCAGTACTCTTTAATACCAATTGTTAGTGGAGTATCCACTAGTTCAGGGCACTTGTGAGTCACCAATAACAATTGTTGGTGGATTGCACAATTGCTCAAACCACTTGTGTGCCACTACTGTTTAATACCAATTATTCAGGCCACTCGGGGGGTCACTGCTCTTTAATACCAATTGTTCAGGCCACTTGGGGGTTACTGCTCTTTAATACCACTTGCTTAACCACTTAGGTGTCAGTACTGTTTACTGACTTCCCAGCTGGTAATTCAGCAACAGTGAAATAGTTTTTTTCTCATAACACAATTTTTTTACTAATATGAGAATTTTTCTTAACTCTTACTGAATTGAGGCCATAGCGTCCAACATTTATTTTCTTAAAAATGGGTATTGTTGGGCTGCTTTAACTAGGGGCTGAATGTGACAGCAAAAGGTATGAGCAACACTGGGGCCCCAATTAATTTATCTGCCCCATCACTTATACCTCTGCTAAGTTGTTACCTGGATTCCGCGGCATGCGTTGCCACCACACAACCTGTGCAATTGCATGGGACTCCCCCTCTTAGGACCCTCCCAGGGCTCTGAACACTGGAAGAGGCTGATGTTTAGTACTGTGTAATAGTGGTGATACTGTCAATGGCCAGGCTACATAAGAAAGAAAGCTGCAACTCTCTGTCGTTTGTTCCTCTTTTCGCACAAGTCGCTATCTGCGCCTGCACTTGTCGGCGGCGGGGAGCGAGGAAGCACTATCACTGCACTCTCTACCAGTCAAAGCTGATGCAGCCGCGACCCCTAGCGCCGGTTGGGAGCGCTGCAAAGCTGCCGCATTCTTTAAAAAAAACACAGTGCCCGAGTGGGCGATGGCAGAAAGGCATTCCAGGTGCCCTGTGCCTATAGTAAACACTGTTTTTATTTTTTGGGGGGGTCTGGGAAAAAATTAAAAACACCGGGAATTGCATTGGGGACACATTAAAGACAGGACACATGATTTGCACGGCCAAATCAGTGTGCAGCACAACTCAAAAACAATTCCTAACAGCCCAGGTATCCCATGGCACATGCACCAGCCCCCCAAAAATGTAACAAAAGTGGGCAAAATAATTGTCACCATCACAACTCATTGAAATGTAAGCCACACAGTGCAGGTTGAGCTCCTGGTCTTATCTGGCGCTGTAGGAAACTCAGTGCCGGCACTCATGCCATTTCCGGTGCTGTTGAGAGATGGGGCACTACCTGACACTATCACAGGTGCTCTGGCATTTAACTTGACAATACATCTTTTGCACTGGGACCTGACATTCACCTGACCCTCATCTGACACTACGTGGCCCTAGCATTTCTTAAATAAACCCCTGAGACTTTTGGAACCTCACTAATGCCAATGTAAAGAACCTGAGCTCCTTTAGTAATTCAGGTAATTTGTTTCCTCAGTTTGGGAATGGCCATCATGTTGTTGTATTACTCGTTGGCTGCAGGAAACATGAATGTCTCTCTTGCCTTCATTCCTTGCATTTGTGTCAGTTACCTGTTGAGCATTTTTCTGATTAGTCAGATGTCTTCCAGATGAAAGCTCCTTGGGTTATAACCAACAGGTTCATCTATTTGCCCTAAAAACAGCACGAGTGGAGATAGTAATATTGTTTGAATTTACAGTCCATCTTTGATGTGGAGATTGAGACCATGTGAGAAGGAATCGATTTGGGTCTGTGTACATCTGCATTTTACATCCCAACAACATGGGGCCATTTTAAAGATAACATCTCAACCTTGCAGGAGCTGAGTTATTTTTTCATCATATGTGTAATAGATGGGACTAGGATGGTATGCTGTGTTCCCATACTGGTTCTTAAAAAGGTTGTTGAGTCTATACAATTTTTACGTGCTTTCTGCATGTGCTTGAGTTGTTATTTTGTTTGCCAGGTATTCTCTTCTGATTCACATGGCGTCACAACCGACATTGGGAATCTGTGGCAGGACTGGTCATAGGTGCTGGAGTTTAACCATAGCCACAGCAGCTCATGTGGACACTAGGGGGTCCTCAATATAATAGTAGATGCTTAGATTTTATGTGGTAGACCAAGTAGCATTTGTGAAGTGTAAAGAAAATGATTCATACTTTTCCAAATGTAAAAAAAAACACCTGACGTCCCTTAGCTGCAATTACATCTGCAAGATTTGCACATCTGGATGCTGACATGTTTGCCCATTCATCTTTGCAAAATAGCTCTAGCTCAAAGTTTCTGAACATAAATTTCAAGTCATGTTACAGATTTTCAATAGGATTTATATCTGGGCTGGGACTTGGACCATTCCTACACATGAATATGCTTTCTATGAAACCATCCCATTGTAGCATTGGCTATATGTTTACGGTCATTGCCCTGCTGGAAGGGGGACCTACACCCCAATCTCAGGTCTATTGCAGCCTCTGACAGATTTTCTTCCAGGATTGCCCTTTGTTTAACACCATCCAACTTTCCATTAACTTTAACCAGCTTCCTAGTGCTTGCTGAAGAAAAACATCCACACAGCTTGATGCTGCTACCACCATGTTTTATGACGGGTATGGTGTGTTCAGGTTGATGTGCATTGTTAGCTTTCCTCTACAAATAGTGTTTCGCATTTAATTCAAAAAGTTCAACATTGGTCTTATCTGACCAGAGCACCTTCTTCCACATGCTTGTAGTGTCCCCTAGAGGCAAACTGCAAACAGGACTTCTTATTTCTTGCTTTCAAAAAATGTCTTTCTTCCATAAAAGCTAGATTTGTGGTATACACGACTAACAGTTGTTCTGTGTACAGATTCTCCCCCATGAGCTGTGGATCGTTGCAGCTTCTCCACAGTGACCCCCAGGCCTCTTGGCTGCTTCTCTAATTAGCTTTCCACTTGCCTGGGCTGTCATCGGGCATCCATGCCTTAGTAGATTTTCAGTTGTGCCATACTCCTTACATTTACAGGTGATAGATTGAAGACTGCTCTAGGAGATGTTCAGAGCTTGGGCTATTTTTTTTATAACCTTCCCCCGAAATGCACTTCCTCACCACTTTATTCCTGAGCTGTCTGTTGTGTTCTTTGGTTTTCATTATGCTGTTTGTTCACTAATGTTCTCTAACAAACCTCTAAGGCCTTCACAGAACATTTATACATTTATAAAAGTATTTATAAATGACATACAGGTGAACTCTTACTTAGTAATTAGGTGACTTCTAAAGGCACTTGGTCACACTGGATTGTATTTCCCTGTATCAGAGTACAGGGGCACGCCACAATTTTCAGTTTGGTCTTTGTTTACAGTATGGAAAAGCATATATCATTTTTTTCTTTAACACTACACACGTATTTGCTGCTTTGTTTCTTTATTACATAAAATCTCAATAAGAATACATTTAAAGTGGACCTTCAACCTGAATAAGAAAATATCTTATATGTTTCCCACACCCTGTACATACAGATTACTCATATTAAAAATCATCCTACCTACCTCATCATCCTACGCAACCTATCTAATCTGATACAGCTTACTCACTCTCCATCCCTTCCCGCCACTGTCACCTGCGCACTGTGGAATGCACGCTCAGTGCGCAAAAAAACTCACATATATTCACGACCTGTTTCTCTCTAACTCTTTTACCTTCATGGGACTCACAGAAACATGGCTGACCCCATCAGACACAGCCTCACCCGCTGCCCTCTCACATGGGGGACTACATCTCAGCCACACCCCCAGATCCAACAACAAACAGGGTGGGGGTGTTGGCATCCTTCTTTCCAAACTCTGCTCCTTTAACCCACTCCCTGCCTTGCCATCTCTATCCTTCTCATCTTTTGAAGTTCACTGTGTCCGTTTATATTCTCCCTGTAACCTGAAAATCGCAGTCATCTACCGCCCTCCTGGAACTACTACTCTTTTCCTCGACCACTTTTCTACCTGGCTCCTTCAGTTTCTGTCCACAGACATCCCTGCAATCATCATGGGTGACTTTAACATATCTGTTGACACTAGCAACCCTGCTGCCACCAGACTACTGTCACTAACCTCATCTTTCGGCCTCAAGCAATGGTCTACTGCACCCACCCACAAAGACGGCCACACAATTGACCTCCTCTTCACTAACCTCTGCTCTGTCTCAAACCTCTCATCCTCCTTGCTCCCCTCTCTGATCATAATCTGCTGACTATGACCCTCTCTCCAATGCCTGCTAACCCCCCTCCACACAAACCCACAACTCAACGCAGGAACTTATGAAAACTAGACCTTCAGTCCTTTTCTGCCTCACTTCAACCTCTTCAGACCTTGACCTCATTCACGGACATAGACGCTGCATCTTCACACTACCATAATACTCTCTCCTCAGCTCTGGACTTTGTCGCCCCCCTCACCTATAGCCGTCCCCGCACCAGAAACCCACAACCCTGGCTAAATGCAGGCGCAACCAGATTGAAACAGCTGTCTCGAGCTGCTGAACGGCGATGGAGAAAAACCAAAGCCAATCATGACTTTCTATTCTACAATCAAGCCCTTCAGGAACTCAGGACGGCCCTTTCATCTGCTAAGCAAGCTTATTTCTCTTCACTGATTTCTGCACAAGCCCGGAATCCCAAACAACTCTTCAACACTTTCAGTTCCTTACTCCGCCCACCACCTCCTCCTCCAACCTCCCAAATAACAGCAGAAGAATTTTCTGCATTCTTCAAAGGAAAAATTGACAACATTCGACTTGGCTTTGCCCCTCAGAATCCCTCACCACTTCAAACAATCCCCCCGCCTTACTCTCTTACTTTCTTCACTCCAATAACTGAGCTTGGACTAACCTCTCTCATTTCTAGAGCCCACCTGACTACCTGCTCCCTCGACCCTATTCCATCCCACCTTATTCCTCAACTGTCTCCATCCCTCACTCCAGCCTTAACCTCTATATTCAACCTTTCCCTCTCCACTGGTACCTTTCCCTCCTCCTACAAACATGCAGTTATTACTCCGATAATCAAGAAACCCTCTCTCGACCCCTCTGCCCTCTCCAGCTACCGCCCTATCTCGCTACTCCCTTTCTCCTCCAAACTTCTTGAACAACATGTCCACTCAGAACTGTCACAATACTTATCCACTAACAACTTATTTGACCCCTTACAATCAGGATTCCGCCGTAACCACTCCACTGAAACTGCCCTCACCAAAGTCACCAATGATCTGCTCACTGCCAAAAGCATTGGTCACTACTCCATCCTCATCCTTCTTGACCTCTCCTCAGCCTTTGATACTGTCGACCACTCTCTGCTTCTTGATATTCTCTCCTCTCTTGGGGTTCAAGGGCTTGCGCTCTCTTGGCTCACCTCTTACCTCTCTGACAGATCATTCAGTGTATCCTATTCTAACACAGTCTCATCTTCACGTTCTCTTTCTGTTGGTGTGCCGCAAGGTTCTGTCCTAGGCCCCATACTTTTCTCAGTCTACACCCACGGCCTTGGCAAACTTATAACTTCACTAGGCTTTCAATACCACTTCTATGCGGATGACACTCAGATATATCTCTCAGGCCCCAATCTCTCCTCTCTCCTATCTCGCCTCCCCAACTGCCTCTCAGCTATTTCTTCATTCATGTCATCTCGCTACCTCAAGCTAAACATGGACAAGACAGAACTGGTCATTTTCCCACCCTCTAACTCCCCTCCCCTCTCTAACACGTCTATTTATGTCAACAATTACACCATAACAGCAACTCCCCAAGCTCGGTGCCTGGGAGTCATTCTGGACTCTGCCCTCTCTTTCAAACCACACATTCAATCCCTGGCCACCTCCTGTCACCTCCAACTTAAAAACATCTCCCGCATCCGTCCTTTCCTCTCACCTGACACCACTAAAATGCTAGTGCATGCCCTGGTCATATCCCGACTGGATTACTGCAAAATCCTTCTTTGTGGCTTACCAACTAACAGACTGGCACCCCTCCAATCTATCCTGAACTCTGCTGCTCGCCTCATCCATCTCTCCTCTCGCTACTCTAGTTCTGCACCTCTCTGCCAATCCCTACACTGGCTGCCAGTCCCTCAGCGAATCCTGTTCAAAACTCTAACTCTCGCATACAAAGCTCTCTCCAACCAGGCCCCTCCCTACATCTCATCTCTAATCCAACAGTATCAACCTAGACGCAGCCTCCGCTCCTCTGCCGACCTACTCCTGTCCTCCACCCTGGTCACCTCCTCTCACGCCCGCGTCCAGGACTTCTCACGTGCAACTTCAATCTTCTGGAATGCCCTCCCGCACCCAATCCGCCACTCCACAACCCTCAAAACCTTCAAAGGCGCCCTTAAAACTCACTTATTCAGACAAGCATATAATCTGGCGTAACCAATCTTCTCAAGGGCGCACGCCACAAAGCTCAATACTGACTGTTTGTGATCCTTCCCCCTCGTCTTCACCCCTCTTCCTTTAGACTGTAAGCTCGCAAGGGCAGGGCTCTCTCCCCTATTGTATCTTGTATTCAGAATATCCATTGTCAACTCTGTAAAACTGCATTTGAATTATTATATGTACCGTATGTTTCTACCCTGTCTGTAATTACTACTTTGTAAAGCGCTACGGAAGATGATGACTCTATATAAATAAATAATAATAATAATAATAATAATCCTACCTGCATCTACTGCATGTTATGAGCCTTTAAACATCCACGATGGTGGCTCTTGGAGCATCAGGCAGCCTGCAAACAGGAAGTGTCTTATGACTATGCTGCTCTGCATTCTGGGATTGTTGTCCTTTCCCTGACCCCGACTTTAAAGCAAAGCACAGCTGTAACCTGCCCCCTGCACTTTATCCAGCTCTCCTCTCCTTAGCATGTGATGCTTCTGAGTCAAGATGGTGGCGCCCGTATCCTAGAGTCATGAACAGAGTTTCAGCCCAGTAGCTGAAAGAATAATAAGTAATTGATGAAAAACTTAAAATATATTACATTTAGATGATGGGGATTAGTTTTTTAAGGGTTTGGGCTTTTCATTAAATCATGCTGAAGGTCCAGTTTAAGTATGTGGCTGTAAAGCTTAAAAATGAGGATAAGTTCAAGTGGTATAAATACCTTTTCGAGGCACTGTAAAACAGCAGGGCTAGCCTCGGGTTAAATGCTGCCCTAGGCATTATATTAGGATGGTGCCCCCCAAATACACATAGAAACAGATAAAGGAAACATGGGAAATAGAACAATAAGGTAGCATGGGAAAGTGAGACAGGAGGAACATGGAAAAGAGGGGGATAGAGAAAGATGAATGGAACATTAGGAGGGCATGCAGTAAATGATAGAAAGAAGTAAGTTGGAAAGGAAAGAGGGGCAAGGAAATAAAGAGAGAGAACGGAAGAATTGTTGAAAAGCAGGAAAGAGGGTGTGGAAAAGAGTGAATGAATGAGAAGAGAAAGATGTAAATAAGGTTAAAAGATACGGAAATTGAGGAAAGGTGACAATATTGTAGCTATCCATACAAGGGGAAGTAGATAAGAAACCAGTAACTACAGGATTTTCCACTTAATATATGTTCCCTATATAGAGCTCATAGTAAGTTATTGAAAATTAGATTTCATCCCTAGTATCAGGTACAGTATTTTGTTGTTACTAGTGTGAGGCTTGGTAGGTAAGGTTTGCCTGTATGCCAATGATACATAAGTGAGTGACGGGGTGGATATTCCTAAATGTGTCTGCAAGATGGAAATTATTTGGCTTTACTGGATAAATGGCCAAAACAGTGGAAACTGGAGCTAAGTGTCTCTAAATGTAAAATCATGCACTTGAGTAGAAGGAATCCCCGCACTGAGTATAATATGGGCAGTACTGTGTTAGCCGGAAGAGATTCAGGAAAACTTATTAATGAAAGCTGCAAGTGTAGAGGAAGAAGTAGATAGTGGGAAAAGCAAGTAGGATGCTCGGCTGCATAACTCGAGGCATCACCATTAGGAAGAGGGAGGTTGTGATGCTGCTATATAGAGCTATGTTGAGGCCACAACTGGAAAACTGTGGGCAGTTCTAAAGACCTTGCCTACAAAAACACATTGACATAGAGGTGCCAGCAGGGTATAAGTTCATTTTAAACCTTACAGATATAAGGCTCCTATGAACTCTGTATTATATACTTTTTATTCAAGCTGTTTTATTCAACCCATTTAATAGAAGCAAGTATTACATTGTTTAACTCTTTTTGGTCGATTCAGTAAGAGTTAAATAAAATTATCATGGTAATAAAAAAATTACTTTAGGAAAAAAAAATCATGGCTATTTCATTGTTGCTGAATCACATGCTGGAAAGACAATGAAAGACAATTATTTTCCTTTTTCCAGATTCTTTTTGATCCAATGTGTCTAAATCTGACTGTGAGAAAGAGCTGGGATCCAAATTGATTGTCATAATTCCTCAGAAGGTGACCTCGAGATTCATTTCTGAACTTAATTGATATAGACAGCTTAGCCGAAAAAACAGCTTTTACTGAAATGAATCTCTAAAGTTTTAAATGAATTTCTGGTTCAGATCTGCTAGGAAATTTGGAATTCATTTGATTTTCTCTGCATGTATTCACTCATCCCTATTCAAAGTATAGTAGTCATAATATAATATAGCCCCACAACCACAGGCTAGCAATTAGACACATGGACAGCTCATAGACACCTACGTTAGGACTCAGGACCTGCAGTCTGCAGTGCACAGGAATTCTGCATGACACAGCAGGATTCTTGAAAGTATACATAGAAGTAATTAATAAATGTAATAAGGTCATGGATTTATTAAAAATTTTAAAGAAGTTGGTAGGCGTAGTTGTTTTCCTAAACAACTCTTCTCCTTTTTGGGATTCATGAAGTGGCACTCTATTTTTCTAGTTATCTCAAATATCTACTGGATAGTCCATATTGGTTGCCGGCACCTAAAACTACCTTAAAATGCACAAAACAACCATTTAAAATGCATATTTTTTTTCATCACCTTTGGTGCAGTTTTGTACCAACCAGGATTTAGATGGCAGCAGAACAGGTTGGGTTACAGATCAGTTGTGTACCACTTGGACCTCACGAAATCACCAGTGGGTTTTATATTAATAGTTGGGAACCTCAGAGGGTTGGGAATTGGAAGATGCATATACATTGGTAGTGATAAGTATATTGTATAATAGCAGGAGTCTACAGGCTAGCAATGTTGCATTCCAGGATTAAAGAGCAGGACAGAGATCGGAAGCAATGGTGAGCAGAACAGAGATGTGAGGAGCAGTGGGGAGCAGGACAAGGATGTGGGAGCAGGACAGAGATGGGGAGCAGGACAGAGATTTGGGTGCAGCGGGGAGCAGGGCAGAAATGGGCAGCAGGATGGAAATGGGGGAGATAGACAGAGATGGGGAAGCAGAAATAAGATTGTGGAGCATCACAGAGCTAAAGAAGCAGGCTATAGATGGGGGTGCAGTACAGTGATGGGGGAGCAGAACAGGAGATGGGGGACCAGTGTGGAGCAGGACATAGATGGGGAGCAGAATGAGGATCAGGGAGCAGGACAGAAATGGGGGAGCATGATGGAGATAGAGAAGCAGGACATAGATGGACGGAGCGGTACAGTGATGGGGGGAGCAAGACAGAGTTGGGGCAGCAGGACGGAGATGGGGGACCAGTGTAGAGCAGGACAGAAATAGGGGAGCAGGATGGAGATGGGGGAGCAGGAGTGAGATGGGGGAGCAGGATGGAGATGGGGAATGCAGTGCAACCCACGTGTGCCATGGGATCGCCAGCTAGGTGAGTATACATTTTTTTACAATGTGTGGTGGAGGGCAGTGATGGACTGGGTCGCCTTTGTGTGCAGGAGGGGGCACAGTCCAGCGTTTGCTCTGATGGCCATAGGATTGTAGTTAGGCTATTGGGTGTAGGGGGGACTGGGGCTAAAAATCAGCTTGTGCCCTGGCCACTTGGCCTTGACCAGGAATTTTCCCAGTCTTCACAATGGATAGTCTGCCCTTGTAGTGTAAATGATAGGGGTAGATCTCTGTACAATGTATGGCCATCTAATCATTTCATAGAAAGGCCTTCTCAAAGGTAAAACTCTACCTTATTACTACAGAAATAATATATTCTAAGTCTTCTGGGTTTATTAATGATATGTTCCCAGGCTTTCATTGTTGCCTCACTGATTGCTTAAGCTTGTTACCCAGGGTTGCCCTTTATTAATATTTTGTCTGCACTTTCTTTTCTACAACTCTCTTTGTTCCTTTTATGTGTCCCATAAACTTTGTGTGACTTGTCAGCTGTGTTTTTGTGTAACATAATGACCCCTTTTTTAACAAAATGACTTAAGTTCACAATTTCAGTGGTTATTTCCTCTTCTGTATTCAGCGCTGAGACAGAGCAAGATCAGATGGCACTTGAGATAGAATATAATGAACACAATTCCAGTATGTGTCTGTTGGTTTAAAAAGAGTGTAGCAGAATTTCCAGCACACTATATAAACTCAAGTATCAGCTTGCTTTGATCAGAAAAAAAATCTTCGTGTTTTGCCAACACACCTGCACAGACGCAGGGTTATCAAGGACAGTGTGATATTTAATATCTGGTGGAAAGGAAACCAATCATTGTTGAATAAGACTTGCACAAAAGTTAGGCAGTCCAGGCATCATGACCGATAAGGATGTGTCTAGTATTCCCAACTATAATTTACAGTAAAAATAACATTCACGTAATATACTACACAATGGTACAGCTGTACAGTCAATTATGTTTTTAGAAGTGGTTAAGGTATATTTGGAATGCAATAAAACAACATATTGCTCTTTAAAGCATACATAAAGTAAAAAAAAATGACCATTAGGCCATTTCCCACAATGCCCTGGCTTGTCCAAAGAGCAAAAAAAGTAACCCTTCTGCATTCCTGCTCCAGTATTAGAGGCAACGTACACGCCCTACTGGCGACCTCATTTGTTGCCAGTAGTTATGTGGAGCATTAGAGTGAAGACTCAACCTCTGGCCTTTCTACAGAGATTCTTGTGGACCATCTGCACTTTAGTGGTTATTGTAGACTGGAGGCCAGGTTTAAAGTGGTCCAGTTTTTCCTACCCCCTCATCCTTGCACTCACCCCTCTAAAGTTTACCAACCTGGCAAACCATGTATAGGGGCTTGTAATCTGAGGGCTCAGGGGCCGAACTGGTGCCCCCACCAGACCTAGTCATTACCAGCCCTTCTGCCCTACAACCCAGGTCCAGTGCTGAGCACCAGATCCATGCTATGGAACACCAGGCTCATAAATATAAAAAAAAGTGATATTGCACACTGCCCTAATTAGAAATTATGTACTGTGCTCAAATGGTAATGAAACAAAAAATTTAAACATTCACGAAGGGTGATGAACATCTTCCTACAGAGTAAAAAAATCCCAGCAAAAAAGCATCGTCCCAACAATTCTACTATTAAAATAAATTAATGTATTATTTAATGAGGAAAAATTAGGAAAATTACAACATACCCACATATACACTAAAGACAATTATAAAAATACAGTAATAGGGGGAGTGTGAAGGCTGATGAAGTTAATCGGGGAGGCCGATTCATTAATAGCGCCAGGTAGCGACAGATGAGCGACTGTAGCAGTATTTTCACAGCGCCCGCTAGTAGTCGCTGTGCTTGGCCGTTGTTCGGTTGTTGACAGCGACTCAGTCAGTGTGCGGTAATATTTAATATTGGGTGAGGAGTCGCTATTTGACAGGTTCCGCGCTGTATGGGAGCGCATGATAGCGAATGGCCATAGCGAACCCCAGAGCGCTGGCGGGGATGTTAAAAGTAGTTTTTTAACCCCCAAACAACCAAATTTTTGGAAACAAAAAAAAACAAGTTTATAAAAACATTTTGTAATATGAATACATTAATATCAGACCTGTAATATCAATTCTGCACACATTTTTTTAATTTTTTTTTTAGCTTAAAAAAAAAGTGGTAACATAAATTTTCACATTAAAAAAAAAAAAAATTATTAACAATTAATTATGAATATTTAAAGATTGTTCCATTGAAATGCATTGGAGAGCGCCAGGTAGCGAGAGGTCATACCTGTCGCTGTTCAAGGTTGCTCGCTGGCGCTGTGGGGTGAGGCTGGAATAATGATGAATGATTCGCTATCTGGCGCTATCTCAGTCGCTAAGCAGGATCGGCTTGATAAATGTGTGATTGTGGTGGGGAGCCGGCGTTCTCGTGGCGGTGACCGTCATTACCGTTCGCTCACCAGTTGCTACCTGGCGCTATCCCTTGTTAAATAAGGGCCTAAATCTTAATGGTATAATCTGACCAAGTAAAAAAGTTTTATATATTAGATATAATGAATATAAAGGCTTCCCATTAAGTGAATATAATAATGTACAAAACATCCTTGATGAGAGAAATAAAGCAAAACTCCTAGAAAAACCCTCCAACTATAAAAGTTGATATTAATCTGCTTAAACAGCAATATTAAAGTGATCTGGGACCAAATATCAAAAAGTACATAATGTTCAGTATAATTAAACAAACTACCATCAGTACAAAAAAGCTAAACAAAAATGTGCCCACAATAAGTAAATCCATAGTACATAACCTGTTCTTCAAAAATGATTGCACCCCACAATTCCCCCACTTCTGACCCATGCATTCTATATAAAGCTATGCCACTGCCTCAGGGAAATGCAAACTGGCCATTCGCAGTGTGGGCAATGGCATTGAACTAGTATAGGGGTCCTTGGGATCCCTCATCAGTTCAAAGTGAAGTTAAAATAAGCAAAATATACAACACACAGTTTAAAAGTCTGTTTTTATTTTTAAGTTACTTACCTTTCCCCATCCTCTGTCCAGCACTGCACCATGGAAAAAGATGCCTACGGGGCATCTAATGCTCCATCGGCATCTGGTGGGAAAGGGGACACATGCTCCCCTCCTTCTATCCATATTTGCATCAGGGAGAAATGACAGGTAGACAGGGGAGGGGAGCCTGGAAACTCTGGAATCTCCCCCATGTGACTTACACGACACAAAGTAGAAGAGGGGGATGAAGGTGCATTCCCAGGACCCCCCCCCCCCTTATTTGACATAAGTGAGGACAAGTTAAAAGTTCAAAATCAAGAGTACACGCCAAGGGTCAGGGCTGGTGCCTGTGGTTCTTAAGTGGTTAAACAATCCAGAGGTCAGGGCCGGCAGCAAAGGTTTATAAACAATAAGCAATCCAAAATCAGAGCAGGCGGCATAGGGTCAAGTCCGTGAACAAGCTGAGGTTGAAATCTAAAAGGTCAGTCTAAAGAAATCCAAGAAGCGAAGCCGGGGGGTCAATCCAAAGAGCAGTTCCTGAAGTCTATAAGCAAGCCACGGGGTCAAGCCAAGTCCAGGTAATTAGTCCAACACAGGTACACAGGGATCCAAGGAAACTTGGTCCAGCAAGCTGATAATAAAGCACTGTATGGTTGCCTGGCTGCACTTTAAATAGTGCTGTCAATGAGGGAGAGAGGATCAATTCTTGTGAGTGTCACTTGCTGTAAGTGTCACTTCCTGTGAGTGTCAGTTCCTATGCACTGCCGACAGAACCCGAAAGTGTTAATGAAACTATTGAAACATTAAAACTCAGCTCAGGCACACTGATATTTCCGAAGCACAGGATTCCTGCCAGGTTCTGTGCTCACTTTAAAATGCCAATTGTGCTTCTCCATCTTTCATGCAAACTGCTTACCAGCTATAGTCTGATAAAATTATCAGATTAACTATCAGACACTTCTCGTTCGACAAATATGGTTATCACTAGCTAATTATTTTATAGGCATGAACTTTATCAAGAGCTTTGATAGAGTTCATCTATGAATGAAAGGCGTTGGCATAGGGCGTAGGGGACCAGGTACAAGCTGAGAGGACATCTTTAATCTAACCATTACAATCACCTTATTAGCCTGATGGCTGCAAGCTGGGTGATAAAAGCTTGGCTGATATCTGATGTAACCCTTTTGCGACTACGGTCTCTATAAGCGCTATAATCTTGGAGACTTCTGTAAGTGCAATATCTTTATTAAATAGTTATATTTACGGGATTACGCTATGTTCTGTTTAATTTTTCCTCCACTACATAAATACATTATTACGGAATGAGTATCCAGTGAAAGTTATATTCTTGGATTGGAAAGTGATTGATTAAAGAGTTTTTTAAGCCACAACTGTTTATGACAAATTATCCACTGATAACCATATTGGTTGAAGGAGAAGTGTCTGATTGATGAGCATTTTGTCAGACTATAGCTGATAAGAAGATTGCATGAAAGGTAAAGGTGCACGACTGGTGGTAAAGGGAGCACAGAACCAAGCTGTGAAGCAAACACTATAGGATTGTGGACACTTACCTTGTTTTATTATTATTGTGCGTTGTTTACCTTTCTATATTTGGTGTATTCTTTTTGCATACAGATCCTCCTCTCCAGCAGCGGCTGCATACGGAATCAGGAGATGCATTTGCTCCATACTGATCTTTTTGGGGAAGGCATATGTGGCCATTGTATGCTTGCACACACATTGGAATTTTTCCTCTGCATTTTAACCCATCAGTGTAGTGAGATACACACAAGCAGTGACTGCATACATGCCCAGAGCGGTGGGCTGTCCTAATCATGGCTCCCGCACCAATAGGCTCCCAGCAGGAAAGGGGTGCCATTCTGACTGCAGAGCTACTGGGACACTAATTTAAACACTAAACACTGGGACACTAAAGCAGTGGACACCCGCAAAGGGCTCTGTAAATTTGCTTTGACAGTGCAGAAAAACCTTTATGTTGATATTTTTGAAAATATTGATTCATCCAGGTAATGGTATATCTATAGCAGTTAATCAATATAACCGAACATGCTGTTGTATTGCCCTTGAGATGTTTCACTAACTATGAAACTGGCCTTTCTTTAAACTTTCAATTATGAGTTGAGAAAGTCAGTAAGATGACGGGTGTAACATTTTCTAGGAAATAAAACAGTCCAGTTGCCTTAAATTACTCCTACAGCTATAACCTTAAAGCGGACCTTCACCCTGAATAAGAGTCTATCTTATATGTTTCCCACACCCTGTACATACAGATTGCTCACATTAAAAATCACCCTACCTGCATCTACTGCATGTTATGAGCCTTTAAACATCCAAGATGGTGGCTCATGGAACATCAGGCAGCCTGCAAACAGGAAGTGCCTTCTAACTGTGCTGCTCTGCATTCTGGGATTGCTGACCTTTTCCTGACCCCAGCTCTGCTCCGTCTGAGCAAAGCCCAGCTATAACCTGCCCCCCTGTACTTTATCCCGCTCTCCTCTCCTCAGTAAGTGTGATGCTTCTGAGTCAAGATGGTGGCGCCCATATCTTAAAGTCCTGAACAGAGTTGCAGCCCAGTGGGGGAAAGAATAATAAGTAAGTGACTAAAAACTTAAAATATATTAATTTTAGATGCTGGGGAATCATTTTATAAGGGTTTGGGCTTTTCGATAAATCATGGTGAAGGTCCGGTTTAATATTGATTTCCTGCTACATTCTAGCTCCCAAAGGTACTACCCTAAAGTTGTTGTCAGGCCTCCTCTAAGGGACTTTTAATACATTGCCGATCCTTAACTAATTCATACTAACTTCCTTGTCCTTATGTATCTTGGGAACAGTGTTCAATGAGCAGTTTCAAAGCACATTTGGTCATAGTTGTGAGGAAATAGAATTGTATGGAAACAAAGGAGGGGTGGCAGCCGCTCAAACCATTTTATAACTAACCTGGGAGGTGCACGTGAGCAGGGCAATTAGGATACACAAGTCTTAAAGGAGCCACAGCACTCAACCCTGTTAGCTTGCAGACAAACCTATAATCTGTCTCTAAATCTGGTTAAAATCAGAGGTCTTGGTCCACACACATCTGCAGAAGTATGCTGAAGAGCCAAGGTGCCCCTGTGAGGTGCAGTCCTAACTCTAATCTATGAGAGCCCCATTTGGGACATACAATGCAATAGATAAATTGGGAGCAGGCTTACCTGAGATTGCCCTATAACTTCGAGTGCAGCCCATGGGGTGGAAGGGTCAAAGATATCGCGGTACAGCCTAGACCCCACACACAATTGGCCTGATGCAGAGCCTCCCCGTTCAGCTCCCCCGTGCATTTCCCCGTTGGTTTTGGCCTTTGATCGGGTCAGGAAAGGGTGCTACGTTGATTTTAGTGTGCGTTTATGCGCTCAGGTGTGCGCTCAGCCGCCTTTCCGATTGTCGGCTCGCACGAGGCTGTTTCCCGGGAAAACGGACGCCTCGTTCATTGGTCCGTTTTTTTCAGTGATGCAGAGCCTTGATTTCCTATTGAAATCACCCTAATAAAACGCGGCCGCCGAGCCTTCACTTACGGCAAGTCAGAGCAGCCGTATTTGCACTCGGGCAATAATATGCAGTCCTCTGTTGGAGCACATCAACGGCGCCAGCTCCGCGGTCTTGTCCTGCTGAGTATGGCAGAAACCAGGCTGCACCGCACGCCTTTGGACATCGATGGCATGAGTATTTGATATTTTTTATTGTTTTTTTTTGGGTATCCTTTTTACAGGGTCTCCCTCATTTTTATTTTATTGTTTGTGTGCAGGCATTTGAAGATGGGACATAGGATAAATGTGCAGGCACTGGCTGGCCCTGATTTGGTTTTTGGGAGTCGTTTTTCTGGCTTTCCCTGCCTAGGAATTCCTGCCTACATGAGCGATTCAAATCAGCCGATCTATTTGGTGGCTGGCTACTGGGTATGTGTCTGAAACTTGTATTGGTTGCCCACCCTCTCTGACTGTGTTTGTTCCCGTAACACACTATTTGGTAACTTTTGGTGTAGTATATTTGGAGCCCAATTATTGATCTACAAATTAAATGGGTTAAGTGATTGTACCCTATTGCGTCATGTTCTTGCCCTCTTATGTAAGTAGTATTCCCCAGACTTTTGTAATCAGAGTACAGGTTGGATGTGCATGTAGTCTCATTACAAATCTCCTTTCCTCCCACCCTACCCCGCTCACCTATTTGTCCCTCTTTTCTATTGTTGCAATGCACACCTTTTTTAAATTTTTTTTGTTTTTTGGTTTTAGGGCAGGAGACTCTGCCTATCCTTTGGTCCCCTGGATGAAGAGCCCCATCCTGCACTGATCTTCACAGGCAGAGGAGCGCTACAATACTGCCCCCAGGAGGACTCGCTCTGTGTTGGAGCCAGGCTTTGTTCTCTTGAAGATGAGGTTCCGTTGTCTTGATGTGACTGGGGGGGGCACTACAATAGACGCCTGCAACGGTCCTAAACCTAATCCTGGCTTGTGGGCTACTCCACCACCTTTAGTTTCAGCCCTCCCCACCCCTCCTTTTTCTGGCACCCAAAGTGGCACCGCGCAAACCATACGTGCACAACTAGTGTTTAGTGTTTTTTCAGAGACCACAATTTTTTTTTGTTTTTTTTGTTTTTTTATTTTTCAAACAAATTTTGTTTTGTCATTTTTTTTTTTTTTTGTGCCCAAAAGAAAAATTACACGTGGGCAGAGAAAATGTATTCCCCACAAATTAGTGGTATGTTGGGTTGCATGGTGACGAGGAATGATGTTGTGCCTGCAAATGGGCTGCAATGTGGGCCAGGCTTTGATTAATCTCAGCCATATGGCTGGTTAGGGCAGAGATATTTCTGTTTAATACCTCTAATTGGGCGTTGAGGTTTGTGAGTTGGGTGCACACAGTCTCATTGAATTGCTGTGTTGTCGCAGCAAAGGCAATATTTTCCTGCCTCCATGTCTCCTACAAAATTTGTAGTTGCCTTCTTTGGGAAATATGGCGTCTAGAATGGGTAGGAGCAGTGGGACGGGTGGTTGGTTCTGGTTCCGAAGGTGGTTGTGGATGTGGTGGCTGTGCCGGGGTTGCCTGCGTTGCTGCCACTGGTGCAGTAGTGGTTAGTGACATATGTTGGGTGTCCTCCACCAAATCTCGTATATGGTCGATGATGGGTGGGCTTCCTGTGGTCTGTTAAGAAATATAGCATCCTTTTAGTTTCTTTCTGTCCACACAAGCTCGCAAATATCAATGTTAAAAGTACACATCAAGGCCCATTGACTTACCTCATCGCAATCCACAATTTGGGTTTGTGGTGTAGAAGCCTGGTGTGCCCTTGGCCTCGGTGCTAATGCAGGGGTTTGGGGGCCTGGTGTGTCCTGTTGACTTGGTCCTTAGAATGTAGATAGGATGATTAGGTAAATGGCCAAGTACAGTGTGTTGTGTAGCATAACACTGCCTTCTTGAACTTTTGGTACTAGGTCATGGCAAAATCAGACTCACCTTGGGACCTTACATTTCGGTCTGTGTCTTGTGCCTCTGCCAGTCCCTGGATGCTGGCCGGGTGTATGAATGTATATACATGTTCCTCGGTGGGCGTAAGGATAATTTTAGTGGGTAAGCCACCCCCTGTCTGTTGGCTGGGGAAGATTAAATCACACCTAATAAGTGTTACATCCTTTTAACAATGTGACTAAAAATACATTTTACTTTTTCCTTTACTTCTGCTCCACCCCCTGTCTGTTGGCTGGGGAAGATTAAATTACACCTAATAAGTGTTACATCCTTTTAACAATGTGACTAAAAATTGTCCATTACCTCTGCTGATGGCGCATGTCCATTTTTTTTTTGCTGTAGTATTTCAGGTCCCCAAATTTCCTTTTTATTTGCTGAATATCTCTCCGGACTGATCCCACACTATTGACCTGCCTGCAAATATTTGTCCAGATTTCCATCTTAGCCTGCTTTGTGGTTGTTTTGGAGGTGCGGCCAAATAGGGCATCATAATGTTCGCAAACTGCATTTGCCACCGCCATGCTTTGAGCATCGCAAAATCGGGCAGTTAGTGAGCCACGCCGTAGTTGTCTGCCACATGGGTGTGTGGTCTCCCCTGCCTCTGAGGAAATTGATGGTTGGGTATCTGGGGAGTCGTGTGTGCTTCTTTGGCTTATGGGGGAGGGGGATGTTGTGTGTGTGCTTCTCTGGCTTAATGTCTGGGTTCCTGTTGAGCTATCAGATGTGGAGCTGCATGTGGAATCTGAGGTACTGGAATTGGGGGAACCAGAGGGTGGAGGTGGAGGGGTGGGTGACCTGGGTGGGGTGGTGGTTTTGGCAATGCGCTTACCCTTGCTTATGTGTTTGGATTTGTGGGTATGCTTGGTGTGTGGAGGTGGAGGATGCTGCATGGTCTGACTAGATGGGGTACCCTTGTGTGTGCGTGTTTTTTTTGCAGGTGGTGGTGAATGGGTTAATGTACCCTTGGTCCTGCGTTTTTTGGAATGTGCCTGTTTGTGTGGAGTATCCACCGTTTTAGTGGGGGCATGTTCGGCATGTGTCTGGTGCCTGCTCTTCTGTCTTGTGGAGGATGAGGCATGTGTGCGGCTGCTATGTGCCTCGGCCCTTGGTTGGCTCTTTTTGCTCCCTTTAGGTCTGCCCATATTGATATGGTATCCAACACAGAGCTGAGTGCCTTGTGCTTTAAATATGTTTTCCGTGTGGGCGTGGTCAACAGCGGGTGCGCGCCCGCAATCTTTACCTTGGAGCAGGACGACATCATCATGGATGTGAGTATGCGCGCGTGCGTTTATGTGCGCGCACACATTCCTTGTAATAAAAAAAAAAAAAAAAACACCAGAATAGTCTGAAACAACTTCGTTTTTCACGTCCCATACAAGCCCACCTTAGTTTAACACATGTACGCAGCTCAAAACTAGGCTACATGCAGATAGAAGAACTAGGGCAATGTGAGGCAGCAAGAGGTTCAAAAAGTGTCTTTAGTTAGCCCAGCAAACTTGTTAATGCTTTTTGTGTACATGAGACAACAACAGTCTCTAATATCAGTGTCTTTGTCATGCAAACAGATTCACAGCAGCAACCAAGGGAGCAAGAATGGAGCCTCCGCCCCTGACGCAATATGCGCCTAAAACATGGTAAGTGGCGTTTTTGGGGACCAAAGTAAATGAACCAACAATTCCATTGGCCACAAAATGTACAAACCAAAATAAAAAAAAAAAAATTTGTCTAAAAAGCCCTTAAAGCGGACCTTCACTCAGAATAAGAGTCTATCTTATATGTTTCCCACACCCTGTACATAAAGTTTGCCCACCTTCAAAATCATCCTACCTGCACCTAGCGCATGTTATGAGGCTTTCAACATCCAAGATGGCGGTTTATGGAAGCCGCCATCTTATCAGGCAGCCTGCAAACCGGAAGTGCCTTCTAACTGTGCTGCTCTGCGCTCTGGGATTGCTGACCTTTTCAAGAGGTCTCTGCTCTGTGTGAGCAAAGCACAGCTATAACCCACCCCCTGTACCTTATCCCACTCTCCTCTCCTCAGTAAGTGTGATGCTTCTGAGTCAAGATGGCGGTGGCCGTATACTAAATTCCTGAACTGAGTTGCAGCCCAGTGGTGGACAGAATAATTATTGATTGACTAAAAAATTACTATCTATTATTTGGAGATGCTGCGGAATCTTTGGTTAAGAGTTTGGCCTTTTCAGTAAAAAACGCAGAAGGTCCGGTTTAAAAAGGGCCCCAAAAAAACCACGCACAACCAAACCAAATAAACAATGCTAAACTAATGTTGTTTTTCATTCACAGATACAAGAAAATCACAGCCACAAGACACCGAGGCCTAAAGAATTTTAATTTGGCTTAAAAAGCAAATAGTTTATTTGTTAAAACATTTAGAATCAATTATTTGTAAAAAACTTGTTGTTAAAAATTCAATTTCAAACGCTGGAAGAAAATAAAAAAAAATAAAAAAAACAAGAAAGTTGTGTTTCCTGCAAATGTACAATCACACAACATCATCACACATTTCCATGACACAAAAAGTTTAGATATGGTACAATAAATCCAAAAGAATCAGAAAGAATTAAGGTATGCATTAATGGCAAGGAAAAAGGAACACAAAGGAGATTAAGGTATGCATTAATGGCAAGGAAAAAGGAACACAAAGGAGATTAAGGTATGCATTAATGGCAAGGAAAAAGGAACACAAAGGAGATTAAGGTATGCATTAATGGCAAGGAAAAAGGAACACAAAGGAGATTAAGGTATGCATTAATGGCAAGGAAAAAGGAACACAAAGGAGATTAAGGTATGCATTAATGGAAAGGAAAAAGGAAGAACCCAAATTTATGGTTCCCAAAAAAATATGTGTCAAATTGGCAGTGGTTGCCATATGTATATTCCAATGGAGTTTGAGGGATGTGCGCTTGCGTGTAGCCAGATTGGCAACTGAAGAGCCATGGAGATGTAAGTATACTTGGTAAAACCACCAAAATGGAAGGTCAAATACAACGGAAACCAAGCAGGTACGTTCAAAAAGCCAGGAAAAATCAGGGAAAAACGGGCCGCCCTTGTGAACGTGAACGGGAGCCCCGATCAAATTGAAGGCACCCGAGAGAGCAAAAAAAGCTTTCCGAGTAAAGTGAAATTGACGGATCAATTAGGGAGCCATTCCGACCGAGGCTCTGCATCACATTTGAGCCACGATTCAAACGGGAGACCCGGACAATCGGAAGGTTTTAAGGGCAGTTCAGAGGAGGCTCTGCATCAGGCCCAATGTGCTTGCACAAATTCAAAAGAAACAAAGGAGTGGTGGCAGCCGCTCAGACCCTTTTATAACTAACCTGAGAGGTGCACGTGAGCAGGGCAATTAGGATACACAAGTCTTAAAGGAGCCACAGCACTCAAGCCTATAAGCTTGCAGACAAACCTATAATCTGTCTCTAAATCTGGTTAAAAACAGAGGTCTCGGTCCACACACATCTGCAGAAGTATGCTGAAGCTGCACCACCAAACCCCAAGGTGTCTCTGTGGGGTGCAGTCCTAACTCTAATCTCTGAGAGCCCCATTTGGGACATACAATGCAATTGATAAATTGGGAGCAGGCTTACCTGAGGTTGCCCTATACCCTTGAGTGTATGGAGAGGCAAACCTTGGAGCCCTGTTATGGCTTCTGCCTGGCACTAAAAAATGGAGGAGAGTCCTATATAAATATTTCAGTGAGCTGCTTGCTGCCTTATTTCTTCTTTTTTTTTTTAAATCACAGCATCTTATGTTCATTGGCAACAGCGCTTTATATGACCTTATTATCTACCCTGCTATAGAAACCGAAATTCTTATGTACTTTCAATGTTTGACTAAGCTCCACTTTTCAATTCCATTAAAATGGAGAAGAATTGTAGAAGTCATCTCCGACGCCAAGGTACAATACATCTCCGACGCCAAGGGGGCAATACATTTATAAGCAGTGTTAGACTGGCCCATCGCAGCGCAAGAGCAGTGTTCCCCAAGCCTCTCCTGGAGTGCCACCAACAGGTCCACTGGTTACTGCACCTGTGCATCTGCAAAATATAGTGGCTCTCAAGGAGAACATTGCTCCAGGGGATGCTTTGGCCACTATGAAGGTCGTACAGGAAGCTTCAATGCTAACACATTGTTTGGTTTGTTTGGAGTGTTCTTTGAGTTATTTATTCGGTAGGGTACTTTTAATATATACTTAATAAACATCACATTTTTATTGCATAATGTTATTAAGTGGCCTTGCATTATTTCTATAACACTGAAGGGTAGGCCCCTAGGGTGCAACACCATTCTAACTGCCTGTATGCCTGCTTGACCAATTTCGTTGGATGCTTTTATTGGACATGAAGTAAAAGTGAAGTTTTACCCATGATTGTTGGAATCCTGCACCTTATTATATGCACAAATCTGGAGGAACGTGCATCTGGGCACTGGGATACTTCACCTGAGGCTGAGCTGTAAGCCCACTATTTATTATCTTAGGCCCCAATAACGATTACTGTTGGTGGGCCTCAAGAATTATTTTCTCTGGTGGGCCTCAAGAATGACTTCCTCTGGTGGGCCGAAAGTATTTCAGTCTGACACTTTTTATGAATGTCCATAATTTAATTATAAGAGTCAGTCCATTATACACACTTCTCTCTCTCTAACTTTGGCCTCTTTAAAATACAGATTTTCTTAATGAAAGATGAATTTTCCCTTGAAGGAAGTATTTGTCCTAGAGTGCCAGAAGCCACATCTGTGTGTGTGTGTGTGTCTTCATTTACTATTAGATATTCGGCTACACTAAACAGAAGCCCACAATTATGGCGTGATAGGCTGATATATGTGTGTATTCCCGTATCCAAGGATACTTACTCCAGCCCTACCAGTCATTGTAAAACACAGGCCTAGGCTCCAAAACCTCCTTCCCATCCAGGTCTTATTACAAATTTATGTGTTTAACAGAAGAAGGAAGGAAAATATAATGGGTACAGTAAAACATTTACATTCCTGTCACAAACTGTGCAAACACATCTGTTCAAACGGCTCAGCGGCGTTATGGCACTACAATTTCCAGGGTTTGTTATTTTTCTGTTGGATTTTCAAGAACATTTGGACGTTCTGGCACACTGAGTCCGAATAAGGCATCCTTCCTGCAGCCGAATTGCTGGAGACTAATGTGACACCGCAACATGTTTTCTGGATGGAGAGAGCAGCTCTGAGATTTACAACATATAAAACCATGCTGGGATCCCACCCTGTAAGGTGCGCCGGAACACACTAAAACCACTTGACTACTGGCACCGAGATTTTATAGAAATAACATTGCAACTGTATGGTCCATCGGATGACTTATGTGGTCTGAGGTTTTGGCAGTTCCTTGTTATAGCTTCCTTCGTCTTCCAAGCATAATTTCACTAAATGTAATCAAGAGAGGCCAAGTAACCATCCCTCTTCAGTGCGTGCATATATTTTCCAGGCAAGTTTAAACACTGATAAATATTTGCTGTGTCCACTGAAAGCTATACATCAAATAAACCAAGGCTGTCAAGTTGAATTTCCTGGCGCTATGTTTTTCCAAATATTTGCTTGTAATCTCCAGAGGCTAAAAGATACTAAAAGTAAAGCTCTTGTATTGAACTGCAGGTGATAGCAGCCATTTTTATGATAGGAAACCAAAAATATAACAATTTTTTAGAGGGGGCATAGATGGCCATTGTATGCTTGCACACAGTTTTTCAGCATTTGACCCATCTGTGCATGCCCGGAGCAGTGGGCTGCCCTAGGGGTTAGGTGCCTTGCTCAAGAGCACTTCAATCATGTCCTATGGTTGAGATGAGAATCTAATCTGCCATCCTCTGGTCACAAGGCCACTTCGTTACCTCTAGGCCTCGACTGCTCCTCATTTTTCTGGGACATAGAAGGCCATTGTATGTTTGTATACACAATGGAATGCTTCCTCTGCATTAACTCATATGTACAGTGAGTGCACAAGTTGCGGCTCCAGCTGCTGCAAAAGGGCTTAGCTTAAACCCACTTCACCAAAAAAGCCCTTGAAATAAACTCAATCAAGCCAAAATCATCCGCATTTTGTTTATTGATTTAAAATCACACTCATCATGTAAAAAACACACACTTACACACATATAACTCCATAGCAGGAGACCACCCCTGGGCAAGAGAAAAGCCAAAAAATTGATAATCCTATCTACAAACTAATAAATAACAGCTAAAAAATAAGTCTATTTGGTGCATACATAATTTCACAATCAAATAAGCAAAATGTGCTCAAATGCTAAAGTAAAGTGCTGAGGTAATGTTGTGCAAAATTATCCAAAATATTGCAAGTGTAAACAGATAATTAAGAAAGGATTTCACCTAAATGTGGCTCCACTGCTCCCAAAGACAGGAGATAGAATCCCATGCGTTCCGTGGCCCAGTGCCCGAATTACGGCACCTGTGGAGCAGTTGGGGGTAAGGTAAGGCCTTACTCAAGCGCACTTCAGTCATGTTTCTTGACCAGGAATCAAATCTGCCACTCTCTGGTCACAAGGCTACTTCCTTACCTTGCATTGCACTCTCACCAGGAGGCAGGGGCGGACTGGGATTGAAAAACGGCCCGGGACTTTTTTTGTCAAACCGGCCCGCTATGGTATGTTATTTCACACTCTCTCATTACACTGCCTATATGGGGCATGGGATGGGGGGTAATTCCACACTGTCTATAGGGAATAGAATGGGGGAATGCCACACAGCCTATTGGGAATGGTAGGGTTGAATGCCATGCTGCCTATGGGGCATGGGATGGGGGGTAATGCCACACTGTCTATAGGGAATAGAATGGGGTGAATGCCACACTGTCTATAGGGAATGGTAGGGGTGAATGCCACACTGCCTATGGGGAATGGTAGGGGTGAATGCCACGCTGCCTATGGGGAATGGTAGGGGTGAATGCCACGCTGCCTATGGGGAATGGTAGGGGTGAATGCCACACTGTCTATGGGGAATGGTAGGGGTGAATGCCACGCTGCCTATGGGGAATGGTAGGGGCGAATGCCACGCTGCCTATGGGGAATGGTAGGGGTGAATGCCACACTGCCTATGGGGAATGGTAGGGGCGAATGCTGCGCTGCCTATGGGGAATGGTAGGGGCGAAAGCCGCGCTGCCTATGGGGAATGGTAGGGGTGAATGCCACACTGCCTATGGGGAATGGTAGGGATGAATGCCACGCTGCCTATGGGGAATGGGAAGTGGGAAGGCCACACTGCCTATTTGATTTACTTGGCCATAGTGGCCATTTTCTTTTCCATGTCCTCCGTCCTGCTCCTAAAGTCTCTTACAACTCCCCAGAGGGATTCACTGACCTTGTGCAGTTTTTGGTCTAGAAGCTGTGAAAGTTGATCCATCAACATAGATTCAATCCTGAGCTCTCTGGAGTCAAAGGGGAATGTCTGTGCCATTGTTTCCACCTGCTTGATGCATTTAGCAGACCTGCTGCCACTTGCTTGCTAGTAGTAGAGTTGGCAGCCCGGTTTGTTTTTATCCATCAGGGCCATCCCACCCTTCCTGCCACCTCTGTCCTCCTCAGGCACCTTGGTCTGTGTGTGTGGGCTTTCCTCCGATAAGAGCTCCTCAGCTGGTCCCAGCTCAGGTAAGCTTGCGTGTTGGGTGTGTGCAGAGCACACGGAGTTCACGTCCTACCCGAATGTCTGCGCCTGTGCTTTTGTACTTTTTAAGAATGGCATTAGTATTTAGATACATTTACACTGAGGTTTAGGGCCAGCCGCAGAGTTAACGCGGCTCTCCGCGCTCTGTGCTGCAGTCTAAGACGGCCGGCGCTGCAACACAGAGGAAAGCCTTAGTTCCGCATCTGCATGCAGTCAGCACAGATAGACCCTGAGAGCTGCGAGCAGCCATAAGCCCATAACGTAAGCTCTTCTCTGTGTTGCAGCGTCGGCTGTCATAGGCTGCACTACAGACTGCCAAGAGCCACAAGATGGCCCCGGACCTGCCCTTTGTTCACCCCTCTCACAAGCGGAACACAACCAGACCCGAGGTGGCCCAGCATAATACACAGGCGGAGCGGCCTACCGGGATTCTGCCCGGTACGCCCTATGGCCAGTCCGCCCCTGCCAGGAGGACAGGATGAGCTGGGAAGTTAAAGGACAGCTCCATCCAAGCAGTAATTTGATAGAACCTACTTCAACATTCTTTTGGTGGAATCGTGACTGGGAACCAATGTCCCACTGAGGATCAGTCACCACTGTCTACTGTCCAGAACATTTGATCCAGAGCCCAAAATTTAAAGACGACCCTTGTCTTCTCTAGTGTACCCCACAGGGGAGGCTGTATGGAAACCCCAGGTTGTAGAAACAGGGAATAGAGGGTTTGAACAGACAGGCAGTGATTCTTTGGTAAGACTAAGGGGAAGCTTACCCGGAAACGCGGCACCTGTTCTTTTGCACTCTAGGAAGTTTGAGATGCCGTTGATGCTTTGATGACACCACTACTTTTATGGATTACAAAAAAAAAGAGAGTATTGTACTGTCACCTGCCTGCGCTGGACAACTTTTTTTGCATTCCCAAGTGCATGGCTGGTCCAAGCTGGAAAGGCAGAAGGAAATAAGAAAAGTCAGGTCTGTAAGCAAAGTTCAGGGGCAGGTGGTCAGAATTGGGGTCAAGGGTCCAAACAAGGGTCAAGAGGCAGGCAGTGATGTTTGTTGTTGAATAACTAAAGCTGAAGGATTCAGTGACCAGATAAAGAAACTGAGATTTTCCAGAAACCTTGGAACAGAAGATCTCCCAGCAGCATGTTGGTGGTCATCTTCCTATTTAAAGGACTTATTTGCACTCATCTGTGCATCGTACACATCAAAACGTATGCCCCGAAGGGCCCAATACACATCTGAACTTCATCTGCAGCATGCACAAAAGATCACGCAAGCACATTAGAACTAATGCCCAGAGGATATTAGGGCTTATTTACCTTTACTACTATTTACTTGACTTTACTGTTTGCACAAGTTTATTTGGCAAAAAATGTATGCTAATGTCACCTCTATCTACAATAGGGTCATTGACAGTAACATTATTTTAAAAATGCCTACAAGTTGCTTGTAAAACCCTCCCTTGATTATCGTCATTTGGGGTGCCCCTCCAGTTTGCGTTCTGTGGGCAAAATACTCACCTTTTCGCATTTCCATTGGTGGCACATTTACTGGTCCTGCAAAGACAGATAGATTACACTGGATGATCATGCATGCAATGTGTGAGGTGTCACACACACCAGCCTGGCACACTCCATTGGCCACTAGCAGGCTGGAAAAGGTAGACTGGAGACTAAGGGAACCCAATTAGGTGCAGAAGTTTTTTTTTACAATACAAAAGTGTACTGCACTAATGTATTTTCACCATAATGTTGTGGAAACACACAGTGTAGAAGTGTAGCTAGGCTTTCCGGCACTTGGGGCAAAGATTCAGAATGGTTGCCCCCCATCTGTGCTCAGGCCCCCCTTTGGCGCCCCCTGACCTGCTGCACCCAGGCCATGTGCCCCGCCTGCCCCCCCTAACTACACCCTTGGTGAAAGCGAACTTTCGCTGATGTAATTCAGTCCCAGTATACAGCACATGTGGCTCATGGCTAGCTTGAAAAACACAAACTTGCCCAAGGAGGCCAGAGTAAGGAAGGAGCAAAGGGGTTATTAACAAAGGGATTCCATGCCTTCAGAGATGCCCACCTGGAAAATTAGGTGTGTAATCAGAGACTGACGAGGAATATGGGGGTGTATATAGTGGCTCATAGCATTATAATGATTGGGCCCAAAGGAGTGGGTGGCTCGGTAGTGTTGGACTGGAAGAAATTGGGTGGGGATGGGTGTTGGTGACTGAGCCCCCATAAATGAACTGCTCTGTACCATGAACACACTTAAGTTGGCCATAAGTGCCCATAAGAGCTTGGATTACCAATTCCTTAAAGTTTGTGGCATGCCCCCAAACAGGGCAGTTTCTAGGCAAAATAGCGGGAAGGAAAACAATCTACCCCTTCTCACTCATCCTATGCTGCTGTTGCTGTACCATACAGGCATGTGCCATGCTGTGCCTCTTCCTTAGCAGCAGACATGACCAAGCCCAATATGGAGGGATGAGGGGCCTGTTTTATAGCCAGAACCCAGGATTCCTGGGATAATTTCACCCCCCATGGCCTTGGTACCCTCTCCAAGAAACAGCCCTGCCCCCAAGTGCCAATGTTATATAAACTAAGGAAGTTCCTCCTATATATATGCAGGGTGCTTAAGGGGACTGGCCAGTCAAGTTAAAATCATTTACCCGGCAGCTTACATGATGCAGTGTCAGTCCCATGCTGTCTCTTTGCTCTTGTCACAGAAAGGAAGAGGGATTTCTTCTTTCTCTGTATCTAGTGGTTCCTCCCCTGATTCTGACCACCAATTAAATCCTGATGCTATAGCAATAGGCTAGAATCAATCCCAGCTCACAGCAATGCAATGCACACAGTGTGCTTACATCACTCAGCCTTGCCACTGCCATAACAGAGAACAGCACAGCATGAAAGGTGAAACTAACTATAATGTCTACATCTATAATGTATAATTACTTGGGCATTTTAGTAATTGCCATTGGAAAAGTGAGCTTGACCGGCTAACAATGACTTTTGAGGTCAGGTGTAGATCCACTTTCAACATTCAACCATAACAAAATTAAGGAAGTATGAAATTCAGACTTCAAACCCAAGAAGTCAGGCATGTTTAAAGTTAAAGTTCAGGCAACAAGGTTAAGAGTTCAAAGGCAAGGGAAATTCAATGAGTAAAAAGCTGGCAATACTTTAGCATAGACAATCGTCATACAAAAAACATGTACAAGGGGACCTTTGCAGAAGTAAAACAACTTGGGGATCCCCTCTATTATTCTTTTCAGTGGTTAACAAACTATAGGTGCAACCTGTATAACGCAAAAAATGTCAAGCGAAAAAAAATACAACCCAGCACTGAACCTCTTATGAAACTTAACAGATTAATCCAATTCGTAAAATTCTGTAAAAATAAACATACCTAGTTTAAGTTTTCAGGTCAAAAGGCAAATTTTCCCATTCAAAATCTACCCCACTCGCTTATCAAAATAATTTAATCAAACATTGAAGAGAACTGAATTTAATATGATTAGAAAAAAAAATGAAAATAAAGTCTGTCAGCTGAAATAATTTTCCTAAAATAACACTCTTAAAGTCAACAGGTGTCTTGGCTAAATTTCCCTTTTACTTAAAACAATAATTGAACATATTTGTCTTACAACTCTGAAATTCCATTTCATTCATAGCGTTAAACCACAAGAGTGTGGGTGCTGCAGCTGAAAAGAGCCATAAGAAGGGAAAGAAAGAAAAAAAAGTACAAACAGATACACCTTGAGGCAGTATGGCTCTGAAACAATTATAAAGTTGGTCTACCATGTTAGATTTTTCAAAAACCATAACTAAAGGCAACATAAGAAAGTAGGGGCAGACAGCAGAGACTGTGTTGCTGATAAAATATAAACTACTAGCATTTATTATAGAAATATATATGAATTTATTTATTTATTAAGAAATATTAATACACTATATAAATATATACAAGAAAATTCATCACAGAAAGTTTCAATTTAGCAACATTCTCATCACAGTGACCTACAGCGAACAGCCAGAAGTACTGTTCACAGTCATATACTGTGCTTATATCATCAGCTGGGAAACTCTATACAATGCCAATAGATGTACATTGGGATGTACATTGCATTACGCAGTCAGTAAGAAATAGGGAACATATTATATTTTATTCTATTCCTAATGGCCATCCCTTTTTATCAAAAGACTTGTGTAACAAAATCCTTTTCAGGAAGTCCTTATTTGGGCATGAGGAACTGAAACATCTCTCAGCGTTGAGAAAACAAAGGTAGTCCCTAGTTTAAAGACCCACTGCTGGGTCCCTCACACTCTTGGCCTGAGATGAAGCCTCAGAGTCAGAACTAGGGGCGGCGCCAAGCCAGGAGCTGTGCCTGGCACAGACGCTTGAAATAAACTTGCGATGCCGGTTTTTGCGATGTCGACGCAAAACCGACAATAACTGGGCTGCTGTGTACCCCAGTAGCACAGGAGGTACAGATTTGGAACCAGTCCACAAAGCCGCATCTATGAATACTTGGCCCAACCCGTATTCAATATAAAATCTCCGGTTCTTTGACATCTGAGGACCCCAGAGTCTCCAGATGCTACACGATGAGCCCTCTAGTTTAACACCAGAATCATTGTTGTATGACCCTCCCATTAAAAGATATTAACCTAAAATTGTTCCGGCAGTTACCAGGCTACAAACAAAATGGAAGGGGGGGAAGTTCTCCTTTCTGAGGGGATGGGGGAGTGAGGGTCCGAAGCATAAAAGCAGCCTGAGGTTGGACAAAAGTGTTCCAACTTCTCAGGGGTTACCTGTACATGTAAGAAGTGGTCCCAGGGTCCAGCAGACTGCCTATACCCCCAGAGGATGCCCTTGTCTGATAGCTCACCTGTACACATTTATGTTACTGTCATTCTTTCATTCTGTCAGTCTCTCAGACATGTAATTTTTCCACAATATCATATGCTTCTATAGCTGCCTAGTGTGCCTATCACATTAAAGCGGTCCTTCACTCTGAATAGGAGTCTATCTTATATGTTTTCCACACCATGTACATACAGATTGCTCACATAAAAAATCATCCTACCTGCATTTATTGCATGTTATGAGCCTTTAAACATTCAAGCTGACGGCTCATGGGACATCAGGCAGCCTGCAAACAGGAAGTGCCTTCTGACTGTGTTGCTCTGCATTCTGGGATTGCTGACCTTTTCCTGACCCCAGCTCTGCTCTGTCTGAGCAAAGCACAGCTATAACCCCGCCCCCTGTACGCTATCCAACTCTCCTTTCCTCAGTAAGTGTGATGCTTCTGAGTCAAGATGGCGGCACCCATATCCTAAAGTCCTGAACAGAGTTGCAGCCCAGTGGGGGAAAGAATAATAATAAGTGACTAAAAACTTAAAATATATTAATTTTAGATGCTGGGGACTCATTTTTTAAGGGTTTGGGCTTTTCAATAAATCATTGTGAAGGTCTGGTTTAAGATATATATTTAACTTGAGCTGTCTTTTTGTCTTAACTGAGATAAGTGTGCCCATGGCCCATGACTAGAATTTTAGGCCTGTGATTTGGGAAAGCATGTTGAGTGATTCCAGAGGCTGTTGCACCAGCAAGCTCACGTGATTCACGTTTCCTCACACTGTCCCTGCATCCTGCCCCACTGTGTTACATTGTAACAGAGGCTGTTCAGCGCAGGCATTGCTAGGGATGTGCTGGGGTGAGATCCCTCTTATAATAGCACATCTGTACAATAAAGCTTCATTTGTGGATAAACTGGGCACCATGCACATTTCTCCCCGGTTTAAAGTGTTGCTGAATGGAGCTTCTCAGCTATCCTCTTATGTTACTGTGAATGACAGTTATAGGGCTTCCTTGCCAGCTCAATCCTGGCAAAATAAAAAGCCTCCTTGGGGTGTGTGGTTTGTGCATGGCCAACCCCAACTTCTGATCCCAGAGGCTCCCGACGGACATTGATCATCCCTACCTTCTCCCACAGGATGGGATCGGGGAGAAGGAGGCTAGGAGATCCACCCGGTTGACCTCTAAACCCGGAAACAGGTAGTTCTTTGCCCCAAAGAAGGAGGCAGCTGCTGGCACTCAGGCGGACAAGATGGTTTGGGGGAGGAGGATTGCAGGGAGTTGTTGACAAACCTGGCACCAGGGGCCTCTACAGGACCAGCTACCGGTGGGCGCCAGTAACAGGACCGGAACCCTCACATGGCGCACATACCTCCAGGGGTGGGAGGGAAGATGGCCCAAGGGGCTGAGAGGTTGCCAAAGACGCTAGACAAGATTATGACTTTCAAGTGCAATTAGCGCTTGTACCTCTTCCTCCCTACCCCCCTTCTTTTACATGAAGCTTGCCTGGGGAATGTTTAACATAACTGACCATTTTGCAGGAGAGAATACTGCAATAATTTGACTCTTATGCCCCCCTCCTGCTACTCCTTAACCCTCCTACATAACCTTTCCCCAATCCCGTTCCACCTATTCCCCCTCCCTTTTCTTGGTATAGGATAACTGCCCACCATATGGGACTGGGGGGAGGGGCTGGGACTGCAGATTAAATAGGAATTATTCAGGCTTCCCACCCCTTTCCTGCTCCTTCAACCCTGCCCTGATTCCTCAGTTTACCTTACCCCCTTGTGGTCTGCCTCCACACATCCTTGCCAAAATTATGACCAAGGATTACCTAAGGTGGGATGCGCTGGATGGAGGGGGTGGGCTTGCATTTTATACTGTGTAGGTAACAAGTGGGCTGCCAGGCCCAGGAGAAGGCCATGTGTTGACTTAATCCCAGTGTAGAGTTCTGCCTAGCCACACTAACTTAGTTTTCTGGGGCAAGGCAGATAAAGTTGGAGAAGTTTCTCCTGATTAGGTTTGTTACCCACAGTTTTAAAAGAAGGGGACATTCATGGGAGACTCTAACTGTTGAGAGTTGTTATCCCTTGGAATTTGTAGAAATTGTATCTTTTTGCCACTGACAGTTGACTACATTTTTTCTTCTTCTTTCTTGTCTTTTGATCCTTTTCCGTCTTTCCTTGTGTGTGCGAGTTTGAGTGAGTCTACATTTACAGGAACCATGAACAAACCAGGGCCAATGCCTATGCTTAAGCTTACTCATACAATGTCAAAACCCTCAATAACCTAGTGAAACGGTTCCAGGTGCAGCCACCACTTATTGCAATGGTCTCTAACCGCATATATTGACATGGGGGTCTGGTCAGATCACTCACCTCTGTACCTTAATTTGGCAATCCCAGTGAATAGCGCTAGGCCAGGGAACTGGCCAACAGACAACCCATGTGGTGGATCAGACTGGGCTCACTATCCAGTGAGAGGGTTTAAAATGTAACCTTAGGGGGAGCCAGACTGAGCCAGACTGAAGACGGACCACAAATTGCAGAAAAACTGCTCAGGAGCTTTCCCATAAACATTCCCCTTCCAGCCCATTCTACTAGAGCTGGTTGACAAGCAGAATGCTCTTTTTTAAGATATTAGACCAGGTCACTCTAAGCCAGAGAGAGATAACGAATGCTTTCTTCTACAAACACAGTAATAAATGTTGAAGGCCAATTCGGAAAGCTAAAATATCCACTTCGGCAGGTATCGGCAGGGGCCAATGTATTTCACAAGTTCAGTGGGTTTTGGTCTACTTTAAGGAGAGCTAGAATATGTCCCTACAAAAATAGCAGACCTTTTTCTGAAGTACTATGAGAATTTATTTTACATTCAAAGGGAGCCAACAGGAGGAGGGGATCATACACTAGATAGCACCATAGCAGCCTATGTCCAGGAGACAGAGCTCCTACGTCTGAAAGAGAGAAGACAGTAACACCGCAGCAGGGAAAAGTCCTGGTTCAGATTGATACACACCGAAATTATACTAAATATTTAAAGATCAATTGGCTCCCTTTATGGTAAAGGCCTTCAACGCCATGACATCCACCTGCGGGTTCCACGGCCAATCTCTGTCGCCCCATATTTCTGTCATACCTAAGCCAGGCCAGGACCCTGCCCAGTCTTCTAGTTATAGACCAATATCCTTAATTAACATTGATGTTATACTATACTCCAAGATGATCGCTAATTGCCTTAAACAGTTGATGCAGCCCCTTATTCATGCAGTTCCGGTGGAGTTTGTCAAGGGTCACAAGGCCTGCGACATTACTATTAGAACCATCTTGGTGAATTCCCATGCTAGGAGCGAGGGAATTCCTTTCTGCCTTCTCTCAGTCGATGCATAGAAGGCATTCGATAGGGTCAGTTGGGGGTTCATAGATCAGACCCTCCTACAAATTGGCATGGATGAAGTAATGAGGGAGAGGACCCGAGCTTTATATAGTAACCCGACGGCCAAGGTTTAGTTCAATGGATTGCTGTCTGCTCCTCTGCGGATTCGGAATGGCAACAGACAGGGTTGGCTGCTGTCCCCAATACAATATGTCTTAGCTATGGAGCATCTTGCGAATGCTCTAAGACAAAATGTAGACATTAAAATGAATGTAATAGCATATATAGAGCGCAAACTAGCCCTATTCAACTAGCCCTATTGATGTATGACACATCCCCATATATATCCATGCCATCCATTTTGAAAGAATTTGAACATTGTAGCAAGGCGAGTAACTAAAGTCAATCTAACAAAGTCAGAGATTCTAAATGTGGGGGTAGCTCCTGGACTTGCTAAACAACTAGAGTCAAACGTCCCCTTCAAATGGAATGAGAGGGCACTAAAATACCTTGAGGTCTGGATACTGGCTGATGATAAAATGTCTTACCTATGACCCCTTACTACCAGCCACAAAAAACGCTGGAATTATATTATAACAAGAAGTTATACTGGTTTGGCAGGATAAATACTTTAAAGATGGATGTGTTTCCGTGTTTTTTATATACATACCATCCATGTCCCCAATACATATTTTCGTCAGATGAGAGCGGCTTTGATGGCATTTGTTTGGGAAAAAGGGCAGGCTCGGTTGAGTTTTAGGAAACTGATGGCACTTAAATGTAGAGGAGGGGCAGGATTGCCAGATCTGGAGCTTTATCACAAAGCAGCAATTTTATCTAGACCAATGTATTGCCTTCATCTTCCCTTAGACAAGCAGTGGATTGACCTGGAGCAAGGTCTGTCTCCTTACCCTGGATAGCACCCCTATTCAGTCCCAGGGAGTACTTTCGTACTTGACACAAAGCCTTCTGCGGGAATGAGACAACAGCAACAGAAAACTTTCCCTGTCCTCAACAATTGGCCCAATGACGCCTTAATTCTATAATCTGGAGTTCCTGCCACGAGTGGGGGTGGCAAAGTTCCTGATCTGGGAGACAACACAGATGGTTAGGCTCAAACATACTTTGACGGGGGTGTGGCCCCTACGCTCTCAGTCTTTAAAAAAAAAATTAAAACTCTTATCTAGATGATACAGAAGCCCTGTGCGGATCCATAAAATATTTTGTGGTGGGGTTGTCCTCTCATTAGGGGCTTTTGAGAGAAAGTGTTGATGCTCCATAACAAGGCATATGGAACAAAGACCCCAAACACATCAAAGGAGGCCTTACTTTCCATGTTTCCAGGTTTTATTGGCAGATTTATGAGAGGGGCACTGGAAATCGAGCTCCTTACCCACAATAGCAGATTGGTATGATGAGCTAAGTAGAATTATATGCATGGAGGAGTTGGTAGCAGAGGCAAGGAATTCATCTGTCAAATTTTTGCTTACCTGGACATGTATTGAATTTTGTAATACAGTAGAAGGGCAATCCCTATTGAATGATGGAACGAATTGAGTAGACCTGTTCCTCCTAAGTCTGAGAAGTATAAATGAATATGTGAGTTTGTCTTTCTTTCTTTTTTCTTTTCCATGATTTCTGAGTGTCTGTCACTACCGTCTGAACTTTCTCAAGTGAATCAGAATTTTGGGAGGCTATTCCTCTCGAAGGAGTCATCGCCTTCTGTTGGTTTCTAATTAATTTTCATTGTCACATTATTATAGATAAAGATCACTAGAGGTAAGATGGGTAACTTCTGGGAATGAATTGTTTACCTGTACCCATGATATACTGGTTTAAGAAATGACTCTCTCTCTTTATATGTTTAAATTTAAACAGATTATATAAAAAGCCCTCCGTGTGGCGGAAGTGAGCTGGGGGGAGGCCAGTGCAGGGCAGAGGATCTGTGTCCTCCGCCCAGTTGCAGAGCAGTTCTGTTTAATTCAGTCATTTCTAATAACCGGTGATGTTTGACTACCCAGAGGATTACCGCTTACCTGACTGCTGTCCCCCAACCAAGAGGTTATGGAGCAGGGTGAAAATGTTGCTACATTTGAACTTTGTGATTTTATCTCATTTTTTATATGCAGAAACATAACAGGAGGATGACAGAAGGAGATCATATGGTCCACCCAGTCTGCCCTTTAGTGTTCTTTTTATCTTAGTATAGATTTATGCTTCTCCAGCAGTCAAGCAAGTTGCTGGCCGAGTGACGGCAGCCATGTGACTGCACCTTTAGAAACCTCCAGGAATATCCACCCTATTACTCATCCCTTTGTATCATCAGCAAACAGGCAAACTTTTCCTACCAAGCCTTCCTGTATATATTGTAATAGTGGCTTAATTGCTTTAACGTCATTCTTTTAAAATATTCACTCAATAATTTATTAAAACAATATACCATATTTTTCACCATATAAGACGCATTTCCCCCTAAAAAAGTGGTGGGAAAATGTCTGCACCTTATTGGGCAAATGTAAGAAAAAAAATAAAAACCTACATTACGCACTCCCGCTAACATGCTGCTCCTGCAGCCGCCATCACAGTGTTCCAGCCTCCTCCGCTGCCACATTCATTCCTGGAACTGGCGGTGGTTCAGGGCCATGAGTGGGCGTGGCCTGTATAGATCCAGCTTCCATTGAAAACAATGGATGCTGGCCTGTGTCACAGACCACATCCACTTGCGTCCCTGAACCAGTGCTAGCTCGGGAACTTGTGGTGGGGGAGGTAGACAGCAGCCGGAAGACCTGTGGCAGCGGAGGCGGGCAGCGGCAACCATAATACCTGTAATACTTGTAATGGGGCATGCCGGCCCTGGCTCAAATGGGGCTTGCCAGCCACTGGCTTTAATGGGGCATGTCGATTACTGGCTGTAATAGGGTATGCCGGCCTCTGGCTATAATGGGGCTTGCCGGCCACTGGCTGTAATGGTGTAATAGGGCATGCGGCCACTGGCTGTAATCGGGCATGCCAGCCAATGGCTGTAATGGGGCATGGTGTCCCCTGGCTGTAATGGGGCATACTGCCCCTGGCTGTAATGGGGCATGGTGGCCCTGGCTGTAATAGGGCATGCTGGGAACTGGCTGCAATGGGGAATTCCAGCCCTGGCTGCAATGGGGCATGCTGGCCACTGGCTGTAATGATGCATGCCGGGCACTGGCTATAATGAGGCATAGGGCATGCCGGGCACTGGCTGTAATGGGGCATGCTGGCCACTGGCTGTATTGAGGCATGCCGGGCACTGGCTATAATGAGGCATAGGGCATGCCGGGCACTGACTGTAATGGGGTATGCTGGCCACTGGCTGCAATGGGGCATGCTGGCCACTGGCTGTAATGATGCATGCCGGGCACTGGCTATAATGAGGCATAGGACATGCCGGGCACTGGCTGTAATGGGGCATGCTGGCCACTGGCTGTAATGAGGCATGCCGGGCACTGGCTATAATGAGGCATAGGGCATGCCGGGCACTGACTGTAATGGGGTATGCTGGCCACTGGCTGCAATGGGGCATGCCGGCCCTTGCTAAAATGGGGCATGCCGGCCACTGGCTGTAATGGGGTATGCCGGCCACTGGCTGTAATGGGGCATGCCGGCCACTGCCTGTAATGGGGCATGCTGGCCACTGGCTGTAATGAGGCATGCCGGGCACTGGCTATAATGAGGCATAGGGCATACCGGGCACTGACTGTAATGGGGTATGCTGGCCACTGGCTGTAATGAGGCATGCCGGGCACTGGCTATAATGAGGCATAGGGCATACCGGGCACTGACTGTAATGGGGTATGCTGGCCACTGGCTGCAATGGGGCATGCTGGCCACTGGCTGTAATGATGCATGCCGGCCACTGGCTATAATGAGGCATAGGGCATGCCGGCCACTGCCTGTAATGGGGCATGCTGGCCACTGGCTGTAATGAGGCATAGGGCATACCGGGCACTGACTGTAATGGGGTATGCTGGCCACTGGCTGCAATGGGGCATGCTGGCCACTGGCTGTAATGAGGCATGCCGGGCACTGGCTATAATGAGGCATAGGGCATACCGGGCACTGACTGTAATGGGGTATGCTGGCCACTGGCTGCAATGGGGCATGCTGGCCACTGGCTGTAATGATGCATGCCGGCCACTGGCTATAATGAGGCATAGGGCATGCCGGCCACTGGCTGTAAATGGGCATGCTGGCCACTGGCTGTAATGAGGCATGCCGGGCACTGGCTATAATGAGGCATAGGACATGCCGGGCGCTGACTGTAATGGGGTATGCTGGCCACTGGCTGTAATGGGGCATGCCGGCCCTTGCTCAAATGGGGCATGCCGGCCACTGGCTGTAATGGGGTATGCCGGCCACTGGCTGTAATGGGGCATGCCGGCCACTGCCTGTAATGGGGCATGCCGGCCCTTGCTCAAATGGGGCATGCCGGCCACTGGCTTTATTGGGGTATGCCGGCCACTGGCTGTAATGGGGCATGCCAGCCACTGGATGTAATGGGGCATGCCGGCCACTGGCTGTAATGGGGCATGCCGGCCACTGACTGTAATGGGGCATGCCTGCCACTGGCTGTAATGGGGCATGTCAGTTACTGGCTGTAATGAGGTATGCCGACCACTGGCTGTAATGGGGCATGCCGGACACTGGCTGTAATGGGGCATGTCGCTTACTGGCTGTAATGGGGTATGCCGGCCACTGGCTGTAATGGGGCATGCCGGCCACTGGCTGTAATGGGGCATGCCGGCCACTGGCTGTAATGGGGCATGCCGGCCACTGGCTGTAATGGTGCATGCCGGCCACTGGCTGTAATGGGGCATGCCGGCCACTGGCTGTAATGGGGCATGCCGGCCACTGGCTGTAATGGGGCATGTCGGTTACTGGCTGTAATGGGGCATGCCGGCCACTGGCTGTAATGGGGCATGCCGGCCACTGGCTGTAATGGGGCATGCCGGCCACTGGCTGTAATGGGGCATGCCGGCCACTGGCTGTAATGGGGCATGCCGGCCACTGGCTGTAATGGGGCATGCCGGCCACTGGCTGTAATGGGGCATGCCGGCCACTGGCTGTAATGGGGCATGCCGGCCACTGGCTGTAATGGGGCATGCCGGCCACTGGCTGTAATGGGGCATGCCAGCCACTGGCTGTAATGGGGCATGCCGGCCACTGGCTGTAATGGGGCATGCCGGCCACTGGCTGTAATGGGGCATGCCGGCCACTGGCTGTAATGGGGCATGCCAGCCATTGGCTGTAATGGGGTATGCCGGCCACTGGCTGAAATTGAGCTTGCCGGCCACTGGCTGTAATGGGACATGTTGGTTACTGGCTGTAATGGGGTATGCCGGCCACTGGCTGTAATGGGGTATGCCGGCCACTGGCTGTAATGGGGCTTGCCGGCCACTGGCTGTAATGGTGTAATGGGGCATGCTGGCCACTGGCTGTAATGGGGCCTACCGGCCACTGGCCGTGAAAATTCAGCAATAGTATCAAAATACTTTGATAAATAAAATAACTAAATAATAATGACTAAATAAAATAAAACATTTGTCTTTATCTAGCTGAATCTGACTGTAACATATATCTGGGGTCCTAATCGATTCTGACTAAGTTCCTTATTTATCATGTGATAGTGTCACTCAATGGCACTCAGCACCAATGCTTTTGCAAAAGTGCCACTCAATGTTCAATTTAAGCATTCAGCATCTAATGTATCACTAGTGCCACGTGGTACATAGAGACCAGTGCTTTTCCCTAAGCTGCGTCAGGTTATACTGGCACGCATACACGATCTCCCTTAGACTTCAATAGACAGGTGTTGTTAAAGCATTTTCTTAGTTTCAAATAGCTTTTAATAATTATTTTGACTAAGGATGCTCATATTAGAATATGCCAACGTTATAGATTCTCTGTTTGTTGGTCACCAAAGCTCAAAAGTGTATTGGACACCCATAGCGTATTTTGGATTTGCTGTTGTCCTAAAGCACAATGGGGGATGTTGCCTGGATTTACAAATGTAATATTGCATGGAAACATGGCTCTGTGGGTCCTTATTACTGTTTAGTCACAATGAACACCAAGCAGCGCCCATCCGCACCAACATAAACTACCGCCAACATCAGCACCAACATTTAAATTTTGAATACGACAGAACAGACAGCTGACAGAACAGGCGCTGAGTGTTGTCAGCTAGTGTTCCCCTATTTTTTCATTACAGTATTATTGAGTTTATTAAATTTCAACCTTAGGGAATATTGATCCTGCAATCGCAACCTCCCCAAAAGTATGCATTAAAATTGTATATTTATCATCTCTATTAAAATCATTTCAGTTTTTGTAACGAATACTTTTATAACTACATAAAGGAAGATACCTAGAAATTTGTTATAATTCTACTGATACTGATCACAGATTACTTCTATTTAATCCTTTAAGTGCCAGCCTTCCTAGAATTTTTACCACCCTTTGTTGCCAGACCACATTTCACTATTTTGCGCTACATATGTTCAGCCTTGTTTTTTGAAGGGATTTCCAGGGATTTTCCAGCAGTCTGGGCTTCAATATGAAATGTCTTGTTTGGCCTTTTTTTGTGTATTCTCAATACTTTTGGGTGACATATGTGCAAAAAATAAAAAAAAAAACAATTTTTTGCAATTTGTATTTTTTTTTGTAATAAAAAATGTATGTGTGTGAAACCCCAATTTCTCCCAGTTACAGTGGTACCACATATGTATAGGTAGATACCCTTTGCTGCCCAGGAGACTCCCCCAAACTTAAACAGAGCTTTAGGAGATTTTCAGATAAAATACAACTGTGATATGCGCTATGCGCACCTTGCAGTTTTTCCAGAAAACAACTTTTTACATTTAAAATACCCCCCACAAACTATATATTGTCTGGAAGTACATGCCTCAAGCTTTCTAGGCATACCAGGCTTGTTTATGTGGGCGTAGTTTTCTGGAAGTAATCCCTCAATCAATTCTTTGCTTGCACAGAGTTTCCCTAAAAAAGAATAAAAAAAACTATATGCAAACAAGAAAAAACAAGTAAAATCTGAAAAAGCAACATCCCCTGAGCAGAACGGTCCCTAACATGCATAGGTACTGTCAAGGAAAGAGTTGCCAAACACCCCAAAGTAAACGGTAATTTTACTTGAAAATTTCAGCTCTGCAGACAAAGCGCGCACCTTGCAATTCTTCAACCAAAACAACCCTTTACATTTGGACTACCCCCCCATAAACCATATATTCTCTGAAAGTACACGTTAAGCTTTCTAAGTGTACCCAGCTTGTTGTAGTGGGCTCATCTTTCTGGAAGTAAACCCTTGAAGAATTCATAGGTTGCACAGGGTTTCCTTAAAAAATTTATAAAAAAGCTGAATAAAAAACATGAAGTTTTGTCACCCTCTGTTGACAGGTCATTTTTCCCCATTTTGCACCAGGTTTAACCGTGATTTTTGCCGGAATTTCCTGGAAAATTATATATAGATTTTTTGCAGCAGAGTTTAGGCTTTAACATGAAATGTCTTGTTTGTAATTTTTCTACTGTTCTTTTAATATTTTTGCGTAAAAAAACAAAAAAATAAATAAAATAATATTTTTTAGACAACTGTCTCCTTTATTTTAAATAAAACATTTGTTTTATTAATGAAAACCATATTGCATGTAAAAGCCCCATTTCTCCCGATTACAACGGTACCACATATGTATCGGTAGCCCCCCCATTCTTGCCCAGGAGACCCCCAAACTGAAAAGTGCACATTTACAAATAAAATACAACTACTATCCACACTATAAACATATCGAGTGACATTGGGTCCCCCCTTCTGGGGGGGGGGCATTTTTGGGGGGAATTTTAAGGGTTAAAAACCCATAAAATCCCCCAAAAAATGACATGGGGTCCCCCTTACCCATCATAACCAGCCCGGGACCTGCTATGGGGGCTTGTAGGAACAGGGCGCAGGAGCGAGCTTTGGTGGCCCCCGCCCTGCCGGCTACAAGCTTCGTGGGCCTGGGCTCTTCTGCCCCCCCTGATCTTTGGGGAAGCAGGTAATTGGGGTGCCGGGGGTTAATGGCAAATCACCCGCTAGCCGCAGGTGACTTGCCAGCCCCCAGCCTGTGAACTGGTACAGGGGTCTCATGGACTCCTTACCAGTTCACAAGGGGTTAACAGTAAAAATAAACCACACACAATAAAAAAAAAATGACATTTATTAGTTTTTTTTCTACTCACCTCCAATGTCCCGATGCTGTCCCAAGAAGCTCCGATGACAGCTGCTGGTGATCGGTGGAGGAGGGCTGGAGGGGCGAGAGATCAGAGCCATCCGATCTCCCTCAGCGACTGAGCTTCTTGGGTTGCCGGCTGCCGGGTGACAGTTGCCGGGTCATCGATGACATCACCCGCCCACAAAGGGGCGCTCTCCTGAAGATAGAAGAGCCCGGGGGAGATCGGATGCACCCCGGGGGGTTTAAAGTCAGCCACGAGAGACTCGCGTAGCTGGCACCTAACGGTAGGAGAGGCGACTACGTGAGACTCACGTAGCTGGCACTAGAAGGGTTAATATTGAAACCATTGAAAACATTTGTTGTTTGCTTGACAAGTTTCTCCAGTTCCAATCCAGAAACAGAAATGAATACTAAAAAATGGAAGAGGATGAGGGAGGAACAGAAACATGATAAGTAAAAGGAAAGATAAATAGAGAGGTTGCAATGGAAATTGAAAGGCATAAATTGAAAGGGAAGGAAAATGAAAGAGGAAATTATAAGATAGGTTGGACATAGAAATGAAAATTGGTAAGGGTTAAGTAAGGGTAAGTTAATTTAAGTTTAATATTAATATTAACTTAACATTAAGTTAAGTTAATGATACCTGAAAAGAAAATAGTGGCTTTGCAGCAGTTGCAGGAAGCATCAGTGTGACCCTAGATACAGCCATGGAATATAGACAGGCAGCTAATAAGCCATTTACTGGGTCGGAGAACCACTGACATTGGGAAAAGAAAAGGGAAAGGAAAAATGAAATGATGGGAAGGGTTACAAACAGAAAGGAAATGAAAAAAGGTAAGGGAAAGGAAACATGAAAAAGAGAAGGAGTGTAAAAGAATAAAATAGCACTGGGAAAAGGAAAAAGTAAAGGGAATGGCAATAGAAGACAGTTAGTGGAAACTGCAAAGAAAAAGCCTCCACAGCAGTTGAGGGGAAACCATTGTGATACTGGATAGAGCTATAAGGTTAGGGACTAGGGCTATGCAACGCAGCTAATGAGCTGTTTACTGCTCTTTGGAGAACCGCTGACCCCAGAAAATTTAGACAGAAGTGATTTCTTTTGACTATTCAGTGTTAATGAAAACAAGCCTTGCGGCTTTCATAACAGCTATCAAAATATATTCAAGGGGACAAAGGAAGCCATGTTGAAGGGTTAAATCTCAGGGCTGCTTTTTATACAACTGTAAAAGAAAAAGAAAAAGAGTGGCTTTCCTATACAACTGTAGATATACAACTCTGGAACATGGTAATGTGATCTGCTGAGGAGGAAATGACAGAGGTAAACGGGAGGTGAGGTGTTAAAGATCAGGATTCCCGACACAAGAAGGAAACATGGTGTGTGTTTTTTTGGGTCACATTCTTGTAAAAAACAGAGAATTAGGATTTCTTAAATAGATGCAGATCAACAGGCTGTGACAGAGGTCTAGTGATAATGCTGCTGATGTAATTTGTGCTATTGAGCGCTACTAGATAGATAAACAGTATTATTTATTTCAGATTCTCTTTATTCCACCAAGTATATACATGGTACATGCAAGAAATGTTTTATGGCATGGAGGAGAACACAGTGATCACAGATACCAACTGATCTAAGCAACTGGTTTAAGTTATAAATAACTTAATTTATATCAATTTACAGTTATACACAAGATTATTTATGGACATACTCCTGAGGTTGATTATCCCTTGCATTTGTAGTAGCAGTAAGTCTGTTGCTATGTCCCTATGTCTGGAGGTTTTTAACAATGGAATCTTCATTCTGGTTTAAGAAGCTTAAAGAATTGTTGGCCTGGATGCTCTGGATCTTCCATTATCCTTCCTGCTCTAGATCAGGGTACTTGAGGTTCCATCAAGTGGTACTTGGAAAGGCTGCTCTGTACCCCATGCAAGTCTGCTATATTTAACCCAAGCCTGATTTTCACACTAAATACAAAACTAACCTAAAAGGTGATCAAATGACTATGGGCCTTATTCATGAAGGGATAGCTCCAGGTAGTGCCTGTACAGCGTCAGGTAGGGGCAGGTGAACGCTGTAGACGGCACGCAATTACACATTTATGAAGCCAAATCTGTAGAGCGACTGGAACAACGCCATGTAGCGTACAATTCATCATTATCCCAGGCTCAGCGTACAGCGCCGGCGTCCAGCCTTGCAGAGCGCCACGTCTTACCTGTCGCTACCTGGCGCTCTCCTATACATTTCTATGGACGATCCTTAAATCCCTTTCCTGATCCCAATTTTTTTTTTTTTTTTTCAAAAAAACGCAAAACTTTCTGACATGTATCCTGGGCAAGAAAATGACATTTTTGAAAACTTTTTGGATTAATAATATTTTTATGCAGAATTGTCCTTACATGTCTGGTAGTGTTCATGTCTGGAAGTGTTCATGTTACAATGTTATAACAATGTAATTCCATATGTTTTTGCTTTGTTACTAGTGGATACATGTTCATAAACAGACTTTAATCACACAGCCTCTGGCGCTATGGCATGCAACTACATGATTTTGAGCACCGGCAATGTTTGAGGCAGTATTTTTGATGAATGTGGTGTGAGTCAGTCGCACTGAGCTGGCACTACCATTTGCTCCTATACAGCGCAGTACTGCGACTGACACATCATATTCATCAATGCCGGCAAGCTACTGAGGCGCTCTGAAACAAAGAACCATAGCGACTACTAGCGGTCACTCTGAAATCCGAGCTACAGACGCTGATCTGTCGCTACCTGGCGCTAGTAATGAATCAGCCTGCCCGTTCATTTATGTGCCCTTCATGAACTTTAAGTTGTTGTTTTGTGCTTTGTAATACCATTTTAGGTAACTGTCAACCCTTACACACCACCCAGGTGGTACACTAGACAGTTAGAAAATGTAAAGTGGTACTTTTAAAATGGTTGGGAATCCCTGCTCTAGGTAACATCCTGTGCTTGGACTTCCACGTTCCTTACCACCTATTTGACCATAACCAGCCAATCAGCCTCAGACATCACTGTGTAGCAAACGGCTGGTGAAATTGATTGGTAGCAGGCGGCCTGCTGCAGTGCAACACAAAGAGGAAGAGATAAGTATCAAGATGCTGTATCCTGAACTACAGTGGGGTGTTAAGCGATGGGGCACGAAGTTATTGTTTTTACTCCACAGACAAAGATTGTTGACCTGTGACCTGTATGCATGTGCATTATTGTCTTTCAACCCATTAAACTCACTTAGAACACAGATACTAGCAATCAACTAAAATTTCAAATAGATAGGATGTCTAAAATCATCCAGAACACTGGACTGAATAAAATTAGATTGAATCAGTTACTCTACGGGGGAAAATTGTACATTAATGATCTCAACATCCAGAAAGCAAACCCCTTCCACATCATAAACTTTGTGATCAAGCTTTGAAAACCTTTAAAAGGAAGTGACTACCTGTGTTTCTGGCTCTCCAGCAATTGCCTGTGACCTTGAGACAGATGATTCAAGGTCGCCCCCTGTTGTGTATATAACTGTGCACGGTCCTCCTCCTATTGTCGGCTCTGTCTGATTAATGCTGGAATCAATGGATTTAAACATAGAGCAGAAGTCCTTTGGAATTGAATATTGGATTGCAGAAGACTGGTTAAACCATCCATAACATCATACATGTGCAGGGTTTCTTTTCATCCAAGGGAGTGGCCTCACTCTCTTTTGTCTACAGACATCCTCCAAGAGCAACTTCTTTCAACAATCTGGGAGCAAATTAGTGATGAGCAATGGTTTTTCCAGCATGGTGGAGCACCATGTCACAAGTCAGAACTGATAACTAAGTTATAACAAAAATATTAACATTGGCCAGGAAACTCCCCAGATCTCAAGCCCATTGTGGACCTGTGGGCAATCAAAAGAGAGTAGGCACAACACAATACAGAAATTGTGATAAACTATATGGACTGTAGGATACCACCAAATGGGCTTTGGGCCAGAAGCCAATATACAATATGTCAGGGTAAGTTACAAATGTACACACATATAAATGAAGAATAAGAGGAATAAAAATGTAAAACAAATCTTTAGTATACCATTTGACTGAAAGCTCTAAAAGCACTGAAGCATCAACTTTGTGAAAACCAAAATTTGGGTCATTTTCAAAATGGCCTTGAATTTGGACACAACTGATATTAATTCTAATTTATAAAAGGTCCAGCAGATCCACCCTGTCCTCACTGTTAACTGTACATGAGCGAATCCCCCAAATGTTATGAAATAGAAGGAAGTAGGGGGAGGAAGACAGGTGTGTAGTTGGCATTGTGTGGTCATCATTACCAGCATCACCAGTCATGCTCTTAGTGTGTTTGTGTAGCTGGGATGTCACCCCAACCCAAATGCCTCTCAACTATATTGGGTGAAAAATCAGAGTGTGGGTTCTGGTCGCTGAAAAGCAGCCAAATGCCTCCAATTTCATCCCTGAATGGCTGAGAAACATTGTGCTTATTTAAAAAGCCAAAGTATTTGAAGTGAAAGAGTTTAATCCAGACCAGACCTAAAAAGACTTTCAGCCTAGCAAGAACCTTTCCTAAGGGCTATCCTGATTTGGGTTGACCCACTGTATTAAGCTAGAGAGATAGACAAGATTGTGATAACATACAGTACCTCATTTCCATGTGGCTGCAAAATACGTGCCTGGCAAACCTGATTGCTTTACAGAGAGCCTGTATGAAGAGAAGCAGCTATGCTGGAAAGGCCCAATAATCTAGGGCTTTCTCTTTAGCTTAACACAGCATGATGCCCCCTAGGGAAGATGCTTACCAAACAAAAAGTATATTTAGGTTTTTGGTCCAGTTTAATTAGAGTAAAAGAAAAATCCAGCTTAGTATGAGTTCTCAAACTGTTTATCTAGGCAAAGAAAACTACAATTACCTTACCTTCAGCACACCCAAGTTAAACCCGAGTCATTTATTTGCTGTCAGCCCCGCTGCTTTATTTGATGAGAAGGCTAAAGTTCCTCTTTGTACCCCCCAGAGCCCCCTTGTTTTAAAACATCCTTTGAAATGCCTCATTGACTAAGTATCAGAATGCCATTAAAACGCTATATCTAGGGGGATTTAACATTATAGTAGTCATTGCATAATGTCATAACAATTAGTTGACTCTACCACCCAAGTAGAAAAAGGAACAGTTAAGTTAAATGTAAACATTACTTGCATTCTAAGCTGGAGTAATAGATGACGTTATGCAGAGCAGCTACTGTTGGGCTTTTACAGAGAACTGCTTGATAAAGCCAGGGGAGATAACATTCTGCAGAAGAGGCATCGACAATTTTCACGGAGGAAATTCATTATGCATATTACCCTCTCCCAACTAATACATGGTTAAATAAAGGAAAAGCTAAATGATACACTTTTTTATGTGGTATGCTTAGGAAAGGCTTTGCACATTTTACATCCTTTTTATTAAATACAGTATACAGTGTCTGAGCTCACAAACCGCAAATCAAATATTGAACTTAAAAGTCTTTCTTACAGGCTTCAAATCAGGGCTTTCCTTCACCTGGTCTTCTCACAGGCCGGTTTCTCAATCTGGGTGGCCCATTTCTTAGGTTTAGAGCACCCCAAGGTGTATGGAGTTTTAAGAGCTGGCTTTTGGGGGGGGGGGGGCAATCTGGGCAAATGGCCAGGTAATCTTGACCATTGGGGTCCCTTAATACTTTCCCCTTCACCAATTCTGTTGGTAATGGGTTGAAAATGTGACAGTGGGGGCTTCCAAGGACTGGTGCAACACAGCACTGCAATGGGGCCAGGTACATGGCTGCAGTCTTGGACAGCAGTCTTAACTTCAATCCTTGGACACCATTTACTTTCTGTAAATACCAAGAAGGAACTGCATACCATAGAATGAGATTAGATAATCAAATATTTTATTGTAGTACATTTTCAGGCATCATACAAAGCTCCACTTTCTCTTCGCAAATCTCCCTCTGTCTTGCTCTGACATAGTGACACCCCGCCCCGACGAGGGACCTGGATCCAGCCTGACTATGAGTGATAGTCTGCGTGGGAGAAAGGGTGAGTATATTCTACCTGAAAATGTACTTAAATTCACATGAATTTACAACACTGGCTGCCATGGTCCTAGGTTGACCCCTTAGCCTTGCCTTTGCTATCACTTGGGGTCCCTGGTTTCAGATGTCAAACATCGAGTGGCCCAACCCAGACTGCTCTGGTGTAAGCTCCAGGCTCTGACTACCACCTACACCACATCCTAACAACTATAGCCCAAGTTATGTGACAAACAAATATGTGTGATCCATTGTGGTGTCTTTTGTATTTTAATGACCATATAAATATTCTCTTACTTTAGGTCCGCAGAAAAAACTGACAGAGGCATGTTACCAGACTATTCAAAACGTAATGCGTATGGTGAACCTTAGCCTGATGGAAGAGGTTGATTTATATGATGTCAATGCATTTTTGTGTTGTCTAGAAAATGCACCGCAAAGAGGTCGGTGAAACAACATTAAAATAAACCAAGTAAATACACCCCAACCTTATCAGTTTACTGTCTAGACTGGCGTTTTCCTTAAGCAAACTTTGCTAAGCAACTCCAAATTATTCCTAGTGCCACTTTTCTGTCGATCCTCGAAACATATCTCACTGCTTCAAACATTTCCATCTATTTCTTTATGTAAATATTGGTCACAAATTTTGGCCAGAATCAAATTTATTCAAAAATAGAACCAGTTATACGATTTCTTAAATAAATGTTGCCCAACTTGCGTGATCTATTTTAGTTCCTATTACAGCAGTTTAATTGGCATCAATTATTGGGATGATTACAAAGGAAGTCTCTCTGTTTTCTTGATTATGTAAAAACAACACGGTATTCTAATGACGGAGTGGCAAACATATATTTATAGTACACAGAAAATAGACAAGCTAGCTGGGCAGCACTAGCCCAGCTTGGTTGTACACGATTATGGGTGGGGGATCTGGGCATCGGTTGCACTGGTCTGCTTCCGGTGTAATGTTTCCCCTGTATTTGTATCTTTTGTTTATTATTTGGTGTTTTGTATCCCTTATAATCATATTCCTTTGAGTGTCCGCCGATTTGGTCGGACTTATAGTGGTTTGGTGTTCATTTGTGTGGAGTATTGGTGTTTGGTTATATTATTATGGTCTTATTCATGGTGATTTTTATATTTACATTCACTTTTGTATATTTTTTATAGATGGGATAGTTGCACTGGATGCACTTGCAGGTGGTTGGATAACACGCCACAGCGTATGTCGGTGCCATCTAAGATTGTTGTCCCAAGAAGACTTGGAGTCAAGCATGTGGATCTGGATCCTTCTCCTATATAATAGTCGGAGCATCTCTTCTACTGTCCTGGTTCCCTTGTGCCTGTTTAGGACTGTAATGTTCCCCTGACACTCATGTTCGTGGCCCGGTCTCCTTACTTACCTTTATCTGGATCTGATGTATGGAGGGAGTCTCTGAGTGTCGGATGATCGATTTTAATTGAACCACTTTGGATCAGGATTGTCTGATTCCCTATTGGTCCTCGCATTTGGATCCCTGAGGAAATACTGATGGACTTGATCTATGGAAAAAGCTATTTGGAGGTTCCCTATCCTGGTGTGCCTTTTGGAACAGTATGTACTGAATACTCGTGTGGGCTGAGGTACAAGTATTCCAGCCCCCAGCCTTTGGAATAAAGTCTCTTCAGTATTGGTCATATATTGTATGTGGATGGATTGCTATGGCACCTTGTCTTTGCCCTCCCCCCCCCCAATCCCTTTTGTCCTTTCCCCCCCTCCCCCCTTTCCCCCCTCCCCTGCTCTTTTTCCTCTCCCCTGCTACCTGTATAAACTCATATTTTGATGTTGGACCTGATTGTTTATATCGATTTATGCTTAATTATCTGTTATGTTTATATATTGTCTCAAAAGGGAAATTTAAACAGTGTGTTTATTTGTATATATGTAGTCTTTTTAATATTGCCCTTGGATAACCATGAGGGGTGGCCCCAATCCCCTGTTTTTTTCCCCTCTGTTTACTGACCGATCTATTGGCTATTGTTGGCCTGATTACACCCAGTACACTATTGTATATGCGCCTTTTTATACTGCATTACTTAGCGCATTATTTGCATACATATTGGTCCTATCCTCCTCCCTCAACCTGTGCTCCTGCTCCACCAAATCCGCCCCGTTGCCAGGCTGTCAGCATTCAGGCTGTCAGATAGTGCATTGCTTGATGGGGGATGACGACGGGCGGCCCGGGCGCCGGTGACGTCACCAACATGGGGACGGTGATGGACGAGCGCCTCGGCCTCCCGTTTTCTGGCATCTTCCCACAGAAACTGGCCAATTGTTATGCGGTTTCTTTTGTTAGTGCATCGGGTGGATGGATGTGTAGGTTCCCTCCTGTTTTGGCCGGTATTTTGATTTTAGACTGTGCTCCTTGTTGCTTGGCAATGGGGGGCGGGACTGGCGCCGCGCACTTCCGGCCGGAGTGCGCTCGCGTGAACCCCGGCTACCTTTTGTTACACACTGCCTGCACATTATTGCACAGCTGATGCAGATAGCTGCTGGCCACTCAGGATGACGCGTTGGTGGGGGATGGGGGATGGAGGTAAGGCCTTGAGCATTGGGGATGCACATTGGTGCTTTGCACTTTTGGGTGGAGTGATCGGTCTGTATTTAAGGGTTGGGATGGGGTGCCCTCCTCCTGCTTGCCCTGAGGAAGTAGTGCAGCGTCACTACGACACGCGTTGGCACGTTATCCGTACAGGGGTACCCTGGTTGGTCTGTCTTTATGCACAGTGATTATTACACTTTATACTTTGCTGTATTCCTTGATATTTGTTCATTTTTTCTGCACACCCTGGCTTGTCCTCCTGTTTTTTTGGAGATTGATTTAGTTTGTATAGAATTGTTTACACTTAGCACTTTTGCACAATGCTTTTGCTTATTTGCACACAATGGATTTAGGTCAGGCTTATGATTTAGTGATGGTGATGATGGTTTCAGGGTGGTTTTATGTTGTTGGCAGACCCCTAGTGCCTCCTGGTGCTTTTTAGATTGTATTGTCATGTCTAGTGTGTATATGTTTTGTCTGATGTGTTATGCTCTATGTAAATTTTGATGAGAATAAACTTTTTTATATTTTTTCATACTTATGAGTAGTGCCACTCATTAGTGACCCGATTTCTTCTTTGGGGGAGGGTGGGGCCCCCCTTCTTTTGTGTGTTGCATATATTTATAATATACATGTGAAAGGTTTGCAGCTAGTGATATACAGTACTTGAAAGCTTTATGAGCAGGTACTCGCTGCCCCCTCCCCCTGTACAGCTGTTTAGCCCTGTCAATTTAGTGCTGACATCTATCAATTTCTCAAGTCAAATGGGCAAAAACTATAGCACAGAAGATTTTGAAATAAAGTATATCAGGCAAACATTTCTTCTTCTATAGCGTATCATATAATAGCATTTAATTTTCACAGGTGTTTAATGCCCAATTAAATCACCTCTAGCTAATATAACAGCTTTACGGAATTGAAGCATTCTACAGTTTATTTCATACATTTTTCCTCCTAATATTTTTTTGAATAAGTTCCCATAAATGTTCTGCACTTGAAGGTCACTTTGCTTTCAACCTTCTGTCTAGCTCATCCCAAACAAGCTCAATAGGGTCTGGACATTGTGCAGGCCATCCTGTAAAGCTTTCTGGCCTCTTCTTGGCTATTTAGGTCGTTCTGACATAAGCTTTTTGCATCATTGTCTTGTAAGTTTTGCATCATTGTCTTGCTGAAATATGAACCCATGACCAACTAGGTGTACACCACAGGTTATTACATCAAAATACTTTGGTAGTCCTTTTTGTTCAGTATAACAGTCACTGTGTGCAAGTTGCCAACTCTGGAACCAACAAAGAGGCCCCAGACCATCATGCTTCCTACATGTTTGACAGGTGCTGACAATTCATCCTTTCACCAATAATAACTCTGCATGATGTAACAAATGTCTAATTTGGAATCATCAGTGCATGGAACCTTCTTCTGTTCTTCCTAGTCCACTGGAGGTGCGGCTGTAGGGAACAAGAAAGGGGGAACCACATATATGCTAGGTGTGCCTGAAGGGAAAAGTGCAGGGTGACTTCTGAACAGGACCAATTTGGGTTTGTAGTTCTTCCAGGGCTTGGTATCAGGGTAGTTGTGGTATTCACCCACTCATACTAAAAGGTATTTAACTGAAGGGTCCCTAACAGATCAAGATCCTCTTGGAAGTAATAGGCAGGCATGGTCCAAAAACATTCCAATGGTTTCTTTATTAGACAGCTGGACAACCAACTGGAGGCACTGACACATAGGGTCCCATTCCCACCTTGTGCTGTGATAGGTCCTCAGCTGGTTCACCCTCAAGGAGTTGTCAATGCATGGTTTTTGCCCCAGGGTTACCTCTCACCTCCAAAGTACCCAGGTGAGTAGTCTTGGATGCAAATCTCCAGCACCCTCAGGACACCATCTGCTAATTTAGCACAATTTCCCTCTCTTTCTTTCTCTGTCAGACTTACAGACCACCTAAATCTATGTTATATCATCAGGAGCCAAGCAGCAGCAGTCCCTTGTTGGTGACTAAGCTTTGCCCATACAGCAAGGGCAAAATCTAACTTAAAGAGTCTTTTCTGTAATCCCTATCCTAAAGCCTAACTAAACTTATAGTAAAATCTATCTAACAATTTAAACAGAGATGATGACTAACATCTACCACCCTGTTGCACTGATTTACTTGTAAGTATTTTTTTATTCATTTTGCAACCTTAGCAGTGGCTTTCTTAATGATAATCGACCTGCATGTAGAAGTCTTCTCTTCACAGTTGGAATGTAAACTTATTTATGTATTGCTGCATTATGCTGTGCTTGAAAAGTTATAATATTTATATTTATTTTTTCAAATTAGCTTTTTTTGGCAATTTTTAGTTTTATTGCTTGACACATATACAAGCGTTTTTCTTCTCTTTAGGTACTTAAAGTGGACCATCACCCTCGGGTGATCGGCCCGGGAATCTATAAGATCTATAAGATCACAATCACCTCCCTCCCCGCGGGACATCCCGATCTCGAAACCCCCCCAAACACCCCAAACCCCCTTACCTTATCTTCGGCGGCGGCCGGCCGCCGCCGCCTCCCTCGCGCCCCTCTAGGCGTGCGCGCGCCCACGCCGGCCGTCTGTGAACGGCCGGCGCGGGCGCGCGCGCGTCAAGAGGGACGCATGGGAGGTGGCGGCGGAGGAGCCGCTTGTTCGCGGCTGTCAAATCCCTTGTCCGTCGGCGCCCCACCGAAGTGGACCAAGAACCAGGATAGTCAAAATCCTGGGTGTTGGTCCACTTTAAACACACAAACAATTCTATAAAACATTTCTGTTTTCCAATGATGTGAGAATAATTTTGTGAGTGTCTGGAAACAACAGCATCCTATAGGCTATGCAGAAGGCAAATTCTTTAGCATACCCTATAGGCTGCTGTTGATTCCAAACTCTCCAACAAAATGATCCTTAACTCATTGGAAAAATGATGGACTTCATCTGTAAAAATGCCCCATCACAGGTAAAAGTGATTTTTTTTAAAAGAGAAAGTAGAATAAATATTTTTATTGCATTTTTTGTGTGTTAAAGAAGAGCTCACCAAGATGTAGGTTGCAGTGCACACCCAAATGTGCACTCACTATGCATTTTCCGGTCTACTTTCTTTAGCATAACCCCGAATGTTGCACTTTGCTGGCAATAGTTAATTTTCTTTATATTCTTTTATTATCTTTTGATATCAATATGAATTGCATATCTATTTATTATTTTCATATGTAGCACATATGCCCCATTTCTTTAGTGTTTAGCATTTTTAGTGTTTTATACATGCCCATAGTGTATATGTAATAATAAAACATAATTGTTTTATTTATACACATACACTTTCTATATATTTATTTATTCAATTTACTTTTTTGATTCAATTTACAATTTTTAACTCTTTTATCTCTGGGGTTTGGTTCTCTTGATTTGGGATTTTTTGGGGCAGGCTTACGTCCATTCCTCCCGGTTCATATGTACAGTGTACTGTACTAGAACTGTATTATTGTAAAAAAAAACAACCACAAAAATGAGCTGTTCTAAAACTTTTGATTGGTAGTTTATATATAAAGAGAGCACAAGGATTATTTGCATTTTTGTCAGTAGAGTGCTTTGCTGTTTATTGAGATCTGGACCGTAACCACATATTGTATGACATCTGTTCAGCTTAAAACATAATAACTGTACTTGCATTTCTGCTTTGCTCTATCATCTTGGGATTACTCTATTGATCAGGTGCATCTGACCATTGCCACTAACCGTGAGTACAGGATATGAGGGCATATGGCCAGTGGCCAAGTAAAATCACTTGTGTTGAGGTGCTCACATGTAGCACAGTAGGCTACCCGCTTGTTGAACACAGATGAGGGGAGATACGTCTAATAAAAGCTTCTGATAGACTTTCCAGACCAGCTTTACCCCAGCATGTTCAGCTATTGAAAACACAAAACATAACTGCATTTCATATACATCAAAGGGCATCTGCAGGCTCAACACCGCACATTTTCTCCAGCACAGCATTGTCTGCTGAAAGCACTTTCGTCTACACTTTTCTGCAGCATGTGCTTCTAGTAACCAATCTAATCAGCAATGCCAGTCTTAAATGATCTAGTCCTGCAAGTATGTGGCTGCAGCAAGAAGAAGTATTAATTTTCATTAGACAATGCTGTGCTGGAGAAGATGTCTTCGAGGCACTAGCAGAGAAACCACTGCAGTACTAAGTCCTGGCAACTCCAATGTCTTTCCACTTCCACTGGGGTTCCTGATTCAAGACTTCATCTGCTGCCCTGGCAATGGTAGATGCAGCTGCTGCTGAAGAAGATGGTTAGCATTGGAGTAAGTATCTGGGGCACTAAAAAAAATCCTAAGCATAGTTCTCCTCTGAAGAGGAACACATTTTAACTTTTGTTCCTTGTCCCAGGGGCATATAATCTCAGCCAGCCCTAGCATCTTAAAGTGGTGGGTAGATTGGCCAAAAGGATCCTCCGGTGGGACCCAGCCACTAACCCAAATACAGGATAGGATATCCAATACGAACACAGTATCTATAGTTTGCTTGGAGTGTTCTGTGAGTTTGTTATCTATTCAGTTAATAACATGTGATATTTGATTATCAAACATAAAATAATCTACTACAAAAATAAAACTGGTCTTGCATTATTCCCATATGGCTAAAGAATAATTTCCTCCACTGGCGCAAGAAACTCCAGTATGACACTGAATACACAATATAAACATAGGTGTATCAGAAAAGATGCTGGAAGACGCCACATATTTTGCCCAGGGCAGATGCTGACAGGTACTGAATATTTTGCCCAGGACAGATGATGACAGGCACTGAATATTTTGCCCAGGGCAGATGCTGACAGGCACTGAATATTTTGCCCAGGGCAGATGCTGACAGGCACTGAATATTTTGCCCAGGGCAGATGCTGACAGGTACTAAACATTTTGCCCAGGACAGATGATGACAGACACTGAATATTTTGCCCAGGGCAGATGCTGACAGGTACTAAATATTTTCCCAGGACAGATGATGACAAACACTGAATATTTTGCCCAGGGCAGATGCTGACAGGTACTAAATATTTTCCCAGGACAGATGATGACAAGCACTGAATATTTTGGCCAGGGCAGATTTTGTCAGATGCCATATATTTTGCCCAGGACAGATGATGACAAGCACTGAATATTTTGCCCAGGGCAGATTTTGTCAGGTGTCATATATTTTGCCCAGGACAGATACTGAAATTCATATAGTACATTCAAAAATCTCTCACCCCTGTTTTTATTTTAGTAAAGGGAAGGAACACACTTGCATTTAGAAAGCTCTTTAACATTTTAAATGTTTTTGACATTTTCACAATAGAACTTATTTATAGGATCGCAAAAAAATGGCCCAATGATAAAAATCCATATAAATATGCTGGATGGCAGGAGGAGGGGTCACTTATACACTTGGCATCAAGAAATATCCAGCCAGGCTTGTTTTTCATTCTTTTAATGGAAGGAAGAGGGAATCCGGGGTGACATGCTCTGCCACCCAGATAGACTAAACCTGTTACCCCTGGATTTTATCTCTACCATGAGAGATTAAACCAGAAGTTTGGCGGGAGTTTTATTCAGTTGGGGTGTATAAGTGACCCCTCCTCTCATTAGCCAACGTGTTATATGGATTTTTAATATTACTCAATTTCGTGATAGTGCTTCTTTAAGTGATCACAGACAGCTATTCATTTCCCTCATCGGGGTGTAAATTACTAAAATAGGGGGAGCTTTCTAATTCATGTGAAAGAACCCACCATTTCATACACAGAATGCTTCAAACTTTAGTGAATACCCCAAAGGTGGATACCATTTGCCTAAATTGTTATAAATGCAACTTCTCTACCTCATCTGTACCACGTCTCCACCTCAGACACACATTTGGATCTTATGCCCTTATTCATCAAGCGATAGCGCCAGGTAGTGTCTGACGAGCGCCAGGTAGCGGCAGCTAACGGCGACTACCGACTCAAGTACGCCCGGCGGCGGTCACAATGACGCATTTATCAAGCAAAATGAGGCTAGCGCCGGCAAGAGCGACAGCTAGCGCGGCATTCATCATGAAGCCGCCTGGCCTGAACAGCGCCGCTGCAAATTCCCTCACAGCGCCAGGTATGAGCTGTCGCTCCCTGGCGATGTCCAATGCATTTCAATGGAGCAATCTATAATTATTCATAATTAATTGGTAATAATTTTTTTTTTAATTTTTTTAATGTCAAAAAATCGGAGAACACTTCTGCAATGTTAGGATTTATTTTTAAGTCAAAAAAATAAAAAAAAACTTTATGTGCAGAATTGATCTAACAGGTCTGAGATTAATGTATTCATATAACAAAATGATTCTAAATACATGTATAATGTTACATTCAAAAAATATGGTTGTTTAGGGGTTAAAAACTAGTTAATACAGATCGCCGCCAGCGCTCTGGGGTTTAAACAAGGAATGGACAGCGACAGCACATTCGGAGCGTGATTTTTTGATGAATATGAAGCTAGCCGTTCGCTCTGGCCATTCGTTGTCAGGCGCTCACATACAACGCTGGACCTGTGAAACAGCGACCCCCCAGCCCGTATTCAACATTACCGCACACCGACTGAGTCGCTGTCATCAAGCTAACGCCGGCCAAGCACAGCGAATACTGGCTGGCGCTGAAAAAATCACGCTACAGTCGCTCATCTGTCGCTACCTGGCGCTATTGATGAATCGGCCTCTTAGGCCCTTATTTAACAAGGGATAGCGACAGGTAGCGACTGGTGAGCGGCCGGTAATGACGGGCCCCGCCACGAGAACGCCGGCTCCCCACCACAATCACACATTTATCAAGGCAATCCTGCTTAGCGACTGAGATAGCGCCAGATAGCCACTCATTCATCATTATTCCAGCCTCAGCCCACAGCGCCAGCGGCCGACCTTGAACAGCGACAGGTATGACCTCTCGCTACCTGGCGCGCTCCAATGCATTTCAATGGAACAATCTTTAAATATTCATAATTATTCTTTTTTTTTTTTTTTTTTTAATGTGAAAAATTCTGTGACCACTTCTGCCATTTTAAATAATTTTTTAAGGTAAAAAAAATTAAAAAAAAATGTACAGAATTGATATTACAGGTCTGATATTAATGTATTCATATTACTAAATTATTTCAAAAACTTGTTTTTTTGGGTTTCCAAAAATATGGTTGTTTGGGGGTTAAAAAACTACTTTTAACCCATCGCCGCCAGCGCTCTGGGGTTTAAACATGCATTTTACAGAGCGAGAATTTTTTGAGCGTGATTTGTTAATGAATATGGTGGGAGCCGGTCGCTAGGGCCAGTCGCTATCATGCGCTCCCATACAGCACGGAACCTGTCAAATAGCGACTCCTCACCCAATATTCAACATTACGGCAAACCGGCTGAGTCGCTATCAACTACCGAACAACGGCCAAGCACAGCGACTACTAGCGGGCGCTCTGAAAATGCCGCTACAGTCGCTCAACTGTCGCTACCTGCCGCTATTAATGAATCGGCCTCTATGTCTAAGGAGCTGGTTTATTGACTAATGACAAAGAGGCCGATTCATTAATAGCGCCAGGTAGCGCCAGATGAGCGACTGTAGCGTGATTTTTTCAGCGCCAGCCAGTATTCGCTGTGCTTGGCCGGCGTTAGCTTGATGACAGCGACTCAGTCGGTGTGCGGTAATGTTGAATACGGGCTGGGGGGTCGCTGTTTCACAGGTTCAGCGTTGTATGTGAGCGCCTGACAACGAATGGCCAGAGCGAACGGCTAGCTTCATATTCATTAAAAAATGACGCTCCGAATGTGCTGTCGCTGTCCATTCGTTGTTTAAACCCCAGAGCGCTGGCGGCGATGGGTATTAACTAGTTTTTAACCCCTAAACAACCATATTTTTTGAATGTAACATTATACATGTTTTTATAATCATTTTGTAATATGAATACATTAATCTCAGACCTGTTAGATCAATTCTGCACAAATTTTTTTTAATTTTTTTTTTTAATTAAAAATAAATCCTAACATTGCAGAAGTGGTCTCCGAATTTTTGACATTAAAAAAAAAAAAAAAAAAATTAATACCAATTAATTAGGAATAATTATAGATTGCTGCATTGAAATGCATTGGACATCGCCAGGGAGCGACAGCTCATACCTGGCGCTGTGAGGGAATTTGCAGCGGCGCTGTTCGGTCCAGGCGGCTTCATGATGAATGCCGCGCTAGCCGTCGCTCTCGCCGGCGCTAGCCTCATTTTGCTTGATAAATGCGTCATTGTGACCGCCACCGGGCGTACTTGAGTCGGTAGTCACCGTTAGCTGCCGCTACCTGGCGCTCGTCAGACACTACCTGGTGCTAGCCCGTGATAAATAAAGGCCTTAATTGTCTAATTATGTTTATTTTTTGTGAATTAAAGGCTTTGATATGCCTGTTAAAAGCCAGCAGCACTGTTGGCTTGACAGGGGTGATTCATTCATTTGTTACAGTAAGACAGCTAACTGCTGCTTATCATTTCTGGAACCTTTATGATTTCCTGGGCTAACCCCTCCTCCATAAGCCCAGCTTGCTATCAGCAGAGAAATAAAGGTGACATGCTTAAGCACTACAGGAATGCTTCTATAACTCACATCTAAGGGCGTTAATTGGGTCAGAATGCTCTCTGGACATGTTTATGTCTGAGATAAGAGCCTGGCCATTTTGCACACTGCCCTTTTGACCTTGCCTTCCTTGTTCATGTCCAGTTAAGAGAAAGTGATATTTAATTTGAAATCTTTACTTTTGTTAGGTCCCAAAGTGGAATAGGATTTCATCCCGGCCTTATCTCAGCTCTAAACATACTGCGAACAATCATATCATGGATATCTCCGTAAGGAACGATTATATGCATACCACCAGGCGTGGGGTTAAACCTCATCCCCGGCAGCATGACATTTCCAGCATTTTTGGTTCCTGTTTTCTTGTCCTTCCTCTTCCTGTTCCTCTTCCAAAACTGTAAACTTGCATCAAATTTAAGAGCATTTTTTATGACAGAAAGATAACAATAGATGCATATAATACACACGGTATAATATATGTAATGTCACAGAAATCTAACAAATGCAGACACACAGTTAGAGTCAGATGCGACAGAAATATGACAACAAATGCATTTACTACAAGAGGAGGCTGATTCGCTAGTAACGCCAGGTATTGCCAGATGAGCGTCTGTATAGCAGCGCTTAGAGTGACCGCTAGTAGACGCTGTAAGTGGGTATCGGGTGCTGTAACAGAGTGTCTCGGTCGCTCTAGTAACCTGTCCGGCATTGATGAGTGCGTCCGGCACTCTGCTCTCCACACACAAAACATTTGTCACACACACACAGCATCTAAAGCTGAGCGCTGAAGCATAGAGCGCTAGACGCTGTGTGATCAAAGTCTGTTTTTGAACACATATACACCCGTGCCAGAGCGAAAATACATGGAACGATATTGTTTTACCACTGGGACAAAAACACTTTAGTGCCAGACCTGTAATGACAATTCTGCATAAAAAATGCATTTTGCAGCCAGGAGAGGTATTTATATACAACTAATGAAAGCCCATTGAAATGTATGGGAGAGAGCTACAGAGAGGCAGGTACTACATGGCACTCCTGAGCCTAGAGCGCTCGCGCTATACGCTATACAATGCCCGGCGTTCACCAGACACTGCCTGCCTCTACGAAGCACTACCTGGCACCATCCTTTCTTAAATAACCCCCATAGTATTTAAAGTCAGATGTGACAGAAATATGAGAAACAAATTCATATAATACATATAGGGGGTTATTTAAGATAGCGCCAGGTAGTGCCTCGTAGCATCTGGTGAACGCTGGGCGCTGTACGCAAAACCACATTTAAGAAAGTGAATCTGGTTAGCGCCTCTAACAGCACCATGTAATGCCACATATATTACTACAGGCGGCTCAGTGAATAGCGCCAGGGATCTAGGCTCAGGAGCGCCATGTAGTACCTGTCGCTCTGTAGCGCTCTCCCGTACATTTCATTGGGCTTTTATTTGGTTGTGTATAAATAGTGTGTTTGGGAATTTAATTTTTTTTTTCTGCTTAATCCATTGTGTGACCTCTCCTGGCTGCAAAACAAGTTTTTTAGACTTTTTATATTTTTTATGCAGAATTGTCATTACAGGTCTGGCACAAAAGTTTTTTTGTCCCAGTGCTGTCATTCCATGTGTTTTCGCTTTGATACTGGTGGATATGTGTTCAAAAACAGATCACACAACGTCTGGCGCGCTATGCTATAGCGATCAGCTTCAGAGCACCGACACTGTGTGTGTGTAGTTTTTTGTTAAATATGGTGTGGAGCACCAAGTGCCAGACACACTAAGCTGGTGCTACCTATCGCTCACTGCAGCGTTATACTGTTGTTACAGGGCCCAACACACATCACATTCATCTATGCCGGCCAGATTACTAGAGCGACCGAGAGGCTCTGTTACAGCGCCCGATACCCGCTTACAGCATCTACTAGTGGTCGCTCTAAGCGCCGCTATACAGACGCTCATCTGGCAATACGTGGCGCTAGTAGTAAATCAGCCTCTTAGCATTTAAAGTCAGATGTGACAGAAATATGACCACAAATGCATATAATACATATGGTATTACAAGATGTGACAGATGTTCCATATATCATTATTATTAGAAATGAGCAAACTTCTTGAAACTTTGAATTGTGAGTTTCTCCTAATTGAATTTTACCAAACTGCTCCTAAAACAATAAAAAAATAAGCTTACCTCCGTTGCGGCTATAGCGACGGGTGATGTCCTCATCCTCTGTCAGTGGGACAGAGAACACAGATACTCTGTCCCGAACTAAGCTCCCGCCATCTCACTTCCTGCCACAGGGAGGGGCTTTTTATAGTGTAGTAAAATGAGCTGACATGGGTTAAACCATTATTAATGTTAACAAATAAAACAACAACTCAAGGACCACTTACCAGTTCACAAAGGGTTAAATGTAAAACATATGCACACAGGTAAATACGTTTTTACACCAATACTTACCTCCTTCCTCGCTATCTATCCCCGGGCAGTGTCCTCATCTATCCCGCATTGCTCTCTGCTGTCCGGCGCCGCTCTCCACTGAAGGCAGCATGCGTAGCACATAGATCCCGCACCTGCACTGGGTTCCTGACACCTCCCTCCTTGCTGCAGGGAGGAGCTATTTATAGGAGAGGAGGGAGGTGGCTGACATCACTCAAAATGTATTCAGCCACATCACTTAGGCTATAAATAGCCCCTCCCTTAAAAAAATGAAAAATTATGAACCAAACCTGTAAAAATGCCACATCCTCTGTACAGGTGATTTTTGATTTTTTTGGGGGAAAAAATAAGAACATTCTCTGTTGCACTATTTTTGTGTAAAGGTTGAAAAGCTGAACGAGATTGCAATTCATACCCAAATGTGCACCCAGAGTTACACTTACTTAAATAAGTAGCATGACCCTCATTGGAAATGAACTTCTCTCAAATCATTCTGAATTCCCCACAGGCTGCCGTTTTCCATTTTTTAGAAGAATATCTTCTGCATTGGAAAAAAGTACCCGAATAGGAGGTAGAAGGGATTTGATTAAAAAAAGAAAAGAAAAAAATCCCCCCCAACAAAAAAAGATTGCTTCCTTTGAGACATAAGCAGTGTCATCTAATGGCTTAAATGGCAACACAACTACCCCAAAAGTTTCCTTTCGATAGCAGTGTACTGCAACAAGATCTCAATCCATTGTCTGTGTCAGTCATGCTTGGCCAGAGACATTGTGTCAGAGACATTGTGTAAATCATATAAAAGGATTATAGCTAGGTGTCACACTCAACTCACCCGGCCTTCGGTCCCGCGCCATCTCCGGGCAGTGGGCCGGAGGTCTTCCTGTGCGGCGGCCACGCCGAACGGCGGCTCGGGCATCTCCGCCGCGAGCGGTGCGAGCATGGCCACTCCCTCGACATCAGGGCGCGCCCCCGACACACATGAATGTGCTAGCGCGCGAGAGAGAGTACATAGGCTTTATGCCCTCCGGCGGCGCTGAGCACAGCGCGCCCGCCGGAGGTAGTTATTAAAGGGCCAACGAGCCCAAGGGATTTCTGGGCTATACGCCCTTTGTGTGGGTCAGGTCCAGTCAGGACCAGGATTGTGTCACCACCAATCACCACACTCTTCCCTGTAGTGTCAGCCGTATTTAAGACTGACTCCTTCATTACACCAGTGCCCGTGATAGCGTTAAGCTGAGTGTGCCTAGGATTGCGTTTTTCCTGTTTGAGATTGTTGCCGACCTTTGCTTTGTTTGACCATTCTTCTGACCTTGACCTTCTTCTGCCTACTCCTTCTGTACTGCGATATTATTGGACTGCCTTCCCGTGTATGACCCATCCTGTCTACGTTGCCCTGTCGGGCCCTTGGTTCATCCACCTTCACTCTCCAGTAAGCCCACATCCTTTGTGCTATCAAGTCCTGGGGGCAACCATGTCCAGTGAGGCGTATAAAGCGTCCTGGCAAATAGGGGCTTGTCTAAAGGTGAAGCTAGCAGCGGAGATTGGGGGTTGTGGGCTTACTACTAAGGCGGGTGTCCACGGGGCCTTACATTATCACGGGCCCATCGAAAAATGGAAGAACTTGTGCAGCAAGTGCAGGCCATGGCAACCGCCATGAACCAACTGGCTCAACGCCTGGTGGTTCAAGAAAACGTCAACTGCCTGCGTCCACAGCATCCCCATCGTCTGTTGAATAGAAGGTTCCCCTTCCCGAGAAGTTTGATGGGGATCGCGCAAGATTCTCCAACTCCAGGAATTCTTGTGAGTTATATTTTCGGTTACAACTGAACTCCTCCGGTTCTGAATCCCAAAGAGTGGGTCTGGTCATTTCCCTATTACAAGGGGATCCACAGACATGGGCGTTCGGGTTAGCTCCCACCGACAAGGCCCTGCAGACAGTCGCTGCCTTTTTTTCAGCCATGGAGGTTATGTATGCTGACCCTAACAAGGCCTCGACCGCTGACGTCAAGCTGCGTAACCTCAGACAAGGAAAACGTTCTGTCGAAGAGTACAGTACCGAGTTTCACCGTTGGGCGATCGATTCTCGGTGGAACGATCCAGTCCTTACTAGCCAATATAGGATCGGCTTATCTGAGAGTATCAAGGACGTACTTCCCTCAGCCAAAGAACCTAGATGACCTCTAGGTCTCTGCCTATATTGTGGTAAACCGGGTCATCTGGTCAAGACGTGTCCCAACAAAAGATCTCAGGCAGAAAACTTCAGCGCCTAGACACCGTCGAGGGAAGGTGTCTAGGCGATCAGGTATTTTCCCCTCGCCTTAGTAAACCGTTGTTGCCTGCCATGTTGTCCAAAACTCCTTCGTTAAAGTTGGTCGTGGGGTCTTCTCATTCTGAAGAAATTGCATTTTTTGTTTTGGATTGCCCTGATACTCCTATAGTCCTAGGATTCCTGTGGTTGAAGGTTCATAATCCCTCCTTCAATTGGGAAACTGGGGATCTGACTAAATGGGGCACTTATTGTTTGCACCATATGCCCTTCAGAACAACCCAAGTCTCGCTGGAAGGGTTGGGCGGACGTATTTTCTGAGAAATCGGCTAATTCGCTACCTCCCCATAGACCGTACGATTGCCCCATTGACCTGTTACTGGGTACTATGCCCCCTAGAGGTAAGATTTACAACCTCACCCGTCCAGAGGAACAAGCGATGAAGGATTATATTTCTGAAAATTTACAGAAGGGATTCATTCGGCCCTCTACCTCTCCGTAGAGAAAAAAGACAAGGAATTACGTCCTTGTATTGATGATAGGGGTTTGAACAAAATTACGGCGAAGAACCGACATCCACTAACCCTCATTGAGGACTTGTTTAACCAGGTCATTGGGGCACAGAGATTCACGAAGTTGGACTTAAGGGGTGCTTATAATCTAATTCGCATTCGTGAAGGGGACGAATGGAAGACCACCTTTAATGTCAAGGATGGACATTATGAGTACTTAGTCATGCCATTTGCGTTGTGCAATGCTCCAGCGGTCTTCCAGGATTTTGTCAACGATGTCTTTCGTGAATATCTAGGGAAATTTATGGTTATTTACTTGGATGACATTCTTATTTTCTCCCGATCAGTAGTTGAGCACCGACAACATGTTAGAGAGGTGTTACAAAAACTGCGAGAAAAAAATTTGTATGCTAAATTATCCAAGTGCCTCTTCGAGGTTTCCAAAGTCCCCTTCCTGGGTTATTTAGTGTCAAATCAGGGATTGGTTATGGATCCCTCCAAGGTTTCGGCCGTCTTGGAGTGGGAACAGCCAAAAACACTGAAAGCCTTACAGAGGTTCCTTGGCTTCGCCAATTTTTACAGGTGATTCATCAAAGGTTTCTCCTCCATTGTGGCTCCTCTGACTGACCTGACCCGGACAGGTGTCTTTTTGGAGATTTGGCCCCCTATGGCGGTTAAGGCCTTCCAGACCTTAAAGGAAGCCTTCACCTCTGCCCCGATTCTTATTCATCTGGATGTCAATCGGCCGTTCTTCATTGAGGTAGATGCCTCTGAACTTGGAGTAGGAGGTGTTCTCTCCCAGTATTCTGGTTCCCCGGAGAGATTACACCCTTGTGCCTATTTTTCTCGGAAATTTAACTCTGCTGAGCAAAATTAGCAAGTGGGCAATCAGGAATTACTAGGTGTTAAGTTGGCCTTCGAAGAGTGGCGGCATTGGCTTGAAGGTTCCCTACATCCAATTACAGTTTAAACTGATCATAAAAATTTAGAATATATCGAATCCGCCAAGAGTCTAAATTCCCGACAGGCTCGGTGGGCGCTCTTTATCTCCCTCTTTGAGTCTGTGATCACTTTCAAACCGGGAGTAAAGAACACCAAGTCTGATGCTTTGTCTCGAAATTTTGGAGAATGTAAGAGCAGATTTGATGAAAAGGAACCCATTTTACCCCTGGGGTGTGTTGTTGGAATTCTGCTCCTGGATTTATCAGTCTTTAGATTCCTTTCAGGCTGAGGCACCCCCGGGTAAACCTTCGGGGTGTCGGTTTGTTCCGCCACAATTACGTTCTTCAGTTTTGCGGGAGTTCACATAGGCTTTATTCCCTCCTGCGGTGCTGCGCACAGCACGCCCGCCGGATGTAGTTACTAAAGGGCCAATGAGCCCAAGGGATTTCTGGGCTATAAGCCCTTTGTGCGTGTCACCTCCAATCACCACACTCTTCCCTGTAGTGGCAGCCCTATTTAAGACTGACCCCTTCATTACACCAGTGCCCGTGATAGCGTTAAGCTGAGTGTGCCTAGGATTGTGTTTTTCCTGTTTGAGATTGTTGACGACCTTTGCTTCATTTGACCATTCTTGCTTGCCGCCTGGACCGACCCTGCCTGTACCCCAACCACGTCTCTGTCTCTTCCTCTGTACCGCAAACCCGTGACCTCCTGGATTGACCTTTGGCCTGACCTCGACCCTTCTTCTGCCTACTCCTTCTGTACTGCGATATTATTGGACTGCCTTCCCGTGTATGACCCAGCCTGTCTACGTTGCCCTGTCGGGCCCTTGGTTCATCCGCCTTCACTCTCCAGTAAGCCCACATCCTTTGTGCTATCAAGTCCTGGGGGCAACCATGTCCAGTGAGGCGTATAAAGCGTCCCGGCAAACGGGGGCTTGTCTAAAGGTGAAGCTAGCAGCGGAGATTGGGGGTTGTGGGCTTACTACAAAGGCGGGTGTCCCACGAGGCCTTACATTAGGGATGAGAGAACCTGCTGAAGTTTGGGTTCCACTAATTCGGTCTAACTTGCCGTTAAGGTTTGGTTCTGGTCCCCCGACCTCGACCCGAACCCCCTTGAAGTCAATTGGGACCGGAAATTGGGGGACCAAAAATGGCTAGAGCGCTGTAAATCGAGGGGAACACCTGGGCGATAGCCCTGCACAAAATGGCCTAGAGTACTCAAGATAAAAAAAAACTGAAAACAAAAAAAGAAATACATACATATATAAATAAAAAAACTACATACTATTATTTGAGGAATTAGGATACAGCTGCAAAATGGGAGTGCTTTAAATCAATTGTGAGTACCAACGTTGCAAAATGTATTCCTATGGGTAACAAATATAAGCGGCTAAACTTAAACCCCTCATGGCTGACACCTGCGGTTAAAAGGGCAATAAAGAACAATAAAGAACAAAAAAAGAGCATTTAAACATTATAAGGCTGAACTCTCAGCTGTAAAAGTATAAACTAGTAAATAAAATGTGTAGGAAAGAAATAAGGTTGGCAAAAGCACAAAATGAAAGAGATGTTTTTTTTTTAATATATTAATTCGAAGAAAACTAAATCAGAACAGGTAGGTGCCCTAATTACTGATAATGGGGAAATGGTCACTGGGGACACAGTGCAGTCTATTGAAGATGTTCACAGGCTTCAGGCTGACTTGGACGCTTTAAGTGTCTGGGCATTCACTTGGCAAATGAAGTTCCATGTGGAAAAATGTAAAGTCATGGACTTGGAGTCTAATAACCTGAAGGCCACATATATCCTCGGGGAAGTAAAACTGGGAGAGTCACTTGTTGAGAAGGATGTGGGAGTACTGGTAGATCACAGGCTAAATAACAGCATTCAATGCCAAGCAGCTGCTTCCAAGGCCACCAAGATAATATCATGCATTAAAAGAGGTATGGAATCACAGGATAGGGATGTAATTTTGCCTCTTTACAGGGCACTGATGCGCCCTCACCTGGAATATGCCGTCCAGTTCTGGGCAACCATTCATAGAAAGGACGCTCTGACTCTGGAAAGGGTGCAGAGGAGAGCCACCAAACTAATAAGGGGAATGAAGGATCTTAGTTATGAGGAAAGATTAGAGAATTAAATCTGTTTAGTCTTGAGAGGAGACGGCTGAGGGGGGACATGATTAACTTATATATATATAAATGGCCCATACAAAAAATATGGGAGAACACTTTTTCAGGTAAAATCCTCTCTAAAGACAAGGGGGCACTCCCTTCGATTGGAAAAAAAGAAATTTAGTCTCTGGAGGCGACAATCATTTTTTACCATAAGAACTATAAATCTATGGAATAGCCTCCCACAGAAGCTTGTTACAGCATCAACCGCTGACAGCTTCAAAAAAGGATTAGATGCTTTTTAGAAGAAAACAACATTAACAGTTACTAACAGCGGTTATCAGTAAAAAAAAATAGCTTTCCCTATAAAATAAAATAAATATAACTTCCCCTACCTCAACACCCTTGGTTGAACTTGATGGACATATGCTTTTTTTCAACCGTATTAACTAGGGAGGACTAATCACTCTGTACCAGGAAATGCATGGACAGGTAGTCATCCACCATGCAAGTCAAAGTCTGCCTCCTGGTACTATGGCCTGAATCCAATGGTGGTGGATGAGGCGGACATTGTGCCCATGCTAACCCTCCCCTGTGAGGTGGTGCTGGTGCCCCTCCTGCATTGGCAACTTGCTGCTCCTCCTCCTCAACCTTATGCCACCACTGAGCCCTCAAATTATGCTGGGAACTCCACCAATAGTGCGTCCACCAGAGTGCGTTTGTCCTATTTTGTGATTTCGCTCCAGTGCTGGTATCAAGGAGGTGATGTTGTTCCTATAGCAGGAATACAGTAGGGTGGCCAGTAATCAGCACTCGTGACTATGTGGGCAACTCTGTGGTTGTTACACAGACACTGGAGCATGTAGCAGCTCATGTGAGCCTGGCATTTTGGAGCTGGAACTTCACTATTGCCTTCTGCTGCTACTCACACATCCCTTCCAGCATATACAACGTGGAATTCCACCTGGTGGGCAAGTCACATATGAAGCGGTGGGTGGGAAGTCCAAAGTTCCCCTGCAGTGCAGTCTGTCAAGCAGTGGCAGGGTGGGAATGCCAAAGGTGTGTGTACATGCTATGCACTTTATGCAGCAGCTCAGGTATGTCTGCATAATGGGCCAGGAAGCTCTACACCACCAGGCTGAGCACATGCACCAGGCAAGGGATGTGTATCAACCCAGCTTGGCCCAAAACTGATACAAGGCTACGCCCATTACCGTACACCACCTTGCCAGCCACACATAGATCATGCCCGGGGGGGGGGGATAGAGGGGAGCTGTAGAGCCCTGCGCTGTACAGCGGCAGTGGCCGCAATGCTGCTATGGGGGTGGGCTGAGTCCACCCCCCCGGAGCGCCCGAGCCCCCCTCCCCCGGAGGTGGTCCCACAAACTCCCTTTGGGGGGAAGCAGGTAGCTTTGTCATTGGGGGGGGGGGGGGTAGAGGCTCAGGTGTTCGCATGTTTTTAGGTGTTTCTTTTTCTGCTCGCTTCAGGCACTGGTGGTACAGCTTGCAAATAACCTGTGGCTTGCACTGCTTGAAAAAATGCACTCGGTCCCTGGGCATGGTGAGCAGTGGCAGCAATGGGCTGACCGCTGACCACTGGCACCCTTCTCCCTTTTCTTCTGGCTGCCTGGGGCTGTGTGGCCACCACCTCTTCCTTGGAACTCTTATGTCCTTCAGTCCACTTTGGGTCTGGGACATCGTCATCACCCCTGGCATCCTTTTCCACCCACCCTGCTATCCTCCCTCTCAACCTCAACACTGCAGAAAGCTGCAGCAGTTGGCACTAGGGTTTTATCATCATAGAGGGTGTCCTGTGATGGTCCGCTGGCCACTTCCTCATCCTTCAACATAAGTTGTTGATGCCAGCTCGGAGTGTCATAATAGAGCATTAGTGACTCCATGATTTGGGACTGCCTTGCCGATTTTAAGGGGGCTGAGGTGGGGGGCTCAGCACTCTCAGTAGAGGTGGATTGGTGGAAGACAATCCCATGGAACTATAATCTACTCCTGCACCAACTTGTTCTGGCCTCACCACTCTGCCAGTGGTACTGGGGCCTATTAAACTGTGCTCCAAACCCTGAAACACACCCTCTCCCTGCAGAACCAGCTGCGTCACCAGCAGATGCACCATGGCCATGATCCTGTCCCTTATCTTCCGCTTTCTGCATTGTTAGATACCTACAGTTACAGTGAGGCCTAATAGAATAATTAAGAAAAAGTAATAGGAAAATGGCCCTTAAGTGCCCTGAACAAGTGAATACTCTATTAAATAATGTATTAAAAAGTAGTGCCACCCAAGTGGTTTGAGCAAGTGGTTTTAAAGGGTAGTGACACCCAAATGGTTTGAGCAAGTGGCATTAAACTGGACCTTCAGCATACTTTAATAAAATGCCCAAACACTTGAAAACTATTCCCCAGCATATAAAATGGATATATTTTTTGTCACTTTCTATTCTTTCCCCCGCTGGGCTGCAACTCTGTTCAGGACTCGAGGATATGGGCGCTGCCATCTTGCCTCAGAAGCATCACATACCGAGGAGAGGAGGAGGGGCAAAAGTGGCAGGGTTATAGCTGTGCTTTGCACAGAAAGAACAGAGCTGGGGTCAGGAAAAGGACAGCAATCCCAGAATGCAGATCGGCACAGTTAGAAGACAATTCCTGTGTGCAGGCAGCCTGAGACTTCATGTGATACCACACTAACAATTGGTACTAAGGAGTAGTGACACCCAAGTGGTTAAAGCAAGTGGTATGAAACAGTACTGACACCCAAGTGGTTTGAACAAGTGGCATTAAACAGTACTCGCACTCAAGTGGTTTGAGTAAGTGGTTTTAAGGAGTAGTGACACACGTGCCCTTAACCAGTGGATACTCCACTAACAATTAGTATTAAAGAGTAGTGACACCCAAGTGGTTTGAGCAAGTAGTATTAAAGAGCACTGACACCCAAAGGGTTTGGGCAAGTGGTATTAAAGAGCAGTGACTCCAAGTGGCCTGAGCAATTGGTATTACAGAGTTGTGACACTCAGATGGTTCAGGCAAGTGGTATTAAAAAGTAGTGACACCCAAGTGGTTTGAGCAAGTGGTATTAAAGAGCACTGACAGCCAAGTGGTTTGAGCATGTAGTATTAAAGAGTACTGACACCCAAGTGGTTTGGGCAACTGGTATTAAAGAGCAGTGACCCCAAGTGGCCTGAACAATTGGTATTAAAGAGTTGTGAGACTCAGGTGGTTTCAGCAAGTGGTATTAAAGAGTAGTGACACCCAAGTGGTTTGAGCAAGTAGTATTAAAGAGTGCTGACACATAAGTGGTTTGAGCAAGTGGTATTAAGGAACAATTGGTGTTAAAGTGTACTGGCTCCCAATTGAAGAGTAACATTGCAGGTATTGGGGAGTTAATAAAATCTCCCCAAACCTGGCTTGCTCAGCCCCCCTGCCCCTCCGGTTTAACAATTTACAATTATAAACTTACCTGTCCAGTTGCATCGTGCTCTGGCATCCCTTGGTCCTGCCCCATCTCTGTCAGGCAGCGCCATCTTGCCATACCGCAATGCTTTGCGCCGCCCCTCAGGTCTCACGCATGTGCAGTGTACTGCATAGGCTGCAATGAACTCAGTGCAAATCACGCAAGATTTGAAGAGCGGTGCAGGACATTTGAAGAGGGACGGCAAAGGGTGAGTATGGCTAAGGCTTGCAGCCTTCACTTTGAGACGGGTAAGGGGGGGTGCAACGCGGAAAGGAATGCTGCCGGATTTCAGCGTTTTAGATAACGCCAGCATCCAAAAGGAAGAGAGAGAGAGGGGAGAGGGATGTTAAAGAGGAACATCAGAAAAGGTCTGAAGAAATGGTATTAAACAGTACTGACACACAAGTGGTTTGAGCAGGTGGTATTAAACAGTACTGACACCCAACCTATCTAGCACTCACTCCTGCCACTTTCCCTAAAAAAATGTATTTTCAAGGACAGTTTTTGTGATAAAAAAACACCCCTATCTATCTCTCAGCAGAAGCAACCAGGAACTTTCCCTATCTACTGCAGAGCGCAAGTAAGCGCGCCGGGGAAACGTTTCCCCGACTGGCCAATTACATTGATGTCTAGAATGGCTGTGCAGCCAATCAGCCCTCTTCCAGATTCAGGCTGAACGCGCATACGGATTTTGTGGACTTGAACTCTCAAACTTTGTGGTTCTATGACAGATAGCTTCTATAACAGATCACAGCAAACTGCATACGGCTGGCGCCAACAGAATTGCCCGTGTAGACCCACAATTGTAAAAGATGTTAGGACAGAACATTCAAACCCTTCAGCATCAACCCTGGCGAATTCTGAAAAATGTGGCTGGTAGTCCCTTGATTTTTTAATAACTTTGTTGATGCAGAAAAGCACTAGATGAGAAGGGTTTTTCTGATTAATAACAATTCTTTGAACAATAAAGTTGAATTGTCAGCCTCTGCGCAGATAAAAAAAAACAAAGAGAGGGAAGTAAAAGAATTGACATTATTTAAGTCAGTTTAAAGTGAACCTACATTTTCTGTTTTCTAATTATCTCAATGCGTGGTCCATGTGGGTTGTCAGTCACCTAAAACCCTCAAAACTATTGTTTATAGAGCAAAATATATCCTTTGGAGCAGTTTTGCACTTTGGGTCGATTCAGCACCGTGCAAGAACGCATTCTCGTACAGTTTCCGGTCTGAGAACCTTACTTTTTTGTCAGCAGGCACCTTTTTAGATGCACATTTTTTTTAAGTATTTAAGTATTCTCCTTTTAGGATTTCCTGCGTGCAAAAATTCTCACAAGTGCGGTCACAAGAAATTGGTGTGAGAATTCCCTCCATAGTTGGAGGTGTGTGTTTTTGTAAAGACTTTTAATGAGAGAATAATGAATCCTTACTATTCTCAATCTCTGGTTAATCTCCCACCTCCTCAGAATCTAAAATACGAAGCCTGTTTGTTTTTAATTAGTGATGGGCCAACCCGTAGAAGTTTGGGTTTGTCAAGTTCGATCGAACTTGCCGCCAAGGTTCGGTTTGGGTACCCAGGCTTGACCTGAACCCTAGTACTCAGAATAATCACAGAAAACAAAAAAATACATACATAAATAGAAATACATTTAAAAAATATATTTTTTTTTACAGGTGTCAGGAGTAACTGGTAACTGGTGGTAACACCAGGGTGATTGCCCTGCACACAATGGGGTAGGGACAGTACTAAATGTATTCTTCAAAGAAAATAAGCCCCCCCCATTAACCATATAACAGGCTGTGTAACATAGCAGACTGTGCCAGAGCCCCCCATCTTCCTCGTTGTGGACTGTGTGACAGAACAACCCCCATCATCTCCATAGCGGACTGTAACAAAATCCCCCCATAGCAGACTATGACAGAGTCCACAATCTTCCCTATAGCAGACTGTGTGGCAGAACAACCTACATCATCCACATAGCAGAGTGTGTTGCAGAATGGCCCTACTCCCCTTCCTGATGCTGTGAGATCCAACAAACAGCTGTGTGCAGTGGCATAACAGGAAAGCAAGAAAAGGGAGTGACCTTGATGGATTTCTATCTAAAAGCAGATGGGCACTCCTGTATGCAGCAGCCCTGTGGGGTGTAGGTCTGCTTCCACTTCCACACACTTGTTGCAAGGGAGGATCCTGGTTTACAAGGACACTTACCTAACCTTACTCTACGCCATCTGTTTGCAACCCAATAAAGCAATACACCTCTTTTCTAGCAGAGCCCCATCTGATGAAGGACAGAATATCTTAATACATGTGTGGTAGCTGCACTAGGAGACATGCTTCACTGGGGTGCGCGATTATGTCCTGTTCCCCTTCATACAGAGCCCCAAGCATAATTTGGTCTTACTAAGGATCTTTAGCTGTAGGGGATGTAGGGGGATTCAGGATGCCTCATTGGTGATTGTTAAAGGGACTGGCCAGCATACTAAAAAAATCAGTGATATTCACTTTCTGTCCCCTGCAACTGTTTGTTCCCACTCAGGAACTTAACAAATCATGAGATCAAATCCCGTGTGGTCTAAAATTGATTTCCTGTGCCTCTGCACTGACATTCACAGGACTCCATCTCATGATCGGTAGGTTCCTTAGAGCAAGAGTGGAAGCAATGAGCTGTAGGGGGCAATATGTGAGTATTCTTTTTGTTTTTTAGTAGCAGGACAGTCCCTATAGAGCAGCGGTATTCAACTGGCGGACCGGGGTCCGAATGCGGACCTCGGGGCCAAATTTCTGGACCCCTGACTTGACAGCCCTGCACTTAGTTGCTTCTGTGTTGCCATGCTCAGCGCTGCCCCTTTACAGATTGGCGTTTTAGTTGTTTGTCTCCCTGCCAGTGTCATGACTCCCTGGCACCTAGCATTGCAATATGAAGTACTGCACGGACAGGAAGTGGCATTGCAAGGTATAATTCACCCCCAATGTGCTGATTTCTAACTATCCATCCCCCCTGACAGCGCCCCATTCGGACCTCCGCCTCTCACCAGATGCCTGTAAATGGACCTTTACAAGAAGTGGTTGAGTACCCCTGCTATAGAGGGACCTTTTTGACAATAGGTCCATTTTAAGTAAGAGCAGAAACCCCTTTTTAAATATGAATTGATTGATTTAAGCCGGACCTTCACCATGATTTAATGAAAAGCCCAAACCTTTAAAAACTGTTTCACAACATCTAAAATTAATATATTTTAAGTTTTTAGTCACCGGGAGGCTGATTTATTAATAGCGACATGTAGCGACAGTTGAGCGACTGTAGCGGTATTTTCACAGCGCCCGCTAGTAGTCGCTGTGCTTGGCCGTTGTTCGGTTGTTGACAGCGACTCAGTCGGTGTGGCGTAATGTTGAATACAAGGTTACGAGTCGCTATTTGACAGGTTCCGCGATGTATGGGTGCGCATGATAGCGACTGGCCATAGCGACCGGCTTCCACCATATGCATCAAAAAATCACGCTCAAAAAATTCAAGCGCTGTGAAATGCATGTTTAAACCCCAGAGCGCTGGAGGCGATGTGTTAAAAGTAGGTTTTTAACCCCTAAACCACCATATTTTTGGAAACCAAAAAAAAAGTTTTTTAAATAATTTAGTAATATGAATACATTAATATCAGACCTGTAATATCAATTCTGTACAATTTTTTTTTTCCCTTAAAAAAATTATCTAAAATGGCAGAAGTGGTCTCAGAATTTTTCACATTAAAAAAAAAAAACATTAATAACAATTAATTATTAATATTTTAAGATTGCTCCATTGAAATGCATTGGATCGCGCCAGGTAGCGAGAGGTCATACCTGTCGCTGTTCAAGGTCGGATGCTGGGGCTGTGGGCTGAGGCTGGAATAATGATGAATGAGTCGCTATATGGCGCTATCTCAGTCACTAAGCAGGATTGGCTTGATAAATGTGTGATTGTGGTGGGGAGCCGGCATTCTCGTGGCGGGGCCCGTCATTACCGGCCGCTCACCAGTCGCTACCTGTCGCTATTCCTTCATAAATAAGGGCCTTACTTACTATTCTTTCCCCCACCGGGCTGCAACTCTGTTCAGGACTCTAGGATATGGGCGCCGCCATCTTGCCTCAGATGCATCACATATTGGGAGTAGAGGAGATTGGGATAAAATACAGGTGGTGGGGTTATAGCTGTGCTTTGCACAGACAGAGCAGAGCTTGGGTCCGAGAAAGGACAGCAATCCTATAATGCAGAGTGACACAGTCACTTCCTGTTTGCAGGCTGTCTGATGCTCCATGAGCCGCCATCTTGGATGTTTAAAGGCTCATAACATGCAGTAGATGCAGGTAGGATGATTTTTAATGTGAGCAATCTGTATGGGGGAAACATATAATATATGCTCTTATTCAGGGTGAAGGACCGCTTTAACATCCAAAATTTAATTATTCTGAATATAACCTCTATGAACATTCCAAATTATGCCTGAAGGAAATACACAAAACACCATCAGTATCTTTGTAAAATTCTTTTCATATTTCAAAATTAAAATGCTGGATAAATATCTGTATAATTGTGTTTGTTTAGTGATTTGCATCGTATTTGCATTACTTAGCAGATCAGCATAGTGATCAGCAGAGAGGCACGTCAATCTCAATTACTCTTAATTGACTGATACACGCAGATCATAGATTACATGTCATGCAATCTATTTCCTCTAACATTGTTGGAGAGTTTTGTATAATAATAAAAATAAGACATGCATCACCCGCTTCGGCAAAAAGGTTTCCAAAATGTAAAATAGAATTTGCAGATGTGGTTCTGTGGGCACAGGGGAAATTCATTACTAACGCCAGGTATCGGCATATGAGCATCTGTACAGAGGCGCTTAGAGCGCCGCTACTATACGCTGTAAGCGGGTATCGGGCGCTGTAACAGAGCGTCTTGGTCATCTCTAGTAACCTTGCCGGCATTGATGAATGTGATGTGTGTTGGGCACTGTAATACCAGTACAGCGCTGCAGCGAGCGAAAGGTAGCGCCAGCTCAGTGCGACTCACACCATAATTATAAAAAAACTACAAATTACACACACACACACACACACACAGCGCTGGCGCTCTAAATCTGGTCGCTATAGCATAGAGCGCCATGCGCTGTTTGATTAAAGTCTGTTTTTGAACACATATCCACCAGTAACAAAGCGAAAACATATGGAATGACATTGTTGTAACATTGTGACATTAACACTTTAGTGCGAGACCTGTAATGACAATTCTGCCTAAAAAATAAAAAAATCTAAAAAGTTTTCAAAAATGACTTTTTCTTGGCCAGGAGAGGTGACACAATTATTTGAGAAAAATAAATAAATACATTTAAAAAAAAAAACATTTAAACAGAAGAAAAGGAACGTCCATTAAAATGTATGGGAGAGCAGCAGGTAGCGACAGGTAATACCTGGCGCTCTGGAAGCTAGAGCGCCGGCGGTATATGCTGAGCTGCCTGTAATGATGCATCGTATGCTACATGGTGCTGTTAGAGTCGCTGCCTGCCACTACAAGGCACTACCTGCCGCTATCCCACGATGAAAAACTCCCATAGTCTTCTGAATAACACCCATAGTCTTCTTTTAACACACCTCCGGTTCCTGCCTCCCAAGTCTCCCTCTATGCCTGGCCCCTTTGTACACCCCTGTCAAAACACCCCATCCCACATTTTGCCCCTGCAATGCTTAAAGACCAAACAACAGGGTTGTAGGGGCCATATTCACTCCTGACACAGTATATGCCTCTATAATACTAGACATTGAGTACCATTGTTTTAAAGTGGACCAAAACCCAGGATTTTTGGTCCTTGCCCCTAGGGAACTCTCATTTGGGAGGCCCTGGGGTCTAAACCCCCCAGGTCACCCAGTAAACTCACCTTTCCCTGGTTTTACAGCACATGGGCAGCCTCTTGCCCATTCTGTGGGCTTGTGGCAACATCCCTCTAACAGAGCGTGTGTCTGCGCCAGCCACTCACAATCGCGCGCCCTGTTTATAGCAGTATAGCAGAAGCAGCTGTGGCTTGTGCATGAGCCATTGGAAAGAGGAGAAGCTGAGTTTACTTGGGGCCTTGGGGTTTTTATACAGCGGGGCATTCCAAATCTAGTTGCCCTGGTCTTATAGACTCCAGGGCCACTTTTGGTTCACTTTATGATTTGCCATTTCCACTCCTGCCCATGCAATGCTATATCATCAGCTGAATGAACAAACTCATTAACCAGCTCAGTAGCCCGTGGGGCAGGGTGGGGCTTCTTGTGGGCAAGCTTTTTGCTGCCTGGGGCCAGTAAATTCCTGGGCTGATTTTTAGCTCCAGCCCGCCTCTGGGTCTGAGCATGCTGTTTTGGGGTAAAAATGAATGAGAAAATGTAAATACTATTAGAACCATTATAGTTCCCATTAACATCTTTGTATTACTAGATGAGCAATACAATTAAAGAATGGACTTATTTACTACCGGTAATTATTCAACAATGTAGTAAAAAATAAAACTTTGCTTTATTGGAATTTTTCTTCACCTCACATTATGGGCAGACTGATAGGCCAAAATCAGCTGTGGTCCCAGACAACTCTCAAACTCTCTAATCTACTCCCAAAGTACCGGTACTTCCCAGCTGGTCAACAAATGGAATCCATAGCTGAGAGTAGCGTAAGTGACTGATCATGGGTTGTAGTGGAGGGAGGAGTGGAAGGGGGTATGAGGGAGGGGCTGAGGGGAGATTTCAGAGGCAGGGAGTGTAATTGGTGTTAGATGAGAAATGAGAGAGTTTCATAATAGGATTTGGGTGAGGTTGGTAGTTTGCTGGTGGCCAGTTGATCCCTAAGCAGTTGAGGTCACCAGGAAATCTTCCTGTGCTTTCTATGGTTTTTCTGCCCCTGCCTCACACATAGAACTACCCCGTGCAGCTTCTTTTGTGTTTAGAGAGAAAGTCTCTCCAAACCTAAATAAACAAGTATTCCAAGAAATAAGAGAGGCCCTCTGCCAGGAAGGGTCTGGATCCACATGGATGCTAAACTAGTCTAAGCCATGCCCTCGTGCCATCATTACTGCCAAAAGTAAGATGCTTACTTTTTCCCTAGCAGAGCTTCATTCACATGGGGGGCAGCCATGATGCCTGATTTTGGCTAAGGATCATTGACTGTACAGGCATCCCAAATCTGGATCTGGGGAAATTGATAAACCTTTTAAGTAATTTATTTAAGCAGAACTTAATTCTGAAAACAAAAAAAAACTAATTTTCCCCCGTGATGGACGCTGTGTAATTGTGGTACCAAACTGGCAGCAACCAACCCCAGAGGAGGAAAGACTCTGCTAAGGTGGTATTATTTGAATTTCATATGCAAGTCAGTTGGAAGGTTTGTTTTTAAGATAACCATACCCATGTCCACCTTCCACTGACAGCCTCTCAGGTGCACAGCCGAGTGTTTGTGCAGGCGCGCTGAACGAGATGCGATGGAGGGGGCGGGAGCCACAGCAGGGACAGACAGCGTCCCCACTCCCGGCTCTGCCATTGTACCTCATTCAGTGTGCACTGACACTTGGCTGTCAGCGTGCAGCGGCGCAGGAAGTGAGAGCTGAGATGGGGCTCATGTAAGTATACTTTTTTTTCTTTTTCCTGGGGGGGGGGGGGATGTCACACTGATTAGGGGGATGGGGGAATGCCACACTGCCTATATGGGGAACGGGAGGGGGGAATGCCACACTTCCTATATGGGGAATGGAATGGGAAGAGGATGCCACACTGCCTATATAGGGAATCGGAGGGGGGAATGCCACACTGCCTATGGGAATGGGAGGGGGGATGCCACACTGCCTATGGGAATGGGAGGGGGGATGCCACACTGCCTATGGGAATCGGAGGGGGGATGCCACACTGCCTATGGCAATGGGAGGGGGGATGCCACACTGCCTATGGGAATGGGAGGGGGGATGCCACACTGCCTATGGGAATGGGAGGGGGGATGTCACACTGCCTATGGGAATGGGAGGGGGGATGCCACACTGCCTATGGGAATCGGAGGGGGGATGCCACACTGCCTATGGGAATGGGAGGGGGGATGCCACACTGCCTATATGGGGAATGGGAGGGGGGATGCCACACTGCCTATGGGAATGGGAGGGGAGATGCCACACTGCCTATGGGAATCGGAGGGGGGAAAGCCACACTGCCTATGGGAATGGGAGAGGGATGCCACACTGCCTATGGGAATGGGAGGGGAGATGCCACACTGCCTATGGGAATCGGAGGGGGGAAAGCCACACTGCCTATGGGAATGGGAGGGGGATGCCACACTGCCTATGGGAATGGGAGGGGGGATGCCACACTGCCTATATGGGGAATGGGATGGGGGAATGCCACACTGCCCATGAGGAATGTGATGGAGGAATTCCACACTGCCTGTAATGGGGTGTTTTAGCACACTATTTGGTTTAGAATATATATATATATATATATATATATATATATATTCCTCCTCCAAATCCTAGTTGTGTCTTATGGGCAGGTGTGTCTTATAGGGCGAAAAATACGGTATCATAAGTTTTTAGATAATAATTCCTGTGTTAGGCTTAATATAGTGGGCCAAAATAAACAGCAACCCCCCTTTCTTAAGACAGATATTTATATTGCATATACAAACTATACCCATTATCCCTAGCAAACAGGCGGAGTCATACAAATTATCTCTTTAGTCACAAAGCTATTCCAAGTGCTGAGCATGCAAGGGGGTATGAGGGAGGGGCTGAGGGGAGATTTCAGAGGCAGGGAGTGGAATTGGTGTTAGATGAGAAATCACACCAGTGAGTGCCCAGTAGCCATAATCGAGAATAGGCTAAGGCCCTTATTCATCAAGCGATAGCGCCAGGTAGTGTCTGACGAGCGCCAGGTAGCGGCAGCTAACGGCGACTACCGACTCAAGTACGCCCGGCGGCGGTCACAATGACGCATTTATCAAGCAAAATGAGGCTAGCGCCGGCGAGAGCGACGGCTGCAAATTCCTTCACAGCGACACGTATTACCTGGCGCTACCTGCCGCTGTCCCATACATTTCAATGGCAGACGCTGCAATGATTGTTTTTATTGGTTTTGGGGTTTTTTGCTTTGGTACAAAATTCAACACATGTTTATATTGATATGTTTTATGAATCTTGCTGGTTATTTATATGTATTAGATTTTTTTTTTATTTTTCACAATGTAATGTTGTGAGTGACATGGGAATTGCATCTCCTCCACCCAAACTCATTGGCCTCAAAATCGCTGGTTTTCCACACAAACGGGGCTTGTAAAGCTATTTTGTAGCCTGTCAGGTTGGGCGGTCACGTTCGCTCTTAGAAATTGTCAGCGCCCAAGCTATTCGGCAGCCCTGTCCTTGATGAATCTGTGTTGGTCAGTGTTTGTGCAGTCGCTGTTTGAATTCGCTATGTGGCGGCGCGAGCGTCGCTGTGCCTCGCTGCGCTGCGTTGTGCGGCGCTGTGCTGTTCATACATGTGCCCTTCTGCCATTTGCAAGGAATTCACTTCCCGCGACCCCAGTCGTTGTTAATGAATACACTGTAGTTGTGAGCGTGCCTGGCCACATATTGCAGGATTAACATTCAGTCGTACCAGCTCATAACAACCCGTTATGCATTCTCATGTGTGCCACATTTTCAGGTAGTTGTCTAGTTAGATTGTGTGATGACTTTGTGAAGCAATAAGATCTGTATATTTAAGCACAACGGTGTATGCTTTAGAAGGACCTATGCATTACAGTATGTAGAATCCCCTGCTAAATCAAGCTAATAATTCGTTGCGCCTTTGGCCCTAGCTTGTTTTGCAGCGTCATTTTAATGTTTTTCCGCCACTTAGCTTGCACATAGCTGATATTAGCTTGTCCCTGCTGCGCGCATGTTTGTTTTTGAATTTTGAAGCACAGTTGCTTGCGTCATATCCGGTTCCGGGATCCTCCTTTGCGTTTCAACGCCACCTTAAGGTAAAAATGTCTAGCGCTTATGCCAATAGCTTGTTTTGCAGCGTCATTTTAATGTTTTTCCGCCACTTAGCTTGCACATAGCTGATATTAGCTTGTCCCTGCTGCGCGCATGTTTGTGTTTGAATTTTGAAGCACAGTTGCTAGCGTCATATCCGGTTCCGGGATCCTCCTTTGCGTTTCAACGCCACCTTAAGGTAAAACTGTCTTGCGCTTATGCCACTAGCTTGTTTTCAAGCGTCATTTTAGTTTTTCCGCCACTTAGCTTGCACATAGCTGAGAATAGCTTGTTGCTGGGGCGCGGTGCGTATTTTTGTTAGGTTTTGTTTTTTTTTTGTCTAATGTCGCTAGCGTCATTTCCGGTTCCTGTTTCCTCCTTAGCGTTTCCAATATGGCTCCAAAACGCCGAGTAATGCGCCTCCCCAGCTCCTCCTCAGATTCCGGACCCACCACCCCTCCCCCACATCCCCCACCTACCTCACCTTCCCCAAATACCACCCCTCCCACCCATTCCCCTCCTGGGCCCAGGAAACAAAGGCGCACCCGGGTGGATAGCCGTGTAAATGGCCAGGTTGTGAAAGTGAGTATTTTAGTTATGTATTTTTAGCTTAAAAATTGATAAACACACAGGGGGGATAGGGGCAGAATTTGTATTGTTTTTAGGCCAAAATTTAACACTCCACATGGGGCATCCCCATTGTGGATGTCCTGCTTGGATGGCCCCCCCCCCCCTGGAGGGCCCTAAAAATTACCTCTGCCCCGTCCCATCTGTGCATGCGTGAGTTGCGGATGCCTATTGCGCTTACCTCTAGCAGGGTGTACCCCTGCGCCATACATATTTTCATTTTGTGTGCAGGCGCAGTCCCTGTTAGAGTCAAACGCCACATGCGTACTTTGCCGTGCAGACACAGCTGAGCTGGTATGCACCTCCCAAGGGCCTTGGATGCGCATACCACACCGGCGTGGAGCGCTGTGTTTGGCTTGCGGAGTGACGTGGGAGTGTCCTCAGCGGTGTATTTGGGGCCTTCCAAGGGGGTTGCAGACAGTGGCCCACCCACAATAGTTGTGGCCCACAAAAGTGCACCCAAACCCAGAATAATGTAAATCCTGGGTGTGGGTCCACTTTGATCTTGTCTCTGTATAACTGTTTATGACATTCCCCTCGATTCAAAGAGCAAAAGTTAAGTGATTTCGTATCGAGAATCGTAAGTTTGGGTGGGTGTTTGTAATTTTTTCTTGTTTTTTTGGCCATTTCGTATTCGCACGATCGTTCGCGCATAGACGTATATGAACATACGCATTTCGTACGAGAATCGTATAATTTGCGTTAGTTCGTGTGTTTTTCCCGTCCAAATCGTATTATTTGCGTCCGATCCTATTTTTTACGTCCTTCACATGGGCTTGCGCCCAATTCAGAGAGGTGATTGCTAATTGTTTTGAAGCCCATTAAAGAGCTGCTTTACGAAATGTTTGCCGGCAGCTATTTGGCCTCGGGAGTAGGATGGAGCGGAGCGAGTTTGTGGCACATCAAGGGCTTATGCTTTTTGGCATTGAGTTGATCGAGATGTCTGAGAGCAGATTGCCCCTGCGTCGTCGCATGAACATCGATAGCATGAATGATGTTGAGCTGTTCGAGCTGACCAGGCTTAATCGCGCTTCCCTCCATAAATTATATAGTGAGCTGCGGCCATGGTTAGCCCGCACCACAAGGAAGGGGCATGCAATTTCAGGTATGACCAAGATGCTTGGCTGCCTGCAATTTTTGGCGAACGGCTCGTTCCAGAGGCTGGGTGCCCTCTCTGTGGGGATGTCACAGCCTACGCTGAGCCGCGCACTGTCTAAATTTTTGGAAGGCATGGCTGCCATAACTCAAAAATATATTTTTTTTCCAGATGATATGGCAGCCAGAAACGCCATTAAGCTTGGGTTTTATAATGTGGCCGACATGCCCAACGTTATTGGTGCAATTGACTGCACACATGTGGCACTCGTACCTAGGGCAGCCGACGAGTATATATATAGGTATTGAGATTGGTTATTATGTTGCCCAACGTGTCATGTAACCTGTTTTCCTTTGCGGCAGCATATTTGTTTATCCCTCATTTGTGTAGCTGCTTTATCTCGGCTTTTCATTAGTCTTTCCCAATAGAGTGCAGACATGTTTTGTGGTTAATTTATTAGTTTGGGTCAAATATTAATTACCCTTTTTGTATGTTTTTTCCTTAAGGAATCGTAAAATGGGACACTCACTTAATGTCCAGGCCGTGGTTGGTCCGGATATGCGGTTTATGAGTGTCCTTGCCGGCTACCCCGGATCGTCCCACGACTCCTATATCCTCCGGCGATCTGGGTTGTTTCGGAGATTTGAGGCAGGTGAATTTTCGGGGGCATGGCTGCTTGGTAAGTGTGTCCTATTTGTGTGTTATTAAATGTGGCATTAATCTTGTATTTGTTGATATGTTTGTTTTGGAAAACTTTACAGAAGCGTACAACTGCCTTTTTCTTGGCTCATATATTAGGAACTTACCCAAAAAATCCTTGTCTCGCTGTGGCCTTCAGAATGTTTTCCCTTTAGTTAGGATGTCTGTAAGTTCCTTGTGCCTAAATATATTGGTTTGGAGTTTATACCCAAGGATCTTTGACCTTTGGCTCCTTTGGGACTATTGGTCTTTAAATGTCAAAGTGGACTTAAACTGCATACATTGTATTTTCCAGTGAAATGTGGATAGGGATCTTTGACCTTTGGCTCCTTTGGGACTATTGGTCGTTAAATGTCAAAGTGGACTTAAACTGCATACATTGTAGTTTCCAGAGAAATGTGGATAGGCCCTCCGCAGCATCCTAATTGTAACATGTCTGAAAACTACAAATATATGTAAAATACAAATACCCTTGGCCGTGCAGATGTTTGTTAATTAATTGGTATATAGAAGTGCCATTTTTATTTAGGTTATACCTTAGTGCAATTTTTGTGGGCCCTAATGTGCCGTGTTTTTTTTTGGGAACACTTTACCTTACATCATTATGATATCTGTGAAATTTTTGGTGTTGGTTGTGTTGCCTTTTTAATTTTGATTACATTTAATTCTCTGTTTAAGGTGATTCCGGGTACCCACTTCTACCCTGGCTCATGACGCCTGTGCTGCGGCCCCAGGATGCCTCTCAGGAAGCGTATAACCGTGCGCATCGCAAGACCCGGGCTGTTGTGGAGAGGGCCTTTGGTCTGCTGAAGACACGTTTTCGTTGCCTTGACCATACTGGGGGGGCCCTGCAATATGATCCCAAGAAAGTGATCGACATTATAATGGCATGTGCTGTTTTGCACAATTTTGCCATCATGGAACGTGTCCCACGTTATGTGGACAGCCTGCCCTCTTCAGCCGTCGAGGATGAAGCCGAGAATTTTGAGGGGCCCCCCAGTGAGTCTGGCCAATCTGTTCGAGCCAACCTGATCAGCCAGCATTTTAGTTAACTTTTTTCCCTGTCTCACCATTCTGTATGTCTGTGTTATCCTTTTTGTTACATATGTTGTTTTGCCGTAATGTGGCATTACCTCTAAGTAAAACATTTAGACCTTAATTGTTGCCTAATGTATTTCATGTAGTTTCCTTAGCTTTAGCTTTGCATTGTTACACCTCTTCAAACCAAAATTATCTGGTTTAGCCCAAGCTGTTAAAAATGTCTTCCCACTAAAAACGCCACAAGTATTGGTAGTGAATTTTTTGTTTTACTTTGAAAATGAAAAATTATAGTGGTTAACAGAAATCAGTCCACATACATCTGTGGTAACAAATGGATAACATTAAAAACAAAACATCGAGCACATCTACACCTGGAAGTGAGTGGCACAACCAAACAAGGACACCCATTCCAAAGGCCAGCCTAGTCCAGTCATTAATATTGCCTGTGCCCAGGGATATTTGGGCATGGCCATAATGTCACACAAACATGTCTGCAAACAGGAGGAGCACCAACCAAATACATAGGTAAAGCCATAAGTGGCCAGATAAACTCCACATAGACCTATGGCATTGGCTAGTGGCCTTAAGCATTACTCTAAGGAGCTATATGGGAGCAAATACAAAACACAACCTGCCAGAGCAACACAAAATGGATTGTTTGAAACCTCAAAGGACAAGTAAATACAGTGGGGGTTAAGAGAAAAGATGTCCCACACACCCATGGCTTAATAGGGTGGCTGCCCATAATACCCAGGTGGAGGTCCATGGGAATGGGACCTAGCCTGGGCCATGGCAGCATTGTGAATTTGAAACTGCTCCACAATGTTTCTCTGCATATTGGTCATCTCAGCCATGGCTGACTGGATGCCATTACTTGCATTGGCCACGTTGCTGTTGAGGGTACGCAACTCCGCGAGGATGCCCTGTAGACTGGTATGGATGTTCACCATGTCGGCATGCCTTTGCTCACGCTCTGTAACGAGCTGGGCGTCATAAGAGTCCCTTTGTTGGGTCCATAATTGAAGCAGGGCACTCTGCCTCCCCTGGGAAATTGTGGGGCGGCGTAATGGCGTCCGCCGCACAATTACCCTGGCTCTTGGGCGTGCCCTGCCGCGTGGTGTCGTCCCCTCAACAGCAACTGGCCTGCTTTGCAAATCCTCAGCAGCAGAGTGAACACTGGGGACTGTAGTGTCAGTCTCCCCATGTGCAAGCACAATGGATGGAGATTCACTCTGCTGCTGAGGATTGGCCAGAGAAACATTATGGAGCAGTTCCAAATTGGGACCCAGGGGGAGTTCATCCGACGTGCCCTGTACGGAGACATCATCATCTTCCTCCATGTCCTGGATCTCTTCCATGAGTGTGCGGGTCTGTAGGGACATATCAAAAAAAAAAGGCTAAGTTTGCGTCCCAATTTTGGATTTCAACAGTTTAACACATTCTTAAGCACTTGTTAGTATTTATGCTACTAAATTAACTTACCGAAAATCTCTGATCTGGGCTCCTATGCTGTACGGACCTGGTAGGCATAACCAAACTGGGGGGTGAGTTTACCCTTGCTGAGGGATCATGCTGGGCTGAAGAAGAGAAAAACAAACCACGTAAACACACACACATAACCTTTTTTAGGATAGGTAATCAAATATAGCTCTATTTGTAATATTATTCAACTCTAGAGCAATGGTGACCTTTGTTCAAACACACGCAAGTTTACATAGGTGCAATGGCTCTGACAAACTGCTAAGTGACCTCAGTTCTAAGTCATGAAGTGTACCCAGTCAGCATACAACTTTCAAGGCACATTTTTGGATTTAGCCTACCATTCGCTAGGTCCGGGGTACTCAAACAATTGTTTGAAACGCCCATTTAAAGGTATGTGGTGAGAGGTGAATGTCTGGCCATGGTGCTGACGCAGGGGGTGTCTAGTTAAAAATAAAGACACTGGTGGAGGGGCTGGAGATTTCAAAGTGCCAACTAATAAAGGCTGCTTGCCCTTGCTGGGCTGGATGGGCCAGAGCTGAGGGGACAGGGATTGGATGGCTAAAGGGGGGAGTTAACGTATTGATGGTGATGGGATGGATGGAGCCAATCTGTTACAAATGTATGGGGCTTATGTGGGGGGGGGCATGGGGGGACTGTGGCAGATGGGCCAGAGCAGGGGCAGCGGGACACGATTGTGGCCAGAGAAAATTAAAATAAGTTACTGTGTACCTTGCAATGCCACTTCCTGGGCAGTACTTCATATTGCAATGCTATGTTTCACGGAGCCATGACATTGGGCAGGAGACCAACCACTACATGGCCGATCAAGGGGGCAGCTCTGAGCACGTCAACACAGAAGTAACTGAGTGCAGGGCTGTCTGGGCAGGGGTCCTTGAATGTGGTGGCAAGGTCCGCATTGGGACCCCGGGCCGCCAGTTGAGTCTCGCTGCTCTAGGTCACATATGTTTGTGGGTGGCTAATTAAATTGTTAACTCAAACACAACTCACACAACCAAAAGGCAACCCATACATAATGATGTGTGTTTTGTGATTGATTCAAAATATCTCACTTATCTTGCGAAACTTCATGACTTTAACAATACAATTGGACATTTGAACTTTGCCAGAATGGCTGTGGGCCTAAATGTGTGATTCCCAGGGACAAAAAGAGGACACAAACAGCCACAGTAGTGCGAGGCCAAGCAAGGCAAACCATAGGGGCATCCCGTTAGCTTGTTACTAGTGAACTGTCGATTATTTAGCAAACAGGCAAACATGCAGATTTAAGAGTACTCACCGTGGGTACGGGTCGGTGAGTCTGTGTCCCTTAGACCAGCATGTCCACCGACCGCGACCGGATGGAGAAGTCCAAGCACAATCTCCTCAGCAGGGGTAAACTCCAATTTAGATGGAAAGCCACCGCCAGTTTTCAGGCTGAAAAGAGAAAATCGTTTGGTACTCAGAAAAGGTGCATACAGTACATCCAAAACATTAGATTTAGCGTAAACATTTAGTTACCTGTAATTATGCCTTTTAATTTCTTTTTGCCGTACAGCATACTTCAGATCAGAGATTTTCTTCTGAATTTGGGACACATCTTTCCTCTCTTCCCCCGCTGCATTTACTTGTCGGAGGATGGTTTCAAACAATTCCATCTTGCGCTGCTTGGTGGTGTGTTTGGATTTGCTCCCATATAGCTCGTCATAGTATAATGTAAGGCCACTAGCCAATGCCATATTTTGGTCATGGGAGAATCTCCCACTCAACTGGCCGCGGCGCAATGTGCGGCCAGATGGTTGGCTTGGCTGCTCCTCCATGTGTGCAGACACATGTGGTGACATTATGGCCTGGGGCTGGGTAGGGGAATGGCCGGATTGGTGGCTTCCCAATGACTGGACTGGACTGGCCAAGGGACTGGGTGTTCTTGCGTGGCTGGCCACCGAACTTCCAGGTGTAGATGTGGTCATGGGGGCAATTCGGGGCCCTCTTGGGGGGCTAGGTTCCCGGCTGGTGCCAGGTCGTGGGCTCTGTTCCCGGCTGGTGCCAGGTCGGGGGCTTCTGGCCCTGGATTGGGTTCGTCGGGCCCTGTAGGGGCTTCTGGCCCTGGATTGTGTTCTTCTGGGCCTGTCGGGGCTTCTGGCCCTGGATTGGGATCTGCGGGCCATGTAGGGGCTTCTGGCCCTGGATTGTGTTCTTCTGGGCCTGTAGGGGCTTCTGGCCCTGGTTTGGGATCTGCGGGCCCTGTAGGGGCTTCTGGCCCTGGATTGTGTTCTTCTGGGCCTGTCGGGGCTTCTGGCCCTGGATTGGGATCTGCGGGCCCTGTAGGGGCTTCTGGCCCTGGATTGGGATCTGCGGGCCCTGTAGGGGCTTCTGGCCCTGGTTTGGGATCTGCGGGCCCTGTAGGGGCTTCTGGCCCTGGATTGTGTTCTTCTGGGCCTGTCGGGGCTTCTGGCCCTGGATTAGGATCTGCGGGCCCTGTAGGGGCTTCTGGCCCTGGTTTGGGATCTGCGGGCCCTGTAGGGGCTTCTGGCCCTGGTTTGGGATCTGCGGCCTCTGGATGGGCTTCGGGGCCTGGATGGGGTTCGGGCCCTGGATGGGGTTCGGGCCCTGGCTGGGCTTCGTGCCCTGGATTGGGTTCTTCACCCTCTGGCTGTGCTTCGGGCCCTGGATGGGGTTCGGGCCCTGGATGGGGTTCGGGCCCTGGCTGGGCTTCGTGCCCTGGATTGGGTTCTTCGCCCTCTGGCTGTGCTTCGGGCCCTGGATGGGGTTCGGGCCCTGCTGCGGGGCATGGGTTTCCGAACTGCCCTACTTGAAGGCATGGCCGGTGTGGGCTCACTGGTGCTGCCTGTTCTGGGGGCAGAGGTGGTGGGTGCTGCAGTTGCCAGCTTTTTGGCTGCAGGAGGGGCACGAGGCTTGGGGCCCCTTTTTTGGGTACCTGAGGGTCCAGGGTCCCTTGGTGGGGCCGAGGTGGGAGTCTTGGATCTCAGTTTTCGGCCAGCTTGCTGGGACCTTGTGGTGGGGCCCTCCGCGGTCTTGCTTGCCTGGGGTCGCTTGCTCATCGCCTTTTTTGGTGCCATCGTACACAAATGCTCAAAGAGAATGAGCTTTGGGTGCAGGGACCTTTAAATAATGAGCCCAGCGTGTGACGCCTATGCGCACGACTACGCGCTCGTACGAACGTACGTTCGAGCGGAACCAGGAAACCGCTGGGGTTTCACTTATCTGCTGCCTGGAAGGCACAGGAACAGTTAATTAACCTGTGGAGTAGCGGGGCGAGCTGTCAAACCTGGCCTGTCTCGGACCTTGATGCGGATGTTTGAGGAACACTGTTTTCCTAAGCCATAAAAACACAACGGGAAGCCACACACGTGGTCCAAAAGCCTAAGCATTAGGCTACATCTTGGATGTTTAAACCATCCTAACATGCCATAGATGCAGGTGGCCTGATTCTTGATGTTGGCTATTATCTGTATGTACATGGTGTGTGATACATATAACATAAGACCAGACTGTCAATCACAGTCAACGTCCTCTTTAAGGCACTCCCCAAAAATGGCGGCCATTCGAAATGTGTGTGTTAATGACATTAAATTCTCAACTTGTGATGCAACACATATGGGTCTGTGTGTAAAAGTAAAAGCTCTGTGTCCATTATGTTTTTCAGATCATGCTTCAGCGCCGGTATGACTTCGCGCCCAATGTGTGCGAGAAAAGGGACATCGCCCGGGAGATCATCGCGGAGATACACCGTGTCACCAGCACCACCTTCACTCACACCCAGATAATGCAGCATTGGTCGGACCTGAAACGTCTGCACATGCCCCGGGTGCGGAGGTTTTTTGGAATCCATTTCCCAAGTAAGTACAAAGCAATTGCATGGTATATGTTCCAAATGTATAAGTTATGCCTTTATTTATAATGACTTTTCTTTGGTAGTGTTGGAAATGGATTTCAGAATTCGCCGCACCCGGAGGCGTACAGGCCGACCAGTGCTGCATGAGTCTGCATCTGTGAGTGAAGGTGGTGGATCTCCCGGGCGACGGACCTACCCCTCCTCTGTGGCCTCCTCAGACCAGCCCCTGGACCTTACCACAGAGGAGGGGCCCAACCGCGTGGGCGTGGAGTCATACCTGGCCAGGCATGGGGAAGGCTCTGGTATGTCACTCTTCATGTATAGGCACAAAGATATACATGGCAGGCCAAAAACTAAGTTATCCTTTATTATGTATTTGTAGAAGCTTCGGGTGCGGGTGAGATAGTGGAGGAGGAGGCAGCAGAGATGCTGGAAGTCGATCCTGGCGAAGGTGAGTGATGTCAGCCAGACTGGGAGCCAGATATGTTGGGAATAGTGACTCTATACAAGTACTAACCAAATGTCACATGTTTCTCCAGGGACTTCTTCACAGCATAGCCAGGACCAAGGGCAGCCTGTTGGCCCCAACCAGCCATCTGTCGGCCACCAACTCCGTAAGTCTCCATGCCATTATTCATATTAATGTTTGGTTAGCTAATAACACACACATAACTAAAGGCGTAGCCAATGTGTAGTTCACACTTTCATGTGGGCACTTCGTTAGCTTAAAGAGGACCCTAACTTGTATTAAGAACATAAGAATTAGCCAACACACTGTACCTACAGATTAGAAACATGGAAAAACACCCTTCAGCCATCTAATGCATGTTATTAGACTGAACAAAACCAATATTGTGGAATATGGAATGCACAATATTTACAGGCAGCATGGGATACAGATTGAAAAAAGGAAGGTGCTGCCATGCATTGTGTGAGTGATGACCTTTCCCTCAACCCAGCTATGCTCTGGATTCCCAACGCACCACTGTAACCTACTCCCCTGTACTTTATCCAACTCTCCACTCCTCATTAAGTGTTATGCTTCAGAGTCCAGATGGCGGCGCTGTAATCCCAAAAAAACCCTAAATAACTTTGAGGTGGTGCAGAATCATTTGTGAATAGTTTTTGGTTTTCATTAAATAATGTTGAAGGTCCGGTTTAAGGAGTTTAAACACTTACCTGTGGGAAATGCATTAACTGTATCCCTTTGAAGAAGGACATATGTCATGCATTTACATGTATTTGATTAACCCTAAATCTATTTCCAGCATACAAACCGGTGTGGGACTCCTATTTATGTTTCTTTCTCTATTGGTTACAGGGATGATCCCCCAAACCTTGGCGGGAAAAAAAAAAAGAATGAAGGAGTTGGTGGCCGAGCTGCTGGCCATACAGGCGACGTTGGGGCCAACAGATGAAGAAGAGGATGATGAATAGTGCCCTTGGTCCTGGCTCCTTTCTTTAACTTGTTTTTAAAGTAGTTAAAATTTTAGAAAGTGTTTTATTGTTTTTAAAAAAAAAAAAAATATATTTTTTTACCAAAAAAACCCACAAAATAAAAAAAAAGTGTTTTACTGTTAAAAACAAACAAAATAATTATATATGTTTTACCGAGGCAAAAAAAAAAAAAAGGTTTAAAAAAAAAAACCAAAAAAATAAAAAAAAATTTGGAATTTTATTCCAAACAAAACAAAGAAAATATTTTAAATAAATTATATTTTAAGCCTTCCTAAATGTGTCTTTTCTAATATGCACACACCCAAAAAATTACACAAACCAGAAACAACACACTTAGAAACATATAGACATATGTAAATTATGTGATTTTCTTACGTTTTATGGACCGAGAAATGAAGTGGGATGCAGCCGCTACGGGGTTTAGGTAAGTTTGAGGGACCGAGAAATGAAGTTGGATGCAAGCGCTAAAGGGTTTAGGTAAGTTTGAGGGACCGAGAAATGAAGTTGGATGCAAGCGCTAAGGGGTTTAGGTAAGTTTGAGGGACCGAGAAATGAAGTTGGATGCAAGCGCTAAAGGGTTTAGGTAAGTTTGAGGGACCGAGAAATGAAGTTGGATGCAAGCGCTAAGGGGTTTAGGTAAGTTTGAGGGACCGAGAAATGAAGTTGGATGCAAGCGCTAAAGGGTTTAGGTAAGTTTGAGGGACCGAGAAATGAAGTTGGATGCAGCCGCTAAAGGGTTTAGGTAAGTTTGAGGGACCTAGAAATGAAGTTGGATGCAAGCGCTAAGGGGTTTAGGTAAGTTTGAGGGACCGAGAAATGAAGTTGGATGCAAGCGCTAAAGGGTTTAGGTAAGTTTGAGGGACCGAGAAATGAAGTTGGATGCAAGCGCTAAGGGGTTTAGGTAAGTTTGAGGGACCGAGAAATGAAGTTGGATGCAGCCGCTAAAGGGTTTAGGTAAGTTTGAGGGACCGAGAAATGAAGTTGGATGCAAGCGCTAAGGGGTTTAGGTAAGTTTGAGGGACCGAGAAATGAAGTTGGATGCAAGCGCTAAAGGGTTTAGGTAAGTTTGAGGGACCGAGAAATGAAGTTGGATGCAAGCGCTAAAGGGTTTAGGTAAGTTTGAGGGACCGAGAAATGAAGTTGGATGCAGCCGCTAAAGGGTTTAGGTAAGTTTGAGGGACCGAGAAATGAAGTTGGATGCAAGCGCTAAGGGGTTTAGGTAAGTTTGAGGGACCGAGAAATGAAGTTGGATGCAGCCGCTAAAGGGTTTAGGTAAGTTTGAGGGACCGAGAAATGAAGTTGGATGCAAGCGCTAAGGGGTTTAGGTAAGTTTGAGGGACCGAGAAATGAAGTTGGATGCAGCCGCTAAAGGGTTTAGGTAAGTTTGAGGGACCGAGAAATGAAGTTGGATGCAAGCGCTAAGGGGTTTAGGTAAGTTTGAGGGACCGAGAAATGAAGTTGGATGCAGCCGCTACGGGGTTTATGTAAGTTTCTGGTTGAGGGTGCGCATGCGCAAGATCTTATAAACATACGAACGCACGAATCTAAGAGGCCAAAAACCAATGAAAACCAGAGGCAAACGCAAGTAATTGGAAGAGCTTGACGATGGAAGCAGCCGAAAAAACAGGCTGCCGCCGCAACAGGTGAGCACATGAACGTGATTTTTACGATTGGCAACTGACTGAGGCAAGTTCGGGAGATATCATACGAATGGACGTATCTTTTAGGATAGAAACGTATTTGCTTATTGAATCACTCGCAAGTTCATACGAACGCACGAGCGGACGTGAAAAATAGGATGATCGTGAGCCAAATCCAAGCTGTTACATGTTTCTTTGAATCAACCCAATTGTTCTGAGGTCATGTATTTAATTTTTTATTTATTTATTTTTTTTTTCCTAGGACTTCTGCCTGGCCGAATACGACTATGCCCGAGGAGCTAAAAAACGCCTTGCCATGGAGGTGAAGGCCACTGTGTCCCGGCGCTTCCAGACCGACCTGACCATCCGGGCCATCCAGCAAAAATGGTCTGATTTCAAGCGCCGGGACCCAGAAGGCGTGTACCGCCTATATGATGCCTACGCATCAGGTAAGTTAAAGCTTATGTTCTTTTTTGCCTTTGTGCAGAATCATCTGCTAAGCTGTGTCCTTTTTTGCTCTTTATATTAATTATTTGCTTTCACCCCCTCCACACAGATAAGCGTCCTCCCCTGGGGAAACGTGGGAAGGGATTCCTCCCCCGAACCAGGCAGGCGGACTCGGGGGAGTCATCGGGGGAGGGTCCCTCCCGCGGGTCCTATTTAGAGGACCCAGGGGAGGAAGGGGATGACGCCCCAGAGGAGTGTGCTGCTGGGGGGCAGGCTGGATCAAGCCTCAGCTCCTCACACTCTGAGTCTGAGGACTCTCACCAGGCAAGGGGCCACTCTCAAGCAGGGAGTGAGAGGGAGGAGGGTGGCCCTTTGCCTGGTGGATCTTCTGAGCAGAGTTTGAGGAGCCGAGGCTCCCCGCCTCCTCCTCAGAGCCCTCCCTGGGCTTCAAGTGGCGCTTCATCCCCTGGTGAGTTTACATGTTTTAATTGTTAGTCTGTGACAGGTTTCATCTGACCATTTGTGCTTAGCCCTTGCCATTCCTCTGTAATTTGCAGGGCATCATATAGGCGGCACCTCCATGGAATTTTGGCGTCAAATCCTCCTCGGGCATAGTCGTGGTAAGTGTATGTTGTTAGCCAGCTCATTTTGGAATTTATGTCATTCCTTAAAGTGGACCCACAAACATTGATGATATTGCTTGGATTCTGGCGCCTTCCCTGCCCAATCACATCCCTCACCCAGGGCCACCCCCCAACCAAACACCACAAACTACTTCCCTCTTTGGGGGTGGCAGAAGCCATTGTCCCTGCCTCCTGTGTGGCACTCGAGATGTGTGTGCGCCTGCGCTCTGTTTCATACTGGCATGCGCGTGCGCACACACTGGAGGAGTGATGTGCGGAAGGCAGGGGCGGTGGCGGACTAAAATTGTGTTGCTCTGCCAAAGTAGACTAAAACACTGAATATTCACAATCCTGGGTCTTGGACCACTTTTAACAGACACGTTTCCTGGTCCATTGTCTCAGCTGGTTTGCTAATGTACATTAACATCACAAACCACACTACAGTGCTAGCCAACTGGCAACCACCCCTATGTTTCTGGCCACACCATGATGTGTGCTAGCAATAGTTAATTTACGTGAAGTAGTTAGGGCAAACACATGTTGCACACTGGTAACATTAGCCATTAAATTGGTAATGAGTCATTTACATTGCAATGTAAAGGTTAGTGCCAGATTTTCATAATGGATACATGTGGCAACCATAAACACTTCACATTAACTAATGGACCAGGAATATAGCAAATATCGTTTAACATGTATGTAAACAATTTTTTTTTTTTGGAGGTAAGACTCAATAACCAGATTGATGTCAAAACTTTGGGTGTCATAGCTCCACTAAATGTTGTTTTGTATTTTGTTTTTTTATGGACAGATGTCGCTACGCAGACGGAGGCAGAATTCCTCCTCCCCACACCAGCTCCAGGGACGGCCAGCAGCATGGGCCACCGCCACAGCTGCGATGGTGAGTACATCCAAATTCATATGGGTAAATACTTTTGAAACATTTCTCTTCTAGTTACATTTGTAGAAAGTTTTAATTTACCAATGTGTGAATTTCACACACATCTAGGTTAAATGTGTTTGGACAATAATCCAACATGCCAGTCACCATCCTTGATAGTTGCCTCACATTCTTGTTACGGACACATACGGACTATTTGTGGCGTATAGACAACCAAATGGGGCTGATTAGGTGTTTACCCATAACATTATAGGGCAAACTTCCATCATCCTTAGGCACTGATGTTTGGCTGGGACTAAAGACATAAATGTCCTTACTTGGCCATAAACATTATTACATTTGCAAGAGTTAACCTGGCCCAACACCAAGGGTGTTTAATGTGCATTAAACATTTAATTTGCCAACAACTAACAACTAACACCCCGCGGAACATACGATAAGTGCAGGTACCGCGGGTCCAACCCACCAAGCAAACCCCTAATTATCGGAACTTATCTTCCGCTGGCTCCCGCGCACCACTCCAGACGTGCATTTTTCCCCCCTGGGCCTCTGTGAATGGCCGCCGGGTCCCCATGAGCAGCCAGAGAGTGACATGCGTGAAGAGGCGGCGGAAGAGGAGTGTACATTCCTGTTCCCTGCATAGACGTTAGCGTGCGTTTTTTGTGCCAATCACGTTGGAGCATGGAGAGGTGAGTGGCTATGGATTACTGTGTGTATACACACATCAGAGGAAAAACAGATCTGTGAGCAACAACAAAGTGGGCCAAAACCCATGATAAACTATATTGTGGGTGTTGGTCCACTTTAAGAGTAAAGGTATGTGGTCCTAACATGTTTTCAAGCCAATATTCAAACTTTAATTTAAAATGTTAGGGGCACATTGTTCACCAATGTTAATGTGAGTGTTAGCAAGTTAGAAACACTGACATTACATTGCTACATCTGTGTATGTTGAGTTCCCAATCAAATTCTAATATATTATTTTTAATCACATCTCTACAGCTTGTATACGCCAGCATCGCAGACTGTGGCGGGCCTTCCGACAGATGAAAGGGATGCTGCTGGCCATGAAGAGGCGTCGGAGACGTTAGGGTGGGGGGGATGGCTGCCATGTCAAATTTTAGTGGCTTTGTTGGCCTATGTTGGCCGTGTTGGGCCAATTTGTTTGAATACAATTTTATTTACGAATAACTGTGTTGTTCCTTGACCAGCATAGGTTTAGATTTCAAAAAACCATTATGTCTAAAATTAGGCAGCCATTTTGAGCCAGTACATGTTTACACCATAGTAAGCAATGTTAACTAATGTGGCACATAAATGGTGGCATAATATTAGAGATGATTGAGCAAATCATCCATGACTGTGTATTTCGCTTTCACATGTATGGATAAACACAAATTAGAGGTGGTTTTCAAAAATATATTTACATAAATCATAAGAAAAAGGTTTACAAATTAATATTCTTGGCTGGGTGGCCGGGGAGGTTGGGAGTCATTGCTAGGGGCGGTGTTGGGGGACAACAGTGCAGTAAAAAATATAGACTGCTGTTGTATGAGCTGTTGTAGCAACAACAAAGTTTGGTCCTGCCGCTGTATTGCTTCTGCCTGGCGCTGTATTGCTTCTTCCTGGCGCTGTACAGATTGCTCGATAACATTTGCCAGGCGACCAAGGTCCTGGTTCTGTTGTAGGTTTTGCCGTAACTGGTCCACCTGGCGCTGCAGGGCCTCATTTTGTTGCTGACACATCAGCACCTGATTTTCCAACGCCGCAATGCGCTCATTAGTTCCATCACGCGGCTGTTGGCGACTGTAGTCCTCCAGCATCCGGACCCCTAGTTGGTAGAAATCGGCACTGGTTGGTGCCACACCTCCTCTTGCTGTGGTTGGAGGCTAAACAAATAGTAAACCACATTTTAGTCAAACAGAACCAATGCAGTTATGCCCCTCCAAAAAGTTACCATAAACACTCACTATACAACTTACCCTTGTCTGAGCCTCTGAAGCTTGGCCACATGGGACTTGGGAAGAGGTCCCAGCTTGGGGTTCTGGTTCCGCCTCCTGCCAAAACAACAATGAAAGGAAATGTTACATGTTGCTTCTTCCACTACCCACGAATATGCCAATGGGTTTCGAGGTCGTCTACATCAGCCATGTTACCTGCGTGTCCTCCGGCACAGGTAGGCTCGAGGTATCGCTGCCAGAGAGTCGCAATTCAACATCCGAGATGTCGGGCAAGTTGGCATATGCTAAACAGGAAAATCAGGTTAGTAGGTCTGTGGGCCAAACTCTAATGTAACCTGGTTAGGCTATCGAGGCCATACCTCTAAAAAGTTAAAAAATACACACTAGACCAAAGGTCTCTGTTAAACTCAGATTGTTAACATGTATGTTACAGGACTAAGACGCACTAATTTCTGCAAATCTCATCATAAACATTGCTTAAATTAAACATACCACCAATATCCCAGATGTCTGGAGTGGGGTCCTCACTCGAGCTTGGACCTTGAAAATACATGTGGACACACAAGTTGCCAGAAGCAAGTGGCACAACATTAGAGCCAAAATACAGACTAGAGCAAGGCAAAACCACTTACCCTCATCTCTGGCAGCTGGAACTTGAGGGGCCCTTTCTGGACAGCCACTTCCGATATTCGGGTCAACTAAAAAAAAAAAAAAATGTCTCTAAATAATCAGCAAACTACTACAGGGAATGTTTGGCTAAAAATATGTCCGCAAATATACATTGCTATCACTCAAATAACTAATAGACTGACCCTGGGGAGGCAACCAGCACTCCCAAGAGGCATCTTCAAGTTTACCAAGCAAACATGTAGCTTAGTAGACTAACCAAATTGAACCAGTGTAACCTAAACAGCATAAAGGATACATTATGTATTGCTCTACACACCAACAGGGTCCTGTTGACCGGCAACATCGGAAGTGGGGTCCAAAGATGAACCAGTCACTTGGCCTACCAAGAAAAAAGACGAATGAGACACATGCACTTGAGTAAAAGTGGATCAAGCAAGGTGAACACATGCACTTACCGACATCCAAAGAGTAGGTGGGATCCGGAGGAGATGCTGGGGCCAAGGGCATGGGAGCTAGGCCAAAATAAAACCAACATTGAGCCATAGCTAATGTGCGTAGCAAAATACAACATGCATTAAGGTGTGTGAGCAGCTCTTTCACTAATATTGACTAATCAAGCCAAGTGTGGCTCCCACATTGATATGCCGATATATGGCTACACATCTCTGGCGTCCTACATATCTACACATGTTAGGGCCTTGTTAGTTACTTGCTGTGAGTGTTACAGTGGGCGTGCAATTAGGGCGCACGCACATATTATTAATAGTCAACAGGGCAAACCTTGATTGTTTGAGCTGCTCCCACACCCATTTGTTTATAAAAAAACCAGCAACCAAATTATGGGTAAATACCTTCAATGGCAGACTGGGGTAGCCTTGAGGTTGCTGGAAGGGCAGGAGCTTGGGTGTCCTGAGCCACATCCCGGACAGCAGCATGTGCACCTATGCATAAAGCAACAGACAGAAAAGTTACAAATGTTTGAGCTGTAATGTAATACTTCACAGGTCCTACTGTTAGTTGGTCAGAATGTAAAAATGCAATTCACATACATTAACATTAGGTTATTGTAAAAGCCAGAAAATATGTACCTTCAGCCCAACCGGTGGTGTCATCCCCAGGATCCACACCCTGCAGCCGAGCCAGTGGGATTTTGGCTTTCAGCATCTCCTCATACGGCCTGTAGGTACTCTTTGGAGCCTGGATGAACCCACTGTCCACATCAAGATCGTGATTCATCTTTTTCATAAGGGCCCCTCGCAAAGTGTAGAAGCGTTTCCTGCAGGATGGGCCACTACGTGGGTGTTGAGCTGTGCTACTAAGCTCCACACCAATGGCATCCCACAGTTTGCTTCTTTCTTGTTTGCCTATGGACTTGCTTTGGGAGCCAAATATCAGCTCCCATTTCGCAAGTGTCAGGCGCACAAGATGATTATTCTCAGCCAAATTAAATTCAGGCTCCCTCTTGGCACCTGGGCGCTTAGCCTGGGGTGCTGCCCCACCTTCAGGCTGTGCCCTTTTCCGTAAGGGAGGTCTGCGCACAGCACCCACCAAACTCCTACTCGGCCCTGCTGTGGCCGGCAGATGTCCTGTATTTGGCTCCATCCTGTAGCTGCACACACACACAAATAAACACCCCACAAGCACGCATGCACACTACAGAATGGCATCGCAATCTCTTAGGCTTGGGCAGGTTTTATGTGCTCTAACAGCCAATCCAAAAGCAGCCCACTTAATTGATTCACACATACAGCCCAGTTCCTTCTAGGCACACCTCCACTGCACTGACAGAAGCATGTGTGTTAGCCAATTAACTCATTACAGACCTCATTAAACAAACAACACACACCCAAATCCAACAATGGACTGATGTATCTCAAACCCTTGTGACATGTGCTTAGCCTAACGGCTATTTAAAAAAACAACAGCTTCCCTTTCATTGGTCCCCACCTGATTTTTGGCCCATGTCCGTTAATGCACGCAAGTTACGGCTCAAGTACGCTAGTAGCGCTACTAGCGTGCGCGTGCGCACTCTGTTTTACGCACACCTGGGTCGGCTAATTGGCGCCCGGAAATAGCAGAGCGACGCAAAAGGCGGCAAAGCGGACCTGTCACTTTAGAAAATGAAGTATAAAAGGAAGGAATGTTCTAGCTTCTGCTATTCTTACACTGTGGCAAAGGCTGTGGTGTGGTGCTGTGCTCGCTTCCCTTAGCTCATTTGAGCCTCTGTCTGGTTTCTGTCCTCACTCTCTGTGGCTTGTTGGGTGATTTCTGACATCAGTGCTGTTTCTTTAGGAGCTTGGTTTGGGTGGCATCTGCAAATATTGTGTAGCATACAGCAAGTGAGGCTTGATTTTGGGGCCTTTTGTGGGCTGTGCAGCAACTCCCCTCTTGGTTGTGCTTAACTTAGAAAGCTGGTTTTCAGCAGGCTGGTGGTTTGGACCACTATAGTTCTGGTTTTGTGGTGAGCTGCATTGTAGCGGGTGTGTGTGTAGTGTGATTGTTTGTGTGTGTGTTGTGTGTTAGTGGTTTTTTTTGTTTATTTTTGTTTTTGTATATATCTTTAGTGTGTGTGATGGATAAGAGGGTGATGTATGGTGTCTGGGTGGATGGATGTATGTGTATGCTGAAAGAGCAGGAGGAAAGGGAGCGGGGTGTTGTGAGGCTTAGGGCACCCCGCTCCTTTGCAATCCGCCTTTCAGTATGGGACTTAAGTGACGAGCAGATCAGGAGCCGCTTCCGTCTGAATCGTGCTGCACTACAGTCCCTATATGATCAGATTAAGACCAAAATCGAGCCATCCACCAAACGCACTCATTCCATTCCAGGCATAGTACGCCTGTGTGCAACTCTTAATGTTTTGGCACGAGGGACCTTCCAGGCAACCTCAGCCCTCCTCAGCGGGATAAGCCAGGCTACTATGAGCCGCATACTAATCCAGGTAGTTCTGGCAATTTGTGATTTAATCCCAATTTACATCAAGTTTCCTGAGGATGAGGAAGAGGTTGCCAAAATAAAACATGCTTTCTATCTGATGGGAGGGATCCCGAATGTGCTAGGGTGCGTTGATGGTACACATATCCCTTTCCGCCCTCCCCGTGCACAGGAGCTGTCCTACAGAAACAGGAAGCAGTTCCATTCATTTAATATCATGGTGGTCTGTGACCCAGACATGAGGCTGCGGGCGGTGAGATCGGGGTTCCCCGGCTCATGCCACGATTCTTACGTCTTGCAGCGGACAGTCCTGTGCCGGAAGTTTGATAACAACGAAATGCCAGCTGGCTGGCTACTGGGTAATAAATTAACCATGTCTATGTATTTTGCTAATATGTGGCCTAGTAAGCCAATTTTAACCAAACTACCACCAAAAAACATGTACTAGTACTAATTGCTGTCTCTCTCCTTGTGTTTTTTCTACAGCGGACAAGGGATATGGGCAGAGAACGTGGGTCATGACTCCGGTCAGGAACCCACGGACCTCTGCCCATGAACGCTACAATGCAGCGCATCGCAAGACCAGAAGCATTGTGGAAAGAACCATCGGCCTGCTGAAAGCACGCTTTCTCTGTTTGGCACGGCCAGGAGGAGAGATGCTCTACAGCCCACAGAAGGTTTCCAAAATCATCCTTGCCTGCTGTGTGTTACACAATATCTGTATATCCCACCGAATCCAAGCCCCCGAGGAGACAGCACTGGTGCCAGAAATCCCCAACCTGCCCGCAGATAGAAGTGAGGACACCCAGACTGGCGATGAGCTAAGGGAAAGGCTGATCACTTCTTTTTTTGCGGTAAGCTAACTACCCTTCACTCTAATGCAAGTACTGCACTACTGTTTAAATGTATTTGACCTCCCATCAAAAAGAGCAAAAAAACGCACTAAGGGGGGTGTAAGATGACCCAAACCACTCTAAGGGGGGGTGTAAGATGACCAAAACCACTCTAAGGGGGGTGTAAGATGACCAAAACCACTCTAAGGGGGGGGTGTTAGATGACCAAAACCACTCTAAGGGGGGGTGTAAGATGACCCAAACCACTCTAAGGGGGGTGTAAGATGACCCAAACCACTCTAAGGGGGGTGTAAGATGACCCAAACCACTCTAAGGGGGGTGTAAGATGACCCAAACCACTCTAAGGGGGGTGTAAGATGACCAAAACCACTCTAAGGGGGGTGTAAGATGACCCAAACCACTCTAAGGGGGGGTGTAAGATGACCAAAACCACTCTAAGGGGGGGTGTAAGATGACCCAAACCACTCTAAGGGGGGTGTAAGATGACCCAAACCACTCTAAGGGGGGTGTAAGATGACCCAAACCACTCTAAGGGGGGTGTAAGATGACCCAAACCACTCTAAGGGGGGGTGTAAGATGACCCAAACCACTCTAAGGGGGGTGTAAGATGACCCAAACCACTCTAAGGGGGGGTGTAAGATGACCCAAACCACTCTAAGGGGGGTGTAAGATGACCAAAACCACTCTAAGGGGGGGTGTAAGATGACCCAAACCACTCTAAGGGGGGTGTAAGACGCCAATGTTGGTTATCAAGTTATGCATTTTTTTTTTGGAAACCACAAAACAACTATAAAGATATATACTAACTGCACTTTTCTTATTTTTTCAGGCACAAAGAGATGCACCCTGATCCCTAATTTCCTTTTCAAAAACTTTCCTGGACTTTACTTTGCTTTAGAATTTCTGTTGGACTTTTCATTTTCAATTTCATTTCTGTTTTATTATTAATTTTTTTTTAGAGTAAAAATAAAAAAAAAAATATATATATACATGTGGCTATGTGTTTAATTCTGTTGTAAGTTTCTGTTGTAAGTTTCCTTTTCATTCTAATTCCTATTTTAATTTTCCTTTTTTTTCTCTGTTCTGTTTTTATTTTCCTTTTCGATTTTCCTTTTCTTTCTCAGTTCTGTTTTTATTTTCCATTTCTTTCTCTGTTCTGTTTTTATTTTCCTTTTCTTTCTCTGTTCTGTTTTTATTTTCCTTTTCTTTCTCTGTTCTGTTTTTATTTTCCTTTTCTTTCTCTGTTCTGTTTTTATTTTCCTTTTCTTTCTCTGTTCTGTTTTTATTTTCCTTTTCGTTCTCTGTTCTGTTTTTATTTTCCTTTTCTTTCTCTGTTCTGTTTTTATTTTCCTTTTCTTTCTCATTGGTGGTTTAATTGTATTTCCTTTTTATTTAACAAATAAAAAAAAAAAAAAATTGTGGCTATGTGTTTAATTATGTTTTATTTTGCATTTATATTAGAATATCTGGTTGAATTTAATTTCTCTTTTTTAACACAAAATAAAAACTCTTTAAATTTTTACAAAATGTGGCAATGTGTTTTATTCAGAAGGTACTGGATGGCCAGGACACAGCAAAGCTAACAGGCGCTGTGTAGAATAGCGTGGTCACACTGACTGACAGCGCCTACAAAGCTGAGGGCCAACATCATATTCAGCAATGTAGGCGTTGTTCGCAACAACGCCAGGTAGCGACTGAGGAGGCCTGCTATAGCGAATCGCTACCGCCCGCGGCTGACGCTAGCGGCGCTCATAGCGCCATACTTCAGTCGCTCATCTGTCGCTACCTGGCGCTATTGATGAATCGGCCTCCCCGTCAGTCAAGGATCCACTAATCAAGCGGACGGCGGGGTGATGATCGGGCCCTGAAGCGGCTGGCTGTCGCTGCAGCAGGCAGCGGCGACATCCAAAAGGTAAGTAGGGACCGATGACGGGGGGGGTGGGGGGTAATAGGCCCCTTTTTATTTTTGGTCCGCAGTTCCTCTTTAATAGCTTTTTATATCAGGAGAAGCTCTTGATTTTGTGAAGTCGGGCACTGTACAGTACGTATTTGTATTTCCTTTAAGGTCCCCGTAGCTGATTGTACTAATGAACAGAACAATGGCCTGGCATTAATTCTGAGTATCACCCTTGAGTCCTAGAACAGAATTGTGTAACAAATTGCCGATGTCCCATCCAAAAACTTTGGGAAAAGCTTGTTACGTTATAAGAAAAAAATAGATTATCCATAAACAAGCTGGTACCTCTTATTATAGCAAAGCCGCAATGGTTCCTGGATAGTTCTTTAACTATGCAACTTTACTGGAATAACTCTTTAATCTTATTCTGATCAATCAAGATAGTTGCTCTTTTCCTTAAAATCCAATTATTAAACCAATTCAAGTGGGTTTTATGGAGCATCTGTCTTTAACTATGTTGCTACTTGTTTAAAAGCCGATTAAATACGCATCCTCTGTTCCTGATTAACTAATGTCATTAGCCCAGAAGGACTATGGACACTGTGTTCAGGCAAAGCATGACTTAAGGGGCATCCACTTCCTTACCAACAACTGCCATTAATAAATGAGCACACAGTGAGGTCATCACCGTTTAACCATAATTTGTTTTTGCTCATCAGAATGTCTTGAAGCAAAAATAAGAAGTGCACATTTGTCCTTTAATATATCTTTCAAGGCAGAGAACAAACTTAAGGGCAAAGTCAACAAATATTTAGAAGCAGTTTGTTTCTAGATTTGCACAGTCTTTAATTACCAAAAGAAGCAATCACTTCATTTGGCTAAAGTTCCCCAGGGTTTATTTTAAAATATCCTTGGGGGTCTCATCCTCTTTCTGAAGAACCAGTCCTCAATCTCAGGCCCTTATTTAAACTAGCGTCAGGTAGTGGCTGGTTAATGAGAGGTAGTGACAGGTAGCGACTGGGGAACGCCGGACACGGCACGCAATTACACATTTATCAAGCAGAATCTGTTTAGCGACTGGGATAGCGCCATGTAGCATCTGATTCATCATTTTCACAGCCTCAGCGAACAGCGCCAGGTATGACCTCTTGCAAACCTGTCGCTCTCCCATACATTTCAATGGACGAACCTTTTCTTCTCTTTAAACGGGGTATTTGTTTTTTTTCAAAAAATCACAATCAAAATTCTGTGACCTCTTCTGGCATTGAAAAAGCAGTTTTTTCACAATTTTTTCATTTTTTATATATTACTTCAGAAATGACATTACAGGTCTGGCATTAAAGTGTTCATGTTACAATGCTGCTACAATGTAATTCCATATGTTTTCACTTTGTTACTAGTTGATAGATGCTTGAAAACAGACTTTAAACACACCGCCTCCTGCGCTCTGGGCTTCAGATAAGAAGAGTTGTGTGAGGCTTTTTTTTCTCTTGAATATGTTGTGAGTCGGTCGCTATGAGCAATCGCTACCATGCGCTCCCATACAGCGCTGTACTGGTCAAATAGCGACTCGTCACAATGTATTCAACATTACTGCATTACTATACAACATTACTATAAACTAGCGACTCACGGCCGAGCACTTCGACTACTAGCGGGCGCTCTGAAAATGCCTGCTACAGACGCTCTTCTGTTGCTACCTGGCGTTAGTGATGAATCAGCCTGCCCGTGTTTTCACTTCATTGAGAAGCCTGTTGGCAAAGGGACAATTTTTATACTGTACAAGGAGAGAAAGAAAGAAAAAAAAAAATAGTACAATTTTCCAATGTTAAGTCTACTTTTTTGCCAATTAGCTTTAACCAAAACTTAGAAAAGGTGTTATTTTAACTAAATCACACATTAATTATTGTTTAAAATGATTGACATTGTGTTAAAGCACTTAAAATACTTCATGGCATCGGAATCCCCACCAATATATCCTTAATGGGAATGTCCAGGCAAAGTGTATAAACATCATATTACCTGCTGATGGCTGAGCTCTTCCTTTCTGTCAGTTGTGGCAGTCCTCCAGATTTCCCTTGTAATAGACTACCAATCAAAGAGCTTGACTGGTAGTCTTTAGCTGCACCCCATTGGTCCACTGCTCAATCTTACAGTTTGTGCTATCCCATCAATCTGCTTCCCCTTTCCGTGTCCTTCACCCTAGGTAGTGCCATATCTAATTAGCATATGAATTGTAAAAAGTGTCCAAAAATAATAGATTTTCCAAAAACAAGCTGGTACTTCTTATCATAGCAGCGCAGAGTCACAATGGTTCTTGGATTGTTCTTTAACCGAGCAACTTTATTGGAATAATTCTAGTCAATCAAGATAATTGCTCTTCTCCTCATGTTTTGTGGATCTCCACATATCTGTCCCTATTTCCCTGCTGCTGTACTAATGACTCTACCTGTGTGGAGATCCCCAAAACAGCCTAGGACCCATTCTGGCGACTTATTTTTGGCACAAGCTTTGGCTGAGGTGTCAGCCTAGTTTGCCCCAAAGCAGTGCAACCCCCTGAGACATCTCCCTGTGCTCCCTATGGTCAGTCTGCTCCTGTGTGTGGGGAGTGCTATAGTGCTATAGAGTGCTATAGTATATATATAGGCTTAGAGAAACACTGTTACAGTCAGGCACAGCCAGATACAGCCCAGAATATAGCGGTGATCTGAACATCCTCCTATTTAGCCTGAAGCGTAAAACGATTTGTTTTATTTAACACCTGAACTCTGTGATTTAGCATGGCCCTTCTCCCCAGTGCTACTAATCCCATGACCAGGTATAAGGGCTTGTATCCTCAGAGCTTGCATGTGGTGGCATAACAGCACATAGTGCCTTTTGGCAGAGGTCCTATACTTTTCTAGGGGTTCCTGGTATTTCCCATCAACCCATCTGTGGCCTCATCTGGCATCTTTTTCTTCAAGCTCTCCAACCTTATCCTGGCAGAGGAACGTCACAAGTTCCACAGGAAAAGGCTTTCATACCTTGGAGGCATGGATTTCCCCACAGCAAACAGATTTGTGCCCCTCTAAGAATAATTGCCAGAGATCAGTGCAGACCAGCACCCTGCAAGAAGTTGGCGAAGATCTTCAAACAAGCTGCTGGAAACAAAGTACCAAAGTAAGGAGCCAGCATTAAACCAGACCAACAGCCTGGCACAGTTGGAAAAGAAAGGTAGCAGCCCTTTTCAAGCTTCCTCTCCCAACTGAAACTTGAAATGCACAGTAACAGGAAGCCCAGCATGACTTCCAGTTTGCATGTGGCCTGCAAGCCCATGAGTGGCCATCTTGTTTTTAAAATTGATCCCAGTAGGCATTAAAAAAAGGTAAATTATTTTTTATGTGCAGCAATTTAAATGGCCCTGGAGAGGGATGCATATGAGGACTCTTTGTTGTGTTAGTCTGATTTAATTCATGTTTGACTGTTGGTCTGCTTTAAATTAAATCTTTTTTTTTAGGTTACATTTAATCTTTCATTTAAAATGTAAGATTTTTTTTTTTAAATAAAGTTTTTTTTTTTAAATAAAGTTTTTTTTACGTTATTTTACACTACTGGTGGACTGGTAAGTGGTCCTAGGAACCTTAAGGGCATAGGGGCACCATGGATGAAGGCCTGTGAACCCTTGGGATATTAGCCCCTACACCTGGTGCACGGGGCTAGTAGCCTCACAGGAAGGTGTACACATGCTTGGCACGCCAAGGCAAGTCCCTTGATGCCTACTTTAAAGGAGCACTATCGCAAAAATTGGCCCAATGATAAAAATTCATATACATTTTCTGGATGGCGGTAGAAGAGGACACTTATAGACCTGTCATCAAGAAATATCCAGCCAGGCTTTTTATTTCCTTTAATGGAAGAAAAAGGACATCCGAGGTGACAGGCTCTGTTACCCCTGATACACTAAATCTGTCTCCCCTGGATTTTATTCCTATCATGAGCGAATAAACCACAAGCTTGGTGGGAGCTTTATTCTGTTCGGGTGTATAATTGACCCCCCCTCTCATTAGCTGGTATGTATATATGTATTATTAATATTACACAAATTTGCGATAGTGCTCCTTTAACGTACTACCTATCCCTTGCTCTCTTGGTTTAGATGTTTGGATGATATGGTTTAGATGTTTGGAGGATAGATTACATGCTAGATTTTGACCCTAAAATGTAAGGCTTTGACCCAAAAAAACTCTTGCTGAATAAATATAATACATTTTCTTAGGTTAAGAACATTTCTAAAGTAAGTATGCATAAAGATAAATCAGTATAAAGACATTGATACAATTAAAACCATCCGTTCAGCCTTAGGCTCCCATATTGAGGCATTAACTAACTGCTAATTAGAGGGCAGCATGCAAGGCTTGTTCTGCATAGCGTTAAAATGGTGGATTTTGTTTTGTCAACCTTCCTGAACTTCCTATTCTCCTGTAAGCAAGCACAGTAATACGGCGAGAGAGAAATATGGGTCTCAGTTGGAAATCCATTTCATTTGCGTTATAATTTAAATCCTGACAGATCTCTGGTTGCGTACAATATTGTTATTCACAGTGCAGACCTGCTATCAACTTTTATATGGTCTGTAAGGAACCTATAACTTCTTACCGAGAAAATGTGCTAAATGTGAATAATACATTTCTATTAGAAAATCAAATTCAGATTGAATTTCCTCAATAAATCTGGATAAAATGTCAGTTTGAGTGTTCATAAAGAAGCTATAAAAAATAAACACTGTCAGTTTAATTGAAAAATCTGCTCTCGGACAGAAACTATGCAAAGCGGGCTGTGGCTGATAGATGTAATGGTTATTTAGTGAGGGCCAGGCTCACCTGTCAGAATGCGATCCCCCTTCCATCTCCAGAGGGCTTTAAAGACATCATGGACCATAAAAGTGTCTGGTGGAAAGTTTTCATATATTTTTCAGGGTGATAAGCTGAGAACACTCGAGAGATGGGAGGTTGAGTCTAAAAAAAAAAATAACGGCCAATAATTCCATATAATGTCTGGAACTTTTGAGGAAACACATAGTATACTTTGTATTTTGTATATTTAAGCAGGCCAAAATAAATTAATATGTTCATATATAGCCCATCACCATCTTCCTGATAGTGAAGTGCAGTATAGTGTTAAACTAGCCCCTCTGTTGAGTGCACCATAAAAATATCACTATATTAAAGGTAATTGTTACACCATAGCGTCAGCCTACATTTGGCACTGTCCTTAACTGTTTTCTGTTTTTAAATTGAACAAGAAATGGCTGAGATCAAGGTTTACAGTTTCACCGTATGATTTCTCATGCATAATAGGTGTGTACTGTAAAAGCTCTAGACCCTGCTTCAGGCAACCTGGCTGTGCTCCCTCCCTCTTTCCCTTTTGCTTGAAGACATTGGACCCCAAGCACTCCCAAACACATGCGTGCACCCCCCCACTCCCAAACACATGCGTGCACCCCTGCACATGCACACACTCCCAAACACATGCGTGCGCCCCCCCACTCCCAAACACATGCGTGCATCCCCCCACTCCCAAACACATGCGTGCACCCCTGCACATGCACACACTCCCAAACACATCCATGCACCCCCAAACACATGCACACACCCCCTCGCTCCCAAACAAATGGGAAGGAGATATTCCTTTCGCTCTTTTTCCCTTTTCCCTACATCCCTCTATCTCCATCTTTCTTGTTCCTTTTTTCCACCCTCTTTTAAGTATTTTTCTACATTCAAACTTACTTATCTTTATCTTTCAATGCATTGGTGGGATGTAGTGACACATTTCTCTCTCAATCACTGCTTCAGCCAAAGCAGCCAAATCTGCATGAAAAGGCTTCCATCAATGGAGAGGTCTGCAGGTGCAGAATGGGGGGGGGGGGGCATTTCTAGGTAAGTATGCATATCTTGATAAATAATATGCATATCATAATAAAAGTGCCTAGGGCAGCAAAAACCCTAAATACCATGATGAGACGGAAGTAACAAGCAGTCTCAAGGAACCATGGGTGACTTGGAAGCATTTGGGACACATGAAATTCAAGAGAAACAGTCTGGGGAGCACACAAATACTCCCCAAATGTTTCCGTCTGTTCCCTTTAGACCTCTGATCTGAAAACTGGAAAATAAAAATTACCTGTACTGCCCTTCTTTCTGCGCTCATTCATTCTACTCCATGTGCCATCGTAGGGCAGCACCATATTGCCTCCCCAGGATGCACTGTGCCATCCTCCAGAATCTTGCACCTGTGCAGGTGCTATGGAAAAGCTGTGAGACTTGCAGAGCGTCTTGTAGGGCAAGGCGGGGCGAGGTGAGGGGGGCACAATGGAGTGGCACGGCTAAGCCCTGCAGTGTCGGTCTTAGATGGCTAAGATACCAGGTCCTTGGGAAAAGCAGCAGAATGTCCAAAAGGTATGCAGAGCCGGGGAGGGGTATAATAGGACCTGGTCAAAGAGAAGTCCATTGTTCCTCTTTTAGGGATGATTTTTTACTGTTCCGTTTCTCTTTCCCCTCTTGAGCCAGCCTATGGGAAGTAGCAGCATTAACCACTTCAAATATCTGCCCAAAGCTATGCATGATGGGTAAAAGCATCTACATGCATCAGACTTTCACTTCAAAGCGCACCAAGTTGAAAATAAAAATAAGCGCAGGCTTTATGTAGGTTGTGCTGCTTCTCCTCCTTGTTGCTTCCGGGTTCATGTAGCATGGAAATCCATGCTACATATACCAATTGGGCAATGCAGACTTTTGGCCAATGATTGAAGTCACCTTTCAACAGTCTGCAGTTGTCAAATCCTGTGCCGCTGCATACTGGCCTGTATGAAACTGAATTGGCCAGTGTTTTGACTTGGACTTGAAACTGGATTTGAATCAAGCACTGGAAGGATTTTGGGATGCGTACACCCTCCCAAGTGCAGAAAGACGGCAGAGTAGGTGGCGCATTCATGGATCCGCCAGATGGGTGAGTAAGGAGCTGATCGCTGATAACTGATAAGAGTGCAGCTGTTTGCATGCTTATCAACGATATATTTTACATGTTTTAGCGTGCATGCACATGCGCTTTAAAGTGGACCAAAACCCAGGATTTTGACTATCCTGGGTTTTGGCCCTTCCTCCGGGGGCACCCCGATTGGGGGTGCCCTGCTGTGTGAAACCCCCCAGATCGTCAAAGCCAACTCACCTCTTCCCGGTCCTACTGTGCATGCGCGGGCGCTCATCCAATCAGCACGCTCAGGGCTGCTGACGTCACGTTGTCTAAGCCTTCGTCTAAGGCTAGCGGCTCCGAGTGCGCTGTCGGCCACATCCCCCGCTTTCCTCTAACGCCGGCTAGCACGCGCCCTGCTAGAGGGATAGCGGGGATGCGACTGCTGCTCACGCATGTGGCATTGGTAAGTGTATGAGGTGATCTGGGGGGTTTCACACAGCGGAGCATCCTGATTTTGGATGCGCCGGGGAGAGGGAATCAATCGGCCTGGGAATCTTATAGAGGGTTTTGGTCCACTTTAAGCCTGCTTTAAAAACCCTCATGTAGTATAGTTAAAAGTATAGTTAAAACTCACTGTATTAAATATTTGCTTGTAAAATGCATTTTGCATATACTATTTAACTGAATTACAGTATAGCCCCATAAATGTTTATATGCTCCCACAAAACACTCAGAAGTTCATCCAACAGAAAAGCCATTAATAACGAAATAAAGAAAATTTAGTGATGGTGACATACTTTGTTCTTTCTGACCCTTATAGATTTTTTGTAAAATGAACTTCAGTGACCGAAAAGAAAATAAACTGTAATATTTCTAAAAGAATCACAGACAGCAAAATTGTCATTAAATCAGCTATGAGCTTCCTTGCACTAATAAAAAGTGAACGAAATGTCTCTAAAGGTTTAAGCCCTGCAGTGACAGGCAGTGACACAAAGGCTCACAACTACTATAGAGGAGAGCTGACAAAGCCAAGAAGTAAATGCATAAAACATTGCGCCCATAAAATCCCTTAACAAAATACTTTGACATGATGTATTTTATTTGCTTTTTTCTTTTTACTCACAGGTGAATTTTGACTTATGACTTTTTGACATATGTAATAACTTTACTTATGCGGCCTGATTCAGAGCCTCTCTCCCAAACATTCCCGTCTTTGGTCTCTTTTCCATGTCGGGTTATTCAGAGCCTTGTTTTTGTGGCCAAGTTGTCCTTTTTGCGGTAAATTATGGTATACGTACACCAAACCGAATGTAAAGGCCGCAGGTTTCCAGTTCAAAATTAAGCCATCTTTTTGCTAGCGGGAAAACTTGAACGGACTTTTGTTGCTAGTGAAAATTCAGCCTACATCCTCCGCATCTATGATGGAGCCCCTTCACAAGTTCTGTAAAGAGTGCAAGTGTCTGCAGCCATGGGGGCTGTTAACCATGCACCTTTCAGAGCTTAGGCATACCCGCAGTCGCCTAGATATTGATCAGATGACCAATCAGCAGGTGTTCGAATTGACCTGACTGAACCACCTTTCTCTTTAGAGTTTCAGCCATGGTTGGCCCCTGCCACAAGAAAGGGGCATCCAGTTAGAGGTATGATCAAACTGGCTGGCTGCTTTCAATTCTTAGCAAATGGTTCCTTTCAGAGGCTAGGGACACTTCCAGTTGGCATGTCCCAGCCTTTGCTGAGCCATGCCCTGACTACATTTCTCGATGGCATGGCTGTCCCACAGGAAAAATAAATCCCTTTCCCTGACAACATGACAGCCTGGAAAGCAGTGAGGTTGGGTTTTTTCAACATTGCAAATATGCCAAGTTTCAAGGGCACCATTGATTTTATGCATGTGGCCCTGGTTCCCCCAGCTGCTCAGGAGTATATGTTTTGGTATGTTGAGGTACACATTGCTCCTCATTGTAGCTCTCCTCTCTTGAGGCAAGCCTAGCTTCCCCTCCCCCCAAACAGTTTCCATGTGTCTCAGTCTATTTAGATCCACATAGCTCCTCCTTTTTGTCACTCTTCTCTCTTGAGACTAGCCTAGCTTCTCCTCCCCCCAAACAGCTTTCCTGTGTCCCATTTGGCCATTGTTTTACTTTATTTTTGCTGTTCATTTGTTGTTGCCAGTCTAGTGACCGTTTTTTGTCTCTATCTTCTTTTCAGCAACCGCAAGATGGGCCACTCTCTTAACGTTCAATGTGTTGTGGGGCCGATTCTTCACTTTTGGCCAGCTTCCCTGGTTCCTCCCACAATTCATTTATCTTGAGGGGTGCCGGTTTATACACCCGCTTTGAGAGTGGCAAGCTGAATGGTGGTTGGCTTGTGGGTAAGTCTGTTTATTGCTGCAGTGGATCTCCCTGTTTATTGTTTGCTGCATTTGCAATGTTTTTGTCTTTTGTTATGTGCCCGCTTTTGTAGTTGGTCCAAGTTTCTAGTGTTAGCCGATTGCTCCCCCTCCCTGCCTCTCCGCTATGGACTGCAGTGAGACCCGCACTGGGGTCTGTCCTGGGGTCCGCATAGTGCTCCTGTGTCCTGACCGTTTGGTCCGTGGTGCACTGTGACAAAACCTCCGGGAGACCTGGTACAAATGTAAGTATGTGCAAGGACATGCAGACTACATGGGATGCCCTAGATGCCAGCAGGGGGAAGAAAGGCAAGTATGTGCAAGGACATGCAGACTACATGGGATGCCCTAGATGCTAGCAGGGGGAGAAAGGTAAGTATGTGCTAGGACATGCAGACTATCATGGGTACAGTGGCAGGGGAGGGTTGGAAGCACATTAAAATAGCTGGTTACAATAAAAAAGACGTGCGCCGGTAAGCCACGCAAGAACACGGCACACCAAGAACAATGGGATCCACAGCAAGTTACATCCAGAAACAGGTAAAAACGCAGCTTCCGGAACTACTTCGGCTGCAAATACCTTAAATGCTTGGCTTAACCGTATGCGCTCGCAAAGCAAATATGGACGCTTACGCATGAACTAACTTTTCTTGGAACACGGCTGTGAATGATTTGTGTGTTCGAAATTTCCAGGTTACCCAGATCAGTTCCTGAAAAAAATGAGCAAGCTCTGAATCAGGCCGAAGGGATCAGCTATATTTTTGGGACTAGTTAAAAAAAGAAAGAATATGCTCAATTTGTCCTGAAATTACCCAGCCTGGGAGAGTCCACACAATGCATCAGAATACAGCATTTGTAAACTATTTTCGGGATGAAGTTACCCTCAAAGGAAATCTGTGTCTTGCTCCAGGAAATAAACGTGCCCTCCTATATATTTAAGTCTCAATAAAGTGTATGTGGTTTATCCATGAGAAAGTACACAACATGTGCTCATCCGAGAATAGGACATTGCAAAACAAGCTCACAGAATATGACTATAAACAGTAACTGTGATGGTAACTGTCTAGACAAACAATCTATACACATGATTGCACTAATTCCCTTGATGAAGTTAAAAGTTCGACTTTTTTTATAGCCAAAATGAAATGCATGTGCATGTGGTATTCATTAATTTAAAGGATTTTATATGGAAACAGAGAACCCGCCCTACATGAATTACATTGATTTTAAAATAGGTTTATCAATGTCAGATTCCTTATTTAAAAGTATTGTCTTTGCTGGGATGGAATGATCGGTGCATGGTTTCTGGTGAGATTTTTACCCCAGTGCACACTCGCGCGATTCAGCAGGCACCTTTTTTGGCGAGAATTTGTGCCCAAGCTATTATTCCCATGTAGAATAAATATATCGCACATGCGGTCACGGTCACATGAATTAAGGACCACAATTGAGGAATAACTCCTGATGGCCTCATGGCAGGTCAGGAACAATAGACCTAATTTAAAATGCGCAGCTCAAACGCGAAAGTGACCCAGCCTCAAGAATCCCAAACTGATAGTGTTCACACCTCATGCAGCCAGTGCAGACCCTGGCACAGCTAGCAAACATAACCCCACTAACTCAACTCACCCAATGACTGCACTGCAGCACTGATTGGGTGACTCAGCAGTCATTCACAGTCAGTGCACCTTGGAAAATGTGGAAGAGATGCCACTCCTGGAAGCGGCTCGGGCACTAAGTGCAATTGTTTTTTTTTATTTTTATTGTCTAATTGGGCTGGGAGGTCAGAGTATTTCGGGTTCCTCGAGTTCGAACGAACTTGCCGTAAAAATTGGGTTCGGGTTTACCGAACTCGAAAGCTATTGAAGTCAATGGGCACTCCAACTTGGGGGCCCAAAAATGGCTGTAAAATAGGGGTAGCAAGGGCTAGAGGGCTGCAAATTGAGGGCACACCAGGGCGATTGTCCTGCACTAAATGGGGTAGGGAAAGTACTCAAAAACATAAATAAAGAAAACAATTTAAATGGGTAAATCACGAGTTACCACCAGGGAGATCAACCTGAACTGAGGGTCGGGGAGATGGCTTTTATATTTGGAGGCCTCCATGCAATCTCCTTGAAATTTCTGATGTTACAGAAGGGGAGGGGCCTAGAGAGAATTTTCCTCATGTCATCCCTCTAGACAGTTCCCCTTTTGTGACATCATCATATGTAACATCACAGAGTTTCCACCAATTCCCCGCTTCTTAATATTAAAGACACTCTCTGGAGGCTTATCAGGAGTAGGGATGAATGGGGGGAAACCTGTGTCCGAAGAAGGTAAGTATAAGTTAATTAAGATTAATAAAGTATTTTTTGCAAAATGTGTGTGTTTTTTAATACCACACTTTCACGTTGAACTGCTAAGGAGTCTCATATTACCAAAAAATATTTCATCCCAGGTCCAGGCCGAAGAAATCCATGATGAGCCGCCGGCGAGGGCAATTGTGGAAACTCTGTCACGTAACGTATGGTGTCACCAAAGGGGAGGGGCCTAGAGGGGGTGACACGCGAATATCCTCTCTAGACCCCCTTTGAGATTCCATGGAGGCTTTTTTTTATTTGTAACCCCCCCATCTTGCCTCATCGCCAGTGTAGGGCGGCAGGGCGGGGTGGGTCATTAGATGAGTGAAGTTCTGCTTTAAATTGCAGGCCTGTAAAAGCGACATTCAGTATGACACTGAAAAATACCATTAAAAATAAAAGGTCAGGCTATTCTTCTTTAGATAAAAATTGTATGCACTGAAAAAAAATACCCAAAAATATTTAAAAAATAAGCGCACATGCAGCACTGAAACCCGAAGAAATAGAAATAAAAAATAAAATGTCAGGCTGATAATCTTCGTTGAAAATGTTATCTAATGAAAAATGCCCCAAAATGCAACCAAAAATATAAAAAAATAAACACAGGCAGTTTTAGTGTTAAATTGCATGCATGTAAAAGTGGTGTTATTAAAACACTAAAAACTGAAAAAATACAATTAAAAAATAAAAAGTCAGGCTATTTTTCCTTCGATAAAAATTTTAGCTAATGAAAAATCTGGCTCTGGCTCTGAAACCTCCACCATCTTCCCTATAGAAGACTGTGTGGCAGAACAACCCCCATCATCCCTATAGCAGAATGTGTGGCAGAACAACCCCCATCATCCCTATAGCAGAATGTGTGGCAGGACAACACCCATCATCTTCTATAGCAGACTGCAACAAAACCCCCAATTTTCTTCCATAGCAGACTGTGACATAGCCCCCACATTCCATAGCAGAGTATGACAAAGCCCCCCATCTTCCATAGCAGACTGTGACAAAGCCCCCCATCATCCCATAGCAGACTGTGACAAAGCTCCCCATCGTCTATAGCAGACTGTGACAGAGCCTTCCATCATGTTCCATAGCAGACTGTAACAAAGCCCCCCATCATCCATTGCAGACTGTGACAAAGTCCCCTATCTTCCATAACAGACAGTTGAATAGATTTTCTCTATTTCTTTGCCACAAAGAAAAATGGCATGATGCAACTTTCCCCAAAGTCAGTTAACTATCAAAAGTCATAAAAACAGTGTCAGACTGGAGTACCTTGGACCCACCAAAGGAAATCATTATAGGCGCACGCACAAAGGAAATTATTCTTGGGACCCACTGTTCAGTTATATAGAAATAATGCAAGGCCATCCTTAATTACACTGTTGTAAACAACAAAGGTAACTTACTGAATAGATATTAATCTCACAGAACAATTCGGGCAACTCTAGGGTCAATTCCGCACCTTGCGAGAACACATTTCACTTTTTGACACAATTTTTTTTTTACATAGACTGCGAGCATCTATTGAGGAATAAGGATACAGATGCCAAATGGGTGTGCTTTAAATCATTTGTGAGTACCAACAAATCTATTCCTAAGGGGAACAAGTATAAGCGGCTAAAATTAAACCCGTTGTGGCTGACACCTGCGGTTAAAAGGGCAATAAAGAATAAGAAAAGGGCATTTAAAAATTACTGCCCTTACTGACTGAGCTCTCAGCTGTAACCCTTGAAACGTATAAATGAGTAAATAATGAATGTAAGAAAGAAATAAGGTTGGCGAAAGCACAAAATGAAAGAGATGTGGTCAAAGAAAGCATAACAAACCCTAAATGTTTTTTCAAATATAAATTAAAAAAAACTCAATTAGAACAGGTAGGTGCCCTAATTAATGATAATGGGGAAATAGTCACTGGGGATGAAGAGAAGGCAGAGCTGTTAAATGGATTCTTTAGCTCTGTGTACAAGAGTGGAGCAAGGATCCAACACAGGAGATGCCACTGATAGCAATAGCCCAAGTATAATACTCAGAGAATTTATGGCTTTATTTCTCTCATGTGAAAAAACTTGTGTTTCAGGGAGTGTTTTTTGGTGAGACCTTTTGCGAGAGAAATTTTTTTTGTGTGGGCTTTTCTCCCCTGCTCAGGTCCAGGGGACCCCAATACCAGTTCCCATGGTACGGCAGGCACCATGTCACTAGCAGTTGAAATGGCAATACCCTGACCCGATTACCCACACCCACTCTTGGGGCACCGGGGGGAGGGAGAGCCCAGTGTCCACGGCCCCAACTGCAATCACTATCTCTAGAGACTAGATGCCCCCCATGTAGAACAGATATAAGTGTTTTCCTTGGGTGATGACATCCAGGATTGTCCAGACAGAAAGTCAAGGAAGATACCCTCCCAATAAGAGTTGAAAGACCTCTGATTACATGTTGTCCTGCACATATAGCTCTTCTGAGCACACCAGCTCATTCCCATTTTACCCAAACCCACAAGAAAAAGATTTTGGCTAGAGTTGCACAACAAAGTCAGACTATCATGACATTAAGCTCTGAGTTGTATTGTTTTGTACTTTCTTGGAGCAGTGTCACAGGAAGATGAGCTACTGTTTCTGAACTTCTACAACTGTCTTCTGATGGAATTGTCAAGGAAAGTATTATTTTCAGAGCAGTATGAATCACAATCATTGGTCTGGGAGGATGTGTATGCCTGAAGCCACATGTTACAGTTTAAAGTCACTGAGTCATGCTAAGAGGTCCTTTGAGGAAGACCACAGAAATGTTTTCTGACTTTCCTCAGTAATGTTACTTAATAAAACAAACCATGTTTAATTACTGCAACATGTGCCCGACAATGGTATATTTAATACGTTAACATAAGCAACGTCTCTCTGCATCTGCTTATAAGCCAGGAGCTAGCACCGTGTACGCTTCTTATAAAATCGTCCTTTGTTGTTTTTTTTTTTTCTTTTCTTGTGGTTTGCCCACGATGACTAAAAAGAAATACTTCCTAAAATAGACCAAAAACTTAACTATTTTCAGCAGTCCCCAAAAACAGAGCTGGCACTTTACATTGCATGATACTTATAATTGCACTTTGCGAGATGGTCCATCTGTTTCACCCTGTTCTGTAGGTAAAGCAAAGAGTGCAATTCAAAGGTCTAATTAAAGGTTTTTTGGGTAAAGTTATAAAAAACATTCCAGATATAATCTCTCAAAGTGTATTATGATCATTGATAAACATCTTGGTTGAATTCTTGCTTGAAAAAATCTATAGATGTAATGATATATATGTATATATACAGTATATATATATATAAATATAGAGAGAGAGAGAGAGCGAGAGTAGGCATGAAGTGGGTGGATATATCACCTAGGATGCTCTGCTGGGTGACATGAAGGGAAAGCTGTTTTGCTTCAGTACTGTTAGAGCACTGTACTTTGTTTATTAAAGTTTTCAAGGAAATTTTTTTTGGACAGCAGGTAGGTTGGTATTGGGACCTGCCGTTCTCCTCCTTTACCTGTGCTCCTCAGTCCACAAAGATGGTTAAGGTTAGCCCATTAAGAGGCTAGAAAAGGGGCTGCAAGCTAAGCAGTCTGGGGCGAAGATGTGTGATTAGAAAGGGCATGGCTTACTATGCAAACCCAGTAAATAAGACACTTATGCTGCATGCCTTCTGACTATGGACTTGCTGTACTGGTGAGGAAACCAATTTGTCTTCATGTGTAACCCACGATGGAAAGGATTTATGCCGTTTATGCTGCACCCTTTTGTATACTGAAACCTTTGGTTGGAACTGAACAGCAATTTCACCACAAACTGGAGACTTCATGTGTACTGAAAGGATGTTACCTTCTGCACAGGCACCATGCAGTGCTTGCTATTTATGATCTCTTTTTACAGCCCAATATTGGCCCACCAGTTCATTACCCCAAATATTGTACTCCTTGTAACAAAGCCAATTTTTCTTTTTAAACCCAAAACCTCAAATATTTTCTGGTGTATAATGATCCCTTCTACAATCTCTCCCAACATCGGTTTTGAAATGTTTTACTGTGAGGGATTCCAGACATTGCTGAGACAGACTACACCTAAGCTCTAAGTGGATACGACTGACCATCTTATCACATCAGCTGTCATTTTGGGTGCTGGGGATGTTTTGGACACTGAATTTGCCATGTGCTTAATCATACTGCAGCGGCCAGGAGAAAGCCATAGAGGGAAAGTACGGTAACACACCCTGTTTTTTTACTGTTCAGGTAAGCTGGACCTGTAGTAGAATTCCATGGCTTGCCCCATACACCCATGCTGGTGCTTTTCAGGTTCTCACCAGTGTACTGTACCATGCTTTTTCCTATTTTCAGATTACTCAGATGTGTACTCAGATCTGAGATGTAAGTAGGTGTTTGCTGTGCCAACAGGAAAACGCCACACTTTACTGGCATTTCAATGAAGCTTGCTTCCCTTGCCAAAAGTTGCATGGTCTCTTAATTAAAATGTAAGCCATGGTAAAAGGCAGTGACAAGATGATTTGGACACAGTTCCTATGAGCTTCACAGAAGAGATCCCTGTAGAAAGTTATGAAATCAAATTAAAATAGTTTTACCCTTTCATAATTTTCACAATATACAGAAATGACAGTTAGCTCATGCGATTACCTGCGGTAGTAGTAGGTTGTCCACAAACAGAACAGGACAAACCGTTATATGAGTTTGAAAGGTGATAACTATATGGAATATGAAATAGAAGCTGGTTTTGAGAATCTGACGTCTAAACCAAGGGGTCAAAAAATGCACAATTCCATTAGGAACCAGAATTGGCTTACACAAACTAGTTCGACCTTTTGAAATGTAATTAGGGGGGATTTAAAATGGGAAGGATTGGCCTTATGATTGGGTAACGTGTCAGGGCTAGCTTTACTAAGCAGACTTTTATCTGTTTCCATGTTACCAGAAGACACCTCTCTGGAACAACAGTTAATTATTTTTGTTACTTTCTCCACTGTTATTTTAATAAGCAAAGTTTTGGTATATGTTTTAGGCACTTGTCCTTATGGGTAAAATAAACCTTAAATCTGACCAACACCCTTACAAGAAACAGTGCTTATATACATCCCTACCCAGGGCAATTTAGATTGCTGAACATAAAAATGAATTTGTCTTGCCATGATCAATTTCCCCCCTCAATGGCGTCTTGTGGACCTGCCAGTGGACTGCAAAGAGGTAGTGCCATTGGGTTCCCGGGCATTGTGGGTTATGATGGTTAAATCTAGGCAGCTACACGGCTGGGATGCTGGGAAGGGAAAAAGCCTCCCGGGTAATCCAAGATGGCCAGGGCATTCAGTACTTGATGCATGAGCAAATGTAAGTGCTGAAAAAGTATTATACATGCAGATGGGGCAAATCAGTTTTGGGGGTTTTATCTTTTTTTCAACTGTTCACAACTGTTGCTTCTGTTCAAAACCTGAAACAATCCAAAATTAATTTTGAAGAAAATGAGTGCTTAGATGAGCACAGGGAAGACAGGGAAGAATTATTGTTGCAAATACTCATCACCCAGCCCCATCTGGCTTAACTGCTCTGCAAAATTAGACCCTTGAGTTGATACTGGCAGTAGCACGGTCTGGGGTCTCCTTCCAGGATTCAAGCTGCCACAAGGACTCCAGGCAACAAGACCGCTCGTAGGTAATTTCGGAAACCAGTTCTACTGAGGGAGCAAGGGGAAGTAAGGACAAATGGGGCTTGCATGGGGTGTATACTCCGGGGTCCAACATTCATTTTCTTAAAAATGGGCATTGGTCCACTTCAGTGAGTTATTCCAGAGATACGTTTAGGTGTGCTATTTACTTGTGTCTTGTATTCTTAGCTGTGTGCCATCGTACATACATTAAATCTGTGTGAGATTGTAGAGTGTGTGGTTGTAATGCTTGTTTACTGTTTAGGGTATATCAGTGCCCGGAGGATTCTTGGATATCTTAGTGTATTTGGGCATGTAAGAGTCTCAAACAAGCCTGCCGTGCCTATCTTTAGTGGGGCTAATTGTGGTGGCGTTACCGAGAATCAGCATGTTTACAATTGTAGCTCTGTCTGGACTTAGCATTGCCACGACAATATGGTCGCCTCTGCCTCACAGAAGTGATATTTCTTACCAGCAACAATTGTGAAAATGATCAATACCTTTGCATATAGCGTTCCTTACAGCAGATATACTGTGAGATTATTCCAGAAGAGGAAAAATCCTAAAAAAAAAGAAGCAACGTTATAAATCCGGAAAGAAAATGTGTTAACGTAAGTGAGGAATTTGGTCAGAACTGCCAGCTGTGCTTTACTTTCGTAACCAATTTAAACAACTGTACTTTTGATGAATAAAGAATTTCCTTTCGGGACTAAATTACAGGCCTTGTCACAGAAGCTGTTTTGTGAGCTGTTATTTGGAGTTAGTCAGTCCCCCACCCAAAAAAAAACAGGCATAGCCAGAAGCTAGTGCAATATTTACTACAAACAGCTCACAGTCCAGTCACAACCCCCAGACATCTCTCTATTTCCAGCCTTGCTTCCGGGCTGTTGCTTAGTGATATGTGTAGGAAAAGCCCATTTTAATGAAGTAAAACAGACCTCTGTGACACACTAGCTCCCTTTCCACAACTAGCAAAGCCCTGCAAAGAAATTCGTTACTTTTTCTAGCAGGGCTATGTCTGACTAGGACCATGAAATATGGCAGCACGCTGCAGCCCTGCAGATCCCCTATTGGTGAAAGTTTAGCTGCCACAGTCGTTTGCAGCTGCTTTTGGGTCTCCCTGTTAGACAGAACTCTGCACGAAGAAGCATCTCTTATCTGCAGGATTTCCGCTCTGGGAGGGGCATTCAGATTCCATGGCTCAGTAAGGAGGCTGGGGCTACTTTAAATTTTAGCTTCTGTCAAATTCTCATGTACCTCGAGTTTTGGTTTACAGCTAGAGATTATCACAAATTCGATTCAGAAAATGTTCCCCAAAAATGTCATTCGATCCTATCGAATAGATCCTAATTGAATAGAAATGAAACACATTACAATTGCTATATTCTAGGTGCATATGTAGTGTTTGTAGTTTAGTTGATGTGTTTTGAGGAAGTTGATAGTTTGACAGGGGGTGACTTGACTATGTAAGTGTTAGAGGACTGTAACAAAGGGTGGTAGGGTTAGGTGAGGAGTAAAGGACAGTGACAGGTAGTGGAGGTGTTAGGTGAGGGATAGAGAGGGGTGGCGGGTTAGGTTAGCAGTAGAGGACAGTGGAGGGGTTAGGTGAGCATTAGAGGACAGTGGTAGGGGATGGTGACGTTAGTGATGGAGGACAGCTTCAGAGGTAAAAGGGTTAGGTGAGCTGTGGAGGGAAGCAGCACTGAGCGGAGGGGTTTGGCAAGTGGGGTAGTAGAGGACAGTGACAGGGGGTTGAAGGGTTAGGTAAATGGGGGAGGAGAGAGGCAGGGAATGGAGGGGTTATGTGAGTGTTAGAGGACAGTGTCATGGGGTGGAGGGGTTAGGTAAGTGGTGGAGCACAGCAGCAGGGGTGGAGGGGTTAGGTGAGTGGTAGAGGACAGTGACAGGGGTGACGGGTTAAGTGAGTAGTCGAGGACAGTGACAGGGGTGAAGGGCTGAAGTGAGTGGTGGAAGACAGCAACGGGGGGGAAGACTTAGGTGAGTGGTGAGGGACAGTGGCAAGGGAGGAAGGGTTGGGTGAGTGGTATAGAAGGGGGTGGAGCGGTAAGTTGAGGAAAGTGGTGGAGGACAGAATCAGGGAGATTATGTTAGTAGTAGAGGACAGTAGCAGGGGAGGAGGGGTTAGGTAAGTGGTGGAGGACAGCAGCAAGGGGTGGAAATGTTAGGTGAGTGGTAGAGGACAGTGGCAGAGGGTAGAGGATAGCGACATTGGGTAGAGAACGGCGGCATGGGGTAGAGGACAGCAGTATGGCATAGATAACAGTGGCAGTGGGTAGAGAACAGTGGCAGTGGGTAGAGGACAGCAGCGGTGGAAGATGACAGTGGCAGGGATTAGAGGATGTGGTAGGGGGTAAATCACAGTGGCAGAGGATAGAAGACAGTGGCAGGGGGAAGAACATGGCAGGGGGTAGCTGACAGTGACAGGGAGTAGAGGACAAGGCAGGGGTAGATGACAGCAGCAGGGGGTAGATGACAGTGGTAGGGAGTAGAGGATAGCGGCAGGGGGTAGAGAGCATGGCAGGGGGTAGAGGACAGCGGCGGGGGGTGAAGACAGCGTCAGGGGTAGATGACAGTGGTAGGGAGTAGAGGATAGCAGCATGGGGTAGAGGATAGCAGCATGGGGTGGGGAACAGAGGCATGGGGTAGAGGACAGCAGCATGGGGTAGAGGACAGTGGCATGTGGTAGAGGACAGCGGCATGGGGTAGAGGACAGCGGCATGGGGTAGAGAACAGTGGCAGTGGGTAGAGGACAGCAGCGGGGGAAGATGACAGTGGCAGGGATTAGAGGACATGGTAGGGGGTTAATTTACAGTGGCAGGGGATAGAGGACAGTGGCAGGGGGAAGAACATAGCAGGGGGTATATGACAGTGACAGGGAGTAGAGGACAAGGCAGGGGTAGATGACAGCAGTAGGGGGTAGATGACAGTGGTAGGGAGTAGAGGACAGCGGCATGGGGTAGAGAACAGTGGCAGTGGGTAGAGAACAGTGGCAGTGGGTAGAGAACAGCATCAGGGGTAGATGACAGTGGCTGGGAGTAGAGGACATGGTAGGAGATAGATGAGAGTGGCAGGGGGTTTCACACAGCAAGCCATCCCAAATCATAGCAGCGATAGTCAAAATCACAGAATGCATCCTAGGAGGCATCTTGATTAGGGATGCCCCACAAAGCTCTATGGACCCCCAGACTCAGAATCACATAGTCATCTAATTTTGGGATCCTACGCTGCAACATCAGAGGGGCTTTCCTTTGCAGTGATGACCCTGCTCTGATCTGGTCTGCCAGACGTTATTGTGTCAGTTTTGTTTCGCCGTAATATATAATTTTACGTTTGAAACCCTTACTGCGCCAGCAAAGTGCTCGCTGTTCTGTACTTTTCAGGTCTTTATGCTACCTTTGTAAATGCCAAACTGTCCCGAGCGCCCAATGGCATGGTCCGACGTCTGCGCACTTCCATCGGAAGCCAACCGGAAGCTGGCGTACTCCAATGGGCACTGCAGCAGGCACAACAGTGGACAAACGGCACACAAATGCCCAAATCTGATTTTTCAGAACTACTTCAGCTTTCCTATGCAATTCCTGGTTGTGTTTGTGGCTGATTATCTTCTGTTAGCTGGATTACATTATTCTTTACATTGAAAAGTGCTTGTGCTCACTAATGTAGTAAGATAGTCAAAAGTTATCAGAACTTAGGCCAAACTGCATGCTCACCTATCCCTGCCTAGCTAGTTCTTAAAGGGGGCCTCCAAATTTGGTATAAGCTAGTATGTTTATAAAGCACAAGACATAGCATGAAGAAAAACTGAATGTTATGTCTATTTTGTATGGCCTAGTGAAATACATTAACATATTTCTTTCTCTAATAGCTGCACTGGACGTTTAATTAGTCTTACCTACAATGTGTTAACAGCTTAGAAGTTACACATGGATGCTTCACTACCCTCTGTGTGTCCACACTTTAGTGGAGACATCTGCTGGGGACATTTGGCCCTGCATGTCACAAACATTATTTAAAGCGGCCCTTCACTCTGAATAAGAGCCTATCTTATATGTTTTCCCACACCCTGTACATACAGATTGCCCACATTAAAAATCATCCTACCTACATCTACTGCATGTTATGAGCCTATAAACATCCAAGATGGTGGCTCATGGAACATCAGGAAGCCTGCAAACAGGAAATGCCTTCTGACTGTGCTGCTCTGCATTCTGGGATGACCCGCCCCCCTATATTTTAATGTAATCAACTTTTATTGATTTTTTCAAACAACAATTTGTATACAACACAAGGGGGGTGAGGGAAGGGGATACAGAAAGCAAGGGGTGAGGGGATGGGAACATCATAACGTGTATCACATACGAAGTCGACATTTTGACACATAGGGTCAACTGCATACATCAAACATCAAACCAATACAAAGTGACTCAGCTCGGCGGGTGGATTATCTTAGCCGTACCTCTATTACTGAATGAAACCTACGGGGACACGTGCGGGCCTCATATCAATAACCCATGTAATCCCACATTGGGAAACAGACGTTCTCCATTGGTGAAGAGTTATAACAGTGTGGGGAGAGGGATGCAGGGGAGGAAGGGAGAGGGACCAGGATGAGGGGGGTGATCGGAGTGGTTGGCCACTTGGACAGCCTTAATTATTGGGAGGTGGGTAGGGTTGATTTCTCCCATGCCGCCTGTACGGGCCGGTGAGGAGTCGCATGAAAGCTCCATGATCCAGGGAGAGCTGATGGACACCAAGGACCCCCGTAGTATGGCTTTCCATTTACTCATGGCTGCTCATAACAACGCAGGCAAGCGGGTGTCCCGGAAATCCAACCAGCTCGCCCAGATCATTACGTATCTGCTGGTGGACTCTGAGTCGTCAGCAATTAGGCTCTCTAAATATCGTATAGACTCCAACTCCTGAACCCATTCCGCCAGTGTGGGGGGGTCTGCTGACTTCCAGTGTCTAGGGATGACTGCTCTCATGGCCGCCAGGAAGAAGCGGAGGACATCCTTCTTAGCGCTGGTTATAGAGCAGGGCCGCCCCCCTATATTTTATCCCACTCTCCTCTCCTCAGTAAGTGTGATGCTTCTGAGTCAAGATGGCGGCGCCCGTATCCTAAAGTCCTTAACAAAGTTGCAGCCCAGTGGGGGAAAGAATAATAAGTAACTAAAAACTTAAAATATATTAATTTTAGATGCTGGGGAATAGTTTTTTAAGGGTTTGGGCTTTTCAATAAATCATGGTGAAGGCCCGGTTTAACTATAACTGCCTTGCAAAGTCGTGTATAGGTAAAATTAAAAGGCTATTGTTGTTTGTCTCTTTTGTTCCCACAGATATTGCTTGACACACAGTGTGACCATGCTCCTAGCACCTGGCATAAGCAGTATGTCCTGGCGAAAATTTCAGATCGTCTAGATGAGGACTACAACCAAAAAATTACCAGTGACCAAATCCAGTGGTCGGATCTTACAAGATTCTATCCGATCACTGTCTATAAAATTTATGATGCAGAATTTCCACGTGAGTAGTGATTATAAGGTATACTTTTAGCACTTTTGATCTTGAAAATCTGATTTTTTTTTAGATTTAAGATTAAAAAGCAAAAAGACCGCACCAACCAATTAATTAAAATACCTAGCGTCCAACACTATGGGAGTTAGTACAGACAAAGTCTGTCAACAATGTATAGGGAGCGGGGATCCCACAAACCCCAAAGTAACCCCCAAAATAGTGGCACCACTACCAAGTATCAAAGATTATATAAAGCTTTATTATTGCAAATATTTACAATTCAGTGAGTTAAGACAATTTAAAACCTATTAAAAAAACATATAACACATTACAGAGAGGGGGGAGGGGGGAGGGACATGGCAACGCTGCTCTCATATGTAAACCATTCTGACACTATATTAATAAGTTCTAACTATGCCTGAGGTCTATAATTATTAATTTTACAATGCCCTTTATAATAAATACCATACAAAAGTAAAGTGCTAGTGCATCACACTAACAAGATTAACCCAAACCCTATATACTGATTGAGCCCTAACTGGGTGTCAACTAACCTACAAAAATACCAAGTGCAAATGTGCAATACTCTAAAGTGAAACGTGCATGAATTTCAACGAGGACCAACCAGGCAGAGATTGATCAAACAACAGGTATAAACACCCAAATCATCTCACATGTCCAGAGCAGGCTCGCAACACAGTCCCTCCACACTCACACCTCACCGCCGATGCGTTCCGTGACGTCAACGCGTCACTTCTTCAGGGCGTGTCTTACCACGCCCTGAAGAAGTGACTCGTTGACGTCATGGAACGTGTCGGCGGTGAGGTGTGAGTGTTTGGGTTAATCTTGTTAGTGTGATGCACTAGCACTTTACTTTTGTATGGTATTTATTATAAAGGGCATTGTAAAATTAATAATTATAGACCTCAGGCATAGTTAGAACTTATTAATATAGTGTCAGAATGTTCTGCCTCAAGTGTCACAGTGCCATGTTGGCACCTTGGCTAGGAACTACAATTGGAAGGGGGCTCCTTGGTCTGCCCCGACCATGAGTGTTATGTGCAATAATTTCCCCTACAGGTCCCAGTTTGAGGCAAACCACATCCACATCCCACTGGAGCCTATCTCTAACTGTCCCTTTTATAGTGCATCGCATGCACACGTCATGTGTGTGCATACGTCACTTTGATGTGTCTAGCCATCGTTTCACATACATAGGTTCCTATTGGTTGGCCGCGCGCTTGTGCAACAACCATGGGCGACTTTGTCTGCGAGCGTCCATTTGTGCATTGTCACACGCCAACATTCTACACAGAAAAGAACAAGTAGGTAAAAGGGGGCTGCCTATGGGACCTGCTGTGTGCTTGCTAAGATATTTGTTTTTCTGCATTATTTCCTGAGACATTATTGATTGCCATTGTTCGTGGCTGCTGTTCTGGAGCTTGATAGTTTGCATGTGAAGTACTGCTGTTCTGGGGCATGAGATTTTGCCCTCAAAGGTGTGCTGGGTTTTGTTTAGCTGATTAGAAGATTGGGATTGTGTAGTTGTGTTGTCAGGATGAATGTCCCTGAGCAGAGTGATTTGGAATTGATGATGGTAATTTGGCTTCATAGTGCCTCTTTTGCTATCCAGGCCAAGGGTGAGGATGCCGAAGTTCATGCACGTCCCCGCGAACATGTTTAGAGATTATCTATGGTTTGAACTGATCTTGATCTGATGGATAATGAGCAGATCTTTACTAGGTCCTGATTGAACCGTACAGTCATTCTGAATTTCCATGAAAAGGTCCGGCTAATCGCTGATCCCACCACTACTACGAAGCTAAGCAGTGCCAGGCATGGTTGGACACTTGGCCACATTGTACATCCTTGGGAGAGGGAGCGTTCAGTCATCCTCCGCTCTGATTGCAGACATAAGTCAACAGTATCATGCATCTTTATGAAAGTTATATTGGCTATCTGTGACTTATTGTCACAGTTTATAAGCTTCCCAATAACTAGGACAGAAGGTAATGCTATCAAATTGGCTTTCTACTGGCAGGCTATTCTCTCTAATGAGCTTGGGTGTTTAGATGGGACACACATAGAATTGCAGCTACCCTGAAGGCAGGAACACATTTACAAAAACCAGAAACAATTCTACTCCCTGAACGTAAGCAAAATGTCAAATCCGGTTTCCCAGGCTCCTGTCATGATGCCCGTGTGCTACTTCACTCGGAATTGTTTCGGAAATTTGATGATCAGGTAATGCCCCCGGGATGGCTGCTAGGTGAGTAAGTATGTATGGATCTTTGTCATAGAGGTCTGCATGTGCATTTCGATTCAACGCTCATATTGGCTCTAGTGCACAAGTCAAATCCAATGCACACACATTACTGCATTAGAATGAGAGCAACATGCAGCAATTCAAGCCTTTTAAAAGGAAAGTCACCAGCAACTAGGTCACTAGTGCTGGTCTGACTTTTGAAACTCCTGCTTCGCTATTTGTGTGACCGTAACTCTGCTAACTTAAGTACTGATCCGGCTCGCTCTCCTCGGCTTAGCTTTGGATAGCCCCTGATACTGATTTTTGGATACAGCATTGGCTTCCCCTGTGAGCTTGGATCTATATGACCTGTTTTAGAGGTACCAGTACATTTACCTCCACTGGCGTCCAGAATCTGGAGGTCACAGTGGTGGAACTCTCGGATTTGGGATTTGGAGTCTGCAACGCTAGGTTTTGAACCAGCTGCAAGCCCAAATTAATTGCCGACTATGGGCTGCATGTAGATAAACTCAGTAGGGGAAAGGGATTGGTGACAGTGGTTAAAACATGGTACACATCCCCTGTTAACTGCTATGTTGATAGATTCTACCTAAATGGGCCTTTGTAGAAATTCACGTAATTCCATTAGTGTTTGATCTGAATTCCTGTAGAGTTTTCAATTTTGGGCTGGTGGCTGTACAGTCCCCATATTATCAAAATGGTATGCATTTGAGGCTGCAGGGTATAGGAAAGAATATTGACAGACTAGTACAGATGCTGGTGCTTTAAATAAACTCTTGAATTTGCAAGAATTAATCACTCACAATTTTTATATCCCACTTGGACACTTCTGTTTTTCTGTCCCAGTTGGAGCCCCAATTCTAGTGAATAACTAAAACAGCAGTGTTTATAACTGTCTCGCATAGTATACAGTTTTTGCTAGGACTCTTAAGTTCCACACTCCATATTTACCTTGGTTGTAATGTTTGTCATGAATCATAGGTAATTGTTCTAAATCAAACATATGACTCACATCGTTGAATAGACTTCTAGATGATCCATAGGTTAGGGTTCACTGAAGATGTTTTTTGCTTCTGGACTTCCATGAAAAAATATCTGGTTGGAAAAGAAAACTGTTTTGTTTGGGAATTTTGCAGACAGTGACTCAGATCTTTGCTTTCCTGGATCTCTCCTTGCTACATGTGCCTCTTGATAGACAGATATTTTACCCACACCTGCAATGGAAAGATCAGCAGGAGTTCAGGCTGTCATATTACACAGATACACTCTTGTTCAAAATACTTGAATAACATCATGTCAAATCACAAGAACGTGTTGTGAGACTCATGGGTATTAACCCCTAAAACATTATCACATGTTGGTTGCTTGCAAATGCCTGGATTATGCAGGTGCCCCCCTCAAACCATTCATCTTAGCCACCCCAACATTAGCATAATTGTTACTGACGTCACAAAGCTCAGGGCTCTGAAGTCAGGTCTTCAGAGTATCTGAAAAACCTGTGGGCCTTTCATGTCCTGCTTTAAATTCACCATATGATGACTTCATTCTTATTTGATATGACATATATTGAGCTGTACATCCAATATGTCAGATGCTGACTGACTTTTTACACTAGTGGCCTAAAGAATTTAAACCCAACAATCCAGTAAACACTGAACTTACCAAGTACAGTCTTTACTTCTGCTTTATGGCAACATTGTTGTTAGGCATCTTGTTAAGTAGAAACTATAGGGCTACTGTTGGACAGGCCTGTGGGGATTAATGCGCAGACCAGTCCGTAGGAACAGCCAGTGCGTGTTTCTAATATTTGGAGGGCATAATGCTTGGCTTTGCAATTAATCAGCTACTAAGTCGCACATACATTCTCTTAAATGCCACCTACCCATGTAATGTCCCTCAAATTTGGTGCAGAGTTTCAGCTGAGGTCACACTCTTTAAACTATTTTAGTAAAGAATAGTTTAAAGGGTGTGACCTCAACTGAAACTCTGCACCAAATTTGAGGGACATTACTCAGTCTATTGACAATGCCTAAAGCATTGTCAATAGACTGGGTTAGATAACAACGTCTCTCTGCACAGTAAGGTGCAGGTAAAGTAAGGGAGTTGAATGCAGGAGTGATAAGCAGGTTGTGGTCTTCTGTGTTATCCATGTGCTTAGGATCATGGCAAAGCTAGCTTTTCTCTTATTCATATTTAAAAAAAAAAGCATGGAGGTTGTCACTACTGTCTTTGCTATTGAAAAGAGACAACAGGTTGCTGACCGGTAGCAGGCATGCTAACAGAAAGTGTCAAATCTCTTGATAAGTATAATTTTACCATATTAGGAGCTCAGGGTGTTGTGAAGCCACCCTTTTTTTTCTATTTGAACAGATTTGTTTTAAGGGATTAACAACCCAATATAAAAACACCTCCTCCACAGGCCACGAACAGGGGTTGTAATTAATGGCATGTTGGGCTTGCAACCCGCCATCAGTTATAGGAGTGCTTTTATCCCCCTCCTCATGGTACTGATGGAGATGGAGTGGTAGCATTTCTGTAATTGATGGCTGGGGGTCACAGAAGCATCACTGACTGCTCTTCAGACCCTGGGTGAGTTACTGATTGACAGAGTTGGACTGATCAAGAGTTGGACTGATCAGCTGCCAGGGACAAAAGAAGAGCACCCTTTTATTCTTTTATTGAGTGGCCAATTACTGTAAGGCAGCCTATTTAGGAACAACCCTGACCTTGGTGGAACTGATGATAGCTGACACCCTGGGAAACCAATTTTTACTGCTATTCATAGACAGCTCGTATTCTGAACCGGAAGAGGGCTAGTGTTCCTGTCACAGTGGTGCTCCTCCACTGTGCTCACAGTGTGCTTGAATGACATGAATCGTGTGCAAACTTTTGACTTGTGTTTGAAAGATCTACACCTTCCACAAATCAATTGTATTTATCTGAACTCAATATTATATCTACAGGACAAGGTCACATTTTCATCTGATGATATGCATCAAGCAAATAAAACATGCTATAGTACATTCTTTAGGGAAGTTTATCTTTGTGAAAACACATGGGGTTTATTCAGCACCAGGTGCGAAAAGTACTCTTTGGAGTAAAAAAATGTAATCTGAAATCAATCCCCGATAGACAATTAAAAGGAATAGCAATGTCTAGTCCAAAAATAACATTGCACTTTTGTACCTGGTGTTAAATCATCCATTCAATTTAGCACCAAGTGCAAAAGTGTTATACTTTTTTTAGTGTAAAGGGTACAACCAAGCTTTACTATGGCTCCACAGCTTGAAAGAAACCAGACATGCCTGTCCTTTACAATAACTACAGGGGGTAGAGGATGTGGTAGAGTGGCCCAGAATTGGACAACTTTAAATATCACCTTTACTTTCTCCCAGACACAGAGCAACCAGTTTATGATGTGCCATGAACAGACTCTACTCTACTTCATCCCATGCCAAACCCCCCCGGTAGATGATGTGATCCAACATCATGTGAAATCATGAAGCTGCAGAGTAGATGCAGGTGGAGGAGGAAGAAAAGCTCCTAGTAAGGGGAGCAGAATGCCCAAAACCAAACTGGCACCAAATCTGCAGCAATCAGTTATCAGCTTCATCGGTATGTCTGAGACCCCCTGCTAGGTCTGCTAATGACCTCTGCTGTTTGGACTATTAATACTTAACCTACTGAAAATCATGATCATTGGCATGATTTTGTGCTCAATGCTTAAAATAAGACAAGAACACAAACTATCTCAAAACTACATTTATGAAGATCCTTATGAAGACCAGCAGCACATTTGGGACAGATAAAGCAGTCACCCTTATCCCTGTCCCACAAATGTAGGAGCCATTTTCTCCACCTTTCTCCCTGTTAAAGTGGACCAACACCCAGGGGGGATCGGCGAGGGAAACTATAAGATTCCCAGGCCGATCAGATCCCTCCCCGCAGGGCATCCGAAATCGGGATGTCCCGTGGGGTGAAACCCCCCAGGAAGCCCAGAAACCTTACCTACCCGTTCCAACGGCGCATGCGCGGGCCACGTCTCGCGCTTCCCTCTAGCAGGGCGCGCACCCGCACCGGCCATTTGTGAATAGGCGGCACGGGCGCGCTCCCTGTTAGAGGGAAGCGCGGGATGCGGCCTCCAGCACTCAGAGCCGCTGTGGTTGGACGCCGCTTGTACGTGCATACCACAGCGGTTCTGAGCGCTCTGATTGGACGAGCGCCCGCGTAGGAGTGTGGTGAGGTGAGTGTTTCCGTGTATTCTGGGGGGTTTCACATAGCGGGGCACCCCAGTTTGTGAATGGCCGGCGCGGGCGCGCTCCCTGTTAGAGGGAAGCGCGAGATGCGGCCTCCAGCGCTCAGAGCCGCTGTGGTTGGACACCGCTTGTACGTGCATACCACAGCGGCTCTGAGTGCTCTGATTGGATGAGCGCCCGCGTAGGAGCATGGTGAGGTGAGTGTTTCTGGGCGTTCTGGGGGGTTTCACACAGCGGGGCACCCCCGATTGTGAAAATCCTGGGTGTTGGTCCACTGTAATCTAATCAGATGGAAGATAGCTTTGTCTCGGGGTATAGACCCTTACCCCACCCCAACAGTGGCTTGTACTGCAGCTTCCATACTACACTTTTTAAGAGTATGAATACAGACTGGTGGACACTGCTGCATTTCCTGAGGTCTGTGCAAACCCACAAAAATCATTTTTTGCCCTGCATCATTATAGGGCTGATCCATGGTGCTTCGGTGACTTTGCACAAGCTATTTGGAGTGCTAGATTGCGAATGGGCTTCTGCATGATTCATGGTCATCGAAATGGGATGCACATTTGTATTTGTGCCAATTTGTGCACTAGCTTTTGCCAATACGCCAATTTGCACCTAAAATTTTCTGCTATTTTGGCGCACCAAATTGTCTTCCGCGCCTGATTTATGGTATGTTTAGGGAGCAGAAAAGTGTGCACAAATGTAGCAATTTGAAGAGTGAATTTACTCCAGGAAATAGGTGGAGTAAACTGCCAATTCCAATGAGTAACGGGCTTATTTCATTCAAAAAACACATGCTGGCAGCCGGCATGTTTTTGAATAATTAAAGTGTTAGCTGTAAGTTCTTTTTAAGGATTGAAACTTTTTTGGTCGAAAAAATAAAAATAAAAATTTGTCCAAAAATCACAAAAATAGAGGTGAAGACAACAAAAATGTGAATTTTGGGGCCCAAAACAAAAAAGATTGTTAAATTATTATGCATTAATATGCAAACCAAACATGGAAGGGAGGGTTAAAGAGAACTTCTGGGACAAACATTGGGCAAAAAGTTAAGGGCTAACTGGAATAGAATATCCCCCCCCCCCCCCCCCAAAAAAAAAAAATAACACAAAAAAAAATTGAGAACATAGATTCTCCAGAAAAAAAGCCCCACAATAGTGAATAGAGCTTCTCAGAAAACACAGAAGCTGGAGAGATCAAATCGCTATGGAGAAACAGTAAAGGTAAGGGGAGAAAAATAGGGCACACCATTGGGAGCAGTTAAGTGCTTAGCCAGCGAAATGTTCATGGGGCAGGGCCATTTGAGCTTCAAAACAGCAGATTTTGGCACAAGAAGATGCAATTTGCGTTTCTCCCCTATATAACTCTAGCATTTGATGGCAGGTTGGCGTTTGAACACAGAAGAGTCTTTACAACATAGACAAGAATACACCAAATTAAAATTTGACTGTAGGCCCTCATTTAAACACATCTGCAAATTGAATGAGAGAATGTGCATCTATGCCTTCATTAAGCATCTTTTTCCGGGCCAAAGACATACATACTAACAATAGAATATTTCAAAAGCTGGAGCTGTGGTTTCTAGGAAGAAGCTTGCCTGCTGATCTGCTGTGCCTACTTTGCCTGCCGAGATGGCGTTGAGAAGTTATGGACAATCTCCCGCCTAGACGCCGGTGCAAAACCAGCCCCTCAATTTACTGAGATGCCGGTAGGCCACCCTGTCCACTGATATGCCAGTAGAGGGGATGCAACCCTAAGCCCAGGCCCTATCCAACCACACACCATCCCACTTGCCTGCCCACCTATCCACCCATTTGCATGCCTATCCACCTACCTTCCTGCCTGCCCACCTGCCTCACTGTCCCAGCCACCTACCCATCCACCCTCCTACTTGCCTGTCACCCACCCATCCACCCACTTGTCCACCAGCCTATCCACCTACCTACCCACCTGACCACACAGCCACCTACCCACCCTTCCAACCATCTACCTACCTGACCCCCCAGCCACCTACCCACCCATCTGCCCACCGACCTGCCTGCTTCGCACCCACCAACCTACCTTCCCACCTACCTGCCTGAGTATCCAGCCACCAACCCATCTGTCCACTCACAAAACCTCCTGACGGCCCAGCCACCTGTCCTGTCCAACCATCTACCTGTCTGCTGCCCACCTACCTGCGTGACTGTACATCCACCTGTCCGTCTACTTGTCTTCCCACCTACCTACCTGTCTGCCTGCCTGCCTGACCTCCAAAAAACATTTATGGACAAAAAGGCACTGACTCTCAAGGCTAAAATGAGGTGGGTCATTAAGGGGTTAAAAAGCATTTTAGAAACTGGAGATATGTACCAGCTTTATTCATATGATACAGATCTGCAATAAAAAAGAGGTTTTCAGGACCTCTTCTTCAATTTTTATGTGACAGTCAAGGAGTTAATATTCTGATTCAGTACTGAGTTGACCGCATTAAACACTCAAATTCACAACCCTTTTGGTTTGGAGTAATCACAAAATACATGAAGCAGGGACCCCATTCTTCCACATTGTCATTAAATTGTCATTAAAGGCTCCTGGCAGATAAAAGGACTGATTTTAGGAACCAAAGGCAATGGTGTTATGGTTTATGACTGGGTCTCAGGCACAGCACCCTGCTTATTCATAATCATTGAATCATTTTTTTGGTGTGCTCCATCCCATCCACTTTCATTAATGGTTTATGACTGACCCATATGAACTATCCAAAAAAGCCAGGGGTGAGCAATCGAGAAAGAAAATGGGACAATAGGTTAATCCTACTGTATGCCTTGTGTAAAGGAAAATAAAAATGTATGACTGTAAGTCAACTATTGGACTATTCAGAGCCTGAGAGTCATAGCTCATTGTCCAAGAGTGAGTAAAACCTAATTCAGAGTGATGTTAAGCTCAGGAGAACAAACAGAATCAAATATACTAAAATGCCAAGGGCACAGTTAGTTGACATTTGCAACTGTGTAGGCTTTGTTGATTATGGACGATATAACCAACCAAAAATGAGGGGGGTCATAATGTCAAACTCAACAAGGTATAGCCTTACTTAAAATGAAAAAGTAAACATAAACATACAACTTTTAAGCTTCAAAGAAACCATTGCATGACTCCAGGACACCCAATGTTGTACTCCCATAATGTGGATGAGGGAATCCCTTCACTGGATGTGGTCAGGGACATAATTTGAGACTGGATTTGGTCAGGCAAAGCATGGGTTGACATCAAGGATTAGTAGCAAAAATAGCGTATCCTAGCATCACTCCCTCATATTTGTCTTCATGGCATCTAACTCACCTGTGTGTAGGGTTTCAGCTGCTCTAGGTGAGCCTGGTTTTCACATGCATCTACAGGGAGGTAGGGGACAACCCTCCAGGTAATTATGCAAACATTTTAAAAAGATAAAATAGTAGTAGTGTAGCTTTCTGTACATTTGCAAGTGGATGTCAACCAAGTGCTCTGTTGTTTTAATTATAGAATTTGAGTTGATGAAAGTGGAACCTTCACCTGTTCCCACTCCTTCATGGGCACTTGGGGGGAAAATTGTGTTTGCAAATAAGGTGAAGTGATGCCGGCCTAAATAGTTGGAGGCTGCACCTGCTTGTAATGCTGTTGTGGCTTTGATACCTTCTTGAATTTAGAGTCTAGCTGAGCAGTAAAAAATATCTTGGTGTGGTTGAGGATTTGCAGGCTTTAAATGGCATTGCCCACAGTTCATGTTAGCTGTAGGGAAGGGTTTGCTGTAAATGGGGAGTGGGTCAGGTGTTGGCAGGAACCTCAGCGAGAAGCAGCTATTTACATCTTTAGCCAACTAAGCCCTGATGTAGTCAGGGTTTTAGATAGTGCCTGAAATGGCTGTTGGCTAGGACTAATATCATATTTTTTATTTAAACCATTATTTGTTGGCTTTACAATCTAAAATATAAAATACCAATGCCTGGTAACAGTTCTTTAACCTCTGGCTGAATGTAACAATTTTCCGCAGTTCATTAAACATTGTAAGAATTGATTAAACATAGTAAGAATACTGAAATATAGCAAGATGATTAATCAAAATGGCAAAGTCTGAACTGTTTGGTTTGTTCAGTCATCAAACACTGTCATGTTTTGCAAACAAACACGCTGGAAAGACAAACTACACATGTTCTGTAAAGGAAAAAAAAGAAAAATATATCAATTATTAGTCTCCTTTGTCAAAACAAACTGCAGCTAAGCAAATTACTATAGGGATGTGTATTATACAAACCTTCATTGAAATGCGTAGGTGGTTACAAAGGTCTGAGAGGTCACATCTATTACTTCTGAGTGTAATGTAATCTGCAACAGTTAGTTTAATATATGTACAGTGGTGGTTGATTTTGTGTTTGTGAACCCTTTAGAATGTTCTGTATTTCTGTGCATTTCTGCGCACAAGTTCTAAAAGTAGAAAACGAGAACCAAATCAAACAAATGAGTCAAACATATTACACTTGGTCATTTATTTATTGAGAGACATGATTAAATGGTGCATATCTGGAGGTGGCAAAAGCATGTGAACCTTTAGGATTAGAAGATAATTTGAAATTAGAGTCTGGTGTTTTCAATCAATGGGATGATGATCAGGTTTGAGTGGGTGACCTGTTAAGAACCGGGATCTGTCAAAGTCACATCTTCGCAGTTCTTGTTTGCTTTGCTAGAGACCTCTGATGGTTACAACATTTGGAATCCACCAATCTACAGACAAATTGTGTGCAAATGGAGTAAATTTTTATTACCCTCCTCAGGGGTGGTCGACCAACAAATGATGCCAAGAGTAAGGCGTAATATAAGGTACCAAATGTAACCTCTAAAGAACTAAAGGCCCTTCTTAAATTACAGGCTAATTCATTACTAGTGGCAGGTAGCGACAGATGAGCGTCTGTAGCAGACATTTTCAGAGAGCCCGCTAGTAGTGCTCGGCCATGGGTCGCTACTTCATAGCGACTCAGTAATGTTGAATACATTGTGAGGGGTCACTATTTGACCAGTACAGCACTGTATGGGAGCGTATGTTAGCGACTGGTCATAGCATATTCTGCAAAAAAACAGCCTCACAAAACTCTGGCGCGAGAAACATGCTTGTTTGAAGCCCAGAGCGCCGGAGGCTGTGTGTTTAAAGTCTGTTTTTCAGCATCTATCCACTAGTAACAAAGCGAAAACATATGGAATTACATTGTAGGTACATTGTGAACACATTAATGCCAGACCTGTAATGTCATTTCTGAAGAAATATATGAAAAATGAAAAAATTGTAAAAAAAACTGCTAAAACTGCTTTTTCAATGCCAGAAGAGATCACAGCATTATTTGAGATTTTTTGAAAAAAAAAAAACCCATTTAAAGAGAAGAAAAGTATCGTCCATTGAAATGTATGGGAGAGCGACAGGTAGCGAGAGGCCATACCTGGCGCTGTGCAAGGCTGGATGCCGGCGCTGTTCGCTGAGGCTGTGAAAATGATGAATCAGACGCTACATGGCGTTATTCCAGTCGCTAAACAGATTCTGCTTGATAAATGTGTAATTGCGTGCCGTGTCCGGCGTTCACCAGTCGCTACCTGTCGCTACCTCTCATTAACCAGCCACTACCTGACGCTATCCCTTCTTAAATAAGGGCCTTAGTTAATGTTGCCGTTCACCATCAGAAGGTGCCCGTGGCAGGATTGCAAGGAGGAAGCACTGTTTTCCAAAAATGAAAACACTGCTGTCCTGTTGGCTATTTGCTAAAAATCACCTGAGCAAGCAAGAAGGCCCTTAGAAATATATTTTGCAGATGGGAGAGATAAGAAATTTACTTTTTCAGGTTAAATTTGAATTTTTATGTTATGAGAAAGGAACATTGCATTCCAGCATAAAAAACTCATCTGATCCGTGAATTGCAGTTTTAACCCTTAAAAATGAAAAAAAAGTATGGGGTGCCCCCCAGGGAGGAAGACCCCCCAACATTCTTTTTCTTATTTAGCCCTATATAGTGTGACTATTAGTTGTATTTTATTTGTAAATGTTATAAAGTGTTCTTTTCAGTTTGCGGGTCTCCTGGGCAGGAACGCAGGGCTTCTGATACCACTGATGTGGTACCGTTGTAGTTGGGAGAAATTGTGCTTTCACATACAATATTGTTTTCTTGAATAATATACATTTTTTATTTAAAAAAGTGAGGCATTTTTTTTTAATTTGTACCTTTTTCACTCAAAAATATAAAGAAACTGGAAAAATTAAAATCAAGACATTTCATGTTAAAGCCCAAATTCTGCCTAAAATATATATATAATTTTCCACTCATCACCCACTTAAAACAGTATAGGACAGCATCACTTAACAAAAATAATAGCCAACTATCACAAAAAAATGATTGAATGAAAAGTATATGTATATAACTAGACATAATGACATTTATATATATATATATATATATATATATATATATATATATATATATATATATATATAATGTAACACATAAAATTACCCCATAAATCAGTAATGACCGCATAAATAGATCTTATAATGCGTTAGTACCAAAAATACTAAAAATTGCTGTCAAAAACTGAGGACCCTAACAAAGTACCCCCACTACCCAAGATTCAGATCTACACTGAAATTTTCTACATTTGAAATCCTCTAAAATAGCAGCAGAAAAAGTCTTTGCCCTATAAGATGCACCTGCCTATAAAAAGCACCTACGATTTTGAGGAGGAAAATATGGGAAAAAATATTCTGAACCAAATGGTGTGCTAAAATATCCCCCCCCCCCCCAAGAACATAATAAGAAGACGTGGCAGAATCCCCTTAATCATCCCATAGCATGCAGTGTGCAGGATTTTGCCCAGTCTCCTATAACAGATGGGGTGCAGAATCCTCCAACTCCTAATAACAAGCAGCTTGCAGAATCCCTCTCCCCTATACCCCCATAACAGGAAATGTGGCAGACCCGCCAAACACCCAGTAACAGGCAGGGTGCAGAATATCCCCAACCCGCCTAAAACAGCCAGTAGGGCAGATCCCCCCCAATAACAAGCAGGGTGCAGAATTCCCTCTCCCTCAAGCAGCATGCAGACTTACAGAGATTGTACCTTAAGTGGCATTACTTTCCCTGGGCAAAAACCATCACATTCAGCGCGGTACTTGCAGCCAAATCAGAGGTTCAGGGGAGCTGGCCAGATATCATTCACATCCGCCGTCGTGCGCATGTCAAGGAGTTTTTTACTTGTTCTAGTGATTACCCCCCTCCCCGCCCTATCCACTCACCTAACCAGTGTTCCTTTGTGGTTGTCTATGGCATCTGATCACCCTCCTCTAACCCTCCAGGGCTGGCGGAGGATGATTAGATGCAGGAGAATCAGCAGTGCTGGAGTTCCGGTAAGGTGAGTGGACTACATTTGCCTCATAAGACGCAGGAGCATTTTCCCAAGGCTTCTGGGAGAAAATAAGTGCACCTTATAGGGTGAAATAAAGCAATATATATAATCATAAATATACACAAATATAGTGTACAGTGCTATGTGCTAAAATATATAATAATACATATAGATGCAAATATCCAAAGGAGTGAATGTATATATAAATGTAGCTGCAGAGGAGCACAAAACATTTAATCACCCATTAAGGAAAAAAACATAGAATGGGCCACAGGTACGGTTGCCACCTGGCCAGCATTTTTTTTTCTTGCTTTACTGGCCACTGGCCTGTTGGTGCCGGTATTTGTTTTTTTACTGGTAACTGAGGATGGGAAAAGTAGACCCGTAATTACAATTACCAGTAAAAAAGTAATACAGCCACCGCCAGGCCAGTGGCCAATAAAGTAAAAAAAAAAAAACATCGGCCATGTGGCAACCCTAGCCACAGGTCATTAGAGAGTTTTATCCACCAGCCATGCATTCTGCATGCTAACTCTGGCTTCCTCAGTTCTCAATTTCCTCTTTACAGGTTCACTCCATCTCTCATTCCCTTATCTTTTATCATTCTCTCTTTTTACACATTCCCTCCCCTTGCTTTCACATTTTCTTACCTCTGTCTTTTCCATCTCCCTTTTGTCTTTCTCTCTTAATTTTCCATTCCATGTCCTTCTCTCAAATGTGTTATGTCAGCCTCTATCAATGTACAGTATATGTGTGTCTGGAGGGAGTACTCTTATGAAAACTTGCACGTGGTGGCATTTAACTTAAGGCCTAAAATCTAAAATGCTAATCTAACCAGGCCAACCAAGCCAAACGATTCTGTATCTCGCCTCTAACCAGGACAAACAAACCAGGTCAAACTATTCTGTTTGTGACCTCAAACAGGGCAAACTAGGTCAAATTATTCTGCTTGTGACCTCTAAATAGGCTAACCAGGCCAAACTAACCTGTTTGTGACCTCTAACCATGCCAACTAGGTCAAATTATTCTGCTTGTGACTCTAAATGGGCCAACCAGGCCAAACTATCCTGTTTGTGACCTCTAACCGGGCCAACTAGGTCAAATTATTCTGCTTGCGACCTCTAAATAGGCCAACCAGGCCAAACATTTCTGTTTGTGACCTCTAACCGGGCCAACTAGGTCAAATTATTCTGCTTGCAACCTCTAAATAGGCTAACCAGGCAAAACTATTCTGTTTGTGACCTCTAACCGGGCCAACTGGGTCAAATTATTCTGCTTGCGACCTCTAAATAGGCTAACCAGGCAAAACTATTCTGTTTGTGACCTCTAACCGGGCCAACTGGGTCAAATTATTCTGCTTGCGACCTCTAAATAGGCCAATCAGGCAAAACTATTCTGTTTGTGACCTCTAACCGGGCCAACTAGGTAAAATTATTCTGCTTGCGACCTCTAAATAGGTCAACCAGGCCAAACATTTCTGTTTCTGACCTATTTAAAGTTGGGCCTCCTAGAAATTCTTACGCTTGTTTTAAAGTTGAACCTCCAGACCGTCCTTATGTTTACTTTGGGAATAGCTATTTGCTGTGGAGATATTTAGCTAATTCTTTTAATCTGCAGTCAATATGAATGTGAATATCCTTGGCACTGGCAGCTGTCTCACAAAGCCCCAAGCTTCAGTGAAGGGAGTGGGCGATGCCAAGCAAACATTCATCAAAAATATATTTGCTCAGATATAACTGAAAGTTGAGTATACATTAATTCTATGTCAATGCAATCTGAAATAAGGTTATTTCCAATAGAACAGATTTCTATAGGACTATTATTTCGAGAATATTTTCGCTGTGATTATTGAAGGGCTTATGTTGTGCAGCCATGGTGATTGTAAACAAGGAACAGCTGTATGTACATTTGCTGTACATAAAGTTCAAAAGTAACCATTGTGCATTGCTTTTGGCTGTCGCTGTTACATAATTAAAGAGACACAGTCCACCACCTGGATCCAGTGCTTACTTAACTACAGTTAGTAATGCCTGTTTATGTTAGTAAAAGCCTCTCCTTTAGTTTTGGGCCCAATTCTAGACATCTGTCTGTAAACGAATGTGGTCACACAAATGACTTCTTAGCCAAGACCTTTTTTTTGCTTTTGTTAGATTCAAAAATGATACATGGATTAGAAGAGGGCACACATCAGGCTGGATGTAGCCCACTGGGTTTGCAAATGCTGAACCCCAAGAGAGGTTACACAGAGAACGCTATCATTAAAATTAACATTTCATTTAATCTAATACAAATCAATATACAAGGAATGTGAAAGTAATTAAAAGCTCCAAAAAAGCAATGGGTAGAACCCAGCTGCAAAAACCTACAGGCTGATTCATTACTAGCGCTAGGTATCAGCAGATGTGCGTCTGTACAGAGGCGCTAAGAGCGATCGCTAGTAGATGCGATCGGCTATCGGGCGCTGTTAAAGAGTGGATCATTCCCTGTAGTAACCTGGCCAGCATTGATGAATGAGATGTATGTTCGGTGTTCTAACACCAGTACAGCGTTGCAGGGAGTGAGAGGTAGTGCCAGCTCATTGCGACCGACTCTCAGCGACTCACATCATATTCAACAAAAAACAGATACACACAGCTTCGGCGCTCTGGATCTGGTCGCTGATTAAAGTCTGTTTTTGAACACATATCCACCAGTAATAAAACGAAAACACGGGAATTACATTGTTGTAACATTGTGACATTAATACTTTAATGCCAGACCTGTAATGACAATTCTGCATATAAATATAAAAGATCAAAAAAGTTTTCAAAAATGACTCTTTCTAGGCCAGGAAAAGTAACACAATTATTTGAGAGAAAAAAAAACACAAAAAACCCTGTTTAAACAGAAGAAAAGGAACGTCCATTGAAATGTATGGGAGAGCAACAGGTAGTGACAGGTAATACCTGTGGGGCTCTCATAGATTAGAGTTAGGACTGCACCCATAGAGGTACCTTGGCGCTGGTGGTGCAGCTTAGCATGCTTCTGCAGATGTATGTGACCGAGCCTCTGTTTTTAACCAACTTTAGAGCCAGATTGTAGGTTGGTCAGCAAGCTAACTGGTTTGAGTGCTGTGGCTCCTTTAAGACTTTTGTATCCTAATTGCCCTGCTCACGTGCACCTCCCAGGTTAGTTATAAAATGGTCTGAGCGGCTGTTTCTTTTGAATTTGTGCAAGCACATGGGGTGTGGGGTCTAGGCTGTATTGCAAGGTCTTGACCCTTCCACCCCATGGCTTGCACTTGAGGTTTAGGGCAACCTCAGGTAAGCCTGCTCCCAATTTATCTATTGCATTGTATGTCCCAAATGGGGCTCTCAGAGATTAGAGTTAGGACTGCACCTCACAGGGGCACCTTGGCGCTGGTGGTGCAGCTTAAGCATACTTCTGCAGATGTGTGTGACCAAGCCTCTGTTTTTCACCAACTTTAGAGACAGATTGTAGGTTGGTCAGCAAGCTAACTGGTTTGAGTGCTGTGGCTCCTTTAACCCTTTGAGTGCCAGCCTACCAAGATTTTTTGTCACACTGTTGCCGGACTACTTTTCACGTTTTTGCGCTACACGTGTTCAACCTGGATTTTTGAAGGGATTTCCAGGGATTTTCCAGGAAAATTATATATTGTTTTTTTCAGCAGAGTCTGGGCTTCAACATGAAATGTCTTGTTTGGCCTTTTTTTAGTGTATTCTCAATGCTTTTGGGTGAAATATGTGCAAAAAAATAAAAACTATTTTTTACAATTTGTAGTGTTTTTTTCTAATAAAAAATGTAAGTTTGTTAATAAAATATTATTGCGTGTGAAAGCCCTATTTTTCCCGGTTACAATGGTACCACATATGTATTGGTAAACACCATTTCCTGCCCAGGAAACTCCCCAAACTGAAACAGCAGTTTAGGAGATTTCAGATAGAATACAACTATGCAATATGATTGCATAGTTGTAAGGGGTTAACTTAAAAAAAAAATGATGTAGGGTCCCCCCTCCCAGGGAGGGGGACCTCATTTTTGGGGGGAATTTTAAGGGTTAAAAACCCTTAAAATCCCCCCAAAAAATGACGTAGGGTCCCCCTTACCCAGCATTACCGACCCGGACCAGCTATGGGGGCTTGTAGAACAGGGCGCAGGGGCCAGCGTTGGTGGCCCCTGGCCCTGCAGGCTACTAGCCCACATAGCCACGTGGCCCGGGCCCTTCTGCCCCCCCCCCTGGCCGTTGGGGAGGCAGGTGATGGGGGGCTGGGGGTTATGGCAAGTCACCCGCTTGCCGCAGGTGACCTGCCATACCCAGAGCCTTGTGAACTGGTATAAGGGGTCTCATGGACCCCTTACCAGTTCACAAAGGGTTAAGTAAAAAAAAAAAGACACAGACACAAAATTCTTTATTATTCTTCTTTCACTTATACTTACCTCCAATCCAGTGTCCCACGCCGCTGCAGATGACAGTTGTCGGTAGTGATCAGAGCAGGGAGGGAGGCAGGGAGATCAGAGCCTCCCTGCCTGCCACCCTCCCTGCTCCGATCGCTGCTGACAACTGACAGAACGGAGTCTGGGTGCCGGTAACCCGAAGAGCGGGATGACGTCATTAAGTGGGTGGGGCTAGGGGCAGGGTTAGGGGCGGGGCCAGCACCGGCCGAAGAGGATGTTGAGGGCCTGTTTCTGGGCCCTCACCCGAAGCGTGGAAAGCCCAGGGGGGGGGGTCCGGGCCCCCCTGGTGAAGAGAAGACCCAGGGAGAGCCATCGCGCTTCGAGGTGAGTAAATGACATTTACTTTTTTTTTTTTCAGATGTCGGCGCCGGCGGGGGGGGGGGGGCTATTCCGGGCCCCCTCCTGAAGATCAGAAGCCCGGGGGCGAGAATCTACTTGATTCTTGTACAGAATCGCTGGCACTTTCAAATGAGGGGTCAGGTAAGTCTGTATCTTTTCTACTTTTTTTTTATGGGGGTCTAAAGTCAGCTATGTGACTCTCACGTAGCTGGCACTTAACGGTTGGAGAGGCAGCTAGCTGGCCATGTAGCTGGCACTAGAAGGGTTAAGACAGGTAGACTTGGCACTCTGGAAGCCAGAGCTCCGTCGCTACACGCTGAGCCGCCTGTAATGAATCATACGCTACATGGCACTGTTAGAGTCGCTCACCAGAATCGCTTTCATAAATGTGGTATTGCGTATAGCGCTCGGCGTTCTCCAGACGCTGCCTGCCGCTACGAGGCACTACCTGCCGCTATCCCTTGATGAATAAACCCCTTAGACACAACCGGCAAAGAAGTTCTCCGATTGAATCCAAATTAAACTATCATTAGTTATGTGTTACATTTCACATAAAGTACACAAGTGAATACAAATAATAATGAGTAATGATTAAGAGTTATACATCACCTAGATGGATATTTAAAGAGGAACTATAGGCAAGTCACTACTTCATTCATGGTGTATGGAAAAAAGGCAGTTAATCACCTAACTGCTGGTGACTAATCTGAATTTCTCAGTGGGCTTGCACAGCCAACCTAAAGAATTTCAGTTGCCATTTTATACCATACTCCATGAATGAGGAGGTGGTGACTTGCCTTTTTAAATAAAATGTATGAATAATGTATAGAATTAATGATAAATTAGAGTCTGACTGGCGGCAAACATGCTGGTTGACCTCCCTGCTGTGATGGACATGAGAATGGTACACCATTAGTTATGCACATGGAGGGGTACATATTTTTAGATATGAGTATGCTGAAGCAGGAGCGGGTGAGTATCGATTTTTGAATTTTTTCAAATACAGACCCTTAGAAGTCAGCAACTTTTTCACTGATCTTGGCAACATGCATAATCAGATTCTACATTGCCAGGCAGGGCCACATTATAATGGGTGCAATGGGGCACCTGCTCCAGGCCCCATAGATTAGAGGGCTCCTAGTCTCTAGCTCTAATATCACCATAGGAACATATTATGCCATGCCCACTTGGGATTTTGTTTAAGAACAATAGCCAGCCCTGGTTATTGCTGGGAGACAGGTGTCCGTTGAAGTATCTGCTTCAACCAGTTAGAGCACTCCTCCTCTCTTTAGCCAGGCCATGGTAGAATGATTGTTCAGTGAAGAGATGCATATAGGGCAGAGCCATAGACGAGCTGGAAGGTAAAACGTACGATGCTAACTCCAACTTCAAGGGAGTAGCTAGGGGTGCAGCAGGTCAGGGAGGCTCCAAAAGGGGGTCTGAGCAAAGGTGGACCATTTCAAATTTTTGCACTGGGTGCCAGAATGCCTTGCTACATCTTTGCCTACATTCATGGTTGGGGGTGGGTTAGCAGTATGGTTACACATGTCCTGCACTGCCCATGAGCCTGTTATGACTAGGTTTTAGAAAATAGTTCTTTTAGGCCCCCCCAACAACTTGACTGCTGGAAGGTGGAGGTCCCCATGTCCTCCACCACTCGTATCGTTAGGTCGGCCATAAAAGAACTTCCCCGTACTATGGACACCTGTTCCCTACCATCCTGACGTAGCTAAAAACAAAAAACTTGCACCATACAAGACCCCCACTGGAAAGAGATACTGGTATGGTACAATGCATTGCATGACCAAATACAGCATGAACATTTTTAAAGTAATATTGTTTTGGGGGGCAAACCAGGTAAACTTCAAGAAAGTTTCTTGCTCATTGTTGTCATTGACCGTTTTTTTTTAATGCAGTTAGCAGATACTATACATAACCAAGTACTGGTTTGACAAACTTACATTTTATAATTCCCAAGACTTTTTCCATTTATAGCAATCAAAGAAAACCAAGAAAATGTCTGCATCTGGAAATAACATCTCCAGCTCCTTCTCGCAGCATCTCCTTCATTTTCTTTGGGTTGTTCTCTTTGTCACATCACTTTCGCTGGATTTTAAAATATGTAATCCTGGTGGAAGGTGGCTGTTACAAAACTGAACAAGAATTGTATTGTGTATGTTCTTTCAAAAAATTCCCAGATTTTTTTTTTCTTAGCTGCTTTTTGGATTACTTTAGAAATTGCAATGACACTTCTTTTATTAATCACAGAGCAATATTATTCAAAAAAGCTTGACAGATGATTGAGATACAAATGTCTAATTTGGATGCCTCTATAGATAAACAAGATCAGGCAAGCCCATTTTAGCCCATTTTCAAATATAGTTGCTCTGCATCTTGTCCCAAATCTGGGAAACATAAACATCATGTAAAAGTGTAGTCAGTCTTTACTAGGCCCTTTTTATTTCTAATCGACTCATGACACTCAAGCTGCAAGTCTTTTAGGTCCTATTCCATGGAAGCTCAAACTGAATCCCCCGCATCCTTTATGAGCATTTGGATACCCTCACTTCACCTTTACTGACTGTCCCTAGTGGAGTTGATGGGCCACTAGGCTTAGACACCATGGCTCACACTGATTTTGTATTCTCATCTGTCAGATCCTCATCTGGAACTAATTAGAAAGTGCCACTTGACACCCTCTCAGTTCATGGCTAAAAAATAAACCAGAGCAACAGCAAATCCAAAGTTAGACTCACTTAAGGGGTGCATTGCAGCACTAAAAGTGTACCAGCCACTTTGGCTCTCTTAACAAGTTCTGGAAAAATAATTATAACATGCAAAGCCTTTCAGAGATATAGACCACCCAAGATATCATTGTGTCTATGAGACAAGCCTCTGTGAGAGATGTCTGCACTAGATCCACAGTGTTGTCAGGCTTCCACCACTTGCTACATGTGAAACGTAGCAGATTTGTGTAATGTGTATGAAGCATTGTTTAAACAAAGCTGCAATGTGAAAACTGTTATACCCAAGGGGCATCATTGAGGCAGAGCCGTATTTACCATTAGGCAACCTGCCTGTGCCTAGGGCAGCGCAGTGGGCAGCATAGCTAGGGATGTCCCAGGGGTTGGTCCCAGGGTCTACTAAAAGCCAGCACACCCAATAGATAAATGATTGATTAGCTGTGGCTGTGGATGTAAAAGCCAAATAAAAACAAAATGGAGCTGGAAACGTGGGGAGCTGAGGCTCACAGGTACCAATTTTTAAAAAATGTTTTTAATCTGAAGGACATTGCTGGGTTCCCCCCGAGATTGGATACCTCGCTTTCCACAGCAGAATGTAGGAGTGATGAATGAGTGGAGCATGCATACATTTATTATTAAAAAGCTAGGGTTGCCATGGTGAGTTTTTTTTTGTTTGTTTTACTTTTAGAATCACTTAAACCTGACTCAGGAACAGCGGGGGTGTTAACACTTGATGTGACTAGGGTAGCATAAACGGTCCTGCACTGAGCCACAACACAGGTCCAGATCCTGTGAGTTGTGTCACATGATTTTCTATTCATTTGAACTTGAATTTAAAGGGCAGTCCAGGCAATGCAAGGGCGGTGCCCATTGTTTTTAATAGGAGCCGGCCGTACACAGGCCATGTCCACCCACCAGCCAGAGTGAGGAAGCGTAGCTCCCAGCTTCACAAACTGCAGAAGGATGATTGATGGCCAAGGATCTTCTTGTTACATCTTCTCGAAACTGCTGGCCCTTTGGAACAGCCCAGTTGAGCTTTAAAGTTGAATTCAGGTCAAAAAAAGGAATTATCAAGCTTAATGGTCTACACTGAACCGTATTGTTTAGAATAAATATTGCTGAGGCTGGCGCAAACTGGCAAATCATTTTGAATACTGGTGGTAGGATTTGTAAATCGGGTCCATCATTATTTGTTTTAATGCCAATAGGAAGTCAAGGCTCAGGTCTTCAATCTCATATTAGTTTAACAGCTTCTATGAAGGCTGACATCTTGATTGGGCTCATTGTGTCCTTGTGTCCATTTCTTGCTCAACCCTAGTGTACTTATTACTCAATAGATCAATTTGAACTCTTGAAAAGAGGATGTATAAACAAGGAAATGTTGAAACTTAAAAAATGTGAAGATAAATTACTATCATGTTCCCACCTACCATTTTTAGTATGACTTACAGTAGCTCTATAAGGGACACTGAAGTCATAATTTTCTCATTCACATTTCGGCAAATAACAGCAACTTATGTGACCACCAGCAACCATTCAGTTTTGATGTGTAAGCCCACTAGACAAATCCAATTGGTTACCAGCAGTCAAATAATTGGAAACAAGACAATAAGGGCAGGGACTTAGTGGGGGTGTAGGGCAGCACATGTCTTGGGTGCAGCAGGTCAGGGGGCGCCAAAGGCGGGCCTGAGCACAGGTGGGGGCTGCAATTTCATATGTTTCCCCTGGGTGCCAGAAAAACACGCTACTCCGCTGATGAGGAAATTGTCTGTCTTGACTGAACTATAACTTTAACTTGGGTGACTGTATATAGATAAACACAGGTATTGTATTTTGCACCTCTTCGATGAACCCTGCACATATCCCCATTGTCATAAGGATGGCATGGTGACTTCTGTGAGTGGCAGAGGGAGAAAGTTCAGAATAAAAACTGTTATTTAATGTCAGAGCAATGGAAAACTCTGAACTTTTAATATTATGTTTGCCCTTAATAAGTCAACATTTTAACTGGCTTTTTAATGTCCTTCCTATGATAACAACTTACACCAGACATAAGAAAATGTCTTTTTTCGGGCTTGCATCATCAAGAAAACAACCTGCCACAAACAGGTGGCAGACTACTCCGGGAAAGCCAAAACATTAACTAAAATTGGAAACAGTTACCATGGAAAATATGTTGACATACTATTTTTCCATCTGTTTAAACACACTTAAGAATAAAGCATATTAACATGTTTCCTTTACTGTGATTTTTGGAACAGAGAAAATAAGCAATTAATTAGTGTTAAATGGCAACCATTGATTAGATCACTCATCAACACATATATCAACCTAAGATGGCAAACATTTGCGTTACACACCATTCCAATTATCCTGTGTTACCAGAAAAGTTACATTGGATTCAAGCCATGGATGGATATTTTTAGCAGATTTCTTATTACAGTGTAGAATCTCTGCAGGACCGCGATTATTCTTCTGGGGTGATTTCTGTTAAAAGAGTTCGGAAAAATTTGATAGTAAAAGTCTAGATATGGGGTGGTTTACTATAATCCTACTTGTCTTGTATTCTGATGTTCCATGTGTTCACTTGTCTTTATTTCAGATATTGGGATCCAATCTACAAGCGCATTTTACCTAAATGGACACTTTTTTAGAGTAGGTTATTTGACCACCTTTGGCCTTCTTGGTATAGATTCTACTAGTCACTGATAACATTACTCGAGAATACTGGTTCATACAGGCAGGAAAACATTTCACTGTTATTTCACCTCCACTAAGCTGAACTGCCAACACTGGATGTGAAAGATTCATTCATTAGGGTTGATTCAGAGAGACATAAAAAGACTTTCGTTTTTGTGTCGATCTGTTTTTTTTTTTAATTGTCCCGCTCGCGTAAGAGTGTACGAGTGATTCTAAGCATGTATCACAAGCCTTCAGTAAAGTCTTCGTCCGTTCGTATGCCAATGGGAATGTCATTTTCCAGCTTTCGTTTTCCGTTTATTTTACTCATGTTACAACGTAGGCTTTCGTTTTTGCCCTTTTTCCATCTTCTCCTCAAACGAATCATTTACGTTTCCCGTTAGATTCTGAATTCCTTTTTCTATAAATAATCGTCCAGACGAAATTTGTTACGACCTTACGCCTGCGCAATACAAACTTAACTCATTAATGTGCCCGTCTACATATTTGGTTCACTCACTTCTGCTACAATGCTTAGCTAAATCAAATCGCGCTCAGTATATTCTTCTATTTCCCACCCCTAAAACTTACCTAAATCACTTCGCGCTCAGTATATTCTTCCATTTCCCGCCCCTAAAACTTACCTAAATCACCTCGCGGTCTCATTCTTCTTCCATTTCCCGCCCCTAAAACTTACCTAAATCCCTTCGCGGTCTCATTCTTCTTGCATTTCCCGCCCCTAAAACTTATCTAAATCACTTCGCGGTCTCATTCTTCTTCCATTGGCGCCCCTAAAACTTACCTAAATCACTTCGCGCTCAGTAAATTCTTCCATTTCCCGACCCTAAAACTTACCAAAATCACTTCGCGGTCTCATTCTTCTTCCATTTCCTGCCCCTAAAACATACCTAAATCACTTTGCAGTCTGATTCTTCTTGCATTTCCCGCCCCTAAAACTTACCTAAATCACTTCGCGGTCTCATTCTTCTTGCATTTCCCGCCCCTAAAACTTACCTAAATCACTTCGCGATCTCATTCTTCTTGTATTTCCTGCCCCTAAATCTTACCTAAATCACTTTGCGGTCTCATTCTTCTTCCATCGGTGCACCTAAAACTTACCTAAATCACTTCGCGGTCAGGCGAATCTTCATATCTGAATTTAGTTTTTTGCATTCGTTTTGTGGTAACCAACCCTTAATGAATGTATTTAGAAAAGGAAATGACACAGAAACAAGTTTTTTTTTAACTTTAATTGGCATTTTTATATTGCCTTTTTTTGTAATTTTTTTTTTTTTAATTTAACTTTGAATATAATTTTTTTTTTGTTAAAATGTAACTATAACATTTTTAAAATTTAAACAAAATACAATTACATATGTTAAAATATATACACAGCAATGGCAGGCCCCAGAACATTGTTCTTCATCTGTGGTCCCCAATGAGTCGCGCAGCTCCTGCATCTCGGCCACCAACTGAAGGACCCTGGCACTCAATTGTGCCACTCTGGCACGTGTGGTCCCTGTATAAAAAAGAAAAATAAATGTTTTGTCAGCAAATACATGTTTAACAGCTGTGGATGGAATGTTTATTAGGTTGCAAGCTAACTCATGAGGCCATATGTCATTATGCTAAGGAATTAATAAAAGGAAGAGGCCATATGTCATTATGCTAAGGGATTAATAAAAAGAAGAGGCCATATGTCATTATGCTAAGGAATTGATAAAAGGAAGAGGCCATATGTCATTATGCTAAGGAATTAATAAAAAGGAAGAGGCCATATGTCATTATGCTAAGGAATTAATAAAAAGGAAGAGGCCATATGTCATTATGCTTATGGCATTGACTATGGATTTAGGTAGATTGCTGATCATGTCATTTCCTACATACTACAAATATTTACATTACAACTTACTTCGTTGGTGGGCGAGCTTGCTTCGGGGACCACCCTCCGTTCTGGGACCTGCCACTGCTGGGAAGTTGAGGCTGTAGAGACATGTAAAATCGGGTCGCTTCTAATGTCAACAGTAAGCAAATGACAATTTGAATGTGTGTGTGACATCACCCACCTTCTCCATGTTCCTCCTGGGCATGATCTTCTGCAGTCTCTTCCACAGATCCTTCACCCGCTACATATTCATCTAGAAAAAGAGATTAAGGGAATCAGCTTTGCTTTTAATAGCATGTATGTGTGTGCGGTTACATTAAGAGTCACATACCAGAGGCTAACGGCGCCATCGCTTGGTAAGACTCCCTGCCCACGCTGTGACGCCCCTCCTCTGTTGAGAGGTACAGGGGCTGGTCGGAGGGGTAGGACCGTCACCCTGGAGATCCACCATCTTCACTTGCTGCTGCAGATTCATGCAGCACTGGCCGGCTTGTGCGCCTCCGGGTGCGTCGGATTCGGTACTCCATTTCCAGCACTAGAAAAGAAAAGAAAAGCATTTATAAATAAAGGCCTACCTTCTGTATTAGTTACATATAGCATGCAATCGCTATGTACTTACTTGGGAAATGGAGACCGAAAAATCTCCGCACCCGGGGCATGTGGAGTCGCTTCAGGTCCGACCAATGCTGCATGATCTGTGTATGGGTGAAGGTGGTGTCCGTCTCCTGCTGGATCCGGGAAATGATCTCCGGGGCGACGTTCTTCTTCTCGTATGAGAAGGGCAGGTAGTCGTACCTGCGCTGAAGCATCGTCTAAAAAACACAAAATAAAAATAGTTGTTAGATCAAACTGCATACAAATATCTGTCACAATTCGATCAGTTGACTAAATGACATTCCCAGACACATTTCTAGCCTCAAACTATCCTTCTAGATGCAAGTGACTTGGTTCGCACATGTGCGCTCTAACTTCGGAGTTTAAAAAACTTTTTAAAACAACTGTTTCTTCCTGCACTTCCTTAAAGTGGACCAACACCCAGGATTTTGACTATCCTGGGTTTTGGTCCACTTCGGCGGGGCACCCCGATCTGTGTGAAACCCCCCAGAAAGCCCCAAAATCTTACCTGTCCCCGCTCCCACGTGACTGGACGATCCAATCCCCGCCAACGTCCAGGCGGGGATCAGGAACGTCCAAGCGGCTGCCGCCGCCGCCGCCTCCCTCGCGTCACTTTCGGCGCGCGCGCGCCCCCGCCGGCCATTCGCAGACGGCCGGCGCGGGCGCGCGCACGGCTACAGGGAAGATCAGGTAAGCGATTTGGGGTGTCTGGGGGGATTTCACCCCGCGGGACATCCCGATCTCGGATGTCCCACGGGGTGGGAGGTGATCGGCCCGGGAATCTTATAGATTTCCGGGCCGATCACCTCTCGGTGTTGGTCCACTTTAAGGCCTAGGCATGCATTTAGATGGCAAATCAACGTCCTTACAATACACTTACGAGCATAATCAGCTCTTGTTGTTGGCGGGTTTCTTGTCCGCAGCAGATAAGTAATGCCCCAGCGGTTTCCGGGTTCCGCACGGCCGGACGAACGGCCGTACGCACGCGTACGCGAACGTGTAAGCGTCATACCCAGTCATTAAGATTTAAAGGGTCATGGACACACAGCTCATTCTCTTTGAGATTGTCAGCATGGCACCAAAAAAACCCAGCGCTAAGGCCACACCAGCCAAGGAGGCCACCAGCAAAAGGGCCCAGCGGCATGAGGAGCCTTCTTCCTCACGTCCGACCACTCGGTCACACCAAGCTACTACCAAGGTGTGGGAAACACGCAGCCAAAGTGGGCAACACAAGGCGACATTGGCCACCAAGGCCACAACAGCAAAACCAACAACCAAAGGCAAGGACGGAGCAGCAAAGAATGCACCAACATACAAGGAGCCAGGTACGAGGACGTCCAAGGCCACAAAGAAGCAGAGGGTGAGAACCCCGAGCCCAACAAGAACACCCTCTCCTCCTTTCCGCCCTACCACATCTCTTCATAAACGGCACTCCAGTGGCAAGCCCATTAAGAGCCAGCGGGCCCGAAGCCCCAGCCCAACCAGCACAGCCTCTCCTGCTCCATGTGCCAGAACATCACATGGCCAATGTAGCACCAGTGGCAAGGCCAGTAAGAGCCAGTGTGCCCCGAAGCCCCAGCCCAGCCAGCACTGCCTCTCCTGCTCCACATGGCAGAACATCACATGGCCAAAGTAGCACCAGTGGCAAGGCCACAAACAGGCACAGGGCCCAAAGCCCTACCCCCCAAAGCACACCCTCTCCTCCTCGGCCACATTTGCCACTGGCACAGGTGGCAACCACCGATACATATGGCACATCCACGCCTGGAAGTTCGGTGGCCACCCAGGCAAGGACCCCCAGTCCGATTGCAAGTCCAATCCAGTCGCACATTTCATCACCACAGAGCCAGCCCAGAATGTCCCCCGAATCGCCAACAAACATAGATGAGCCAGAAGAAAAAGCATTAGGCGAACATTGTGGTGTGAGTGGCAGGTTTGGTGAGGCCCAAACTCTTGAATTGGCAAGTGGCCTCGCACTCCATTATGACGAGCTATATGGGCGACATTCAAAATCTACAAGCAAAATGAGAAATACACAAACCTTGGAGGAGCTCACCAGACAGGTCAATGCAGCAGGGGACGAGATGAAAGATGTGGAGCAGATACAGCACAAAATATCTGACCTGAAGTATGCAGCAGAATAAATGGCTCAATTACAGGTACATATTTTAGTTGTGCATTTTGCTGCTTGTTGTATTGACCACAATGCCCAAAATTTGTTAACCTCTATTTTTCAGCTTACAAACTGGCGGAGGCTTCCCCACCAAATTACAGTATACATGAGCTGAGGAGATGGTGCTGGCATTAATACACCGGCATTAGAGGGCCTCTCTGGCAGACGGGACACGGACATCCATACCATTCCTGCAGGTTAGTAATGTTTGTTTGAATGTGAACTATTGTAAACGTGTGAAATGATTCTCACAGGCAGATATGAACACATGCCCCTAGGGAGTGGCTTTGAGAGGAGGTTACTGTTTTAGCCGGGTGTTTAATGTCTGAGGAATGGTCATTTAAAAGGTTTGCAGCCCATTCACGACCTTGGACAGTATTTATGGTCACTATTAAACTCTTTATCTTACCAAAGCACTGCCTGTTATGTGTATATAGTCAATCATAGACAACACTTACTTCTTTGTCTTTATACCACTTGGGATGTAGCTGTGCTTTGGTCAGACAAACTTGATCTGGGGTCAGGGAAAGGTCTACATAGGAAGAATGCCCAGCAGCATACTCTGAAGCCAAATGCTATTTGCAAGCTGACTGTGGGCCCCTAATGCGCCATTTTGGATGTGTTACGCCTCATAACATGCAGTACATGCATGTTTGTAGTATTTAAGGTGACCAATCTGTATGTACAGGGTGAGGCATACATATAAGAGATACTGACATTCATAGTGAAGGTCACCTTGGTCCGTTGGGGGAGTTGGCATTCCTGCTTGGCCACATGTTTTTTAAAGCATATGTATTAATCAATTGATTTTTGTGTGTTTACGTGCCTTTTACTTTTAAACCCAGCCCAGCATCCAGCCTCTGCAAGTGTGGAAGCCTCCTCCAAGTTGAGCACGCCGTCTACTTCCCTGCTGCCTAGGACCCAGGAACAGATATATAGGGCGAGTGGACTTTGATGAAACTGCTGATGCATGTGAATGCACATGACTAATTTGCCTAACAAATATATTTAGGGCCCAAACTGAGCACATCTGGGACTCTTGCTCGCCCAGCATTTGCAGGCGCTCAAACCCGGGGAATTGGAAGACGTAGTCAACAATGTAGACCAGTTTCCCAGGGGAGGAGAGTGCCAATCCTGGAGTCAGCGTGGCGCCATGACAGCCGTTAATTTCGGCAGGTGACTCAAAGAACCACAGAGCAGCTTACTGCACAATTAGAGACATTCAATAATACATTCACCAACATGCTGACTGAATTTAGGACGAGCAACAGCCAGATGTCTGATCAAATGGCCAACTTAAGCACACAGATGGCAGGACAAATGGCCACCGTAAATAATAACTTCACTGCCATGCTCGAGGAATTTAGAACAAGCAATAGACAGATGCTGGAACAGTGGCAGATTATGAATGCCACACATGCCCAGATGTTGGGACACCTCCAAGGCCCACCACCAGGGTTTTATGGGCAACATCCATATTGACACCTATTTGACCTGCATCTGCTCCACATCTTTCCTCTACATCCCCACTCTATTTACCTGTCTGGTGAGCACTACCAAGATTGGCTTTTTTATGGCTTTGCTGGTTTGATTTTGAATGTCACCCATATAGCTCATTAGAGTGCTGACATACCCCACTAGCCAATGCCTGAGCTAAAGCCTCACTGAAGCGGCCGCTCATGCTGCCACGCTGCAGGCTTGGGCCTAATGAAATTGTGGCTGGCTCATCCTGTTTGTTGGCAATATTGGGGGACATTCTTGGCTGTGAAACAACTACATTTGCCCATGGCAAATATTGGACTGGACTGGCATTAGGACTGGGGGTTATTTTTTGGGTGGCCCACTAACTTACAGGCGTGGATGTGGCATAGGTATGGCTGCTTTCCACCTGTGCCTGTGGCAAATGTGGCCAAGCAGGAGAGGGTGTGTATGTGGCCCTATGTATTCCTGGCCAAATATTCCCCTGCAAATGGTTGCTCCCTATGTATGTTTATGTTATTGGGCGGTAAAACTTCGGCCTGGACTGCGTTACTTTACAACTCCTGGATGTGGCCAGTTGCTAGGGGCCATGAGTCTGCCCCAATGTATATTTCTGTGTTACAATGTATGTACATTTTGAGTCTGCGAATGCCCTTCAACTAAAAATTTTCATATTTCAATAAAATATATTGAATGTGACTTTAGCTGTTGTTGACTAAGTTGATGCATTAATGTTTGGGTTATTTTGAGAATAATGAAGGTTTTTCCCAACAATGCGAAAATAAACTGCATAAGGCTCAAATAAGGTGTACATTTTTTAGTAATTAAGTCATTACTTTTTGGTAAAATAAAGACAAAGGCCTTCACAAAGCCAAATCATATTGAAAATAACAAAATAACATCAACAAACCAAGAAAACAAATTAGGTTGCAATGACATTGGCCCGCACTGCTTGGCCAGAGGCACTAGGTGTGCCAGTGTAATGGTCATCTGCCTCCTGGCTGGGTGGTGAGGGGGGCACATCCACATACCGGGGGACACGCTGCATGATGGCAGAACACAACAGGCCAGTATAATGTCGATGACCTTGTTGGGGTCATATTGGAGTGCCCCCCCGGTATGGTCCAAACAACGGAAGCAGGTTTTGAGCAGCCCAAATGCCCTCTCTACAATGGCCTGAGTCTTTCGGTGTGACCGATTGTAGTCCTCCTGTGCCTCATTCTGTGGCCGAAGGAAGGGCATCAGGAGCCAGGGAAGAAGCGGATAGCCGGAATCCCCTGAAAGAATAAGAAAATATTTACATTAATTACACATTCTAAACAACAATATTGTTTAAAGTGGTCGTTCAGTCTGAATAATAGCCTATCTTATATGTTATCCACATCCTGTACATACAGATTGCTCTCAAAAAAATAAAAAACAGCATCTACTGCATGTAATTAGCCTTTAAACATCCAAGATGGCGGCTCAGGTAATATCAGGCAGCCTGCAAACAGAAAGTGCCTTCTGACTGTGTTGCTCTGCATTCTGGGATTTCTGACCTTTCCCAGACCCCAGCTCTGCTCTGTCTGAGCAAAGCACAGCTATAACCCGCACCCTGCACTTTATCCCACTTTCCTCTCCTCAGTAAGTGTGATGCATCTGACCAAAGATGGCACCGCCCCTATCCTAAAGTCATGAACAGAGTTGCAGCCCAGTGGGGGAAAGAATAATAAGTAAGTTAATAAAAACTAGAAATATATTAGGTGGAAATGCTGTGAAATCATTTTTTAAGGGTTGGTGCTTTTCTAACAATCATGGTGAAGGTCCGGTTTAACATGTCATCAAGGGGAAAAACCAGCCATAGGTTAAGACATGGCTCATCAACTATATTCATAGGCATACAGTGAAAAGGGAATGTCGTAATTTGAAGGAAACTTACCAAGGAGCCATCCACCTGATAATTCTCCAGACTCAAACCGACGGAATAATCCTGAGCTCTGCAAGATGTACGCGTCATGGGATGAGCCTGGAAACCCGGCGAGAACACTAAGGAACCGCATGTCCCGGGCCACCACTGCTTCGACATTCAGTGAGTGGCCCATTTTGCAGTTCCTGGAAGAAAAAAAAAATTTTTTTTTTAGCAATACAAGGTTAACTACTCAAACACTCCTAACACCCTCCAAAAAAACATGTAGGACAATCCAAATAACAGTAACTAAGTACACAAGTATTTTTAATAACAAAATTTATATGTATGTGGGCGAAAATAAAGATTAACTTTGTAATCACTAATTAAGGTCCGCATTAAAATGTTTTGCTAAGGCCTACATTTAAAACATTGATGAAGGTATACACTGTATACTGTTTCACAGGGACACATTACAAGGAGGGATTAATGTATACATTGTAAAGTGTTTCACAGGGACACTTGAGTAGGAGGGATTACGGTATACACTGTAAACTGTTTCACAGGGACACTTTACACGGAGGGATTAAGGTATACACTGTAAACTGTTTCACAGGGACATTTTACAAGGAGGGATTAACGTATACACTGTAAACTGGTTCACAGGGACACTTGAGAAGGAGAGATTACGGTATACATTGTAAAGTGTTTCACAGGGACACTTTACAAGGAGGGATTAACGTATACACTGTAAACTGTTTCACAGGGATACTTTACAAGGAGGGATTATGGTATACATTGTAAACTGTTTCACAGGGACACTTTACAAGGAGGGATTAATAGATAGCTACAATACAGTTTGCATAAACTATATAACAAAATGACCTATTTAACTTACCTATAGATGTACTCGTCGGCTGCGGGAGGGACCAATGCAATGTGGGTGCAATCAATCGCACCCATGACGTTGGGCGCGTCGGCGATATTAAAAAAACCCAACTTAAGCGCGTTCCAGGCTACCATGTCGTCCGGAAATGAAATATATTTCGGACTAATGGTAGCCATGCCATCCAAAAACTTGAATAGCGCGCTGCTCAGCGTAGGCTGGGACATCCCCACGAGAGAGGGCACTCAGCCTCTGGAACGAGCCGTTCGCCAAAATTTGCAGCCAGCCAAGCATCTTGGTCATACCTGAAATTGCTTGCCCCTTCCTTGTGGTGCGGGCTAACCATGGCCGCAGCTCACTATACAACTTATGGAGAGAACCGCGGTTAAGTCAGGTTAGCTCGAACAACTCAACATCATGCATGCCATCGATATGCATGCGTCGCCGGTGCAATCTGGCCTCGGCCCTGCTGACTCATGTAATGCCCTGGAGCTGAAGGCGCTCATATTCCTCCACAAAGCCGCAAAACATGGTCAAAAGCAAGCTAGCCGAGTGCAAAATGTCCCGTAAGTGGATCGCAAATGAAACCGTTTTATAGGGCGGTGGGCCCTTGGCAATCAGGTTGCAAGCCCATCCCAATAACTTAAGTTATCTAAACGAACGCAAAATATCAGATTTTGATGGGAACTAACGCAAATGATCTGATTTAGTTCCGAAAGCGTATATACGCATTAGCGGGAACAAACACATGCATGGGAAAAACGAAAGTAAAAAACAAAAAAAAGGCCAAACAGACACAAAAACATACACAGACACATACGAAAGTCCAGACGTATCTGTCTCTGAATCGAGCCTAAGGTGCCAAATTTTGACGATTGAATTCTGACGATCTGAAGCTTTGTGCTCAGATACTTTGGATTACCAATCTCTCTCTCTCTCTCAGTAGCATGGTGACATTTAACCCTCCCCATCAACAGGAACACACTTCATACAATCTCATCTGTTCAATGGTTGGTTAAGAATGTGCAAATCAGAGTGTAAGGTGTGTGGTCACTGCAAATGCTGTTGCATAAACATCTAAGGAGGACCTTTAAGCCTTCATTTATGTGCTGCCGCCTGTACCGATTAGGTAGCACATGAAGTGAACTTACACCATTTGGAAAGTTGTGGGAAAAGCTTCCCGTTCACACTTTAATCACCCTCCCAGCTTTCCAAGTAGAAATGTTTACCCATAACTAACCATGTCTTGTTCTGATTCTGCATTAAACTGCAGCACACAGCAGTAGCTGGTACCTTGTATCTGAGGAGATGTTGTCAGCCTGTTTGTGTGGTGTGGCTTCCAGTCCCCCATCATACACACAAACTTAGTTGTGAAATGAATAGGTATTCCTAATGGGGGGGGGGTTCTTTTTTGGGACGTAGAACTGCTTTAAAGCAGAACTAGAGCCAAAAACAACTTGCAGAGCTGCCTCCACCCCTGGGCATACATGCATGACCCCTGGAAATGCCTAAACATTGTACATTATATTTACCTTGCAGCGCTCCTGCATTTGTGGAAGATGCATTAAACATTCACATTCACCTTTGGCAGGCCAATTGGGTTTGCTGGAACATGCAGAGGGTGAGTATTAATGCCCAATTTAGGGCAATACTAGGGGTTAGTCGGTGAAAAGTGATTATTCTGTGGGCAGTCAGTTACCCAACTTGGGATGCCTGGGACGACAGCTAGAGGATTTCTTGCTGGACATCCACTTTGAGCAGTTTAGTTCCTCCATTTTTTAGTATCTATCCATTCGATCCAAGCCAGGATTTCAAAGGGAAATATCACAACGTGTACCTAAGGTGGCATAAACCTGAAATAGAGCCATGAGTTCTAGATTGAAAGTAGACCACAATCTTTTACACAGCTGGGGGAAGTCATTTTTATGTTGGAGGGGATTGCATTTTTGAGTTGAAGGGGGCTGTAGTTTTTATGCTGGAGGTGCTGTAGGTTTTATGAGGGAAGTTGACATTTTTCTTCTAGAGGGGCTGTAGGCTTGTTGCTGGGGGCTGCCATTTTCATCTTGAAGGGGCTGTAATTTGCATGTTGGAGAAGCTGAAGGTTTTGTAGGGGGTGGTCATGGCTGGCTTCAGGTTTGTGGGGGCCCTTGGGCAAGAGAGTCTTAATGGGCCGCAAAGTAGTGTGTCACATGTCACCTTTCAGCTCCGCTGCCACAAATGGGACATCTCCTGCTGCTGATTGCCCTCCAGTCCTTGTCAGCTGTCACCTGGTTCTCTACACCTTCTATGCTTCCATCAACTGCTCTCCATTCCATTCCACCTTCTCCATTGTTGCTGATCATCAGCCATGAGAAGGTCTGCACACAGCACCAGACATTCGGTGCTTGGGTCCACTGTTAAATAATACCAAGTGTGAGCCTGAGTGGGCCCCTGAAGGTGCCAGGGACCCTGGCTATTGCCCAGGTTTGTCCTGTGCTGGGGCCAGCCTTGGGGGTGGTGATATGCCGGGGGCTGTAGATTTTATGCTAGGAGATGTCATTTCTATGTTGGGGCTGTATCTATCCATGTATCTATCCATAGATAGGTTGGTAATGTTGATAGTTAGAGATCTTTATAAAATCTCTCCTTTTAAAAATTATGTGTGTCATTTCTCAGATTATTCTAAGGTAAATCTTTTTGTTTCTTAAAATAAAGAATATTTTATATATTTGTTGCTTAGATCCCAGTCAGGAATTGCCATCAATAAAACAGTTACTATGGCTTTGCTGGCAGCAGAAGAATTTGTATTGCCTTTGTTTGTGCTCCATCACAAGTTGAGTAACGCACAGACATGTTACCTGACACCGTGCCAACTGCATAATGTGACTTGTCAAAAATTACATTCAAGGATTCCCTTATGACATCACAGGTGGTTTAACTTTACTTTGGGTAATTGGAACAGTTCCTATTTTCTTTCAGAGTGAAACAGGGCAAGCAGGTTTCATGGAAATCCACCAGTGTTTTTAACGTTTTTGTATGCTAAACAATACTTAGTAGCAGTGACTGTCATCATGAACTTGTGGCTACAATCTCTGGATCACAACAATGAGTGGCGAACAATAGGAAGTACTACGTTCAAAAAGTAAGTTAAAGAACACATTAAAAAGTGTAAGTGAATGTGCTCTTGGGAATAGGTTTTCGGCTAGGCTTAGACAGCTTCTTAAAGGAGAGCAGTGCTTCAAAATGGAGCTTTGGTTGGGATGGGGAAAGTTTCAGCTTTCACCTTATTTTAAATATTCTGACAGGGCTTCTCTGCATGATTGGAGAGTGTTTCCTAACTCAGGTGAAAAAAAAGGTATTTACATCTGATTGGCTGGTGAGGTGAATACATACTTAAAGAAGGTCTCTGAAAGTGCAGTGGAGTTCCTCATACTTTAGAAAGTAATGGGCACCTCTTTTAGAGGTGATCTTTCATGTACCCCAACCCTCTTCTCAAGAACCACAAGGGTTAAAGTATATTTTCATCCAAAAACAAAAAAAAGCCTGGGGCGGGCAGCTCACTGTGACTGATGGCTGGGACGACGAGAGAGCGGCGCTGCGTATGGTGCCGCAGCCAGCCTTTCAGTTAAGAGCTGTAGCCCCAGACTATTAGCGACGGACTGCATGGGAGAAATGGGAAGAAATAGCTTTTTTTGTTTTTGTCTAAAAATGTACTTTAATGTTTTCTGGAGCTCTACGTAGCTTCTTTATAATGTCAATTCATGTCCGTGAGCAAAGTCATTTGCGCACACTCTTCATGAGTAAAAATATTTTAATCACATTTTGTTTCTTACTATTCAGCCGAAACTTTTTTGTGCGCATTTTTTTGCATGTAAATTTATGCATTGAGTAAGATTTCATGCTCAAAGACAGGCTAGAAACATAGGGGCCATGGGGACCAGTGACTGCCTTAGCCAGCACAATGCTGAATTTCATGCGCAGTGCGGAAGTTTGCACATGTATTGGAGACAAGCACTTCACACATGCCATGTTGTGCAATGCATATGTGTGCGATTCGAGTGCACGGTGCCATGAATGGGGCTCCAATGCGGAATGCGGAAGCAATTGCGTATGGTTTTTGGGTTTTTGAACGTGACCATGAATCGCCCCTTATGTCCCTGCGGCTGCACTGATTACTTCTCCTGTGGATTGGTGTAGAGATCTGACAAACCTGGCCTATGCGAAGAGGGTTGGGTAACAATAGTCAATAGAGAAGCAAGTAATTCAGGAACTCTGTTCGAGGATCACTATGGATAATATAATGGAATTTAAAGAACGACGCCCGGCTGCTGATGATGTAACTTAAAGCGGACCAAAATCCGGGATTTTCACTATCCCTGGTTTTAGTCCATCCTCCTGGGGCACCCCAGTTTGGGGTGACCCGCTGTGCGAAACTGAGCAAACTCACCTCTTCTTGGTCCAACCATGCATTCTCGGCCGCTCAACCAGTCAGGATCTCCAGCTGCACATTTTAATGTGAATAAGCTGAATAAAATCCCAGCCCCACACACTGGCATTGTGCGGCATCACTTGCTACCTTCAGAAAGCCAAAAAAGGGATGCGAATGATGCTACCGAAGGCCCGCATGCGCAGTGATCTCGGTGGAAAGGTAAGAATTGTAGGTGAACCTGTGGATTTCACACAGTGGCATGCCCCAGGGTGAGGGAATCAGCTGGCTCTGGAGTCTCATAGACTCCAGGGATGGTTTTAGTCTACTTTAAAAAGAACAGTTGCTTTGATTTTCTATGGCAAGGTTTATTGAATGCTTCTCAGTCATCAAAGTACACACTTCAGCCTCTTCACACTGGAGGTGCTTTTTAATGACCAATTGTTGCCATCCCACTGGTTGGGTTGGTACTTTACAACACTTGCTAGCCCAACAATCCCTATGGGTTAGCCCAGGAATCACAAGGATGAGATAATTCTGGGTCAGCCCCCTATAGTTGCACACTCTTACTATGGTGACTTGCCTCAAAGTAATATTCTCTGGTCATTTTCCCACCATCTAAGCTCCTCTCTCTAACAAGTCTATCTCATTCTAGACTCTTCCCTCTCATTTAAACCGCATATTCACTCCCTAGCCACCTCCTGTTGCATCAGTCCCTTCACACATCTTGTGCATCAGTCCCTTCCTTTAACCTGACACAACTAAAATGTTAGGGCATGCCCTGGTCATTTCCCGACTGGACTACTACAACATCCTTCTTTGTGGCTTACCACACTAATAACCTGGCACCCCTCCAATCTTTCCTTAACTCGCCTCATCCATCTCTCTTCTTGCTCATCCACCTCTGCTCCTCTCAGCCAATCCCTACACTGGCTGCCAGTCCCACTGTGAATCTTGTTTAAAATTCTAACTCTCACCTACAAAGCTCTATCCAGCCTTGCCCCTCCCTATATCGCTAATCCAATAATATCAACATTTAGGACTTCTCATGTGCCACTCCAGTCTTCTGAAATGCCCTTCCCTGCCCACTCAGCCACTCCCCAACCCTCAAAGCTTTCAAAGGTGCCCTTAAAACCCACCTATTCACACAAGCATACAATCTGGCTTAAGCAACACTCTAAATGGCACATGCCACATATCTCAATATTAACTGTTTGTGATCCTTCCCCCTCGTCTCCACCCCTCATCCTTTAAACTTTAAGCTCACAAGGGAAGGGCTCTCTTTCCTACTGTCTTTTTTATTCAGAATATTCATTGTGAACTTTGCAACCCTGCATTTCTAATAGATTATGTACTGTATATTTCTACCCTGTCTGTAATACTTTGTACAGCACTATGAAAGATGATGACACTTTCTAAATATACAATAATAATAACAATAAACAATAAAGTGATAAGTAGAGATGGGCAACCCCAAAACTTGGACCTGTAACGAACTTTAGCCAGAAGTCCATGTTCGCGTTCGGCATCCGGGAAGAACACGGAAAAGCTGGTTGATAGGTTGCTGAGAAGCCCATCAGCCCACTTCACCTAATGGAGCAGCAGCCGGAAGCTTCTGTAACTTAGGCCCTTATTTAAGAAGGGATAGCGTCAGGTAGCGCCTGGTTAATGACAGGTAGCGACAGATAGCGACTGGTCAACGCCGGACACGGCACGCAATTACACATTTATCAAGCAGAATCTGTTTAGCGACTGGGATAGCGCCATGTAGCGTCTGATTCATCATTTTCAAAGCCTCAGCGAACAGCGCCAGCGTTCAGCCTTGCACAGCGCCAGTTATGACCTCTCGCTACCTGACGCTCTCCCATACATTTCAATGGACGATCCTTTTCTTCTCTTTAAACAGGGTTTTTGTTTTTTTTTTTTTTACAAAAAAATCACAAATAATTCTTTGACCTCTTCTGGCATTGAAATAGCAGTTTTTTCATAATTTTTATTTTTTATATATTTCCTCAGAAATGACATTACAGGTCTGGCGTTAAAGTGTTCATGTCACAATGTTGTTACAATGTAACTCCATATGTTTTCGCTTTGTTACTAGTTGATAGATGCTTGAAAACAGACTTTAAACACACCGCCTCCTGCGCTCTGGGCTTCAAACAACTATTTTTCAGCGCCAGAGATTTGTGAGGCTGTTTTTTCGCTGTACTGGTCAAATAGCGACTCCTCACAATGTGTTCAACATTACTGAACAGCGACTGAGTCACTATAAACTAGCGACTCACGGCAGAGCACTGCGACTACTAGCGGGCGCTCTGAAAATGCCTGCTACAGACGCTCATCTGTTGCTACCTGCCGCTAATGATGAATCAGCCTGCCCGTCCATCCCTTCTTCCTTTGCAGCGGTGGCAGTGGAGGTGCAGCATTTTAATTTGTCCTATCCTGATAGTTTTACACATATTTCCACAATTTGATCAATTTGTAGCCCACAGACCACAACTAGCACTTACCTCTACCTCTTAATTGATGCTAAGAACTGGTAAATGAGTTTTTCAGCAATTCGTTTCAGACTCTACCCAAGTCCTGACGAGCGGACACAAGTGCGCCGTGGCCGCATCCCTGCTACCCACTAACAGGGAGTGTGCCCATGCCGGCCACTCTAGTCTCATAGACTCCAGGGTGTGTTTTGGTCCACTTTAATAAAGTAGTGTTATAGCCTAAACCATTCGTACCTGTTTGTCTTGTGTTTAACCTTAGTTAGTTTGGTTTTTGGCTAGTTTGGGATTTGCAGCAGTGCATGCTACTCATTTAATAGCGCCACCGGCCTTTTTATTTGTAAAATAATATTGGTTTCTCATTGGAGGTCAGAAGAGGGGAAGGGGGCATTGCCTGAGCGAACATGGGGTTAAAAGACCCCTTTAATAAGTAGATATAGCTAAAGAAAGGCTGAAACAAATTGGTGACTTAACCTGATCAATTTAAAAATGATAATTTTACACTATACTTACATGCAAATCACATTAACTAAGAGGCCGATTCACTAATAGCGCCAGGTAGCAACAGATGAGCGACAGTAGCGTTATTTTCACAGCGCACGCTAGTATTCGCTGTGCTTGGCCGTTGTTCGGCTGTTGACAGCGACTCAGTCGGTGTGCGGTAATGTTGAATACGGGGTTAGGAGTCGCTGTTTGACAGGTTCCGTGCTGTATGGGAGCGCATGACAGCGAATGGCCATAGCGAACGGCTCCCAGCATATTCATTAACAAATCACGCTCAAAAAATTCTCGCTTGTTTAAACCCAAGAGCGCTGGCGGCGATGGGTTAAAAGTAGTTTTTTAACCCCCAAACAACCATATTTTTGGAAAAAAAAAAACATGTTTTTACAAACATTTTGTAATATGAATACATTAATATCAGACCTGTAATATCAATTCTGCAGAAGTGGTCACAGATTTTTTGACATTTAAAAAAAAAAAAAAAAAAAAAAAAAAAAACAATAGCAATTAATTAAGAATATTTAAAGATTGCTCCATTGAAATGCATTGGAGAGTGCCAGGTAGCGAGAGGTCATACCTGTCGCTGTTCAAGGTCGCTCGCTGGCGCTGTGGGATGAGGCTGGAAAAATGATGAATGATTCGCTATCTGGCGCTCTGTCAGTCGCTAAGCAGGATCGCCTTGATAAATGTGTGATTGCGGAGGGGAGCCAGCGTTCTCGTGGCGGTGAGCGTCATTACCGTTTGCTCACCATTCGGTACCTGGTGCTATCCCTTGTTAAATAAGGGCCTCAGTATAATTTACCATGCCAGTCAAGGGAAATATCTATTCTATCTTTAGTGATACCTTGTAGAATACAGGAATAATTAGCTCTCTCCCTATCTTTCTTTTGTTCAGAGACTGGTAGGCAGCCTTCTAGTCCAGGATGAGGTTATTGAGTGAGAAGTTCTTGGGTGGTGACACAAGTTGGTGTCTTGCCATGAACAAACCTCTGGCATAGTTGGATTTTCCGCATGCAACATTACAAAAGAACACAAAAATGCTAATTCATTCTGACTTTAGTGATACCTAACTATCCCTACCCTATATTTCTATTGACCTGAGACTGACAGACAGCCTGCTAGTCCCCACAATGGGGATGTTGGCTTTAGATAAAGGTTTTAAAGATGACTTTTAGCCACAGGTACACACAAGTAGGAAACGCTTACCTGGAAACAAAATAGAAGAAATAAGCAGGCAGGAACATGTGCATATAACTAGTTGAGCATTAGATATATGTACAGGTAGTAATAAATCAAGACAACTTGACTCGAAGCCTGTTATATAGTAATCTGACTTTCTTTCTTAAATGAGAAATCCAGATGGATGACTAGCAAAACATCTAAAAAAAAATATTAGATATACCCTGACCTGAATGAATGAGAACCTTCACAGATATTAAGCAGCAATGTATATTTATGTAATCCGATGGCATTTGGGGCTAAGGCTTGCAATAAATATTGGTGCAAAACATCTATTGCTATTCATGTAATGTATGAATACATTAGTTGCACATATAAATTAAGTCAGTGAAAAGGACTATGATATGCCAAGTGCAGTAACCCATAACAACCAATTACATATGAGTTCAATGTAATCAGATGGGCGCTTTGCCCAAAGTCAGTGCACTTTGCATCTGCTGTAATTAAGTAAGCAAAGGCATGTTGTGTTCTGAGCTATGTAAAACGCTTTAATATGAAATCAAATGAAAACTGAAACAATTTGTCTAACAAGAAGCAAATGTATTTTTGGAGCGCAAATACACACATGTGGTTGGTGGAATCCATGGACATTATTTATCGCTAAGTACAGTCGTGCAGCTACATTGTCTCGATGCTGTCACCTAGTGGGGGAATGTAGCCTTACAATGACTAATATGCACAAGAAATTGAAGATTGCTACAGAAATGATTGAGGATGACTGCATTTATAGACCTGGGGACTTGACAATCGAAGATACAACTGTAAAGTTCAGGAGACATGTTAATCTAGTAGTAGTCCCCAACTTTTTTTTTATCAAGTATGTTATTATAAAAGTGCCTCTTGGGTAGTCCATATATGTTGTATATCCTTAAAGGTTGTCCAAAACAGTGTTAATATACACAAAGCGGCAATTAAACATAACACTAAAATGCACATTACCTGTTTTCTTCATCTTCTGTTGCTTTTTAGAATGTTTGGATCAAACAGATCAAGTTGGGCTACAGATCAATTCACAGTCCTAATTTGTTTGAACTAATACAATCGTATAATACTGACTGGGAAATATTGATCTGTGACTGCTTCCTAACCTTTTTTCATCAAGCACCACTTTCTATTTTCTAATTCTCTCAAGTACTACCTTGGTTGTCTGTATGGCTTGTCAGTCACCTAGAACCATTGTACATGTAACACTGGTCGGGAAAAGCTGATCTAGAGCATTGTAACCTTCATCCTTTAGATTGTAAGCTTGCAAAGCCAGGGCTCTCTCTCCTCTGTGCAATTCAGTATAACTATAGATTTGTATATTTCTGTCACATCTGACTTATAATACTCTTGTATTATATAGGTTGTTATAATGGTGCTATATACATGAATAATAACCTTGAAAAAGCAGTCGGGGGCCTGGCTGCGGAACGCGTGGGGGCCCATTTTCTCGGCTATCCATGTGGGGGACACCAAGGGGACTCGCTACTTTTTAGGTGATGTTTTTGGCATTAATAATCACTTTATTGTGACCACTCTGCACTTGCTCTTGTTGCCATTTTTTCTGAGGGATTATAGCGCTGAGAATTTGGAATATATTTACATGTTTTATGCACTTTAGCACCTTAATTCTAAATAGCACTTTACATGTATGATTTTTATTATATACTTTTTATATTGTGATGGATGCACAGATTGTGAGATTTTTGCGGGTCAACATGGGATGCCCTTTGTTATGAATAGCCTTGGGTATTTTAATTTATGTGTTGTATGTAAATTTTAAATGGAAAGCCCAATAAAAAAATGAATTCTTGAGATATATATTTTTGATTGATTGTCTGTGGAGGGGGTGCAGTACTTTGAGCACTGATCGGGTGGTTGCTGGAACCACCACTTGGTGGAGTACATGAATAATAACAATAACACTAAATTGGAATGTGTGTAATCAAATAGCTTTTAAAATATGACTAATTTAAAGCTTGATTCTAAGCCTCTCCGTGATTGCTCGGATTTGCGAGGAAGCAAATTCGCAACCCAGAATTTGGTAAGTGCTCGTATTATTCTCAGCCACGTCTGAGATTTTCTCTGTAAGTGTTTGGCGTTGGTTTTCATTTCAGCTGAACTATTGCCCAGTGAGATTCCAGCCATATGTTTCCAACCGTATATTGCCGCTGAGTCCTTGGTTCTCGGTGCTGTGTGGCCATCTTGCTTGTATACTTGTTTTTTTCCATCGCTGAACCCCACCTTTGAGGCATCCCATGTTTGTGTGCATCCCCGCAGTGTCACTCACCTTCTTTTTCCTCTTTCTCCTGGTTCCTTTTTGGACATCCCATGTAGTGTGTGTCCCCAGTGAGACTCTTCTTCCTTGTTCTTACCTGCTTCCCCCTAATAGTTCCCGACACCCCATCTTTACCTTCTGCAACCTGCATTAAACATGTTTGTTTTCAAAAACACACTACACTGCATAATTTTCTGGTTTAATGTTTGTCTTTTATTTTCAATCTTTAGTTGTTTTGTTCCTTTGGGACTCCTTTGTAAAATGTTTTTTTACATTCGAAAATGTCTATATAAAACTTTATTCCAAAATGTTTTAAAACTGTACATTTTTTAAAAACTTTAAAACCATTTAAAATGTACAAAAAGGGGGTCCATCTGGTGCTTGACTCCGTGCTCTGCTCCATGGCGCCTGTAAAGACAAAAGAAAGACATGTCAACATTTACTTGAACAGTTGTCTGCCAGTTCTCCCTGAAAAATGACCCCAATTGCTCATTACTAACTGCATCCCTGTTGTTAACCATTCTATGGAGCCACCTTCTGCCTTGGTGCCATGCCTTTGTCGGGGTCTGTAAGGCACAAGGAACTAGGCACATGTGTGAGATTAGGGCTGCTCCTGGAGGTGTCATCTTGAGTCTACCTGAGTCGCGGGAGGGTCCTGCCTTGGGTTGTCCCATAGCAGCAGACTTTCCCTGAATCTTTAGGGAAAGAGAAGCACAAAACACCAACATGTAGCGTACATGTCCTTGGGAGTTCCTTGCCTTGAGATGTTTGTTGTTTGTCTGTTGTCCTACCTGATCTGTTGTCCTGGCTCTGGCTGTGACTCCAAGCCCAACACCTGGGCCTCCTCCTCTTCAGGTTGTTCCTGTGCTGGTGGTGGGGATTCCGAAGAGGAGGATGAGGGCATTGACAATCTTAGGGGTTGACGCCTTTCCCTGCACACAAAGTCTTTCCCGCAGCACTGGTTGGACCCTTCTGCTCCAGTTGGGCTTGATTCTCTGCCAGAACTCCAATCTATGGTTCAGCCACTTACCTTGTAAGCCGTCATCCCCTGGGCATTAAGGTGTTCCGCCGCCTCTTGGCATGTGTGTTGGGCTCCGTAATAAAAGTCTGCAACGGCAAAACACAATAACAATTTCACTTTATTGTAGTCCATGTCTTGCCCTAGTTTAGCCCCACATGTACACTAACTTTCCCATTATTATTGCATGACAGTTCCCCTTAAAAAATCTGGGTCTCACATCTACCACATGTGCAGCAGGTCAATGCATGTATTGGCCTACCCGATTTGTCTGGCGATTGACCTCAGAAGTAAGTGCATATGCATCTCTGTAACATGTCACTGTTCCAAAACAGCACGTGCATAGGCATCTTCGAATCACTCTCTGCCGCTTTGCTCAATCACTGACACAGCTCTCCTGGGCACCATTACTGGTGGATCTGAAAGTCTGAAACAGAGCCAATACCGTACTTGGGAATGCCTCAATTGAGGAAAAACCTTGCTTGGAATTGGTTTAGGCGCGCTTGAACCACGTGTCAGAAATAATGCTCTGCCTAGTCAAGGATATATGAATTATCCACACAGGATAGATATTCTCTGATGTGTTGATATATCTGCCAGGGTAAACTTTAGTACCGATTTATCAGAATATGACTAGCAGAATAATAATTTCATATATAACTGCTTATATCATCCACAAAAGGCAATATATTAATGTAGTACAATATTATGAAACAATGGTTTTGTTTGGGCACTTACCGCCGCAGCCCGGGGGTTCGTAACCTTCCCAGGGCCTCTGATGGTGTGTGTCTCAGGTAAGTGCAAAACCGCAGTGTGAAGATCCCTTTTAGTTGGTTATGCTTTCAGGTGTCTAGACGTCTGGATAATCCTTAGATGAATCAGTGGTTGATTTTTACCTTCAAACACACTGAAAGTCTATGGCTTCGCTCCCCTGGTAGGTGTCGGGGTGCAGCATCTGCGCTCCTCTGCATTGATAAACTTCAATGATTTCGGCCAGCAGTTTGCAAGCTAAAAACAAACACAAATAGATATGGTTCTGAGTGGTCCAATGTTATACCATGAGGCAGCCCTCTTAACACCCCCTTAACACTTACCCCGCAGCCCGTCTCACGCTGATTTTACTCCAGGCCACTGTTTTGAGATTGTCACATTTTTGGGAATTCTGCCTCCCATCCTTGGTTGGTTGGTTGGTCTTCACTCCCCAAGTAAGCACTGTCATCAAAGTCCAGGGGTCAGGTGTGTTCTTTTATACACAAGTGGGTGGTTAATTAGGAAAAAATTGAGTATATTTAACAGGCGTTTCCATCCTATAGGCTACATCATCATGGGCATCTGCACATCAGAGAGCACAGAGGTGCGTCATGCAGATTGAAGACGGAAGAGAAGAGAATAACATGGCCCCCACACTGTTCACCCGCCACCAGCAGGACTACATCTTGATGGTAAGTAAACATGCCATGCCATGTTATGCCATGCTTTGCCGAGGCATGTTTGCCCCTTTACAAGCAGGCAAATAGGCAGACAGGTGACAGACTGGCTGGTGGAGCACAGGCATACAAATCAAGGCACAATGCGTGCTGTACAGTAATGGCAGAGGTCTGGTATTCCAAGACAAGCAGGGTCCAGTTCCACTTGAGAGAGCAAAACAGCCCCCTTTGCCTAGGTGCATCAGTACTGTCGGCCTGGAGAATGGGGGCCTCCAGGTTGCAGAGCTGTATGAGCGAGGACAATCCTACAGTAATAGCGGCAGGGAGAGCTGAGCCCGCCAGGTTACCTAGGTACATCAGCAACTACAACAAATTTTCCCACATTATTCGCTCACTAGAGCTGTTTTTTTATGAGCAAACATATACATTTTCCACTGAGGTGAGGGAGCTCAATCAACCTTATGCCTGCCCAGCAGCAGTGTTTTGTGTGTACAAGGTCACTACTGTCTTTTTGGAAGTCTTTGTAGGCCTTTTCCTTTAAAGCAATTAACCACACAAAAAAGAATACAAAAGATAACTCACCTTTTGTTCAGTGCAACTGATTGGTCGGGGTCTGCGCCACAGCCTGCACTTCCCACACCAATCCAGGTATGTAGTGGCAATTGACGGTGCTTCTGTGTCCAGCACGCCATCAGTCACATCAGTCGTAGCCACACCCTCTCCATTGACTACAATGGGGAGTGTGTGAGGCCTCTACACACCCTCCTCCATTGCAATGAATGGAGAGGATGTAATAGCCCTCCTGTCACTGATGACGGGTTGCAAATTCCACATGCCATCAACACTGACCAAATGTTCGGACCCGGGGCGACACAGGACAAATGGTGAGTAGCCTTGTATTTTTTGGGCTGGTTAATCACTTGAAGATTTCCACATGCAATTTTCAGACCAAAACAATGTTTTCCTATGTGTGATAAATCGAACCTTAAGTCTAAAGGAAAGATACAGAAGACTCATAACAAACAGTACTAACAGAAGAGCCTAGAGGCTATTATTACGAGGATATGAGAACATGATCATTCAGAAGGAAATCTAAAATCTAGGCCAAAAAAGTGTTTAAGTGACTCTAGAATTGTGTGGGGCAAAGTGTTGTCGCTGATAATCAGGAAAGTGGTGTACAAATGTGTTGATGATGGTTACCATTTGAGAGGCTGAAATAGGTTGCCAGATTTGGCTCTGACATAAGGTTATGAAAGTATAGTATATAAGCCTATAAACAGGTTTCTCAGTTATATTTACAATATAACAAGGAGGAGGAAACTGGAACCTGAAAGCCTCCTTCCTAGATAGAGGATATACACGGTTAGGAAAATTCCTTTTTTTCCCACTCTTTCTGCCCTTGCCTAAGATTGATGGGGGTAACAGTTGTGGCAAGTCTCCTCTAGACCAATCTCTAACTGTTAAAGGGACTGTAAAGACAATAACAAGGCAGCAAGCAGCTTCCCCAGGGCCTGACCCATAGCAGGTCCAAAGTTTACCCCTCCTTTCAATTCTATTCCCCCAGGACCACACAAAGAGTGGTCTAGCTGCCATTCTACCACTTGCTGCTCTTAGCCTGGAAAGTCAAAGTGGTCTTCCCCAGCTGTCTCCGACCACAGGTCAAGCTGCATCATGACACGCCTTTCCCAGCTCAGCCACGGCCCAGAAATAAAAGCTAACAGAGCAGTTTCCCTTAGAATACATATAAATATATTAGTACATATTTTAGCCTGTTACCATGGAGGACAAGGTAGGGGGAAGTTGGTATGTGTCTGGACTGGGACTTCAAAGCATTGAATTTAAATGATAATTTATATCAGTGGCCTAAATCACCTTATTGACATCATTAACGTACTGCCTCATAGATAACGTCATAGTTTGCATCACTCAGTCAGTGTGCTTTAAACTGAGAACAGCATGTTAAGAAAATATTAGCCAATTCATGAACTTACGTCTTGTCAAAGTAAGGTTCATTTGTCTTCGCTTAAATTCTTCTGTGTTCTGAAATAATAAATTCATTCATTGGAAGTTTCAGAACTGCAGTCACGTGCCTCATCGGATTTCATCACTTCTTTCCATTTTGTACATTGATATATTTGGTGAATCTAGAAAAAAAACTCTTCTTAATAGGGAAGGTTATTGAATCTTCTACTCCTGTAATAAAGTCCTTCGATGATGTTTTATTACACACATACATTTTTTAGTATATCTACATTTAAAATGATATTTTGATTAATAGACATTAAATAGCTGTAACTAAAGATGTTATATTATGATAATTTCTTATATTCTCAATCCATTATGCTCTCAAAAAGCACATCTATAATAGAACTTAACTGTCTGCATATTAATCTTTTTGGTATGTTTGACAAATTTGAGTAACAGAAAGAGGTACGAAGAACAGATTATCCAAGTTTAGAAGGTATCACACACCATTTAGTTAAAATAAATGTTTTTGGTTGACCGCCATAGCCTTGTCCTCCAAGTAGGATGCTGCTGAATTATGTAGAAAAACCTGCATCTATCTGTAGGCTTGTCACCAGATCTGAATATGACCTCCACTAGAGATTCTTTAGTTTATGGGCTATTGCTGGAAATTCACCACCCGTGTGCCAGTTTGTGTAAAAAAACCAATGTGAGTAAAACTAAAACTCAAGTGCAACATAAGCCACTACAATACACCCAACCTTTATAGTGGTGTACTTAGGGAAGGATAGCAGAACAGTTCAGTCCAGTCCAGTTCAATGCCACAATAGTGTTTATTATTGCAATATTGGTTGTTGCCAATCTACGCTTCCTCCTTCAAGGGATATAATATTGAGCATGGATCACTATGAAAATTTGGGCAATGTCCGCAGCGCAGGGCTTGTATAAGGCTATGCACTAGCAACCCCTAGCGCTATCTGGTAGTGCTGCAAATCATCAAGATTTAAGAATGAAAGCACACAGTGCCCCCACAGGGAAGCTGTAAACAGAAGATTCCAGGCAAACAGCGCCTGATGAAATCCCTGTTTTTTTTATTTTCTTGGGGAGGGCAGCACAATTAAATTGTAAAAACAACGGGAATACCTGAAAGACATGCCACAGGTTTTGCATGGCCCAAATAACAAGTTTGCAGCGCAATACAAAAGTGTCAAAAATGCATACAAAAACAAACAGGCCAGGGATCCCGTGGCACATGCACCAGCCACCCCCCCCCCCCCCCCCCAAAAAAAAATGTAGGCAAAAAAATTGTAACCAACCAAGCCCATTGAAATGTATGGGATAAGGCCACACATTGTAGGGTGAGCCGCAGTGTCTTATCTGGCGCTGTAGGGAACTCAGAGCTGGAACTCATCCCATCACCGGTTCTGTTAATTGATGGGACACTACCTGGCACTATCAGAGGCGCTCTGGTTTTTTGACTTGATAACTAAATCTTTTGCACTGGGACTTTACCCGATGTTCATCTGGCGCTACATGGCATTATGCGGCACTAACACTTCTTAAATAACCCCCTTAATCTACCAGTGTGCCTTAGACCCTAAGCAGCTACAGAACATCTGCAGGACTGATTTGTTGTTTGAGCAGGTACCTTTTGATTAGTCAGTGTTCCTGCTGCAACATTCTGCGATGGCTTAGAGCAGGGGTGCTCAATCTTCAGGTGAGCAATCGTGGCCTAGAGGTAAGTTAGTGGCCCTATGACTGGAGGGTTGTAGGTTTGATTCCCAGGCCGTGCTTTTGAGCAGGGCACCTAGTCCCCCAACTGCGCCCTGGGCATAGCAATTGTGGAAGCCTACTGCTCCTGGCGTTTGCACTCCTGCTGCATGTTTTAAATAGAGATGAGCGAACTTCTTGAAAGTTCGATTCGGGCGATTCGCCGAATTTCCCCAAGAAATTCGGGTTCGCCCGAATCGAACTTTCACGAATCGCTCATCTGAAAAATAATCCCGGCATGGTGGGAGCAGGCAGGCCGGCTACGCCTGTCAGCGGGCCGCCTCCACGCTCCGGCGCCGCTCTCAGCTGTCATCAGAGGACGCGTCGTCAGAGGGCGCGTCATCAGAGGGCGCCTGAGAGTGGGGCCGGCCTCCACGCTCCGACCATGCAGGTAAGTGTTTGCTTTTTAAACAAATGCCGGCATGGTGGGAGCGGGCAGGCCGGCAGCGCTGTCAGCGTAGCCGGCCTGCCCGCTCCCACCATGCCGGCATTTTTTTTATTTCAGGGAAAATTCAATCGGCATGAACCAAAAAAAATTCGGGTTCGTGCCGAATCGAATTTTCCCTGAAATTCGGAGCGAATTCCGGTTCGTCCGAACCGGTTCGCTCATCCCTAGTTTTAAACACAAGCACACGATGGCCCCCCATCAAAAAAAAGACCACTGTGGGCCACTTAAGTGATTTGGAAACTAGTCGTGGGCCACAATGAATAGGTTCAGATTTTTCTAATTTTGAATAGCATTATGAAGATTTTCTATAACAATCATGATACTCAATGTCTCCACAAAATCCATTAGAGTGATTTTTACACTCATACGTTCTTCCATCGCACCACCTTATCACCATGTTCATCGGCATATTCATGCAATATACATGCTAATTGCCTTACCTCTCTAAATATATGCCTCTTGTATTTATAGCCCTCCCACATCAGTCCCTCATCTTAACCATGTTCCCAATATTCAACCCATCTAAACGGCCACCAATGCTAAGCATACAACACCCGGATGGAGTTGAACTATTAATATTACAGTATTCCTCCAAGCCACGGTTGACTCTGTATGTCAATTCACCCCTTCTATATAACTCTACTTGTAACCTTCCGCCCCATTTAAATCTTTTTACATGCTAGTTCATATATTCCTCCCACTTTTCCCAGAGAAGGTCAGGGGCCACATCAGACAGCTCCAAGGGCCACGTGTGGCTCCTAGGCCACAGGATAAGCATGGGTTGGTGTGTAACCAATGGGCTTCTAGCCTTTAAATTATCTAACCTGACCCTTTGAAAACAGTACTTTTTTTTGCACTCCCCTTGTCTGTGGATAGCAAATCATTTACAAATCATTTACAAACATTTTCTTCATCCTTCTGATTCCTCTACTTCTTGACAACAGGTTTCTCTCTTTGGGTGTGCCTGCATACAGTAGACATCTTTGTATATCTTCATCTGCATATCCCATGTCATTTTGGAAAAGGAGACCAGCATATAAGATTTTATAGCTCCATTTATTCAGAGTCATTTTTAAAAAGCATGGCTTAATTAAAAACATATATTTATTTTCCTGGAAAGTGGCATTGGGCACAAAAGAAAATGTTTTCCTTGATTTAGTTTAAAGCGGACAAGGGTTTTGGTGGCCGCTGCCGCCGCCGCTATAGGACAGGCTTGGGGCGGCACCCAGGATGCTGGAGCCCACCTGCCCACACATAAGCCACAAGGACACCTGAAATCTTTACCTTATCCTCGCTCCCCCTCCAGGAATGCCGGGAATCCTGTGTCGTAAAAGGCTGCCCAGTGCTCACACAGGCAGTGTGATTCCAGCAGCCGAATGCAGCCAATCACAGCACTGTCACTGCCCATGTAAGTGCTGGCCAGCCAATCGCGGTGCAGGATTCCCAGCGGGGAGAGTGAGGATAAGGCAAAGATTATCGGTTTCCTCGGGGGTTATATGTGTGTGGGGGCTCCAGCATTCTGGATGCCCCCGCCCCCAGCCTGTCCTATAGTAGCAGTCTTGGTGGCCACCAACAGAGGCTTTTGGTCTGCTTTAATGGTTTAGTTACCAGTTTCTCTGCTGTGATATAACCTATACCTAAACCTGTTTCTGCTTGCATTGAACTTGCAAGCACTTGGAAGTGCTTGCACTTGAAGTGGTACATTTACATACTGATGTACTGTAGTAATTCCCAAACTCAAGAGCTTAGCTGAACTAATTGAAGCATAAAAGCAATGGAAAAGTATTGATGATTTTAAGATATCACACTGTGCTAGTGCATTACGTTTGATTTTAGGAAATATTGCATCTGTACCTTGTTCAGACACAGGTTAACCATTAAAGGAAAGTTTTTTAATTGCTTTCCAACCATATTCACTCATCTTGCCTTTCAACACTTGAGTTCTCTACAGAAAATGCAGATTGTCCAGGATCCTTACTGTTTTTTATTTTAGGGGTTACTGGCATCTTCATAAATTGCACCATTATGGCCATAATTGGTTTTCCAGTAGGAAAGCCACAAGACCTACAATGCCAAATGGGTAATTACATTTTGAAAGTCTGATATCAAACACTTGGAAACATTTTCTTTTGAGAAATGAAGAGGGAAAAAAGTCCAGAACCAGCTAAAAATCAAGGAGGGCATTACTCATACAACAACCTCTGCCTGCCCCATTCAACTCTTTAGGCTCTAATATTAATAATAGCATTGACTTTCATTGCGTCCACATTTTTAACCACTTGGTAAAAATTTCTAAAAAGAGAACAAAAACATTTTAAAACTGTTGTGACAATTCTCCATTTCAATCAAACATGATCTTGACCTTTGATTTTGTAGGAAAGGTGACTATGCCCTGTTGTTTTTTCTGTGTAAGAAAGAAGCGCTTATCTGGGACACTGTTGCTGCCATTTTGGTCCAGGGTAGGGAGACCTCCGCCAGCCGAGACCACCTGCGTATTGTCATGAAGGCTTGACGAAAGGGGGAGGGCTCGCTACAAAAAGTTGAGGGTCAGGATGCGCGAAAAGAAAGTAGTGACAAGATGACATTTGGAGGTGAGGGCTATGGACGCAGGGCCCAGATTAGAAGACCTGCCTGGAGAACACCTGCCTGGAGAAGGCAAGTATGGTTTATTCTTCCCTGTTACTCCCTTTTGTTATTTGCACCTAGAAGTGGTGACCATGCAAGCACAAATACATGGCAACAGGAAAGCATGGACCAAGGCAACTGGAACAAAGGATTAAAGAGGACACTTACAGACGGGCTCTGGTTGACTGGAGGAAGGGCTTGCTGCAGATGTCTAGACTTGCTGACTAGCGCTAGCTGCCGCATTGACTTCCAGCTGTTGGCTGTTGTCAGGTTGTGATTCCAGATCGTCTGCACCCTTCTATTTCAATCCTGCATCTGCAGCTGGAGCAGACACCAAGGAAACAATTTTAGCACTAATATTAACAAATGACTGAGAAACTTGCTAAACAAACCACTTACCTCCAGCCAAGGCTGTTGTGTCATCCCGCACCCTGCAGCCACCATAAAGGGATCTTGGGCTTCAATATGACCTCATATTCAACGGTACCTAATCATTGTACCTTCCTGTATGCCACACTGGATGAGCAGGTTTGACTCCATTTTTTTTAAATGAAGGCCCTGCGCAGCGTGTTGTATTGCTTTGTGGTTGCTGTAGTGGTCTGCTGATGTGCAGCGCTGCAATTGAGGATGTCAGAAATCCCATTCCAGATCTCAGTTCGCTTAGTCTTGCTGAGGCCACGACTCTGTGGCCCATACAAGAGTGACTGTTTTGCAAGGGTGAGCTGTACCAGCTTGAGATTATCTGCCAGATTGAACTTTGGCTCATGCTTGGAAGACGGGTTCTTGTGCCCCTCAAACACACCTGCAGCTACATCAGGGATGGCAGACATATGTGGCTCATGCTCAGCAACTGTGGGGTGCTGGGCATGTCTGGCACCAACACTAGGTTGCCCGGTAGCAGTTGGAGATACATTAGCCCCAAAACAGAACTCAATAAAGCCCTGTTGTCCACCAGCCAACTGCAGCTGCCATACCCTCCAACCACAGCATGAGCATGAGTATTAGCAAGGCCGCAGCCATAAGTCAAAACCCTGGGGCCGTGCCTCACAGGAGAATGGACAAGTTGACATGCAACAAATAGCATTAATCAGTATCAAAGAGAATTGGAGTGAGCTGTGTATAAACAGCAGCAAACACCCACTAGTGCAGAGCAGCATGTAAGTTTTTAAAAAAACAAATTAGCATTTTTCATTGGCTGAAAGCATGGAGAAGGCAGAGCCACACACCTGCCTAGTGTTTTACCTTGGTGAGATAGCGTGGAAGAGGAAGATGGTTAACATATGGCAGTGCTGCACTCAAATCATCTAAGCAGCTAAGTATAGAAGAAACCCATTTGAATAGTGGATTAGTTTGCTATTGCGTTTGTAGTGGTGGTGTGTGTGTGTGTGTGGGGGGGGGGGGGGGTGACTATTACTGTTGTGCCCCAGGAAGAGCCAGTCTATGCTTGGTGTGCAGTGTCTGTGGACAAGTTTGTGCTTTGTGACATCAGTTGCATTTTCTTGTGCTCTTCCATCTGCTGGGGTAAGCTGAAATTGTGTATCACATTGCAAGGCAGGATTGTATGAGCTCTCTGGGCTGTCTAGCATCTCCCTTCTTGGCCAGGCCTAACCTAATAAATGTGCTTTCTTCAGGCTGTTGGTTGTTTTAACAATGCATCTGGTTTGATGGTGAGCTGCATTGAGTTTCACTTGTGTTTCTGAGAATGTGTGTGTTTTCAGGTTTTTTGGAGGTGTGCATTTGCCGTGTGTTTGTGTGATTGAGTTTGTGTATTTGTGGTTGCAGTGGCAATCCAGTGCAGAGCCAGATTTTTGTTAGATGAGTTGTGTGGATGTCGCTGAGGAGATCAAGGAGACTGAGAGACTGAGGAAGTCACAGTGAGTCTTTGACACCCGATTGGTGGTGGATTTGAGTGATGAATTTATTTGCAGCCGCCTCCAGCCGAGCTACACTTTTGTCACCTTACCATCAAATCTGCCAGAAAATTGAGCCCACCACTGGCCACAACCAGGCCGTACCTGGCATAGTGTGCCTATATGCCTCCTTGAATATATTGTGAGGGGCATATTTCAAGGCACTGCTGTTCTATTAAGCGGCATTAGCCAGCCTACCGTGGGACATATCTTTCATGACGTCGTCCTGGCCATTTTTGACCTTTAAGCCGGTTAAGGGTGAGATCAAAATGGAACATCAGATTTCGATAAAGATGAGCTCACAAGGTACTATCCTTCACAGGAAGGATAGATTTATTTTTATATATGCCTGGACAGGGACTTTCAATTTGACCGAATTTCTAATTAAAAGCCATACTGACAAATAATTAAATCTTTCTAGCTCATGCTACTTACAAGACGTTTTAAAGGACTGCGTCTGCCTATAAAAAAGTTCACACAACACTTTTACAATGAGCCACTCAACTGCCCATCTATAGACTTCATTCCCATCAAGATTGGTTCAGCCTACAAAATGGCAACTTTCAGTGTGATGAGGTGACAGGGTAACTCTGACATTTATTTGACACATTTTGCAGCTTCGTCTCTTTCCTGTTAATAAATTTAGAGTACGAGAATGGGAAAAACTGGCAAATGCTCTGAAATAAATTCTGTTTCCAACCACACTGCGGAACTGAAGTGGCAAAGCATTACAGGTGCTTATTTGACTCCGATGGAAATATGTGACACCTTTTGACTTCCAGCTGGAAAAAATATTTGGTTTCAATCACTTTTGCAAAAAATATCCTTGTTGGAAAGGATTTGGGGATTATGTCCTGCTGTTCATTGGAAAATGATAAAACAAGAGTCTACAGCAGGCATATAAATAGATAAAACACTTGTGAGAAAACTTTAATACACCCATGCTGTTAAATTTCATTGCTGTCAGTTTTAGAACAGCAAGACAGAATATATTAAAGAGCAGCAACTTATCCTTGGATATAAGCTCGATTCCCCTTGTATTGTAGTGATTAGCTGAAACTTCCCCCCTATTTGGTTCAGAGACTGTTTGGCCAAGCTGTCCATCTATTTGGGTTTCAACACAAAGCTGAAAACCCATAAAGCATATAGGGAAAATTCTGCCAAAATATTTCCCCCGTTTTTATGGCTAAAATAATGACCTCCACCATCCCTTGGTGCTACTAGGCTGTGCACTAGGATTTAGGGTGGTACTTAAGCCAGGGATTGGAGACTAAATTCAGTAGAGCCAAAATAGCAATAACTTGTTCTTGTTTTATTTCTTTAAATAAAAATCATATCTCCCCCAAGGCAATCAGAGTGTTACCAGAGGCTGGTAACCCATAGTCCAGAGTCTGAACCATAAGCCTCTGGCCTGCCAGTATGCCCTTTCAGCATAGGTCTGTTACTCCAATTTTGGGGCACCCCTGGAAGAACATCAAGGCCATGCCAATGGGCACTTGGCTCTTCTGCACCCTGATGCCAAGGACAGGTGCTGGTAATTGGGCAGGATGATATTAGTAAGACACTTGCTACTGCCAGCAGATGGCTTGCCAACCCCCCACCCTTTAAATTGGCATGTGGGTTCTTAGATTCTACACTGCTGACTTGCAAGCTTCAGGGGAAAGATGTCCATTATTCCTTCAATCTAGTGTCCCACCCTACCCCTGGGGGAGTGGAATTTATATAGCACGCGTGGCTTCTAGTAATGCAAAGTGGCTATAAAGGTGAGAAATTGGTGTGAAAATTCCCTCCATAGCTTTAAATAAGACTTTTTTTTCCTGATTCAGCAACGTTTTAATATTTTAACTTTTTATTTATATATATATATATTATTATAAGATTGCTATTTTTTTATTAATTAATTAAAAAAAAAATCAAAAAATAAAAATTACTATAATCTACTGATTAAATACAAGTTTTATTACAATTATGGTGTTTTGTGATTATTTAAAAAGAAAAGGCAAAAATAAGCATGAGTACAGTTATTGGGGTCAAGTAATAAAATATATGTTGGGTATAAATCTTAAAATACATAAAAAATTATTAAGTTTCAACAAATCAGTTTAGAGAATTATTGCAGTAACAATCCAGTAGTATGAATGGTATAACAACACGGGGAGGCTGATTTATTAATAGCGCCAGGTAGCGACAGTTGAGCGACTGTAGCGGTATTTTCACAGCGCCCGCTAGTAGTCGCTGTGCTTGGCCGTTGTTCGGTTGTTGATAGCGACTCAGTCGGTGTGCAGTAATGTTGAATACAAGGTGATGAGTCGCTATTTGACAGGTTCCGCGCTGTATGGGAGCGCATGATAGCGAATGGCCATAGCGACCGGCTCCCACCATATTCATTAACAAATCACGCTCCAAAAATTCTCGCGCTGTGAAATGCATGTTTAAACCCCAGAGCGCTGGCGGCGATGGGTTAAAAGTAGTTTTTTAACCCCCAAACAACCATATTTTGTGAAACCAAAAAAAACACAATTATAAAAACATTTTGTAATATGAATACATTAATATCAGACCTGTAATATCAATTCTGCACAAATTTTTTTTTTATTTTTTTCTTACCTTAAAAAAAATATCTAACATGGCAGAAGTGGTAACAGAAATTTTCACAATAAAAACAAACAAAATAAAAAATATTAACAATTAATTATTAATATTTAAAGATTGTTCCATTGAAATGCATTGGAGAGCGCCAGGTAGCGAGAGGTCATACCTGTCGCTGTTCAAGGTCGCTCGCTGGCGCTGTGGGGTGAGGCTGGAATAATGATGAATGAGTCGCTATCTGGCGCTATCTCAGTCGCTAAGCAGGATCGGCTTGATAAATGTGTGATTGTGGAGGGGAGCCGGCGTTCGCGTGGCGGTGACCGTCATTACCGTTCGCTCACCAGTCGCTACCTGGTGCTATCCCTTGTTAAATAAGGGCCTATATATACAAAAAACATGTTCAGGACCTAGGTGGCAAATGGTTCAGAGCCATTTTTGTCTTTTACCAATCATTGTAATATTTATGTGGTCATTTGTTCATGTGATATTTTAACAAGTCTTTAGATAAAAATCTTAATTTGAATGATTATTTAATTTGAAGTTACAGTCCCCAATAGAAATATATTCTTGCATCACTCACTGGCACGATAAACCATGCGTGGTATAGCAAATTGTCAAAGAAAAAAGCCTTAGTCCTTATTCACACCTCTCCGGTACCGAATGCATTTCTGCATCCTTTGCAGACGCATCAGTACCGCCAAAAAATCCATCAATGGCACCTCTCTGGTCCCTTTTACACCTCTGCAGTGTGGCAAAGAGGAGGAAAAACAAGGTCGCAAAAGGTCCTGCCTGCTGCGTCCTGGCCGCAAACACATCCCATTAAACAGGGCTATCTATTAAAAGCAGGCGAGAACGCATACATAAAAAAACACAAAAAAAAAACGTGAACAGAATTTCTGCCAAAAAAGCATGCCACAAATGCGACCAAACAATCGTGAATGTAGCCTTAGTGCCACAAACTGAGACTACACCAGAAAATCAACAAACATTAGTTCCAATAAAAACTATTCTATTAATAAAGACAAAATTATTTTCCTCTCATTAGCCGAAGTGTGTATATGGATTTTTAATGTTACACAATTTCGCTATACAACCCCTTTAACTCTTGTTCTTGCACTTTTCTATTCCTTAAATATATATTTTTTCTTGTTACACTGATTATAGTAACTTTGAGCCTCCCTGACACAACAAACATGCATGAAATAAGCAGTTCTCTTTCAAAAGTTCCCACCAGAGTGGGTGTAAAAAGTAGATGAGGCCAATAACTTAAAAAAACACTCCTTGGTTAATCTATAGGTCAAAGCACTACTGATACAAAAGATAAAAATGACTACTTCAGATCTGAGAGAAGCAAGCTCTAAGTCATTAGTAAGTCCAGGAAAGGGTGACGTGTTCCTTGATGGAAAGCAGTGCAAGCCATGTACTGCCAGGAGCTAGATACATGACACCCTGCCTGAGCCACAGGATTCCCATCCTAGATCCACATCAGGATTTCAGATTATCCTTCCTTCCAGCTGGCTGCAGGGCTATTGTACCTGCAGTAATGGCAGCATATATCTACATTTTAATGCATTTCCAATCACTATTGCGCCTGGCCAGATTGTTTCTTTCATTTAGACTTAGCGACTGAAAAAATGATCAGGCATATAGTAGCTAAGGAAGACGGAAACACTTATACAAGAAAAGAAAACAATATATTATTACATAACTATTACCATTTTCTGGGGAGAGTGAAATATGATTAAGAGATACGTACAAAAATTATTTTTACAGGCTTGTTATATGCCCTTTACAGGGGTTTCCTTTCTCCTTTGGATCATTTTTCAACTTTCTTAAATGGATTTTTCAGTCAAAAGGTTAAACAAAAAAATAAACAGCATCTTACCTTGTGAAGTGTTCTTTCAGCACAGTGTCTCCTCTTAGCTCTGCACCCTGAATAAAGATACACTTCCTTATCTGCCTCTCCAGCACCACCCTGTCAATGTGGGCCACCAATACTAGCTCAAGGAGCTAGTCCAGATCCCGCCCCTTGCATTGATGGCTTGAATGGCACTCTCAGAGCTGCCATTCAAGTCCAGCTAGCCCCTCCCTCTTTCCTCCCAGCCCAGCCCAGCCTACAGTGCTGACTGGACATGAGCTGGATGCGACGTGGAGTGCATCGCTGGAAAGGTGAGATTTAAAGCGTTTAATGTTGGATTTTACACAGCAGGGCATCTCTAATCAGGATGACACAGGAGATAGGAACAATCACTAGGATATTAAACATCCTGGTGATTGCTCATTATTAAAGGGCAAGTCCACTTTCGATGGAATTTTTAAAAGTGTATATTTCTATGGGTCTAAGGTGTTGAGCTGATCCGTTTTAAAGAAACAGTTTTCACTACCTGCAGTGCCACTTGTGCTCTCCCTTGCAGACTATCAGAGTGGTTTCCCAAATGACATAAGCACAGCAAATAGGTCTGATTGGATGAGAACCCACACATGCTGTTGATTCGGTGAAAGATAAGCTGTTACTGATGATCTAGGGGGTTTTCACACAGTGTGGCATCACTAATCTGGATGCCTCTGGGACACAGAACAAAACACAGCTTCTATGGCGTTTACATGGCCTGCACCCACCAACCTAGGCCATGCTGACATAGGGCCTGTCATGTCTGCTGGCACATTGTGATCCTAAATCTTTCAGGTGGGCGAAGCAATTTTTAACCGAGCCGCCACTGAGCAGCAGTATTGCCGGTGGGGAATAAAGTCCCGGCAGCCAAATCCACCAAACAAGTAAACTGTAAGTATGGCTTGCGAGATTGTGATATATATATATATATATATATATATATATATATATATATATTGTATAAATATATATTATTTTTACCACCCCCTTCCTATGGTATCTGATCCAGCGCAGCAGTTTCTTTATCTGCAATACACTTTCTTCTGCAGTGTGAGCAGAAGAAAGAGTATTGTCGCCAAATGCTTTTCAGATTGTCAAAAATCACTTCTTCCTCCTGATCTTCTAACCTCAATAACTATAATAGAATTAAACACATTACAAAGTGTGCCACATTTCTACCACAACGGTTTCTTGATGACTTTAATGATATTACAACAAACAAGGGACTATAAGATCCATCACCAATCATCACCAATATCTCGCATTACACATGACCAAATATGGCATGCAATAGCGCAAATTGGTGCTGTTACATCCAGCATAAGGGCCAACTGATGCACAAAGAGGCACTGACATAGACTGGCCTATAGAGAGTTGCTTCACAGCGCCATACAGGAAAGATAACAGTGTCAAAAATTAAAAAGAAGTAGATCTGCCAAGGTGGATGCGATTGCAAGCAAAATGACACAGATACATGATACATGTATTTAAGGGGTGTGCGCTCCTCCGGTCAGTAAGGGAACCTGCAAACTTTTCAAGCTTATTTTTTTGACCTTCTAGCAAAAGAAAAATAAAAGATGAAAATACAATGCCACCTACTCATTTGGTACACTAGACAAATGACTTCAGCAGGATCTGGCACTTGCTGCGGCCCAGGTGGCCTGTCTGTCCTGATTTACTTGGCCGCTTTTCCTTTGCATCTGGGGATTCTGGCCCTCCTGCTTTCCAACAAATTGTATTCACATTATATTCTTTTTGTCTAAATTTTCTGTCTCAGCAAAAGGTTGCAAAAATCTCATGCACTGTGTTAGGGAGTCTCAATTAACCTCTAACCTTGCTTCTGTGCATGTGGCTTGGGTTACTTCTCACACCCAACCGTGGGCCCATTAACACGTTGTCGTAAAACAAAAAGTGTTTTGACGGGCTGTAATTGCAGCTAAGTGATGCTGGACAATGAGGCTCTTGTGCTGCCGCTCAATGGCCGCTATAGGCAGCCCAATGTGTAAGGAGAGCGGCAGTCAATGAGATTTAATTCCAGATAAATCCGTATCTCTTTATTCAATCAAACTTCCTGCGCTATGAGCTGATGAAGGCAAATTTGTATTCACCGGCCCACTGAGCAAATCTCACTGTGATGAACAAAGCACAAGTGACAACTCCTGGGGTGAGCTGCAGCCAGGCTCTTTCTTCCTCTTCCCCCCAAACATAATTAGTTTATGTTAGCTGGAAAAGGTCACAGGTTAGAAAAGGTTAGGTTCTTTTTTGTTTTTAGGCAAGATACTGTAGAAATTGCTTGACGCCTGCATCTGCAGGTGCACCATGAACCTCATTTGCTACGGGAAGCCTGTGGTGAAAGGGGCTAACCTCTCACCAGCGGAATCCCATCTGACAGGTTCTGATGGAGCGCCACTGATTGTCTTTGGATGTTGTTCAGAATGACAGCACCTGTTACAAGAAACACTTACCTTGCTCCAAAAACATTGATATTTCATAAATTAATTTCACAAAAGATAATCTAAAGACAAAAAATGAAATTAAGTTCCTTTTTAGCTTTCATCCCCAGGAGTAATTTTGATTTGGAATGCTGTCCCATTAAAGATCCTTTAGAAAGCTTGAAATCCTTGTTCGAGGGTCTGCAGCAACTGCATCGAATTGGGTTTTTCAGCCTGGACAAAATAAAAAGGAATACCGCGGCATTCAAATCCCCACCAGCCTGCAACAAATTCTATAATCTGTCTCAATTTGTTAAAAACAGAGAGGTTTTCAATGCACACATTTGCAAATGTATGGGAAGCTTCAGGGCCATGTCACGGCACCAATTTTTCCTGCAGTCCTACTCTAAACAGTCAGAGCATTGTTGGGACATCCATAGCAATGGATAAATTGAGAGCTGAACTTACCTGAGGCTGGCCAGGGCTCTAACGCTTTAACTCTGATGATTCACATGTGGGGGGGGGGGGACTTCACAACATGCAGCTTCAACATTTATCCACATGTACTCACCACAACACAACAGATAGAAAGGAAATGGCAATCAGTACTATACATAGCTGAAATAGGCTGTGCTCCCTGGGCTGGGCAATTAGTCACAGGAATACCCCGGCACTCAAATATCCCTACCAGCCTGCAACAAAACCTACAATCTGTCTACATTTTTGACTGTAACTGATTGCTCAGCCCAGTGTGCACCACCCAGTCCAGCTAGAAATTGATGGTGCTGCTTGCCATTTCCTTCCTATCTGTTTTTTAGCACGCCTTGCATATGCTGTGCATAGCACTGTGCACATCTTCCAGTAAAAACTTTCCAGAGTGCCAGCAGCCAACCAATCAGAGCACTGGATTTCTCCGGTGGAATAAGGGAAAAGGTAAGATATCACCCATTCTGCGCCAGTAAGGAGCGGGGGGGGGTTTAGAAAATGGGTGTTGTTCTGATTTAACCTAGAATCATGCCCTATATTTAAATATACCTATGACCCACAGGATGACTTCAAACGGCAAAGTGCATCACTGTTGTAAAGGCTTCCCCAGTCATAAGCGGCGCTGAAGCCTGAGGTACCATAGAGAACAATGAATTGAAGTGTTTTATAACCAAAAAATGCTGAAAACACAAAGAAGGTTAATAGTTGACTCAGCTTTTTAATGGCGCAGTGCAGTGCTGTTGTAAAGGCTACCCCAGTCATTCTGTATATGACGCTGGATGACTTAATAACAAATCAAAGAGAAAGATGTATACACTTCAAGCTTCCTATAGGGCATTCAATTCCTTTTAGACCCACTAACCAAGTATATGAAAACAAGTCACAAATACATATATGGGATTTGAAAACAATAGGGCACTCCACTACATATATAGAAAAATATATATACAAAATACATTTATTGTAAAGTGCTATATTCAAAGTTTAAAATCACACATAACACAGAAATACAAGACAACTTTAAAAACAATATATATGAAAACAAGAATATGCAGGTAACAATGTTTTCTTCTCATGCTAGCCCTGTTGTACAATACAACCCGATTTCTTATCTGTTCTGTCTTTGATCCCCTCTTACCTACAAACCACACACAGGGAGATATTAATGAAGAACATTGCAACATATTCTTGTAAAAACTCCAACAATAGCGTGAAACACTTTAGATAATATGTCACGTGATACAAAGACATTGTTGTATATACATTATATATATTAATAAATGACACGAAGAATATTGTTAACGGTTGTCTTAGCAAATTGTACTTAGATTTTGCATTGTATGAGTGAGGGAATGTGGAAAAAGGAGAGAGTAAACCCGATGAAGAGGAGTGGTACTCAATTTCTAATTATCTTCAAACAAGTTTAATAGGCACTCGTTTTCTCTTACTTCTCACAGCTGGAGGAAAAAGACAACCCCTGAGTGTTCTCCTTCTTTTCTGTGTTTCTCCTCTGTCTTTTTCCTTTTCCAACATTCCCTCTATTTCTCTTTCCAATGCTCATCCTCTATCTGCCTTATGCAATCCCTCCATCTTTTTCCCATTGAGGATATGTATGCAAGTTTGTCCATGTCACCATCCTGAAATCTTGCAGCGGGTGACATTTACCCCAAGGCCAGCCTTGTATTTGTAATTTGAGGTGCTACTCATCAGGATGTCTAAATAATGATGGCCATTGTTTATGTGTGGTTAAGGCCTTTACTCCCTAAGAAACATTTAGAAGCCATGCTGAGGTCAGAGGTCAAGAAAACCTTTCACTAATTACATCTCATAGAGCACTGGGTTAGGGGAAAATGTAGGAACTGCATAAGATCCTGTTCTTCTGTATTTGTTTTAAATGTACTGGTTAATTGTTTATTTACTCTAGGTAATCCAAAGTATTGATTCCCATGTTTATAACACTCTTACCTCACAAATAGGACATAGGACACTAAGCCTTGTGGATCCACACAGCCAAACTGCAATATTATATTGATGGGCGCTGAATGAGTTAAATAGCTCTCATATTACTAATGTAAGAAAGAATTTAACAGAGATGTAAAGCTGGGTCATAATGGGTAGTTATGAATACATAGGACACCAGGGAAACAGGTTACTGGTATGTCTGAAGATCACAGGATACTGGGATGTCTGAAGATCACAGGATACCGGGTTGTCTGAAGATCACAGGATACCAATCTCAAGATAAGGCAGTTTGATGGAGTCAGGTGGTTCATTTTAAAGATCCAGCGGCTGCCTGCCAGAATGGGATCCAGGATTTAGCATAACTGCATGTACATGAGAAATCCTGGCAGCAGGCTGCCATATGGAATGGGATCCAGGCATCTGCATGATGTGCAAGAACTTGGAACCTAGATACTAGGGAGGCATACTGAAAGTATTTATTCCAGTCCTGCCACCTTAAAGCAGACATACAGTCAAAAAAACAAAGCTTAGTGACTTGCTCCCTTGAAGCCCCCTCTGGAAATCAGTGACTTAGCTATTTGAGAGCATAACCCCATGCAGATGTTGTGGAATAGCCGGAAGATGCTGCACTTTTGAACAGCATGGGAACAGCCATCTATTCTTGATATACACCTGACAGTTTCTGCTTCTGAAAAAAATCAATCCCACAGTCAGAATTGCCTCAAATCTCTGTGTAAACATCCCTTATACATAGCCACAAGAAGTAAGCCATTATCTGAAATGACTAATCATTGCACTGCTTGCAGCAGAGAGCTCCTAGACATTTTCACTGTCTGAATGCTCTGCGAGTGAAGCTTTGTAACCTTGTATCTTGTGTGTGTTTAGCATGACAGACATGCTGTCCCATTTTTGAGGCACATGTCTCTCTCAGATTGCACTGATCCAGATGGATCCTCAGATTCAGACTGCTGCTGGAACAGGTTCATGATCATGTGTAAGAGCAAGGTGTGTAGCAAGATGGACACTCTCATGCAGTCCAGGAACGCAGCATCTGCAAATAATATATTCCACAATATCTGCATGGGGGCTTATGCCACTGATCCTGGTGGGGGGGGGGGGGGGGGGGCAATTTACTAAACTTTAGAATTTGGACTTGGTGTCAGCTTAAAGTGGAGTTGATCCCTCCAGCATGACACTGTGCGCACATGTCTAGTAGTGTAAATGAATGCTTGGAAAATGGGCAATACTGTCCATATTACCTAGTTATGCTGGGCTTTATGGTGGGTGGGCCAAACCATCCACTGTCCTTCCATGGGTGGTGATATTAAAATTCTGGATGGACAAAGGCAACCTCTCACCATGTCTTGCCAAGGGATTACAATAAAAGTAAAATGCCCAACTTAAAAAGCAGACTCATCGAAACTCACCCCCACACATCTCCATATATTTTAACACCTTGCTAAATGTGGTGACATTACATACACAATGTTCTCATGCTATTCCAGCAGAATGTTTGGAATATTCTGGTTCCATTCAAGTCTATAGGGGGTAAACTCTGGTTTGTGTTTTGATCTCACCCGAGGGACAATTTTCCAACTGAAAAAAAAATTATATTTTAGATGTCAAGAAGAATGTCCTATAAAAATATAAATTTGTATACAATGCTAGAATTAAATAACTTTTTTTTTTGCTCAGAATGTCTTTTTTTATGTGGTCACCTTCTAGCCCCAGCCCAGTGCCCCTAAACTGCCTGTGTTTCGTTTGCTAAAGCCTACACGGGGAGGCTGATTCATTAATAGCGCCAGGTAGCGACAGTTGAGCGACTGTAGCAGTATTTTCACAGCGCCCGCTAGTAGTCGCTGTGCTTGGCCGCTGTTCGGTTGTTGACAGATTCCGCGCTGTATAGGAGTGCATGATAGCGACTAGCCATAGCGACCGGCTCCCACCATATTCATTAACAAATCACGCTCAAAAAATTCTCGTGCTGTGAAATGCATGTTTAAACCCCAGAGCGCTGGCGGCGATGGGTTAAAAGTAGTTTTTTAACCCCCAAACAACCATATTTTTGGAAACCAAAAAAAACAAGTTTTTAATTACATTTTGTAATATGAATACATTAATATCAGACCTGTAATATCAATTCTGCACAAAGTTTTTTTTTTTTATTTTTACCTTAAAAAAAAATATCTAACATGGCAGAAGTGGTCACAGATTTTTTCAAATTTAAAAAAAAGAAAAAAACATTAATATGAATTAATTATGAATATTTAAAGATTGTTCCATTGAAATGCATTGGAGAGCGCCAGGTAGCGAGAGGTCATACCTGTCGCTGTTCAAGGTCGGACGCTGGCACTGTGGGCTGAGGCTGGAATAATGATGAATGAGTGGCTATCTGGCGCTATCTCAGTCGCTAAGCAGGATCGGCTTGATAAATGTGTGATTGTGGTGGGGAGCCGGCGTTCTCGTGGCGGTGCCCGTCATTACCGGTCGCTCACCAGGCGCTACCTGTCGCTATCCCTTGTTAAATAAGGGCCAAAGTATTAAAGAAAAAACACTAACAGGATGCAGTGTGATATTCTAATGGCGGCCATATGGCTCCCCGGCTGTGCACCAGTGCCCCCTAGTGCCCTCATTCAGTGCACACAGCCCCAGGATTGAGAGGGGCATAGTCATAGTCAGAGCTGCTGTTTCTGAAGGTAATGATAAGAGCAGTGTCCCACTCACACAGCAATGCCGACAGGCTGGACTGGGGAAAAAGAGTTTAGTCTGATCAGTTATAATAACTGCAATAAATCTACAAGCTAAAGTGCCACATAAATATCAGTAAACCTGTACACATAAAAGCTTTTGAATATTAAAGCTCCTGTGCCATATGCTTGTAAAAAAAAAAAAACACCTCTCCAGCCTGTCAGCACTGCTGTGTGAAGGAGACACTGCCCTTTGCTTTAACCCAGACACTTCGGGAGCTCTGGCCAGGCCCCCTTTTTCAGTCAATGCTGAGCTGTGTGTAACTGAATGAATCATTGCTGAAGAGCACCAGGGGGCGCTGCTACACAGCCAAGGAGCCATATGGCCACTACTCGAACAGCACACATTACAGCACACATTACATTAGTGCTTTTGAATATTATTCAAACTGTAAAGGCTTTAGTAAAAAAAGAATCAGAGGTTGTTTTAGGGCACCAGGCTGAGGATAGAAGGTGACAACTTCCTTTCTGGGTATTAGCTTGTTTAGGGCTCACTCCTTCTATAGGATACAATGGACATGTTGCTGAGCACATTTGTTTTTAGATTTTGTCCATGGCCATGTGACAGAACAAAAATATGTGAATGTGCATTAAGTTAATTTTAGTTTTTGATCTTCTTTGTAATATGTGGCAAAATACGCTTTTACATGAAAAAAATGTTTCAACATCATGATCAAAATTATTTGTGAGCAAACCAATAAAACACACAGTGCATCATAAAAACATAGAACAAAACTAATTAACACATTAAACAAATGTGTCAGAAAAATCAGCCCAAAATGCAAGAGAATAATAAATTGCCAGATGTTTTTGTACAGTCCTCTTTTGGTGCTCCTCAACCATTTACAAATTCTAGTTACAAAACAGTAACATTGTGTAGCTATTTAGTGTGTGCCCCAAATTTTATAGTGGATCAAAACCCAGGATTTTAACTGTCTCCCTTGGGGCACCCTGGTTTGGGAAGCCTTGTTGTGTGAATCCCCACCATTAGCCCACTGTATTTGGTAGATGAATATAATGTAGGTCCCAGAAGTAAGAATGCTGCTGTCTCTTTGTTACAACCGGATGAAACCAATGAAGCGTGGACCCACTGGAACTGCGGAACTGTTGGTGAGTACCGCGTCAGGGAAGCGGGGTCTAAGGAGCCACCGGTTTTCACCAGAGCCCGCCGCGAAGCAGGTTGGTCTTGTGCGGCTGATGACTCCCAGGTCGCTACCCCCCAACGGTGGCACAGTTCCACAATTTGCCGAGGTATTGTACAGCAGAGATAAACGATGGTCACGGTGAGTAGCCAGAATCAGGGCAGGCAGCGAGGGTTCAGCAGCGAGTAGACAAGCCGTGGTCGGGACCTTAGACATGGAAGGAATTGGTTATGCGGAGAGATGGTGGCAGATGCAGCTTGTAACAGGCAGGGTTGATACGTTGTTGGATCTTAAAAGGTCCCAAGAAGCGAGGACCAAGTTTGTAACTGGGGATTTTAAAACGAATATACTTGGCCGAAAGCCATACCCTATCCCCCGGAGAGTATAAAGGAGGAGTCCTTCTCTTCTTATCAGCCTGGATTTTCATACGAGACACGGCTTGTTCCAGTGAATGCTGTGTTTCACGCCAGATGGAAGAAAACTGGTGCGAAAGGTCATCGACCGCAGGTACCGAGGAGGGCGTTAGTAAAGGCAGAGGAGGAAGGAGATGACGACCATAGACTATAAAGAAAGGGGATTTTCCGGTGGATTCAGAGTCCTTAAAGTTATAAGAAAACTCTGCCCAGGGCAGCAGGTCCACCCAGTCATCCTGGCGAGTGGAAACAAAATGGCGTAGATACAGCCCCAAAGTTTGATTTACCCTCTCCACTTGGCCATTGGATTGGGGATGATACGAGGAAGAAAAGTCCAATTTCACCTTTAATTGATTACAGAGAGCCCTCCAGAATTTCGATACGAATTGAACTCCCCTGTCGGAGACAATGTGGGTTGGGAGCCCATGTAGACGGAAGATGTGTTTAAGGAAATTCTTTGCCAAAAGGGGAGCAGAAGGTAATCCAGGCAACGGAATGAAATGCGCCATCTTTGAAAATCGGTCCACCACTACCCAGATGACGGTATTGCCCTGTGAAGGCGGAAGGTCAGTGATAAAATCCATGGCGATGTGAGACCAGGGGATGTCCGGAATGGGAAGTGGTTGGAGAAGACCTGCGGGACGTTGACGAGGGGTCTTGTTGCGCGCGCACGAGGTGCAGGCTTGTACGAATTCTGCGGCATCTTTTGCTAACGTGGGCCACCAGTAGTATCTGGAGATGATGGCGCAGGTCTTCTTGATTCCAGGGTGACCAGCAGTATGGGAGGCATGACCCCATTTTAGTATTAAAAGGCGACGAGAGACAGGTACGAAAGTCCTCCCCGGAGGACCTGATTCTAGAGCAGCGGGAGCAGAGTGAACCAGACGATCGGGTGGAATTATAAACTGCGGAGAAGAGACCTTATCCGAGACATCCGAGGAACGGGAGAGAGCGTCTGCCCTGATGTTTTTTGCAGCTGGACGGAAGTGGATCTGGAAATTAAAGCGTGCAAAGAAGAGTGACCAACGGGCCTGACGAGGGTTTAAGCGTTGTGCGGATTCCAGATAAGAGAGGTTCTTGTGGTCAGTAAAAATGGAAATTGGGAAGATAGATCCCTCGAGGAGATGTCTCCATTCTTCCAGCGCCAATTTGATGGCTAATAGCTCTCTATCTCCAATGGTGTAGTTCCTCTCGGCAGGAGAGAAGGTTTTGGAAAAGAATCCGCAAGTTCGAGCTTTGCCGGACGAGGATCGTTGCGTAAGTACTGCTCCGGCTCCGACGGAAGAGGCATCCACCTCAAGAGCGAAAGGACGAGACGGGTCAGGTCTGGAAAGTACCGGTGCCGAGGCGAAGGCCTTCTTTAATGCAAGAAAGGCTGCTTCAGCCTGCGGAGACCATGCCTTGGGATTGGCTCCTTTTTTGGTGAGGGCCACGATGGGGGCTACTGTCGTGGAAAAGTGTAAAATGAACTGGCGGTAATAGTTCGCGAACCCCAAGAATCGCTGGATTGCACGAAGACCGACTGGTCGAGGCCATTCAAGGACCGCCTTTAACTTGGCAGGATCCATCTGGAGACCTTGAGCAGAAACTATGTACCCCAAAAAAGGTAATGCGGTTTGATGAAAAAGGCATTTCTCGAGCTTAGCATAAAGATGGTGTTGCAGTAAACGAGACAAGACTTGTCTGACGTGCTGATGATGTTCTTCGAGGGACGAGGAGAAGATGAGAATGTCGTCAAGATAGACCACAACACAGGTGTACAACAGGTCCCGAAAAATGTCGTTAACGAACTCCTGAAAAACTGCGGGGGCATTGCAGAGGCCGAAGGGCATAACGAGATACTCAAAATGACCGTCTCGCGTGTTGAAGGCCGTCTTCCATTCATCACCCTCTCGAATGCGGACTAAGTTATAGGCGCCTCTCAGATCCAATTTTGAAAAAATCTTAGCTCCGCGAAGACGATCAAAAAGTTCGGAGATCAAGGGCAATGGGTAACGGTTCTTTACCGTAATTTTATTGAGGCCCCGGTAATCGATGCAGGGCCGAAGAGACCCGTCCTTTTTCTGTACAAAGAAGAAGCCCGCTCCAGCAGGAGAAGAGGATTTCCTAATGAACCCCTTTTGTAAATTCTCCCGAATGTATTCCGACATTGCTTGGGTTTCAGGGACAGACAGCGGATAGATGCGTCCGCGAGGAGGAGTGGCGCCAGGTAGAAGATCAATCGGGCAATCGTAAGGGCGATGAGGCGGAAGTGACTCAGCTTGCCTCTTGCTAAATACGACGGAAAAAGACCGATAAACTTCAGGTAGACCCGGTAATGGAGTCGTGGGAGCAGTAATTTGGACTGGCAAAGACGTAAGGCAGTTCTTAACACATGTTGCGCCCCAGGACTTGATGTCCCCAGTGGACCAATCCAAGGTAGGGTTATGGTGCTGGAGCCAGGGAAGCCCCAAGAGAAGCGGCGAGGTACAGTGGGGTAATACGAAAAATTCCAGAAATTCCTGATGGAAGAGGCCGATCTTCAGAAGTAGAGGTTTGGTGCGGTAGCGCACCATGCAGTTCAATCTGTCCCCATTAACGGCCGCGACAAATAGTGGCTTGGCCAGACGGTAGACAGCTATATCATACTTAGTGACCAAGGAGGCCTCGATGAAGTTGCCCGCCGAACCAGAGTCCAAGAAGGCCGGTAAGTTCAGGACGGAAGTGGAGCCCAAGTGAAGTTGTGCCGGCACAGTGAACCTAGGAGAGGAAGCACAGACACCCAGAGACGCCTCTCCAAACGATTCTAGGTGCGCCCGTTTCCCTGGCGTGGTGGGCGGATTGGGCAATTTTTCAAAAAATGTTCTGGGCTGGCGCAGTATAGACAAAGTCTTTCGAGTCTCCGGCGCGACCTTTCCTGGGGAGTCAAGCGAGTATGGTCCACTTGCATGACTTCTTCAGACGGAGACGAAAGCGTAGACTGAGGGTTCTGAAACGTAGGGGCCAAACGGAATGCCCTCTTGGCACGCAGAGAATCTTGGCGGAATTCATCCCGCCTCTCTGTAAAACGAATGTCTATACGTGTGGCAAGTTGGATTAGTTCAGAAAGAGAAGTAGGGAGATCCCGGGCAGCAAGAACATCCTTGACCCTACTAGAGAGACCTTTCTTAAAGCAGGCACAGAGAGCCTCATTGTTCCAAGCTAGCTCGGCTGCCAAAGTTCGGAAGCGAATGGCATATTCTCCCACCGACAGATCACCTTGAACCAGATTCAATAAGGCAGATTCGGCTGAAGACGCCCGGGCAGGTTCCTCAAAAACCTGGCGAAACTGATCCACAAAAGTTTGAACCATGAGGGTAACGGGGTCGTTGCGGTCCCACAATGGGGTAGCCCAGGCTAAGGCCTTCCCAGAGAGCAGGCTGATAATAAAGGCCACCTTGGAGCGCTCAGTAGGGAATTGGTCAGCCAATAGCTCCAGGTGCAGGGAACATTGGGCAAGAAACCCACGGCAAAGTCTTGCGTCTCCTTCAAATTTAGCTGGCAGGGAGAGACGAATCCTCGCGGAGGAAGCCACCGGAAGCTGTGGTGGAACAGCCGGAGCAGGCGGTGGCGTCTGCGGTTGCTGCATAGACAGAAGTTGCTGCATCATGGCCGTAAGTTGATTGATCTGCCGTGACTGCATGGCGACTAGTGCAGGTAGTTCAGAGACGTCTGGCAATGGCACCTCGGCGGGATCCATGGCCGGATTATACTGTTACAACCGGATGAAACCAATGAAGCGTGGACCCACTGGAACTGCGGAACTGTTGGTGAGTACCGCGTCAGGGAAGCGGGGTCTAAGGAGCCACCGGTTTTCACCAGAGCCCGCCGCGAAGCAGGTTGGTCTTGTGCGGCTGATGACTCCCAGGTCGCTACCCCCCAACGGTGGCACAGTTCCACAATTTGCCGAGGTATTGTACAGCAGAGATAAACGATGGTCACGGTGAGTAGCCAGAATCAGGGCAGGCAGCGAGGGTTCAGCAGCGAGTAGACAAGCCGTGGTCGGGACAGGCAGCGGAGGTTCACAGACGAAGAGACAGACCGAGGTCGGGACAGGCAGCGGAGGTTCGTGGTCAAAAAGGTAAGCCGAGGTCATACACGAAAAAAGCCACAGATTTAACTACAGACAATCACGGAAACACACCGATAATCCGGCAAAGGGAGGAAGGGCTGGCCAGAATAAAAAGGAAGTGATATTACCGGATTGGACGGCCGGACACCAATTAGAGATGCACTGGCCCTTTAAATTCCACAGTATTGCAGCGCGCGCCCCCTAGTGGCCGGGGACGTGCGCGCAGGAGAGGCAAGGAGGAAGAAGGAAGTGAGGGAGCCGCCCGCAGGCCCCGGCAGCCACGCCGGACGGAGGGCAGGACACCAGGTAAGCGAGGGGCGCTGCCAGGAAGGGACACAGCGCTCGGGCAAGGGGAGACCCGGCGGGGAAAGCCGCGGGGAGGAAGCGCGGCTCTCGCCCCGGGAGAGGGACGGCTGGAAGCGCCATGAGGCGTCTCCGCAGCGCTAGCCCTAACACTCTTATTATACTGTTTAATGTGAGTATGAAGGAAGGACAGTATGATGTTCCTCCCCCTGCCCCGTGTCACTGTGAGTGGTTTCTCCACCCATCCCACCCCCTTCCTTGCATAAATTGCCTGATGTCACATGATGGACCCAACATTTAAACCCTGACTTTTGTTCTGGTATAAAAGATTCCCGGGACATCCTGATACTATGCTGCAATCCACAATATATTCAAATGCAGTACAGGAGCACCCCCCCCCCCCCTCTGTTGAGCATGCTCATCATAGTTTGCTGCCTAGGAACACGCACAGCAGGGAAGCATGGGATGCCACTGCATACACTTCCTGTCCCGCAATTACATCAAACACATGCAGGGGCTCAGGTGTGGGTAGGCAGCAATTCTGATTGTAGGGCATTCCAAAACAGACTGGTCCTAGGAATCTTTCCTGGACATTCAAGGCACAAGGATTAATGGACAGCTGGCATTTTCCAGGTCTTTTGGCATTGGGCTGAATATATTTTCATTACAGACTCTTTTCTGCCTCTTAGTCGACAAATTTGCTACATTCTCTTACTGCAAAGTAAACACAGCTGACTGGCCGTGACAATAACCTTTTTGTCTCATAATTAAAGATGAGCAAACTTTTGAAAAATTCGATTTGGGTGATTCGCCGAAATCTCCGGGAAAAATTGTTTCGGTCTGAATATATTCGCGACGAATCGCTATTAAAAACGGCTATTTCTGGGAGTCTGAGAGCCTCCATAGGGTTGCAGAATGTTTTGCTTGGCTGTAACATGCATAGGATGCATGCTGTGGGTTAGTGAAATACTATTGTAAAGAAGTATGACATGCAGATCAGAGGCGTCGCTATTAGATCAGCACAATTACAGAGCCTTGAGGTGGCATCAGCATGATGGGCCCATATATTGCCTGAAAGACACACAGTGGAGTTGGCAGCAGCATAGGAAGCCCATATATTGCCTAAAAAACACACCCTGAATTTGGCAGCAGCATAGGGAGCCCAAATATTGCCTGAAAGACACACTCTGGACTTGGCAGCAGCATAGGGAGCTCGTATATTGCCTGAAAAACACATTGGAGTTGGCAGCAGCATTAGGAGCCCATATATTGCCTGAAAAACACATTGGAGTTGGCAGCAGCATTAGGAGCCCATATATTGCCTGAAAGACACACTCTGGACTTGGCAGCAGCATAGGGAGCACATATATTGCCTGAAAAACACACCCAGGAGTTGGCAGCAGCATAGGGAGCTCATATATTGCCTGAAAGACACACTCCGGACTTGGCAGCAGCATAGGGAGCTCATATATTGCCTGAAAAACACATTGGGGTTGGCAGCAGCATAGGGAGCTCATATATTGCCTGAAAGACACACCCGGGAGTTGGCAACAGCATAGGGAGCTCATATATTGCCTGAAAAACACATTGGACTTGGCAGCAGCATAGGGAGCTCATATATTGTCTGAAAAACACATTGGAGTTGGGAGCAGCATTAGGAGCCCATATATTGCCTGAAAGACACACTCTGGACTTGGCAGCAGCATAGGGAGCACATATATTGCCTGAAAAACACACCCAGGAGTTGGCAGCAGCATAGGGAGCTCATATATTGCCTGAAAGACACACTCTGGACTTGGCAGCAGCATAGGGAGCACACATATTGCCTGAAAAACACACCCAGGAGTTGCCAGCAGCATAGGGAGCTCATATATTGCCTGAAAAACACATTGGGGTTGGCAGCAGCATAGGGAGCTCATATATTGCCTGAAAGACACACCCTGGAGTTGGCAGCAGCAGCAGCAGCAGCATTAGGAGCCCATATATTGCCTAAAAGACACACCCAGAAGTTGTCAGCATCAGCAGCAGCATTAGGTGCCCATATATTGCCTGAAAGACACACTCTAGACTTGGCAGAAGCATAGGGAGCACATATATTGCCTGAAAAACACACCCAGGAGTTGGTAGCAGCATAGGGAGCTCATATATTGCCTGAAAGACACATTGGAGTTGGCAGCAGCATTTGGAACCCATATATTGCTCTGAAAAACACATTGGAGTTGGCAGAAGCATAGGGAGCTCATATATTGCCTGAAAGACACACCCAGGAGTTGGCAGCAGCATTAGGAGCCCATATATTGCCTGAAAAACACATTGGAGTTGGCAGAAGCAGCAGCAGCAGCAGCAGCATTAGGAGCCCCTATATTGCCTGAAAAACACACCCTTGAGCTGGCAGCAGCAGGAGCCCAAAAATTGGCTGAATGACACCCTGGAGTTGGCAGCAGCAGCAGGAGCCCAAAAATTGACTGAGAGACACACCCTGGAGTTGGCAGCAGCAGCATGAACCCAGAAATTGGCTGGAAGGCACCCTGAAGTTGGCAGCAGCAGGAGCTCAAAAATTGGCTGGAAGGCACACCCTGGAGTTGGCAGCAGCAGCAGGAACCCAAACACTGGCTGAAAGACACACCCTGGAGTTGGCAGCAGCAGGAGCCCAAACATTGACTGAATGACACTCTGGAGTTGGCAGCAGCAGCCCAAAAATTGGCCTAAAGACACACTGGAGTTGCCAGCAGCAGCAGCAGGAGCCCAAACATTGGTTGAAAGAGACACTCAAGTTGGCAGCAGCAGCCAAAAAATTGGCCTAAAGACACACCCTGGAGTTGGCAGCAGCAGCAGCAGGAGCCCAAACATTGCTTGAAAGAGACACTGGAGTTGGCAGCAGCAGCCCAAAAATTGGCCTAAAGACACACTGGAGTTGGCAGCAGCAGCAGGATCCCAAACATTGCTTGAAAGCGACACTGAAGTTGGCAGCAGGAGCCCAAAAATTGGCCTAAAGACACACCCTGGAGATGGCAGCAGCAGCAGCAGGAACCCAAACATTGCTTGAAAGTGACACTGGAGTTGGCAGCAGGAGCCCAAAAAGTGGCCTAATGACACACCCTGGAGTTGGCAGCAGCAGCAGGAGCCCAAACATTGCTTGAAAGAGACACTGGAGTTGGCAGCAGGAGCGCAAAAATTGGCCTAAAGACACACACTGGAGTTGGCAGCAGGAGCCCAAAAATTGGCCTAAAGACACACACTGGAGTTGGCAGCAGCAGCAGCCCAAAAATTGGCCTAAAGACACACTGGAGTTGAAAGCAGCAGCAGGAGCCCAAACATTGGCAGAAAGAGACACTGGAGTTGGCAGCAGGAGCCCAAAAATTGGCCTAAAGACACACCCTGGAGTTGGCAGCAGCAGGAGCCCAAACATTGGCTGAAAGAGACACTGAAGTTGCCAGCAGGAGCCCAAAAATTGGCCTAAAGACACACACTGGAGTTGGCAGCAGCAGGAGCCCAAACATTGGCTGAAAGAGACACTGGAGTTGGCAGCAGGAGCCCAAAAATTGTCCGAAAGACACCCCCTGGAGTTGGCAGCAGCAGGAGCCCAAACATTGCTTGAAAGAGACACTGGAGTTGGCAGCAGGAGCCCAAAAATTGGCCTAAAGACACACCCTGGAGTTGGCAGCAGCAGCAGGATCCCAAAAATTGCTTGAAAGAGACAGTGGAGTTGGCAGCAGGAGCCCAAAAATTGGCCTAAAGACACACACTGGAGTTGGCAGCAGGAGCCCAATAATTGGCCTAAAGACACACTGGAGTTGGCAGCAGCAGCAGGAGCCCAAACATTGCTTGAAAGCGACACTGAAGTTGGCAGCAGGAGCCCAAAAAGTGGCCCAATGACACACCCTGGAGTTGGCAGCAGCAGCAGGAGCCCAAACATTGCTTGAAAGAGACACTGGAGTTGGCAGCAGGAGCGCAAAAATTGGCCTAAAGACACACACTGGAGTTGGCAGCAGGAGCCCAAAAATTGGCCTAAAGACACACACTGGAGTTGGCAGCAGCAGCAGCAGTAGCCCAAAAATTGGCCTAAAGACACACTGGAGTTGAAAGCAGCAGCAGGAGCCCAAACATTGGCAGAAAGAGACACTGGAGTTGGCAGCAGGAGCCCAAAAATTGGCCTAAAGACACACACTGGAGTTGGCAGCAGCAGGAGCCCAAACATTGGCTGAAAGAGACACTGGAGTTGGCAGCAGCAGCCCAAAAATTGGCCTAAAGACACACTGGAGTTGGCAGCAGCAGCAGGAGCCCAAACATTGGCTGAAAGAGACACTGGAGTTGGCAGCAGGAGCCCAAAAAATGGCCTAAAGACACACACTGGAGTTGGCAGCAGCAGCAGGAGCCCAAACATTGGCTGAAAGAGACACTGGAGTTGGCAGCAGGAGCCCAAAAATTGGCCTAAAGACACACACTGGAGTTGGCATCAGCAGGAACCCAAAAATTGTCTGAAAGGCACACCCTGAAGTTGGCATCACCAGGAATCCAAAAATTGTCTGAAAGGCATACCCTGAAGTTGGCAGCAGCAGCAGGAGCCCAAAAATTGTCTGAAGGGCACACCCTGAAGTTGGCATCAGCAGGAACCCAAAAATTGGCTGAAAGGCACACCCTGAAGTTGGCATCAGCAGGAACCCAAAAATTGTCTGAAAGGCATACCGTTGGCATCAGCAGGAACCCAAAAATTGGCCTAAAGACACACTGGAGTTGCCAGCAGCAACAGGAACCCAAACATTGGTTGAAAGAGACACTCGAGTTGGCAGCAGCAGCCCAAAAATTGGCCTAAAGACACACCCTGGAGTTGGCAGCAGCAGGAGCCCAAACATTGCTTGAAAGAGACACTGGAGTTGGCAGCAGCAGCCCAAAAATTGGCCTAAAGACACACTGGAGTTGGCAGCAGCAGCAGGATCCCAAACATTGCTTGAAAGCGACACTGAAGTTGGCAGCAGGAGCCAAAAAATTGGCCTAAAGACACACCCTGGAGTTGGCAGCAGCAGCAGCAGGAGCCCAAACATTGCTTGAAAGTGACACTGGAGTTGGCAGCAGGAGCCCAAAAAGTGGCCTAATGACACACCCTGGAGTTGGCAGCAGCAGCAGGAGCCCAAACATTGCTTGAAAGAGACACTGGAGTTGGCAGCAGGAGCGCAAAAATTGGCCTAAAGACACACACTGGAGTTGGCAGCAGGAGCCCAAAAATTGGCCTAAAGACACACACTGGAGTTGGCAGCAGCAGCAGCCCAAAAATTGGCCTAAAGACACACTGGAGTTGAAAGCAGCAGCAGGAGCCCAAACATTGGCAGAAAGAGACACTGGAGTTGGCAGCAGGAGCCCAAAAATTGGCCTAAAGACACACCCTGGAGTTGGCAGCAGCAGGAGCCCAAACATTGGCTGAAAGAGACACTGAAGTTGCCAGCAGGAGCCCAAAAATTGGCCTAAAGACACACACTGGAGTTAGCAGCAGGAGCCCAAACATTGGCTGAAAGAGACACTGGAGTTGGCAGCAGGAGCCCAAAAATTGTCCTAAAGACACCCCCTGGAGTTGGCAGCAGCAGGAGCCCAAACATTGCTTGAAAGAGACACTGGAGTTGGCAGCAGGAGCCCAAAAATTGGCCTAAAGACACACCCTGGAGTTGGCAGCAGCAGCAGGATCCCAAAAATTGCTTGAAAGAGACAGTGGGGTTGGCAGCAGGAGCCCAAAAAGTGGCCTAAAGACACACACTGGAGTTGGCAGCAGGAGCCCAATAATTGGCCTAAAGACACACTGGAGTTGGCAGCAGCAGCAGGAGCCCAAACATTGCTTGAAAGCGACACTGAAGTTGGCAGCAGGAGCCCAAAAAGTGGCCCAATGACACACCCTGGAGTTGGCAGCAGCAGCAGGAGCCCAAACATTGCTTGAAAGAGACACTGGAGTTGGCAGCAGGAGCGCAAAAATTGGCCTAAAGACACACACTGGAGTTGGCAGCAGGAGCCCAAAAATTGGCCTAAAGACACACACTGGAGTTGGCAGCAGCAGCAGCAGTAGCCCAAAAATTGGCCTAAAGACACACTGGAGTTGAAAGCAGCAGCAGGAGCCCAAACATTGGCTGAAAGAGACACTGGAGTTGGCAGCAGGAGCCCAAAAATTGGCCTAAAGACACACACTGGAGTTGGCAGCAGCAGCAGGAGCCCAAACATTGGCTGAAAGAGACACTGGAGTTGGCAGCAGGAGCCCAAAAATTGGCCTAAAGACACACACTGGAGTTGGCATCAGCAGGAACCCAAAAATTGTCTGAAAGGCACACCCTGAAGTTGGCATCACCAGGAATCCAAAAATTGTCTGAAAGGCATACCCTGAAGTTGGCAGCAGCAGCAGGAGCCCAACAATTGTCTGAAAGGCACACCCTGAAGTTGGCATCAGCAGGAACCTAAAAATTGGCTGAAAGGCACACCCTGAAGTTGGCATCAGCAGGAACCCAAAAATTGTCTGAAAGGCATACCGTTGGCATCAGCAGGAACCCAAAAATTGGCCTAAAGACATAAATATGTTTTGCACTGGAAAGTGTAAAACGTGGCACCATGCTGAATCTATTCGCATGCATCAGCCATTGGTGGGTGGAAATCCTGGCTGATCCATCCCTGATTCATTTTCACAAAGATAAGTCTCTCCACATTTTTAGTTGACAGACGAGTTCTCCTCAGCCTTACTATGGCCCCCGCCACACTAAACACCCGCTCAGATGGCACGCTACTGGCCGGGCAGGACAGCTTTCCCAGGACAAACTCTGCTAGTTGCGGCCACAAGTCAAGTTTGGCTGCCCAGAAGTCCAGCGGATCCTCAAGGTGTGTTGGCATGGTCATGTCAAGGTATGGCACGACCTGCTGGTTCAGGTCCTGCTCCAGGTCTTCCTGCTGCTCATGAGTAGCCTCACTATGCGGGTGAAGAAAGCTACTCATTAGTAACTGTAGACTCAGGCTGCTCCTAATGGAGCTGTTACTGCTCCTGCCACCCCCCCCAGCAACTATGGCAGTGGAAGGTGAGCGCAGAGGGCTCCCCGAGTCAGACCTGCGAGAGTATGGACGATGGCGCAGATAGGCATCGGCCAACTGACTACGTAGGATGTCTCTGTAGTAGGCCAGTTTGTCCTCCCTCTCAGTGGGTGTAAGAAATGCCCCCATTTTTGCCGGTAGCGAGGGTCCAATAAGGTGGAGAGACAGAAGTCATCCCGCTGACAAATAGAAACAATTCTGGGGTCACTACGCAAGCAAGTGAGCATGCTTCGTGCCATTTGTGCAAGTGACTCGGAGGGACTACCTGTCTACATCTCCACTGTATACTGCCACGGTGTGTCTGGGTCCTCTGTCTCGCCTTCCTCACAACCCTCTAGCTCCTCTGGCTGCTCCTGCTCCTCCTCTCCTGTCAGCTGACTAGATAAACCAGCCATTTCGCCAAGCCTAAACTGTGCTTCACTGTGCCCCTCATCCTCCTCCTCCTCCTCTTCCAGTTCAGCTCCAACGGGGTTCATGTGGCCATAAGATGTAGGCGCCATGTCTCCAGTTCCCTGACCAGCCGCGGTTTCCAACATGTGTTGTAGTACATGAAGCAGTGGAATCACGTCGTTCATCCCGTAATCCTGCCGACTGACAAATAAAGTGGCTTCCTCAAAGGGCCTGAGCAAACGGCAGGTGTCACGTATGAGCTGCCACTGGTTTACATTGAAGTTACACAGGGGAGTGCCCCTATCCACTTGGATCATCAAGAAATCCGTGATGGCTTTTCTCTGTTCGTATAGTCTGTCCAACATATGGAGGGTGGAATTCCAATGGGTGGAAACATCGCAAATCAGACTATGTTGGGGGCTACCGTTCTGACGCTGTAGCTCAAGAAGGGTGTGCTTGGCGGTGTAGGAGTGGCTGAAGTGCATGCAAAGTTTCCTTCCCATTGTTAGGATGTCTTGCAGATGGGGGGAAGACTTCAGAAACCGCTTGACAACCAGATTGAAGACGTGAGCCATGCAGGGCACATGGGTCAGCCTTCCTTGTCGCAGCGCAGACAAAATGTTCTTCCCATTGTCGGTCACCATGGTTCTCATTTTCAGTTTTCTTGGAGTAAGCCATGTTTGGATTTCTTGATGAATAAATTTTTGCAGTTCCTCCCCTGTGTGACTCGCCAAGACAAACCATGTGAAGCACAGCGTGACACCTCCGTGTCCTGCACACATGGTAGACTGGAGGGGCACTGAGACTTGAGCCTACAGTGGAGGGTGAGGAGACGGCGGAGGATGAGGAGGCAGAGTCGCACGGTGTCACAGGCACAACGGCCAAGGAGCGTGGAGGCCGAAGCGGCGTGACCTGTCCAAGTTGCTGCTGCTGCAAAGGAACAACATTCACCCAGTGGGCCGTAAACGACATGTACTGTCCCTGACCGTATTTACAGCTCCAGACGTCGGCGCTGCCATGCACTTTGGTACACACCAACAGGCTCAAGGACTGGCCCACCTTCTGTTCAACAAAATTGTGCAGCGCTGGTACTGCCTTCTTGGCAAAGAAATGACAGCTTGGGACTCTCCACCTCGGCTCGGCACAAGCCATCAGTTCTCTGAAAGGTGCAGAGTCCACCACCAGAAAAGGGAGCGACTGCAGCACCAGCAACTTGGACAGGAGCACATTCAGCGTCTGCGCCATAGGATGAGTGGGCGCATACTGCTGTCTCTTGGACATGGCTTCGCTGATGGATTGCTGGCAGGATGCCTGACTTGGAGGAGGAGGAGCAGGAGCATCTGGAGCGACAGAGGATGGGTATGACGCACAGCTGAGGTGCTGGAGCCTTGGCTGGCAGTAACTTGGAGCGGCGTGCCACTTGGTGAGGAAGCAGCTTGGACCACCTCTTCTGAGCCTCGGTTCTCCCAGGCCGCGTTATGGTGACGCAGCATATGATGACGCAGGGCCGTGGTACCAACATTGGGGCCCTGGCCACGCTTCACCTTCTGCCTACACATCTTACATGTGGCCATGTTACCCTCCTGCGGATGCTTGATGAAAAATTGGCACACTGCCGAGTAGCTATTTTCCCACCAACAGCCCGCACTGATTCACTGCTACTGCCGCCAACTCCAGGAACCCCTGCTCCACTACCTCCCGATAAGGTAGCCTGCTGCGCAGCAGGTGATCTACCCCGGCCCCCCGGCCCCATTTGGCTCCAGACTTTACAATTCTGCCCTCATGCTGACTGACAACCATGCTGCTAAAACCTTGCTGCCTCAGCTGCTGACTCCGGGGCAACCTGCGCCCCTCTTCTCCTGATGATGATGAAGCCCCTTCTGCACCCCGCTCCCAAGTGCGATCGGCTTCATCATCATCGTGTTGTGTCTGCACGTCAATGATGTTCTCGGTTTCCTCAACAGTGTCTGGTGCAGGAGCTGGAACGCTCGCCACACCACCTCCCACGCCACTCTCCACATCACTATTTGTCTGCCTAGTGAAAGAAGCCACCTCCTTGGCTGGGCAGTAGCTGCTGACTGTCCTCTATCTGATCGTCCTCACTAAGTGGAGCTGAACTCAAAGCATAGGATACGTCGCTGGGGGAGGGAACGGCGTAGGACAGAGGCAATGGGAGGACAGGGACTGCTCCCGGGCCATGCCAACTCAGGGTTGTGTCAGAGGAACCTACCGACTGTAGACTGGGGGTGTCAGATGTAACTTGCGATGATGTGGATGACCGCGTTAACCAATCTCCGACGGCAGATGCATTACAGGTGCAGACACGACCCCTAGCAGATACTGGCAGATCAGGTCTCTCACCGCGACTCCTGCTGCCACTCGCCCCTAGTCTGCTGCGACCTCTGCCTGCTGAATCTAGACCTCTGCCACTCCTCTGTGAACATCCTGGCACTTGTCTGCCTGACATTTTTATGTATTTGAAATGCGCAACAGGCACTTTAAAATATGTGTTTACTGTAAAAAGCAGAAGGTAAATAAACTGAGGAACTGCTTCTCTGTAACAGACACTATGAAAATTGGCAATATTGGATGCCCAGTGCTCAGGGGTTTTTAAAGCAGACACAAAAAAACTTTTAAAACTGTGCTCTAGTTAGATGAAATCAGCTGAAAGACCTGCTTCCGTGTAACAGATAGGGTTAAATGTGCAAACAGGGGATGCACAGTGCCCAGGGGTTTTTGAAGCAGACACAAAAACAATTAAAACTGTGCTCTAGTTAGATTAAAACAGCTTTAACACCTGCTTCTGTGTAACAGATAGGGTTAAATGTGCAAACATGGGATGCACAGTGGCCAGGGGTTTTTACAGCAGACACAAAAACAATTAAAACTCTGGTCTAGTTAGATGAAATCAGCTGAAAGACCTGCTTCTGTGTAACAGATAGGGTTAAATGTGCAAACATGGGATGCCCAGTGCTCAGGGGTTTTTAAAGCAGACACAAAAACACTTTTAAAACTGTGCTCTAATTAGATGAAATCAGCTGAAAGACCTGCTTCTGTGTAACAGATAGGGTTAAATGTGCAAACATGGGATGCCCAGTGCTCAGGGGTTTTTAAAGCAGACACAAAAACACTTTTAAAACTGTGCTCTAATTAGATGAAATCAGCTGAAAGACCTGCTTCTGTGTAACAGATAGGGTTAAATGTGCAAACATGGGATGCCCAGGGCTCAGGGGATTTTAAAGCAGACACAAAAACAATTAAAACTGTGCTCTAGTTAGATGAAATCAGCCCGAAAGACCTGCTTCTGTGTAACAGATAGGGTTAAATATGCAAACATGGGATGCCCAGTGCTCAGGGGTTTTTAAAGCAGACACAAAAACAATTAAAACTGTGCTCTAGTTAGATGAAATCAGCTTTAAGACCTGCTTCTGTGTAACAGATAGGGTAGGCTCAAGGGCAGGCATACTCGCTCCCTCCGGGGGTCAGGGGTGCCCCGCTGTGTGAAACCCCCCCAGGTCACCCAAAAACGTACCTTCATTCCCTGTCCAATGGCGCATACGCAAGCAGTGGCCGCATCCACGCTATCCCTTTAGCAGGGTGCGTGCCCGCGCCAGGTATTTGTGAATGGCTGGCACAGACACGCTTCCTGTTAAAGGATAGCAGGGGATGCGGCCACCAGCCTGCTCGCATTAGACAAGCTCCTGGACGAAGGGTTTCGAGCCCGCTGATTGGATGAGCGGCCGTGCATGCGTCGTAGGACTGGGAGAAGGTGAGTTTGTTCGGGCAACCTGGGGGGTGCCCCTGGGGCAAGGACTAACACCAAGGATAGTCAAAATCCTGGGTTTCGGTATACTTTTATTAAGCCTGTGTATTAATCCCTAGTGAATTCTCTCCCTTCTTCTTGGCCTCCTTTGCAAGCAGAGCATCATCCATGCATGTCTCAATGTGGCAGCCCCCTCAGAAGTCAATACAGTGAGGGGACTGAATCAGTAAAAGGTTCAGCACAAGTTCAACAGAGTTTATCAGGGAGTGCAAAGTGCTGGCAAATGAAAGTTGCAGCCAACATGGAGTAAGCAGAAATCAATCTAATTTAACATATTGCCTGGAATGACCCTTTAATTCTGTACCAACAATCAAATATGACTGTTGGCACTTCCACTTGCCTATACTTTTCTTTCTAAATTCCATCTAAATCACTGGAAAAAAAACATAGAATCAAAAAACAAAATTAGGAACATAATAATGATCTGGTTAAAACACATTTATTTAATTTCTTGTAGCAGCTTCTTTTTATCTTGTTTTATGGTTGGGACACAATAAAGCTGTTGTCACAGATTTGTTGCTGTTGTTAATTAGGCTTTATTTAGCTTTATTGTAATTTGATGAAAGGAGTAATAAGTAATTACATCTCAAGCTCTTTCAAACTTTGTTATACTTTATGACTGTCTGTCTGTCTGTGTATAGAAGAATTTGGAGGGGGCAGAATAATAAGCATAATTGTGGTTAAGATTTAAAAATAATGTTGAAAATTAAGCATTACTTTTGAAACATTTTGATGATGTAGAAAAGGAGGTTGTGTTTCCCCATTGGGGCCACAGTAGTCAAAAGCGGTTTAACCCTGTTTCACTGTAAGCAATATTTGAAATACCTGATGCAGTGCCAGTCCCATGCTGTCTCTTTGCTCTAGTTACTCTTTGCTGCTTCCAGCACCTTCCCTTGTTTTGACCAGAAATCCAATCCTGGGGATCCTGAAGCCCCTCTAGGAAAAGAACCCCCCAATCACAGCTCACTCTAATGCAATGCACCCAGTGCAATTGTATGGCTCAGCCCTGCCACTCCTATCACAGAGGACAGCACAACATGAGGCGACATTTTATTTTAGAATGACTCATGGCAATACAGTTTCAAAGAGGAAAAATGAGAACATGCCATGTTGAGCCCTATACAATGGGAATGAATACTTTTGGGTGCGCTTGGACAATTACTTTAATTCTATAGTGGAAAAACTTTTTATTTTAGTATACAATCTGTATATAACGTTCCTTCATAAAAATGCAAAAGAAGAATCCCAAATTAACCTAAATTAGCTTGAAAAGAGCTAAACGTTAGTATTATACAATTACAATACAATTACAATTATAACACTGAAAGTTAAAATGAACACAGAGACGTATTGCAGCAACACTTATAGTGTGTAAGGTGCCTATTATAGGTTTACATAACAGCTCTGAAGCAGATACCCAGCATTTCAGATGTAACTGACAAGTGATTAAAGCATCCGCTCCTTTTATTTCATTAAATGCCCCTAATGAGCCCCATTGATGTTTGTTATCTAGGGGCTGTAACATGACACAATAAGCGCACATTAACAAATGAAGACACACTCGGCTGAATGGGAAGTGAAATGGGAATTCCTGTCAATCTCATTGTGTTCTGAAGCATGTCAACTCCATTAGACACCTTACCAAGACTTCACTCTTCTGTAAGAAGTTAATTGCTTCAACTCCAGATATGCTGGATGACCTCACAGAGGATTAGTAGGCTCCACAGTGGAAATGATCAGACCCTCTAAGTATTTTCCTCATGATGATAATGCATTATATGTTCACACATGCCCTATGAAGTCCAATGTTCTAGAGGAAGCTTGTACCACCACAGAATAATTTTCACTATCCCGGGTTTTGCTTAGTATCACTGGGGCATACTAATTTTGATTATCCTGCTGTGGGAAACCCCCCCCCCCCCAATCGCCCTAAGAACTTACCTTACTGCCAATCCCATGGTGCAAGCACGGCACCATGGGCAAAGAAAGGCTTGGGAGGGAGATGTAGTTGCGACCTTTGATCCTGGCATGGAAGTCCCAGAAATGTGAGTGTTTTCAGGGTGATCGCGATAAATTCACACAGCTGGGCACCCTGAATCGGCCCCGGAATGCCCCCAGCCAAATCATTGGTTGTTCTTCTTTAACTGATTAGAACCTCTAAGGTTAAAGTTATGCTAAAGACAAGCCTGATTCTTGTCCCGGGCTACACATTGCACTGTTCCAAACTTCCATTTGTTTTCAAAAAGACCCTGTAGTTCCTAAGTTATTTGTAAAAGTATTAGAGGATTTGAGAGATGCAGAGAAAAAATGAAGCGAAACAGTGGATGTGGCAACAGAGATGTGATTTACATATATCATAGTAAAAACATAAGTGCATTGTTGCCCCTCTAGTTAATAGTGCCAGCACACAGTCTGACCAGAAAAGGGGGGTGAGAGATGCTAAGTGTCTCCAGTCTGCCAGTACATAGTGTGACCAGATAGGAGGGCGGGGTTTCATAGCTACAGAGGGAGACAGCCAATCAGGATGTCTGGGGACGGAGTGGGGTTGTTTCCTTACTTGGTGCACTAAGGGACCGGGTCCAGGTCCAGGTCAGCAGGGTGGAGACTGAAGGCTGAATGAGGAAAAGAGGCACTTTCCTAGAACAGGAAAGTATTTACACAGCACCCAACACAAGGAATAAAACATTTACCGATCACTCCTTGCAGTGGGTGAAGCCACGCAAATAATCTCTTTAGGTTTCAGGACCCTCCAAGCCATCTGTGTGATAATACACACCATGAAATATGTGCCACCCAAAATGAAAAGTGTAAACACACTAAAAAAAACACTTTGGGGTGCCCAGTCTTCTCATTTGAGAACATACCTCTTTCCCCTACTCTCCCGGAGGACAAACCCCCTGACAGAGAGTACAAGGATACTTATCCCTCCCTCCCGAAGGGAACTTGGTCCTCAGGTACTACCTGAAGGATTCCCTGTGGACCACTAGCTGGCTCCCTCAGCATAAGGCTTTCTCTAGCGGTTATCTGACCAGGTACTAGCCAGCATTGTCACTTGGTTTTCCATGGCTGGCCGTGAGACCTGCCTTGCACTGGCCTGGGCCTCAAGGAGGAGCCACTGGGTGAGGTCTCCTTGGCGAGGCCAAAAGACCTATAACCTCCTCCACCCCCGTTCTTGGGAACAGTCCCATAAAGTTCCAGGCACCCACAACAAAACAGACACATATCACACATAAAATAAAAATATACAAAAAGGTGTGAAAAAAACAGGGGGACGGAGGATAAGTGGTTTAAAAGCAAGGTGCTCTGTGCAATACAGAGGATGTGTCCAGCTTGTGACTTTCATCATTACAAGGCTGGAAGTATTTGGGGGGTGAGACTTGGTGAGTACAGTCAGTGAGTCGCAAGCCACCATGTGGAGAAACCTACATTGTGGCAGAGGGCTAAAGAGACTTGGATGGCCCTGAGAGGTAAAAAGATTATTTACATGGCTCGGTCCAATACAAGGAGTGATGGGCAAATCTATTATTTCTTGTGTTGGCCACTGTGTAAATACTGTGCTTTCTAGCAAAGCACCTCTTTTCCTCTGTCTTTTACAGAAAGGAAGAAAAGATTATTTGAATCGCTCCACCCACTGCAGGGAGTGATGGGTAAATCTATTATTCCTGTTTAAATACTTTTTGTTCTAGGAAAGCACCTCTTTTCATTTACCTTTGACCTCTTATCCTCTGTCTTTTACTGAAAGGAAGAAGAAACAGGGGTTATGGGTTTTGAATGAACCATCTGGCTTTTACAGGGGAGGACTTCCTCTGTCCCTTGTGCCAGCCTGTGCTGGCATAAGCGCTTATTGCTATAGCAATTCTTTTGGAGTGCAGATGCTTTTACCCCTTAATGCAATGCTTTGGGCTTCAGTAAGAATACTACTGTTCCCTATGAGCTGGCTAAGGAGACAAGCAGACAGAGGTGAGCAGTTCTCTTTGTAAGGCTCCTTTCACACTAAGAAAGGATAGCGCCAGGTAGTGCTTCGTAGCGGTGGCGCTCTAGGTTCAAGAGCGTCAGGTATTACCTTTCGTTCAGTGTCGCTCTCCCATACAATTCAATGGGCTTTCATTTGCTTGTGTTAGAATAGCGTGTTTGGCAATTATTTTTTTTTTTATGTTCAAATCATTTTATGACATCTCCTGGCTGAAAACAAACACTTTTATACATTTTTTTGACTTTTTAAATTATTATACAGAATTGTCATTACATACAGGTCTGGCACTAAAGTGTCACTGTCACAGTTTTAAAAAATGTCATTCCATGTGTTTTCGCTTTGTTACTGGTGTATATCTGTTTAAAAACAGACTTTGATCACACAGCGGCTGTCGCTCTATGCTACAGCGCCCAGATCCAGAGCGGCGACGCTGTGTGTGTGTAGTTTTTTCTTCAGTTTGGTGTTGAGCATCGGACACACGAAACTGACGCTACCTCTCGCTCGCTGCAACGTAGAACTGTTGTTAGAGTGTCCAACACACACCTCATTCATCAATGCCGGCCAGGTTGCTACAGCGACCGCAACGCTCTGTTACAGCACCTGACACCCGTTCACAGCATCTACTAACGGTCGTTCTAATACGTTCTATACGGACGCTCATCTGGCAATATGTGACGCTAGTAGTGAATCACCCTTTTAGTGGGTCATTTACAAAATGAATCGCCGGCAGTCCATCAGTCATTCATTCTTTTCCACATTTACAACTCACACCTCCTATTTGCCCAGAGATTTCGATGTGTTTGCTGGATTTACGTCAAAGACATTTTGCGCAGCGCATGATGGTGAACACCTTTTCCATTCACCAGCTTTAAGTGGCGAAACCCATAGATATCAATGTTATTTTTGGAGAGATTTTGTCTTTAATTCTTTTCAGCATCTTTGATTTTTTTTCGCACATGAACATCAGAAAATTACCCAGTATGTAAAAAAATACAATGATAATGTTTTTACATGACTTTTATATTTTCTATTAAACTTTTTTTTTTCAGTTTTTTTAAACAGACACTACAAAGATACCCTGCAAATCTTCTGAGATCCATCCAATGCTGGAATATGCTATAAAAGTGTATTTTCATGAAGACTTAATGTTTTTTCTAAAATAAATCTGCCACAGCAGTTTGCCAGCATTTCGCCGACATTCTCCAAACCACTTTTCAATGTAAATACCAATGACTTTCACCAGCAAATTGTGGCACAAACCCAGCAACATACATGGCATAAGTATGTGTTAACTGGTGTTCCCTGCTGTAAGTTTGGCTCAATTCATCACAGCTTTCTCCTCTGGCTGCACGCATAGAAAAAGCAGGGAAGGCGAAAGTCGAGCAAAATAGCGCGCGTTGTAATCATCCCCTTAATATTTACAGCTCAGTACACGTACACATTGCAGTGGTAATGTGGAGCTGCAGTACAGCAGAGTACACGTCTGTGAACTTCTATGTGCCTCCTTTAGAGGAGTGCTGCAGCAGCGGCCCTGTGGTCCACTCCATAGTTTCCTGTCCCCTTGATGCGTGGGAGGTGGCAGCATCTCAAGGATCCAGCAGTGGCAGAGACTGTGATCTAGTAGCAGGAAGGAGACTGAAACATCTGGCAATGGCAGAGAAATAGTAATGGAGGCGGAGATACAGCAGTGGAATGGAGGCGGTGGTGGAGACTAAAGGATTTAGGTGAGGAACCGCAGGACCTGTCACTGGAAGGACCCTGTAGCAGGGCCCAGCAACCAGAAACAGCTGTAGTGGGGAGATGCCTGAGGTTATAATGGGGTTATAATGGGGCTGGACCATAAGGCAATAATGAGTATGGCAATGAGTATGGCAATACATTTGCAGGTGAAGTTCCTTACTTGCACTGTACATAGACAGCAATGCAGTACATAGCCCACCGATTTCAAGAAGCACAATTCTCTTTCCCAATCCGTATTCCATATTCCGACTGAGGCGTAATGCAATGGGGAAGATGGAAAAGGGCCATAAATATGTAGTGGTTCACTCAAAGGCCCTGTCACTCCTGCATTTTATTCCTGCTATTAGTATAAATCTATAATTTAACTCCTCCTCTCCCTATGCAGCATGTTTATAAGGACAAAACACTATACCTCAATTTGGCAATGTGAATCTCTGACTATGTGTTTTATCTCAATGTGTATATTTAAATGTGGCTTCATCTATGTAAAGTCAGATGTTGAAACAAACATAAATAAACTATTAGAACTTATCTAAGGGTGAACCTGTCAATTTGTCAAAGAGGGGAAATAGGCACGGAGCCACTTTTCACAACCTGGCTGGGGGAATTCCTACCCACCCAGAGTGCAGGGCAAGGTCCAAACCCCCCCCCCCTGAAAAACTCTGTTATCTTTGAAAAAGTTCAGAGGTGCCTAACCCATGTCCTATAGAAAACAACAATACACACCCCCTTTCCCTCCCCACCCACTTTCAGATATTTAAGTTTATAAGGATACATAATATTGGACAACTTCGCAATTGAGCTCCTTTTAAATTTCAGCTTTATGGCTAATGCTTGAGCGTGGCTTTGTAATGCGACAGTCAGCGATGACAGGAATTACAGACAGGAATCCCTTAAAACTTAAATATCAGCTTGGGTGGAGTGAGGCTTTAATTTTGGCTACAGATCAGGCAGAATAGGATATTGTTTGTGCATGACTCTTTGTTCCATGGATCTTGAGAAGAAATGTCCTTTGAATTGGACTCTTGACATGGCCACCTCTCAGTCCTCTCAGTCTTCCCACACATGACTGAGGATGAATACATGCCTTCATGTGTAGGCCAGGTGCAGCGCTAGTCCCACTTGAACTTGACAGCATCACTATAACAGTTTTTATTCACCATTCTTCTGTGACGAGTATTCTTTTCGGTGGCGATTCTTCTCGTTTGTCTATATATCTATGCTCCGGCCAGCCAAACCAAACGTGAATGAGCTACAAAGAAAGACTGTAGTTTCCACAGATACTGTCTATGGGAAAAGACAGGCCCATTTGTTTTTTTTTCCCTGTCTGCAGTCAGCAATAAAAGGTCACTGTTAGCACGTTTAGGCGGGAGAATCCCCTGGGTGCGTGTCAATAATATCTAACTCACAGGCTGCCATAACATTTTTTTAAACTATAGATGATATGCATTGCGAAAATAGAATGACACAGTGGCCATCGCCGGCTGCAGTAAGAATTGTATATTCAACAGAACAACAAACGTATCCGAGATCTTTTTGTTCAAATATGGGCTCTTTTGTTAGACTATTGAAGGATCCTACAGCTGGTTGTGGACAATGGGGCTCATTTATAAAAGAAAAATAAAACTATTGGCCATACAGGTTTTTCCTTTCTTAAAGAGGAACTAAAGTCTAGTCAACCAGTGCTTACCACTTCCTCTTCCATTGTATGGCTGCCAATCATTTAGAATTTTCACATCATTTAGAGTTTTCACATCAAACTTGGATGGTTGTCGATAGTCAAATGATTGGCTGCCATTTTCTGCCATATGAGTGAATAAGTAAGTGATAATGATTAGTTATTTTAGTTCCCAGCAGGGATGGCATCCCATTGAGAGATGTCTCCCTGTGCCTACACCCCCCCCCCCCCCAGAAGCCCATACTTACCTTTTCACGGATCTCACGTTACTGCCGGTGGACACATGGTAAGGACAAGCTGCTCTGGCTAACATGAATGATCATGGATTGGTGTGTTATGGGTGTCTAGTAGAGGCCGGAGGTCACAATAAGCAGCTTTCTCTCCTGCCTATATTCTGTGTATGCCACTTATACCCAGGGATAGGCAATCTTCACCTGCCACACTCTTCCATTCAAACTTTTACTGGGGAAAAGAAACATAGAAGGTAGAAACATAGAAGGTTGACGGCAGAAGGAGCTTATGTGTATACTGTATGTACGCTTTATCTTAGGATAGATGTGTGCTTATCCCAGGTATGTTTAAATTCAGTGACTGTTGATTTTTCAACTACCTCTGCTGGAAGTTTGCTCCAAGCATCTACTACTCTTTCTGTAAAATAATATTTTCTAACATTGCTCCTGATCTTCCCCCCGACTAGCTTCAGGTTGTGCCCCCTTGTTCTATCATTAAGCTTCTTCTTAAAAACACTTCCCTCCTGAACCTTATCCAATCCTTTCACATATTTGAAGGTCTCAATCATGTCCCCCCTCTCCCTTCTTTCCTCCAGACTGTACACATTAAGTTCTTTAAGTTCTTTAAGTCTCTCCTGATAAGTTTCAAGTTTAAGTCCTTCCACCATTTTCGTTGCTCGCCTTTGGATTGGCTGGAGAGCACTACAATCAGAGGCAACTAGATTTTCTGCCCATATCCTTTGTAAAAGTTTGAATGGAAAAGAATGGCACACATGGATTGACTCTCCTATGCCCGGGGCTCCTATGGCTGCCTCTAATTCTGCTGCTGGGGTCTGGAACCCTGATTGCCCACGCCCCTTCTCACTGTAACATCCCGTAAAACACAAAATCTTAACCTTCGAAATTCTTGGGTGAAACTGAGCCCTGCAGTTGGCCACCACGGTGACATGGTCATTGCTGGCTAGATACCCAGGAGAGACCTGTAGATCTTGTGACCCCTGTAGCCAATCACATGGTTTGATTTTGTCTGGAGAGGGATTTAAAAGGTGAGATTTTGTCTTTTTCCTGGTGTTACAGCACACTGGAGAATTGGCAATCGCTATGGTCTATTGTGGTCTAGTGTGGCTTTGTTTAAACTAGTGTGGTTTGGTCTTGTACGATGTGGTATGCTGTGGTGTAGTATGGTCTTGTGTCATGTGGTTTTAGTTCAAGATTGTTGGATTTTTTTGTCTCCTCGTTGGGAATTTAAGATGGTGAGGGTATGTGGTGGAGGGTGTAATGTTAGCGGGTGGGGGGAATAAAAACATTTTTTTTTAAATTCTGCACCATGGACTCCCTTAATCTGACCCTACAAAGAAACACGGGGTAGACAAAATGATTGAACTGGTATACCAAACTTTCTTTGCTGCCTGAGAAAGAAAATTCTTTGCTGGATCTTCGTCAGCACCATCACAGCACCACCAGCTAAAAAGAACTGTGAGAGCCTACATATTTATGACCAGTAAAGGCAATGTAAAAAAATACTTACCTCCAAGCCTGCAGACTTAATCCCTAATTATCCTGCAGGCTACTGTTTTGGAGCAATTGCCCTCATGCTGCCAGCGTGCTTCCATAGCTTCTAAGTTTGCATAACAGCATCCAACACTGAATACATAACCTTCCAGCAGTATGGCACTTCGTTGCATGCCAGAGAACACAGATCGGCCTAACAGATATTGTATAGGATCCTGTATATTGACTTCATTTTGACCTTCAATACCATCAAGCCTGACGTTTTAATCAACGAGTTAGAAGAGCTTGAGGTTTGGATCTGCACCTGGATCAGGAACTTTCTGACAGACAGGGGACAGCAAGTGGTTGTATCAGGTTGAAAGACCCTGTGTTATTTTTCCTCTTTTCACTAATGGCTGTATTTCTACAGTGTAGTCAGTAAAAGCACTGAAATTTGCAGATGATACCACAGCTATTGAGCTTATTAATGACCATGATGAATTCACTTACTGGGGTAAGTGGATCAGTCCATGGTGAAGATACATCAGTTTGGCCTTCAACACAAATGGTGGTCCAGAATCCTTCCAATATCAATATATGGGCAAGAAATAAATATGGTTGAGGAAGCAAAGGTCCTTGTTGTAATTATATCAAAGATGTTGAAATTGGAGTTACATATCGAGATGATACTGACAAAGGCCCAGCAAAGAATTTTCTTTCTCAGGCAGCTAAGGATTTTGGCTACCATGTGCTCCTTTTCAGTGTCAGATTAAGGGTGTCCATGGTACAGAACCGAACAAACATCACACCCTCCACCACATGCCCCCCACTGTCTTACATCCACAACGAGGAGACAACAAAAATCTAACAATCTTGGACTAAAAACCACATGACACAAGACCACAATACACCACAGCACACCACCCTGTACAAAACCAAACGACACTAGTTTAAACAAAACCACACTAGACCACACCATACCACACTACACTAGACCCCAATAGACCTCACTACACCACACCACATTATATTATATTTTTCTTTTAAAAAATAGATATATTGGGGGGCTTCCTGATCTTGGTAAAGGAACTCACTGGAAACAATTCTTGGGGGCTGCAGTATGTTTTCCCCGGATGATAATGATGGCTGAGGGCCCTCTTGAGCTAGGGGTCAGAGTAGGTGAACCATTGCACCAATTATAATGCAGCCCAGCTCCTATTTCATAGCATGGTTTGTGGGATGGATAACAAGAACTGAAAGAACCATTGGTTCTCCACTAACAGCCATCCAGGACCTGTACAACTATAGTTAGGGGGCAGAATATTATTACAATGCATCGCACCCCATCTATTTTCCATCTTTTTCCATCAGGATGCCAGTTCGCTGTGTCTTCTTGCAGGACCAGGAGATTTCAGAGATTTTTGTAACCGATGGCCATAAAGGCCCTGAATGTAGGATTGTTATGCCACTCCTTGCGACACTAGCGTAGAAGACTGTGTGTTTTCATTCTTTCCTCCCCTAGTCTACCTCTACCCTCTAAACCTGCTTCTAGTCTCTAGCAAAATAAATTCATTGGATTCTTGTAATGAATGTACTTAGTGAAAACAATTCCAATTCAGAATACAAATCTTCCTCTGCTTTGCTATTCCTGATAATGGTGGCTAATCAGTTAGTGCTTATCATAGTGACTTAAACCGGACCTTCAGCGTGATTTAATGAAAAGCCCAAACTCTTAAAAAACGGTTCCCCAACATCTAAAATTAATATATTTTAAGTTTTTAGTCACTAACTTATTATTCTTTCCCCCACTGGGCTGCAACTCTATTCAGGAATTTAGGATACGGGCGCCGCCATCTTGACTCAGAAGCATCACACTTACTGAGGAGAGGAGAGTGGGATAAGGTACAGGGGGGTTATAGCTGTGCTTTGCTCAGACAGAGCTGGGGTCAGGTAAAGGTCAGCAGTCCCAGAATGCAGAGCAGCACAGTCAGGAGGCACTTCCTGTTTGCAGGCTGCCTGATAAGATGGCGGCTTCCATAAGCAGCCATCTTGGATGTTTAAAGGCTCATAACATGCATTAGATGCAGGTAGGATGATTTTTAATGTGGACAGTCTGTATGTACAAGGTGTGGGAAACATATAAGATAGACTCTTATTCAGAGTGAAGGTCCGCTTTAAATCAGGCTACAGCCTTAAGCACTCTGCTGCAGCGTGGCCTAGATTTGAACCCTTATGGTAAAAGCAGAGCAAACCTGGGATTTTGACTATCCTGGGTTTTGATCCCGCTCCGTTGGGTATCCTGATTTCGCTTTGTGAAACCTTCCAGATTGCCCATACAAACGTATCTTTCCCAGGTCCAACGATGCATACACAAGCGCTCGTCCAGTCACAGCTGTTTGTCATGCATATTAATGGTTCAGAAAACGAGAAGCGAAAGAATGGGCACATCCTCATATGCGGACGCACTCCTGCCTTCAGCCTAGCTAAATGACTGGGTGTGGGAGCGCACCTCAGCCTAGAGATGCTGGGAATGCGGACATCTAACTTACGATTGGTTACATCACCAAAAGAGCTGCCGACTTTTGCAGTGACCCGGGGAGGGGCTCATAAAGCAGGGCATATCAATTTGGGATGCCCCAAGGGAATGCCAAAGGTTGGCCCTGTATTCTTATAAATTCCAGGGTCGCCCCGTTTGGGTTTTCTTCCACTTTTAAGTCAATGTTCAGGCACATCTGAAAGTAGTTCTATTGTATAGGGCTACATATGGCAATTCAATAAAGTTGCCTCAAGAGGGACCAGTGCCGGCCTTAGTGTTAGTACTGCCATGTGCAAGATTTCAGGATAGTGCCCCACCCAAAAAAATCAAAAGCGATCAACAGAGTAAACACAGAAAAGCGGAAGACAATGTGGATAAGAGATTGAGATAATGAAAAAGAAATGTTATATGAAAGATGGTGAACATATAGATCAGCGATACTCAACTGGTGGACCAGGGCGCGAATACGGACCTCGGTGCCGGGTTTCCAGACCTCTGCCCTGACAGCTCTACACTCAGTTGCTTCTGTGTTGCCATGCTCAGAGCTGCCCCTTTGATCGCCTATGTTGTGCTTAGTCTCCCTGGCACCTAGCATTGCAATATGAACTACTGCCTGGACGGGGAGTGGCATTGCAAGGTATAAGCAGCCTTTTTATGTTTAGTGTTTAGCCTGGGGAATCTATAGCCCTTCCCCCAGTGTTGCTGATCCCCCCCCCCCCCCGCAACAGCCCTCCACCCGAACCTTCACCTCTCACCGGATGACTTTAAATGGACCTTTACAAGAAGTGGTTGAGTACCCCTGATATAGATGATGGAGGGAATAGAGAAAAAAGAAAGTAGGAGAATAGAAAAAAAGATAGAATAACCTAGAATGTAAGAATAAGAAGGAGATTGATGGAATTTGAGAAAGATGGAGAGAATATGCAAATGAGAGCAAGATGGAGGGCAAGGTGGGAAAATGAGAGGGAGAATGAGGGAATGAGATCCAGGCGAGAAAAAAGCAGAAAAACAACAGTGGAGGTGAAAGAGAGAGAAAGTGAGCTATTTGAAGAGGGTTAGACAAACAGAAAAATTAGAAATGCTGAGAAAGGAAGAGAGAGCAAAGGAAAAAATGGAAGAAATAGGAAGAAGAAAATAGAGAAAAAGTGAGAGAGAGAAAGAAAGAGAGAGCAAGAGAGAGAGAAAAGAAAAAAGAGAAAAAGACTGGAAAAGAGAGAAAGAGGGAAGGTAAAAAGTAGGAAGATGTAAAAAATCTGATAGATGAAAGCAATGTGGAAACAACATGAAAAGGGGGATTATGGAAAGAGGGGAAAATGAGGGATCATGAATTAAAAGAGATCAAAGGAAAAAAGTAAAAGAGAACTATAAAGAAATGTACAAAAGAGAAAGGAGAGAGATGGGGGTATTTTGGACAAGAGAGGCCTACTTGGCACCCCCTTACAGAGAGTTTGACATTGCACCCTGTGTGGCCATGGGGAGCACTATCCAAAACAGCAAAATAAAATAGTAAAAAATGTAGGTAAAAAAACTAAAATATATTTATTATTAAGCTAAAGGGGAGAGTTGGGGGAGGGCTTTATTTTTGCCTTCAAGGTGGTTCTGGCAGACATTTGTGCTCATTTACACCCTGTGTGGTATAGATGTATGCTTTTTGTTTTTATAATGCACTTAGCCAAAAGAACTAACTCATCAATGAAAAATCTTGAGAATGTCGGAACTCCCCCTCCCCCGTTTTACATCGGTTCCTTATATTCTTGGACAAGATTGACATAATAGATCTTAACAATAACTATCATGTTCCTGTATTTTAAACAAGCGAGGAATGCTCGGACTTTGCTGACTTTAAGTATCACTATTACGTTGTAATTAAAAGGAAGCGTTAACCTGCTTCTTGTGAGCCTCTTGATTTGAAGGTTCCATTTGCTAATGGTTATCAAATGGGCGGCTGTTTATTTTACAAGGGAAAGCCTACCCCGCGGACCTGGTAGTCTAAGTACTTTAAATAAACATTTTCTGTAAACTCTAAAATGGTACATTTACCCGGCTCTCTATAAAGAGCTCATTTATGTTCCGAGCAGTGGAAAAAATACACGGAACAAAGGATTATTTGAACTTTATCATCAATGAACTTCAATCTTGCAGTCTGGGCACCTGATATTTTCTTTCCAGAGTGAAAGCAGCAAGGATGTTGCAGACTAACTCAGACCTGTTGACATTTAAAATAAATGAAAATCAAATTCCTTCAAGATTGTAAGTTTAGTGTTCAAGCTGTTTTCATATACATTTTAAGCAACTGTTGACATAACTCGTTTTGCCAATGTTTGTGGAAATGCTTCCAGCTTGGTGAAAAATGATCAGTCCGAGCAGAGTTCAGAGTTGTTTCAAGAATGAAAAGTCCTCCTAACATGCTGGGAAAACAAATGCAGGCATCACCATGTTGCCCTGTTGCTAGGACACTGTTCTATTGTCCATGGCATCATTACAGCATAATAAGTAGGGAATGTGATCTGATAATAAAGGCTAGTGATCGCTTCCAGATCATATACATTTGGTATGACCAGACCCAGGTAATGGCATGATCTAGGTTAAAGTATCTGGCCCTAATATTTATTTTTCATTTCTTTATTGCAAAAATAAAAAGTGTCCCCCACACTGCCCTGGGCTACAAACCTGGTGCACCTGGCATAGGGGTTGGTAACCCAGGAACCAGAGGCCAAGCAGCAAGCCTCAACCCTGGAAGTAAACCAGCCCCTATGTCCTATCAGTACAGATTCAGTGCTCTTCCCTGATCTTGTCCCAGCAGTGTAACCTCATTCTTTTAGCACAAGAGTTTCTAAACTTTCTTCGTCAAGTGCCACTTTTTATTTTCTTATTGCTCTTGTGTATTATCTCAGTAGCACGTATGGGTTGTTGGTCACCTAAAACCATGTAAAAAATGCACAAAACAACCATTGTAAGGAACATGAGTAAGGAGGGCCACTGTTCCCCTGGAAAACAAAACACTGATGGGGATGCCGTAAATGCTCCATGTTGGTGATTGAGCCAATGCTCGGCCAATCCATGTATTCTACTACCACCAATCTACTAAGAGTCAGAGCAGTTGTAAACCTGCATTCCATGGGATGTCAGCGGTCAAAGTGGGGCATTTAGGTGTCCCCAGAGTTTTTCCTTTGGGGGGGTGGGACAAAATGCCTTTAAAGTGGGACTGGACATGTGATCAGTGTATGGAAAGGCTACAATCGAATTGCTAAAGGTTGCACATTATTCTCTGGTTAGACAGATCTACAAACACAGAATCTGCAAAAACATCACTCCAAGGGCACAATAGGCTAAATAGGTAGAAATAAATTGCTGCAAACCAGTTTCAAAACCTAATATCAAATGTAAGGTGTGGTAGAGGGAGTATCATCTCGTATGAAATGCCTGCCTTCATGGCCTTGCAGTTTATAAGGGAAGAATTTATTTTTTTCGAGGTGACTGTAAGAGTGGAGTCCATGACTGACGAGCTGAAGAAATAAAATGGGTGAAGCAACAACACAATGAGTCAAAGCACAAAAGTAAATTAACATAAATAATTTTTTGCCTTAAAGTGAGGCTAGCACCACCGAATCAGCTATGCTGAGAGGATTATCCCAGCTGTGCTTAGTCTTGGGCATTCCTTAAAATTTTGACCAAATTTAATCAAAATCTTTAAATGCATTTTAGACAAAAATACACATTTGGTGCAATAAAAATACACATTAAGACCCCCCACTTCCAGGACTAGTAGTCCAGTACACCAAGCATAGGGTCTGGTATCCCTATAGCTCATAAGCCTAGACAGAAAATCTCCTCTATGCCCTACTGCATTGGCCCAAATCTATGTTCTGAAGAGCTTAATGAAATCATGTTACACTGTAACTTAAAGTGATTGGCAAGTCAAAAGTTCAAAAAAAATATCAGTAGTGTCATGAATGATTTGCCTTCAGCCCGTGCCCGTGGTGTCCCTAGGCAACTGGCCAGGGTTTCTCCTGCCCAGCAGCCGCTTCTGCCTCAGATGCCAGCTCCAGCGGCGCGTGTGTCGCCGAGCGCGCCCTCCTCCCTCGTCCACTGTCATTCTACTTGTGCTTGCGCGTGAGTACGGTCAGTTTATATCCTCCGGTGGTGCTATACACAGAGTGGCCACTGGAGGCTGTTTAAAAGAGCTAAACCTAGGAGGTGCAGTTCTGGGCAGTATGCCTTTGGAGTTCAGCTGGGGCAATCAGCCCAGAGCTCTCTAAGTGCACCAATCAAACCACAGATCCGAAGTGCACCAATCAGCACACAGATCCAAAGTGCACCAATCACAGTTACTGCCTCCCTGTCTAATCCAGCCGGATTCAGTCCTATAAAGGGATTACCTCTTCAGTGTGTCAGTGCCTGTGATAGCGTTTAGCTGGCTTGTTATTGTTCCTGTGATTGCCTGTTTATATCGTTATTGACCATCTGCTTGAATCTGGACCACGTCTTCGTCTCATCCCTTTGTACTGCACAGCTCTCTGACCTCCCGTTGTGACCCCTGGCTTGACATCTGACTTTGCTTGAATTCTCCTGAGCAGCCGAATTGCTTCCAGTATTACCTGTTTCCGAAGCACCCGAACTGTTTCCAGTACTTACCCGACATTGCCCAGTCTGACCGCTGGTTCATTTGCCTTCAACCCCTGTAAGCTCACATCCTTTGTGCTATTAAGTCCTGGGGGCAACCGTGTCCGGTGAGGCGTATAAAGCGTCCCGGCAAACGGGGGCTTGTCTAAAGGTGAAGCTAGCAGCGGAGATTGGGGGTTGCGGGCTTACTCTGAAGGCGGGTGTCCCACGGGCCTGACAAGTAGCTTACCTTACATTGAGTACCTCCAGCGCTTTTCTTCAAGCTATGTCGGCCTGCTAAGTGAGGAAATCAGTTCTTCATTCAGCTTTCAGTCTCCACTCCGCTGACCTGATCCTTCAATCAACCTTCAGTGGACCGAGAATGGAACCCCCCCACTCCCTCCCCAGACATCCTGATTAGCTGCCTCTCTCTGCAGCTATGAAACCCTTACTTCCTCCCTCCTCTCTGGTTTTTACTATGATATATATAAAGCACACAGTGTGCTTACATCACATTGCTGTTGCCACACTCACTGTTTCTCCTAATTTTTTCTCTGCATCTCCAATTATTTAATCCTTTTACAGATAACTTAGGAACTACAGGGTTGAGGCTTGGGAAAGTGCAACGCATAGCCCGAGACAATGGGACAACAATCGGGCTTGTCTTTAGTATAATTGCCACTGTTAATTGATGGGTCCCCTTGAAAGCAATTTATTTGAGGTCTGGGTCCTCCCAGAATCCTGCCTTACAGAAGACTGTGTTCGCTTACACATTGACTCCCCATCGACTGGCTTTAATAATCCTGCTTACAGTATCAACAAAGGCTAATGTAAGAAAATAATCAACGATGAGCTTGTTAAATTGCTACTTACATTATATAAAACAATGTGGAGAAAATTACATGATAAATCTGCATACTCTTCCTTTCCGAATAATTTAAATTGTTGCTGCCTACAGCAGAGTTCTGTGATGTCAGAATGACCCCAAAAATGAGAATGTAATGTATATATAATGTAATGTCATATATTATGTGCATCTTGTAATATATATATATATATATATATATATATTAGCATTGTATACAGATAAATTACAGACTCACTGCTGAACTGTACTCTTTGTAACAGATGGAAGGAAGAAACTTGTTTTGGCTTGTCTTAAATGATGATTAGAGTAGGCAGGCAAGATTTAGAATCTATTTCTTTCTAATCACCAGGTATATACACATTAAATACTTTTCTTGTGGATTACTAGCAAGTTACATGATAGGGGAATAGGAGCTACAGTATAAACAAAAATACCTGTGCAAAACACCTGTTTGGTCCATTGGCCCAAGTGTTTTCTGGCAGGCAATACATTAGGGTGGACAGTACCATGTATGCCTTCTTAATGAAACATGAAACACCTAAAGGGTTAGTTTACTGCCTACCCATTGCGCCGGTTCCTTAGTCTGATGCTCATCAAAAGAAATTAAGGCCTAGGTTATATAACTTAGGGCCTTATTTATCAAGGGATAGCGCCAGGTAGTGTCTCACTAGCGCCAGGTAGCGCCAGCTATCGGCGGCTACCGACTCCAGAACGCCAGGCTGCGAACACAATCATGCATTTATCACGCTAAATGAGGCTAGCGCCGGCGAGAGCGTCAGCTAGCGCGGGATTCATCATGTTGCAGACTTCAGCGAACAGCGCCGCTGCTAATCCCATCACAGCGCCAGGTATGACCTCTCGCTACCTAGCGCTCTCCAATGCATTTCAATGGAGCAATCTTTAAATATTCATAATTAATTATGAATATAATTAATAGATGTTAATGTTTTTTTTTTTTTTTTTTTTTTTTAAATGTCAAAAATTCGGTGACCACTTCTGCAATGTTATTTTTTTTTTTAAGGTAAAAAAAAAAAAATGTGCAGAATTGATATTACAGGTCTGATATTAATGTATTCATACTACAAAATGTTTATAAAAACTTATTATTTTTTTCAAAAAATAAGGTTCTTTGGGGGTTAAAAAACTACTTTTAACACATCGCCGCCAGCGCTCTGGGGTTTAAACATGCATATTACAGCGCAATAATTTTTTGAGCGTGATTTGTTAATGAATATGCTGGGAGCCGTTTGCTATGGCCATTCGCTGTCATGCGCTCCCATACAGCACGGAACCTGTCAAACAGCGACTCCTAACCCCGTATTCAACATTACCGCACACCGACTGAGTCGCTGTCAACAACCGAACAACGGCCAAGCACAGCGAATACTAGCGTGCGCTGTGAAAATCACGCTACTGACGCTCATCTGTCGCTACCTGGCGCTATTTATAAACTGGCCTCCCCGAATTGGTGAGGAAAGGGGGAAAGTAATCCATGAGCCACTTACATGGGTGTCACTTTTAGGTACTATGGTTTTATGCAAGGGGAGGGGCAGGCCTAAATAAAGGGTTCCATTTACCAGGAGCCCCAGGGTAAATAAGGCAGAATGGCAGTTCTTTTTAATCCTAGATCAGTGACTCGCAGTTTGATTGTACAACTGTAGATAACAAAAGCTAAAGCCAGGACATCCCCCCACCCCTGCCCCCGTCCCAGGGTGAATGTCAGGGACAATTTAGGCAGTTAGCACAAATAAAAAATCTTAGAAAGGCAGTACTTTATACATTTTATATTAAAAATGTACAAAAATATTCTAGACGGCATAACAAACACACCCAAGCATGTGCAGATCTATTAACGCAAGGATGAATAACCAGGGTTGACATGTTAACCTGTTTCTGCCATTCTGTTTTTACAGTTAGACAATTGGGGTTATTTAAGAATGGATAGCGCCAGGTAGTGCCTCGTAGCTGCAGGCAGCATCTGGTGAACGCCGGCGCTGTACGCAAAACCACATTTAAAAAAGCAAATCGGGTGAGCGCCTCTAACTGCACTATGTAGTTGTGTGACCTCTCCTGGCTGCAAACAAACACTTTTTTTTTTTTTTTGGGGGACTTTTTATATTTTTTTGCAGAATTGTCATTACAGGTCTGACACTAAAGTGTTAATGTTACAGTGTTTAAACAATTTCATTCCATGTGTTTTCGCTTTGTTACTGGTTAATATGTGTTCAAAAACAGACTTTAATCACACAGCGTCTGGCACTCTATGCTACAGCGCCCAGCTTTAGAGTGTCAACACTGTGCGTGTGTAGTTTTTTGTTAAATATGGTGTGGAGTGCTGAGTGTCGGACACACTGAGCTGGCGCTACCTCTCGCTCGCTGCAGCGCTGTACTGGTGTTAGAGAGCTCCACACACATCATATTCATCAATGTGGGCCACTTACAGCATCTACTAGCGGTCGCTCGGGGAGGCCGATTCATCAATAGCGCCAGGTAGCGACAGATGAGCGACTGTAGCGTGATTTTTTCAGCGCCAGCCAGTATTCGCTGTGCTTGGCCGGCGTTAGCTTGATGACAGCGACTCAGTCGGTGTGCGGTAATGTTGAATACGGGCTGGGGGGTCGCTGTTTCACAGGTCCAGCGTTGTATGTGAGCGCCTGACAACGAATGGCCAGAGCGAACGGCTAGCTTCATATTCATCAAAAAATCACGCTCCGAATGTGCTGTCGCTGTCCATTCCTTGTTTAAACCCCAGAGCGCTGGCGGCGATGTGTATTAACTAGTTTTTAACCCCTAAACAACCATATTTTTTTAATGTAACATTATACATGTTTTTAGAATCATTTTGTAATATGAATACATTAATCTCAGACCTGTTAGATCAATTCTGCACATATTTTTTTTTTTTGACTTAAAAATAAATCCTAACATTGCAGAAGTGTTCTCCGATTTTTTGACATTAAAAAAAAAAAAAAAAAAAATTAATACCAATTAATTATGAATAATTATAGATTGCTCCATTGAAATGCATTGGACATCGCCAGGGAGCGACAGCTCATACCTGGCGCTGTGAGGGAATTTGCAGCGGCGCTGTTCGGTCCTGGCGGCTTCATGATGAATGCCGCGCTAGCCATCGCTCTCGCCGGCGCTAGCCTCATTTTGCTTGATAAATGCGTCATTGTGACCGCCGCCGGGCGTACTTGTGTCGGTAGTCGCCGTTAGCTGCCGCTACCTGGCGCTCGTCAGACACTACCTGGCGCTATCGCTTGATGAATAAGGGCATAAGTGTCACTATACAGGCGCTCATCTGGCAATACGTGGCGCTAATAGTAAATCAGCCTCCACGTTAACATTCCATCCCCTTAGAAAAAGATGTGCAGGGTTATAGGTTTAGAGTGCTGTTTTTTTCTAAACTTTAAAAATATATCCTTACATCACTGGCAAAATTATTGTACCAAAACTGTAAAAATGTGTCCTCACAGATTATTTGGGGGAAAATGTAGGACTAAGGTATTTTTTTTTTGCACTGCTACGGCTTCTAAGAGAGACATAGGGCACAGGCATCGAGTGAGCTGCTTGCTGGCTTATTTTTGTTATTGGGTTTAAAGTACCTTTAAAATAAATCTTTTAATTGTTTTAATTTCACTATTAATATATTGTATTACGTATTTCCAAAACCAGATGATTTTATTACGTGACCGCCTTAGACGGTGGTAAGAAGCTGGTACTTCCCACACCACCAACAATTAGCTGGCAGAGTGTTTTTGCTGATGCCTTGCTTTTCAGATGTAAAGTAGAATCTTATTTATATTTATTTATTTATAATTAAATAAGAAAAGTTCTGTGTTGTTAGGTGAATGCATATTTTTAAGGAGCTCCCCTATTATCTAGACCTTAATTTGAACATGTGATCTTCCTCAATCTTTTCATTATAAGAGCAAGGGCCCGATTTATCGTTTTTTCACATTAGCGCACTAATCCATGAGTGCACATAAACTCGGCCATTTCACTGTGCCTGCTTTTTCTGGTGCATAGCTTGCTACTCCCATAGGATATAATGGGCAAATGATTCAGCTTGTTATTTTACCAGTTTGTTTTTTTGTTTTAAATCAAATTTTGTCCATGGCTTTTGGGTTATAAGAGCACAGCAGTTAAGTTTATGCTGCTGTTTTAATCTTTTTAACTTCTCAGGAAATTATTTATTTTACAAATGTTATGCCTGTCCCATCTGTTGCATTTATAACATTTGTTATATTATTATTTTTCTGCTTTAATGTATTTTTTTGGTACAAATAAACAACCTTTTTCATCAGATGTGTGTGTTTTGTGTGCACCACTCTGTGCCAGTTTAAAAAGATCCAAAAATATGAATAGACTGTATAGTAACACATTGGTGCATCCTATGTAAAGGCTGTCTCACTGTTACTAGTTAGGCACACTACGCCACCTTTTTCAAACTGGCTGATTCATCATTAGCGGCAGGTAGCGGCAGATGAGCGTCTGTAGCAGGCATTTTCAGAGCGCCCGCTAGTAGTCGCAGTGCTCGGCCGTGAGTCGCTACTTTATAGCGACTCAGTCGCAGTTCAGTAATGTTGAATACATTGTGAGGAGTCGCTATTTGACCAGTACAGCGCTGTATGGGAGCGCATGTTAGCGACTGCTCATAGCGACCGACTCACACCATATTCAGCAAAAAAACAGCCTCACAAATCTCTGGCACTGAAAAATATTTGTTTGAAGCCCAGAGCACAGGAGGCGGTGTGTTTAAAGTCTGTTTTCAAGCATCTATCAACTAGTAACAAAGCGAAAACATATGGAATTACATTGTAACAACATTGTAACATGAACACTTTAATGCCAGACCTGTAATGTCATTTCTGAGGAAATATATAAAAAATGAAAAAAATATTAAAAAACTGCTATTTCAATGCCAGGAGAGGTCACAGAATTATTTGTGATTTTTTGGAAAAAAAAAAAAAACTGTTTAAAGAGAAGAAAAAGATAGTCCATTGAAATGTATGGGAGAGCGTCAGGTAGCGAGAGGTCATACCTGGCGCTGTGCAAGGCTGAACACTGGCGCTGTTCGCTGAGGCTGTGAAAATGATGAATCAGCCGCTACATGGCACTATCCCAGTCGCTAAACAGATTCTGCTTGATAAATGTGTAATTGCGTGCCGTGTCCGGCGTTCACCAGTCGCTACCTGTCGCTACCTGTCATTAACCAGCCACTACCTGACGCTATCCCTTCTTAAATAAGGGCCTTAGCCACTTTATGCTACACAGTGCAATGAAATGAGCGCACTGTTTCCACTGTGGTGCAAGTAGTGGTGTTAAAATGGTGCACTGTTGGAATGTTAATAAATCGGCAACAAGAGACCTTTTTTATACCATGGGGGGCGGGGCGAATCATTTAGGCACATTTTGAGAATGTGGATGGGGAGAACTCCTCCTGCTTATATATGTTGAATGTGGTTAGCATGCTTTGGTATTGGAGTGCATTCATCCACTCTTCTTGATTTAAGAAGAATCTTATGGTCATGGGAATTTCTATGTTGCCATATTTTAGTTAGTTAGGGTTGAAGCCACCTTTGTAAGTTTTTGCATAATTGTATCCCACCTAAATTGATTTCCAAGAAGTCTAATCATAATATCTGGGTATGGACAATTTTTTTTATTTTTTTCATTATATTGCGCATAGATTTAATTGCCACAATGACTATAAGGTTGTTTTCTTGGCTACTTTTTTATGATGCAAGGTCAGTCCTTCTATTTTGCAATGGGAGATCTCCATCTCCACAAATTCATCCTTACAGTTAATCCAGCAAAACAAGGACATGGTTTACCAGATAATAGGCCCTAAAGTTGGTTACTGCCTCAGATTCCTTTCGAGCCAGTTGTTAAAGTGGACCAACACCCAGGATTTTGACTATCCTGGGTTTTGGTCCACTTCGGTGGGGCACCCCGATCGGGGGTGCCCCATTGTGTGAAACCCAAAGATCGCCCGTAAACACTCACCTCCCCACGCTCCTACACGGGCGCTCGTCCAATCAGAGAGCTCAGAGCCGCTGTGGTATGCACGTACAAGCGGCGTCCAACCACAGCGCCTCTGAGCGCTGGAGGCCGCGTCTCCCGCTTCCTTCTAACATGGAGCTCTCCCGCGCCGGCCATTTACAAATGGCCGGCGCGGGTGCGTGCCCTGCTAGAGGGAAGCGTGAGACGCGGCCCTTGCATGCGCCGTTGGAACGGGGTTGAGGTAAGGTTTGTGGGCATCCTGGGGGGTTTCACCCCGCGGGACATCCCGATTTCGGATGCCCCGCGGGGAGGAATCTGATCGGCCCGGGAATCTTATAGATTCCCGGGCCGATCCCCCCTGGGTGTTGGTCCACTTTAATATGAAATTGAGGGTCATGCTAATTATTTGGTGAAGCCAGTGTGACATACAGTGTGGATTGCAGCCTGTATCTCAGTGAGCTTTTTTAGTGTTTAGACACAAAAAAGTGCAAAGAAAATGATTTTTCTACCCATTTTCCCCCAAAATGACCTGTACCTGTGATGGGGCATTTTAACAGGTTAGGCATTTAAATTTCCAATGAGGTAAGGGTACTTGTTTTTAAGTTTGGACACAACAGAACCATATGGGATATGCAGAATAAAATTGTGAAATATTTAGCATAGCCCATAGAGTGCTTTTTTTTCCAAACTTCACCAAATATTTAGCGTGACCCCCAATGAAACTTAGAAGGTTGACAGCAGAAGGAGACCATACGGTCCATCTAGTCTGCCCTTATGTGTATACTGTATGTACTCTTTATCTTAGGATAGATGTTTGATGATTTTTCAAATACCTCTGCTGGAAGTTTGTTCCAAGCATCTACTACTCTTTCTGTAATATACTATTTTCAAACTTTTTTCCTGATCTTCCCTCCGACTAGTTTCAGGTTTTGCCCCCTTGTTCCATCATTAATTTTCTTCTTTCCTCCTGACCCTTATTCAATCCTTTTCATATTTGAAGGTCTCAATCATATCCCATCTATCCCTTCTTTCCTCAAGACTGTACGAATTAGGTTTTTTAAGTCTCTCCTGATAAGTTTTAAGTGTAAGTCCTAGCATTTTCATTGCCCGCCTTTGGACACGTTCTATTTAAATAATGTCTTTTTGCAGGTAAGGTCTCCATAACTGCACACAGTATTCTAGCTGTGGCCTCACCTGGGCTCTATACAGCAGCATAACAACCTCCCTCTTTCTACTGGTTATGCCTTGAGCTATGCAGCAGAGCATTCTGCTTGCTTTTCCTACTGTCTGGCTACAATGTCCACTCATCTTGCAAGTTTTACTAAACTGTATCCCTAAAATTCTCTCCTCTGAAGTTCTGGCTAAGACAGTGCTGCCCATACGGTACTCAGAGAAGGGATTCCTTCTACCCGAATACACTAATAGACATTAAACTCCAGTTTCCACTGTTTTGACAATTTATTAAGTAAAGCTAAATCATGTTCTATGTTGCAGAAGTTTGATAGACTGATTGGTATACTTGGGCCCTTATTCATCAAGCGATAGCGCCAGGTAGTGTCTGACGAGCGCCAGGTCCCGCCAGCTAACGGCGGCTACCAACTCAAGTACGCCAGGCGTCGGCCACAATGACGCATTTATCACGCTAAATGAGGCTAGCGCCGGCGAGAGCGTCAGCTAGCGCGGGATTCATCATGTAGCCGACTGCAACGAACAGCGCCGCTGCTAATCCCATCACAGCGACAGGTATGACCTGGCGCTCCCTGGCGTGGTCCAATGCATTTCAATGGAGCAATCTTTAAATAATCATAATTAATTGCTATTACTGTTTTTTTTTTTTTTTAATGTCAAAAATTCTGTGACCACTTCTGCAAAGTAAAAAAAAAAAAAAAAAAAAATATTGTGCAGAATTGATATTACAGGTCTGATATTCATGTATTCATATTACAAAATGTTTAGACAAACTTGTATAATTTTTACATATAAAAAAAAAGGTTGTTTGGGGGTTAAAAACTACTTTACACACATCGCCGCCAGCGCTCTGGGGTTTAAACAAGGAATTCACAGCGCGAGAAATTTTTGAGCGTGATTTTTTAATGAATCTGCAGCAAGCCGTTCGCTCTGGCCATTCGCTGTCAGGCGCACCCATACAACGCGGAACCTGTGAAACAGCGACCCATAACCCCGTATTCAACATTACCGCACACCGACTGAGTCGCTGACAACAAGCAAACCCCGGCCAAGCACAGCGAATACTAGCTGGCGCTGTGAAAATCACGCTACTGGCGCTCATCTGTCGCTACCTGGCGCTATTAATGAATCGGCCTCCCCGTATAACTTGGGTGTTTATAGAATATGAAGTTTTTCTAGTCAAGATTTTTCAACCACCAGATTTAAGTTGCCAGTAAAGACCAGTATTCCCTGTCTGACTTTGCATATTTTCTCAAACACTTTAACAATACATTTTGTGCTGAATTTAATCCTCTTACATCCTCTTACACCCGAAGAACAAAAATGTATTTCATTTCAGTACATTTATGATTTTTAAATTATTGTTTTTGTGATCCCAGTGTCACCGAAAGCTCTCCTCACTAAGCGTGTAGATGAAATGTTTCCCCTGTGATTCATTTCAACCCCCATTTGGGCCTTACACTATAGGCAGAATTTCCTTGGAGACTTTCTGACAAAAATAAGTTAAGTATCTTGCAGAGACCACGGGGGCATCCTGATATGGGATCCCTAACTACACAGAAAAATTAAGCACGCCTTCAAAAAATAAATATTTAGGCCTTTGAGTACACATTTGAAGATTTTTCAAATGCCCTTATTCATCAAGCGATAGCGCCAGGTAGTGTCTGACGAGCGCCAGGTAGCGGCAGCTAACGGCGACTACCGACTCAAGTACGCCCGCGGCGGTCACAATGACGCATTTATCAAGCAAAATGAGGCTAGCGCCGGCGAGAGCGACGGCTAGCGCGGCATTCATCATGAAGCCGGCTGGACCGAACAGCGCCGCTGCAAATTCCCTCACAGCGCCAGGTATGAGCTGTCGCTCCCTGGCGATGTCCAATGCATTTCAATGGAGCAATCTATAATAATTCATGATTAATTGGTATTATTTTTTTTTTAAATGTTTTAAATGTCAAACAAACGGAGAACACTTCTGCAATGTTAGGATTTATTTTTAAGTCAAAAAAAAAAAAAAAAAAAAAATATGTGCAGAATTGATCTAACAGGTCTGAGATTAATGTATTCATATAACAAAATGTTTCTAAAAACATGTATAATGTTACATTCAAAAAATATGGTTGTTTAGGGGTTAAAAACTAGTTAATACAGATCGGCGCCAGCGCTCTGGGGTTTAAACAAGGAATGGACAGCGACAGCACATTCGGAGCGTGATTTTTTGATGAATATGAAGCTAGCCGTTCGCTCTGGCCATTCGTTGTCAGGCGCTCACATACAACGCTGGACCTGTGAAACAGCGACCCCCCAGCCCGTATTCAACATTACCGCACACCGACTGAGTCGCTGTCATCAAGCAAACGCCGGCCAAGCACAGCGAATACTGGCTGGCGCTGAAAAAATCACGCTACAGTCGCTCATCTGTCGCTACCTGGCGCTATTGATGAATCGGCCTCCCAGTCTTCTTTATGTGCATTTTGGGGGCATTTGGCTTTTACATTGTTTTCCACGGACAAGGACACAGTACCAAGATTGCCCCCCAAAGAACTGAATGTTATTATTACTCAGGTCCTCCTGAATCTATGCATTAGATAGATTAGAACAGTGGTATATTCAAGCAAAATTACTGCTGTGATGAATATTTGAGCAACACTACAACTATATGTACTGTAATTGTATTGAACATATTTTAAAGGGGTCAAAATCAGTGGTTTTGACTATCACAGGTTTTGGTACTCGGTGTTCGAATTCCCCAGGTCACCCATAAAAATTCACCTTTCCCCGGTCCCATACTGCATGTGCGGGCCAAATTGCCCAGTTTTGGAATTGGCTAAGAGCCAGATGGAGCCATCCTCATTAGCCTCTCGGCCCATGCCTGCATTGTTGGATTGGGGATCAGGTAGGTTTTACTGGGGACTCTGGGGGTCTCACACAGCTGGGCATCTCGAATCAGATTCCAGGGCCGCCCAAGATGGGTTTTAGTTTACTTTAATATTTCCCAGCTTCACAGTAATTTCAGTACGTAAAGTGACCTAAACTGATACAATGATGTCTAGCTAGACTCAGTATACAGCATACAGAAAAATTACAAGGATATAGTATGGGGACATGGATGGACATATAGAGACATGTATGGCTCAATCAAAACCACTAGGATTGTGTACTATTGCCTGGTACTGCCCAATGGCCTGCCTCCAAGCAATGTGCACATGGTCACGTACTTCCAAAAGTAAACATTATGCAAATGATGAAAAAACTGGTTCATAAACTGATAATTAAAAGACTGAGCTAGAAAATTTATAATTATGAATAGGCATGAAGAACCACAATTTTAATTTTTAAATGGTAGCTTGTTATAAATCAGTGGAAACAAAAATAAACTGTCTTCTTCAATTTTTTGTTATGTTTAGGCCAAAATGGCTTTAAATATGAATGCCACATATAATGTTACTTTAGTATTTGAGTTGCTGTTTATGGCATCAGATATTCTATATTTCCTGTTTGTGTACCCATAAGGGAATGAATAGAAGAGATTCTCTGGCTAACCCAAAGTTTCAAAGGAGCACTGACAATTTGTAAGCCAAACACACTCTGAAGTTAATGATTTCTTTAACCCTTATTCCAAAAAAAAAGACTCTTCTGTATGTTAGTTTAATGTTAGCATTCTGAAGTGGTTTTCCCCATAAAGATGTGTGCCAAAAAAAAGGATTTTATATAATGATCTGATAGCTTGGCTGGAATCATAGCGAGGAACTTCTACAGCAAACATGAATCCATCACAGGTATTTTCTTAAATTATACTTAACACATTAATGGTGACAGAAAGGGAGTTTCTGCACCCTACAGTATATCTTGATTAGAGACGCTGCTATAGCCCTGTAAATAGCCAAAAAAATGGATACTTCTCAATAATGTGATCTGTCAGCAACCAGTGCTGTTTGTTGCCAGGATGTGCACTGTGCAACAGCAATGTAGCGGTTAGAATATCAAGCCCGATTCTGAACTCCTTTGACGTTTTTCAGTGTCCAGCATCCAAAAAGAGAATGAAACCAGGCAAAGGGTTACATTTGGCTGCTTTTGGCTTGTCCCATGCTGGCTGTCAGGGGTTGCATCTTGCATTCACCATCATTTTGCATTCTCTGATATACCCTGTAGAACTCGTTCCCTTCGGCTGTCTCATTTTTCAGGATCACCAAAAAGAATTGACTTCTGAAGGGACCCTTACATTAAAACATGCATGGATAAAGCATTATCTGCTGCTGTAGAGGCTCTAGAGAAGAGACAGAGTTCACTGGGAGTAGTTGGGAAATATAAAGCAGGTTGAGTGATTCCTGGGTGTAAGATGCAGCCCCTGACAGCCAGAATAGAGAGAGCAGAAAACTTAAAAGGTGTTTTGAGTGTGCTTAAAGTTAAAGTGCCATATAAAGTATAAGGGACATGCTAAAAAAATGTTGAACACATACTCCTAGGGATGTCACCAGGCATTCATTTGAGGTGTTCTGTAGGTGCAGTTGGGAAGGGGGGTCTGATGCACTCAGACAGGGTTCACTTATTATTAAAGGCAACTCCCACAACTGTTCTAGCAGTATTAACCCCATACAGTTCTTTCAGAGGTGTTCCCAATACACTTAACTCAGCAGGTAGTGGCTGGTTAATGACAGGTAGCGACAGGTAGCGACTGGTGAACGCCGGACACGGCACGCAATTACACATTTATCAAGCAGAATCTGTTTAGCGACTGGGATAGCACCATGTAGCGTCTGATTCATCATTTTCACAGCCTCAGCGAACAGCGCCAGCATTCAGCCTTGCACAGCACCAGGTATGACCTCTCGCTACCTGTCGCTCTTCCATACATTTCAAGGGACGACCCTTTTCTTCTCTTTAAACGGGGTTTTTGTTTTTTTTTTTTCAAAAAAATCACAAATAATTATTTGACCTCTTCTGGCATTGAAATACCAGTTTTTTCATATTTTTTTCATTTTTTATATATTTCCTAAGAAATGACATTACAGGTCTGGCATTACAGTGTTCATGTTACAATGTTGTTACAATGTAATTCCATATGTTTTTGCTTTGTTACTAGTTGATAGATGCTTGAAAACACACTTTAAACACACCCCCAGAGATTTGTGAGGCTGTTTTTTTGCTGAATATGGTGTGAGTCGGTCGCTATGACCAGTCGCTACCATGCGCTCCCATACAGCACTGTACTGGTCAAATAGCGACTCCTCACAATGTATTCAACATTACTGAAGAGTAGGGACCACACTAAACACAGAGTGCCTTGTCGGGGCAGTGTGGCTTCCACATGTATCTACAGATGTATGCAACCAAATCTCTGTCTTTCCACACAGCTAGACATGTTTGCTGCTTGATATTTAGATGATGAGAGGGTTAAACTGGGCGGTGAATTAGTTCCCAGGCCCTGAATAATAATAATAATTTTGTTAAATAATAGTGATTGAGCTGCTCCCACCCCCCTTTATACACTAGGGAAGGTTGTAATTTACTTATTTGTCGACAAATGTCTCTACCCTACTTAAACATCTACGCCTAAAGAACTTCTTTACCTCGAAACTCAGCTGTGAGGAATTGTAAGGGATTGCTTGCTTATCTGCCATAGATGCAGTAGATTTATCCTGGTGAGCTGCTTAATAAAGACGTTGTTAATGTATTCTGTAGCCCAGCCTCTGGATTGTGTTTATTCATGACCATTATTTTTAGAACTGAAAGGTGGACCTATCTCCACCCCCTTACATCAGGCTGTGTGGAGTGTGCCGATGCTAGTGTGCTTGGGGAGAGGTTGAAGGAGGGGTGGATGTCTTTCCTTGCTCTGCCTATCTGTCTATTTTGTACACTGCAAATTTAACTGATAGCAAATACATTAAAGCCTCCATGAGAATACTGAGAAATAACTTTTTGTCACACAGATGTATGCCTATTCAAAAGATTTGTATTATGAGATGCTGCTTTGGTATGGAGATGAGGGTTCCAAAGGTAACTAATATTTTATTTTTCCGAAACCTACAGCCTTAAATTCTGAAGGTTCATTGCTTCCTGGGGCTCATCTGAGTCTTTTTTCTTTTCTGAGGCCCAAAATATACCCCACTTACTTTGAATAAAGCAACTGTAAGTAACTGAAACCACAAATATGGAAGCTGCAGATACAGGAGGATGGATGTATTCCTCTTTTATGCTCAAAATATATTTCTGGTCACTAGTTTTATTTACAGAGACATGTAAGTCCCTATTATTCACAGACACTTGGAGCAATGCTAGCCTGCTTTTTACACATAAAGCTGCAGCATGGCTGTAAAACAGCAGATATGAAATCATCCAAGCAGTTCTCTTCTGAGAGGTCAACTGTCAGAGAGGAAAAATACTTATATTGTGAGTATAGGGTCTGTATGCACAGTTTCACTTGACTTTCACTTCACTTCACAGTTTGCACTTAAGGTCAGACTAGAATATCTTGCCCCCCCCCCCCCCCCCAGAGGAAATCATTCTTGGTGGGCAGGCTTCAGCTTAGTGCTCTCTCAGAAATGCTGTATGAAACCAGCTTGCGAGAGCCCTAGGTTAATAATTAGGTTTTAAGTCTCAGCACAGTTGTACTATTAGAATTAGACCATTAGATGGCAGTTTAAAGAGTAGAGTCCCATTAGGAAACATAATACATAGGTGAAAAGTAGAGATGAGCGAACTTTTGAAAAATTCGACTCGACTGATTCGCCGAATTTTCCGACAAAAATCCCGAATTTATTCGCAACGAATCGCTATTAAAAACGGCTATTTCTGAGCCTCCTAGAGCCTCAATAGGGTTGTAAACCATTCTGCCTTGCTGTAACACGCATAGGATGTGTGCTGGGTTAGTGAAATAATACTGTAAATAATTATCACATGCAGATCGGAGGCATCGCTAATAGAATCGCAAAGCGGCACAATTGCAGAGAGATGAGGTGGCATCACTATGAGGGGCCCCTATAGTGCCTGAAAAACACACCCTGGAGCTGGCAGCAGCAGGAACCCAAAAATTAGCTGAATCACACCCTGGAGTTGCAAGCAGCAGCAGCAGCAGCTGCAGGAGCCCAAACATAGCTTTAAAGAGACACTGGAGTTAGCTGCAGGAGCCCAAAAATGTAATGAATCACACCCTGGAGTTGCAAGCAGCAGCAGTGGGAGCCCAAACATAGCTTTAAAGAGACACTGGATTTGGCTGCAGGAGCCCAAAAATTGGATGAATCACACCCTGGAGTTGCAAGCAGCAGCCCAAGCATAGCTTAAAAGAGACACTGGAGTTGGCAGCAGGAGCCCAAAAATTGGATGAATCACACCCTGGAGTTGCAAGCAGCAGAAGCAGGAGCCCAAACATTGACTGAAAGAGACACTGGAGTTGGCAGCAGGAGCCCAAAAATTGAATGAATCACATCCTGGAGTTTCAAGCAGCAGCAGGAGCCCAAACATAGCTTGAAAGAGACACTGGAGTTGGCTGCAGGAGGCCAAAAATTGGATGAATCACAACCCGGAGTTGCAAGCAGCAGCAGCAGAAGCCCAAACATAGCTTGAAAGAGACACTGGAGTTGGCAGCAGGAGCCCAAAAATTGGATGAATCACACCCTGGAGTTGCAAGCAGCAGCAGCAGGTGCAGCAGCAGGATCACAAACATTGCTTTAAAGAGACACTGGAGTTGGCTTCAGGAGTCCAAAAATTGGACGAATCACACCCTGGAATTGCAAGCAGCAGCAGCCCAAACATTGCTTTAAAGAGACACTGGAGTTTGCAGCAGGAGCCCAAAAATTGGCTGAATCACACCCTGGAGTTGCAAGCAGCAGCAGCAGCCCAAACATAGCTTGAAAGAGACACTGGAGCTGGCAGCAGGAGCCCAAAAATTGGATGAATCACACCCTGGAGTTGCAAGCAGCAGCAGGAGCCCAAACATTACTTTAAAGAGACACTGGAGTTGGCAGCAGGAGCCCAAAAATTGGATGAATCGCACCGTGGAGTTGCAAGCAGCAGCCCAAACATAGCTTGAAAGAGACACTGGAGTTGGCAGCAGGAGCCCAAAAATTGGATGAATCACACCCTGGAGTTGCAAGCAGCAGCAGGAGCCCAAACATAGCTTGAAAGAGACACTGGAATTGGCAGCAGGAGCCCAAAAATTGGATGAATCACACCCTGGAGTTGCAAGCAGCAGCAGGAGCCCAAACATTACTTTAAAGAGACACTGGAGTTGGCAGCAGGAGCCCAAAAATTGGATGAATCGCACCCTGGAGTTGCAAGCAGCAGCCCAAACATAGCTTGAAAGAGACACTGGAGTTGGCAGCAGGAGCCCAAAAATTTAATGAATCACACCCTGGAGTTGCAAGCAGCAGCAGGAGCCCAAACATTGCTTTAAAGAGACACTGGAGTTGGCAGCAGGAGGCCAAAAATTGGATGAATCGCACCCCGGATTTGCAAGCAGCAGCAGCCCAAACATAGCTTGAAAGAGACACTGGAGTTAGCAGCAGGAGCCCAAAAATTGGATGAATCACACCCTGGAGTTGCAAGCAGCAGCAGGAGCCCAAACATTGCTTTAAAGAGACACTGGAGCTGGCAGCAGGAGCCCAAAAATTGGCTGAATGACACCCTGGAGTTGCAAGCAGCAGCAGCAGGAGGCCAAACATAGCTTGAAAGAGACACTGGAGTTGGCAGCAGGAGCCCAAAAATTGGATGAATCACACCCTGGAGTTGCAAGCAGCAGCAGGAGCCCAAACATTGCTTTAAAGAGACACTGGAGTTGGCAGCAGGAGGCCAAAAATTGGATGAATCGCACCCCGGATTTGCAAGCAGCAGCAGCCCAAACATAGCTTGAAAGAGACACTGGAGTTAGCAGCAGGAGCCCAAAAATTGGATGAATCACACCCTGGAGTTGCAAGCAGCAGCAGGAGCCCAAACATTGCTTTAAAGAGACACTGGAGCTGGCAGCAGGAGCCCAAAAATTGGCTGAATGACACCCTGGAGTTGCAAGCAGCAGCAGCAGGAGCCCAAACATAGCTTGAAAGAGACACTGGAGTTGGCAGCAGGAGCCCAAAAATTGGATGAATCACACCCTGGAGTTGCAAGCAGCAGCAGCAGCAGGAGCCCAAACATAGCTTTAAAGAGACACTGGAGTTGGCAGCAGGAGCCCAGAAATTGGATGAATCACACCCTGGAGTTGCAAGCAGCAGCCGGAGCCCAAACATTGCTTTAAAGAGACACTAGAGTTGGCAGCAGGAGCCCAAAAGTTGGATGAATCACACCCTGGAGTTGCAAGCAGCAGCAGCAGGAGCCCAAACATAGCTTGAAAGAGACACTGGAGTTGGCAGCAGGAGCCCAAAAATTGGATGAATCACACCCTGGAGTTGCAAGCAGCAGCAGCAGCAGCAGGAGCCCAAACATAGCTTGAAAGAGACACTGGGGTTGGCAGCAGGAGCCCAAAAATTGGATGAATCACACCCTGGAGTTGCAAGCAGCAGCAGGAGCCAAAACATTACTTTAAAGAGACACTGGAGTTGGCAGCAGGAGCCCAAAAATTGGCTGAATTACACCCTGGAGTTGCAAGCAACAGCAGCAGCAGCTGCAGCAGCCCAAACATTGCTTTAAAGAGACACTTGAGTTGGCAGCAGCCGCAGCAGGAGCCCAATAATTGACTGACACACCCTGGAGTTGACAGCAGCAGCAGCAGGAACCCAGAAATTGGCTGGAAGGCACCCTGAAGTTGGCAGTAGCAGGAGCACAAACATTAGCTGGAAGGCACACCCTGGAGTTGGCAGCAGCATAAGCATGGGCAAAAAAACTTGGCTTGAAAGACACCCTGGAGTTGGCAGCAGCAGCAGGAGGCCAACAATTGGCTGAAAGGCACACCCTGAAGTTGGCATCAGCAGGAGCCCAAAAATTGGTCTAAAGACATAAATATGTTTTGCACCATTTGGAAAGTGTAAAACGTGGCACCATGCTGAATCTAGTCGCATGCATCAGCCATTGGTGGGTGGAAATCCTGGCTGATCCATCCCTGATTCATTTTGACAAAGGTGAGTCTCTCCACATTTTTAGTTGATAGACGAGTTCTCCTCACCGTAACTATGGCCCCCGCCGCACTAAACACCCGCTCAGATGGCACGCTACTGGCCGAGCAGGACAGCTTTTCCAGGGCAAACTCTGCAAGTTGCGGCCACAAGCCAAGTTTTGCTGCCCAGAAGTCCAGCGGATCCTCAAGGTGTGTTGGCATGGTCATGTCAAGGTATGACATGACTTGCTGGTTGAGGTCCTGCTCCAGGTCTTCCTGCTGTTCATGAGTAGCCTCACTATGCGGGTGTAGAAAGCTACTGAAGACTGAAGCTGCTGCTGATGGAGCTGCTGCTGCTGCTCCTGCCAACCCCCCCAGCAGCCATGGCAGTGGAAGGAAAGCGCAGAGCACCCCCCGAATAAGACCTGCGAGAGTATGGACCATGGCGCAGATAGGCATCGGCCAACTGACTACGCAGAATGTCTTTGTAGTAGCTCAGTTTGTCCTCCCTCTCGGCGGGTTTAAATAATGCCCCCATTTTGTGCCGGAAGCGAGGGTCCAATAAGGTGGACAGCCAGAAGTCATCCCGCCGACAAATGGAAACAGTTCTGGGGTCACTACGCAAGCGCGTGAGCATGCTTCCTGCCATTTGCGCAAGTGACTCGGATGGACTACCTGTCTCCATCTCCACTGCATACTGCCATGGTGTGTCCGGGTCCTCTGTCTCGCCTTCCTCAAAACCCTCTAGCTCCTCTGGCTGCTCCTGCTCCTCCTCTCCTGTCCGCTGACTAGATAAACCAGCCATTTCCCCAAGCCTAAACTGTGTTTTACCGGGCAACTCCTCCTCCTCTTCCTCCTCCTCCTCCAGTTCAGCTCCAATGGGGTTCATGTGGCCATAAGATGTAGACGCCATGTCTCCAGTGCCCTGACCAGCCATGGTTTCCAACATGTGCTGTAGTACATGAAGCAGTGGAATCACGTCGTTCATCCCGTAATCCTGCCGACTGACAAATAAAGTGGCTTCCTCAAAGGGCCTGAGCAAACAGCAGGTGTCACGTATGAGCTGCCACTGGTTGACATTGAAGTTACACAGGGGAGTGACCCTATCCACTTGGATCATCAGGAAATCCGTGATGGCTTTTCTCTGTTCATATAATCGGTCCAACATGTGAAGGGTGGAATTCCAACGGGTGGAAACATCGCAAATCAGACTATGTTGGGGGCTACCGTTCTGACGCTGTAACTCAAGAAGGGTGTGTTTGGCGGTGTATGAGTGGCTGAAGTGCATGCAAAGTTTCCTTGTTAGGATGTCTTGCAGGTGGGGGGAAGACTTCAGAAACCACTTGACAACCAGATTGAAGACGTGAGCCATGCATGGGTCAGGCTTCCTTGGCGCAGCGCAGACAAAATGTTCTTCCCATTGTCGGTAACCATGATTCCCATTTTAAGTTTTTAAGCACAGCGTGACACCTCCTGCCTGCACACATGGTAGACTGGAGGGGCACTGAGACTTGAACCTACAGTGGAGGATGAGGAGATGGCGGAGGATGAGGAGGCCAAGTCACATGGTGTTACAGGCCCAACGGGCAGGAAGCGCGGAGGCCGAAGTGGCGTGACCTGTCCAAGTTGATGCTGCTGCTGCAAATGGACCACATTCACCCAGTGGGCCGTAAACAACATGTACTGTCCCTGACCGTAGTTACAGCTCCAGATGTCGGCGCTGCCATGCACTTTGCTACACACCGACAGGTTCAAGGACTGGCCCACCTTCTGTTCAACAAAAGTGTGCACTGGTACTGCCTTCTTGGCGAAGAAATGATGGCTTGGGACTCTCCACCTCGGCTCGGCACAAGCCATCAGTTCTCTGAAGGGTGCAGAGTCCACCACCTGAAAAGGGAGCGACTGCAGCACCAGCAACTTGGACATGAGCACATTCAGCTTCTGCGCCGTATGATGAGTGGGCACATACTGCTGTCTCTTGGACATGGCTTCGCTGATGGATTGCTGGCGGGATGCATGACTTGGAGGAGGAGGAGCAGGAGCGGCAGAGGATGGGTATGACGCACAGCTGCCTTCGGCTGAGGTGCTGGAGCCTTGGCTGGCAGAAATTGGGAGCGGCGTGCCACTTGGTGAGGAAGCAGGCTGGACCACCTCTTCGGAGCCTCGGTTCTCCCAGGCCGCTTTATGGTGACGCATCATATGTTGACGCAGGGCCGTGGTGCCAACATTTGGGCCCTGGCCACGCTTCACCTTCTGCCTACATATCTTGCATGTGGCCATGTTACCCTCCTGCGGATGCTTCAGGAAAAACTGCCACACTGCCAAGTAGCTTCTTTTCCCACCAACAGGCCGCACTGATTCACTGCTACTGTCGCCAACTCCAGGAACCCCTGCTCCACTACCTCCCGATAAGGTAGCCTGCCGCGCAGCAGGTGCTCTACCCCAGCCCCGGCCGCGTTTGGCTCCAGGCTTTACAATTGTGCCCCCATGCTGACTGCCAACCATGCTGCTAGCACCTTGCTGCCTCAGCTTCTGACTCCGGGGCAACCTGCGCCCCTCTTCTCCTGATGATGACGATGAAGCCCCTTCATCACCCGGTTCCCAAGTGCAATCAGCTTCATCATCATCACTGAGTTGTGGCTGCACGTCACTGATGTTCGTGGTTTCCTCAACAGTGTCTGGCGCAGGAGCTGGAACGCTCGCAACACCCACGGCACTGTCCACATCACTATTTGTCTGCCTAGCTAAAGAAGCCACCTCCATTAATTGGCTGGACAGTAGCTGCTGACTGTCTTCTATCAGATCGTCCTCCTCACTAAAGAGTGGAGCTGAACCCAAAGCATAGGATACGTCGCTGGGGGAGGAAACGGCGTAGGACAGAGGCAATGGGAGGACAGGGACTGCTCTCGGGGCATTCCAACTCAGGGTTGTGTCAGAGGAACCTACCAACCCTAGACTGGGGGTCTCAGATGTAACCTGTGATGAAGTTGATGAGCGCGTTAACCAATCTACCACGGCAGATGCGTTATTGGTGGAGACACGACCGCTAGCAGATACTGGCAGTTCAGGTCTCTCACTGTGACTCCTGCTGCCACTCGCTCCTAGTCTGCTGCGACCTCTGCCTGCTGAATCTTGGCCTCTGCCACTCCTCTTTGAACATCCTTGCATTTGTCTGCCTGACATTTTTATGTATTTGAAATGAGCAATAGGTACGATAAAAAATGTGTTTACTTTAAAAAGAAGAAGCTAAATAAAGTGAGGGACTGCTTCTCTGCACCAGATACTATGAAAATTGGCAATATGAGATACCCTCAGTGTTTTGGCAGCAGACCAAAAACCAATGCAATAATTTGATTAAGCTGAGGAAGGATCAACAAGAGTATTTAGTATAACAGATAGGCTGCCTAATGCAGGTTTGGGATGCCCTGCGCCTGGTGTTTTTTTTGTTAAAGGCAGACCAAAAACCAATTCAAAATGCAATACTTTGATTCAGCTGAGGAAGGATCAACAAGCGTATTTAGTATAACAGATAGGCTGCTAAGTGCAGGTTTGGGATGCCCTGCGGCCTGGTGTTTTTTTTGTTAAAGGCAGACCAAAAACCAATTCAAAATGCAATACTTTGATTAAGCTGAGGAAGGATCAACAAGCTAATTTAGAATAACAGATAGGCTGCCAAGTGCAGGTTTGGGATGCCCTGCGGCCTGGTGTTTTTTTTGTTAAAGGCAGACCAAAAACCAATTCAAAATGCAAAACTTTGATTAAGCTGAGGAAGGATCAACAAGCGTATTTAGTATAACAGATAGGCTGCCAAGTGCAGGTTTGGGATGCCCTGCGGCCTGGTGGTTTTTTTGTTAAAGGCAGACCAAAAACCAATTCAAAATGCAATACTTTGATTCAGCTGAGGAAGGATCAACAAGCGTATTTAGTATAACAGATAGGCTGCCTAATGCTGGTTTGGGATGCCCTGGGGCCTGGTTTTTTTTTGTTAAAGGCAGACCAAAAACCAATTCAAAATGCAATACTTTGATTCAGCTGAGGAAGGATCAACAAGCGTATTTAGTATAACAGATAGGCTGCCTAATGTAGGTTTGGGATGCCCTGCGGCCTGGTGTTTTTTTTGTTAAAGGCAGACCAAAAACCAATTCAAAATGCAATACTTTTATTAAGCTGAGGAAGGATCAACAAGCGTATTTAGTATAACAGATAGGCTGCCTAATGCAGGTTTGGGATGCCCTGTGGCCTGGTGTTTTTTTTGTTAAAGGCAGACCAAAAACCAATTCAAAATGCAATACTTTGATTCAGCTGAGGAAGGATCAACAAGCGTATTTAGTATAACAAATAGGCTGCCTAGTGCAGGTTTGGGATGCCCTGCGGCCTGGTGTTTTTTTTTAAAGGCAGACCAAAAACCAATTCAAAATGCAATACTTTGATTCAGCTGAGGAAGGATCAACAAGTGTATTTAGTATAACAGATAGGCTGCCTAATGCAGGTTTGGGATGCCCTGCGGCCTGGTGTTTTTTTTGTTAAAGGCAGACCAAAAACCAATTCAAAATGCAATACTTTGATTCAGCTGAGGAAGGATCAACAAGCGTATTTAGTATAACAGATAGGCTGCCTAATGCAGGTTTGGGATGCCCAGGTGGGCTGGTGTTTTTTTTTGTTAAAGACGGACCAAAAAATATTTAAACTAATTCAGTTATATATTATGATAAATGCTTGTGTGTAACGGATAGGGTTAAATAAGCCACTGCATAGATGGCATGCACAGTGGCAAGGCAGATTTACAGCACAAAGAACGGAAATCGAATTGAAAACTGATCTGGCTAATGAAAAAAAAAAAAAATGTCACTTTCACTTCTAAGCTGTCCTTGGCTGGATGGTTCCGGTTTTTCTTCTTTCCCTGGCTCTGTCTACCTCTCTGTCTGCCTCTCTGACTCTCCCTACCTATCTTTAACTCTCTGACCCTGTCTCTAACTAGCTGTGCTCTGGCCGCAATGCAAGGCTGAAATGCGCACAAGCAAGATGGCCGCCTCTTTATATAGCATGGTGACGTCACCGGGCTTCCTGGCTGCTGATAGGCTGCTGATAGGCTGCATGTGACTTACCCATGATACCTTGCCCCAGGGGGTATGTCTGGACATGTTCATCCGCCATTTTAGAATGCCTGTAATTGAAATAAATGGAGTTTAAAGGAAAACTTCGATCGATCGAATCGCGGGGAAATTCGGATTCGTTCAGAATCGAATTTTCCATGAAATTCGGAACAAATCCGGGTTCGTCCGGATCGATTCGCTCATCCCTAGTGACATCTACAAATGGAGGGAAAGTTAGCAACAACAAGGACTTGTGTAGACAGGACCTCTGACATGTCTCAGATGACATAGACCATGTGCGGCACATAGCTGGGTGAAATAGTGGGAGATCTTGGGAGGATCTCCGCCAATGTTTAACCCTTAAACTGCCAGCCTACCTGGGCATTTGTCACCCTCTGTTGCCAGCCCATTTTTCACTATTTTGTGCTACACATCTTCAATTGTAACTTTTGAAGGGATTTCCATGGATTTCCCAGAAAATTGATATATTGTTTTTTTCAGCAAGGTCTGGGCTTTAGCATGAAATAGCTTGTTTGTCATTTTTGTAGTGTATTCTCAATATTTTTGGGTGAAATATGTAATAAATTGTGTGTAGTGTTTTTGTAATAAAAAAATTAAGTTTTTTAAATAAAATCATATGCATATAAAAGCCCAGTTTCCCCCGGTTACAAGGGTACCACATGTAGACACCCTTTTCTGCCCAGGAGACTCCTCCAGACTAAAACAGCACTTTAGGATATTTTCAGATAAAATTCAACTGCAATGTGTAGTTCAAGAAAAACAACTCTTTACATTTGAAATACCCCACAAACTATATATTCCCTGGAAGTACACACCTCAAGTTTTCTAGGTGTACCTGGCTTATTGACATGGGCACAGTTTTCTGGAGGCAATCCCTCAATAAATGATTTGGTCGCACAGGGTTTCCCTAAAAAAAAGAATAAAAAAGCAGAATCAAAGTCACATATTGTAAAAAAAAAAACAATATGGAAACAAGAAAAACAAGTAATTTTACTTAAAAATCTCGAGGCCAGCTATGCGGGGCTTATAGAACAGGATGCAGGGGCAAGCTTTGGTGGCCCCCCACCCTGCAGACTACAAGCCTGTGTAGCCTAAATTGGCCCAGGCTCTTCTGCCCCCCTGGGCTTTGGGTAATGTTGGGTTTAGGGGACTTGCCAGCCACCACTTAAGCCTTGTGAATTGGAATAGGGGTCTCGTGGATCCCTTAAAAGTTCACAAAGCATACACACCTAAGAGAAAAATATATGTATATTTTTTTTATTAATACTTACCTCCGATCCATTCACAAACACTGTGTCCAACGCTGATCACTCTGGCTTCTGCTCTCCTGCTGGGCGGCAGGAGACAAAGGGCTTATTAAAAAAACATAGGGTCTCCCCTCCCATTAAAAGCACCTAAATATCCCCCTCAAAAATGGTGTGGGGTCCTCCTTACCCAACATAACCAACCCGGGACCAGTTATGGGGGTTTGTAGACCAAGATGTGGAGGCCAGCTTTGGTGGACCCAGGACCTGCATAGCCACTGTGCCCCCCCCCCCCCGGGCTCTTCTGGTCCTCGTCCCGGACTTTGGGGTCGCAGGTGACTTGCCAGCCCCCGAGCCTAGTGAACTGGTATAGGAGTCTCATGCATCCCTTACCAGTTCACAAAGAGTTAAATGTAAAGAAGACACGCACAAAACCTGTCCCACGGCGATCTCTGCCCTCTCCAACCCTCTCCCCGCCAATCACCCGGCATGACTGAGAGTCTTCAAAAAGTGGGGCTAGCAGCGACAACAGAGGAAGTGGGCTCTTCTGTGGTGAGGAGAGGGCCTGAAATAGGCCCTCTCCTCACCACAGAAGAGCCCAGAAGGGTGATTGGAGATCCCCCTGGTGAAGAGAAGACCCAGCGCGGGTGAGTGAATGTTTTTTCTTTCAAATGTTAGCTGATGGCGGAAGCTCTTTCAGGCCCTCGTCTGTCACCAAAAGGGCCCGGGGGAACGGAGCCTCCCTGGGTGAAGAGAAGAGCCATGGCGCTGGATTGCACACAGAAGTAAGGGTAGCAAGGGACGCCAAGCCCGTAACTTCTACGTTATTGGCAGGTAACTGAAGGAGAGGCAACAGCGTAGAAAACGACTTTGTTGGCATTTAAGGGAAGCACTACAGCAAGCACATGATCCTTGTTAAATGAGCACTATCGCAATAACACGGCCCAATGATAAAAATCCATATAAATATGCTAAATGATGGGAGGAGGGGGTCACTTATACTCCCGGCATCAAGAAATTTCTTGCCAGGCATTTTTTTTTTAATAGAACCAAGAGGAATAGAATCTGTCCCCCCTGATACACTCAAACCTGGCATCGCTGGATTTTATTCCTATCAGGAGAAGAAAACCACAAACTTGGTGGGAGTTTTTTTTCAGTTTACGTGTATAAGTGATCCCTCCTCTCATTAGCTGATGTGTTAATATAGATTTATAATATTAAAGCGGACCAACAGTCAAAAATTACTTAAATCATACCAACACAACAAACATTGCTCATATGCATCCCTCCCCAGGGAAATTTAGATTGCTGCACATAAAAATTAATTTACCATTTTATCCTGCCTTTCTCCTGCTGTAGTAAATTTTAGAAACAAAATGGCAGCTCATCCATTTTTCCTGAAAACAGAAAGTGCTACTGTGCATTGGGAGAGTAAGCTCCAAAATAGCCACTACCTTTCTTTTCCAACTATGCCAGATTGTTGGTCCAGTTTAGACAGTTTTGCAATATGCCTCCTTTAATGTCTGTTTCATCTGAGGGGAGGCAAGAATAATGTTAGAAAGAAATGAGACAGTTTGAAGGTAACCAGGATAACCCTGTTTGTGGCCTCTAGGCAGATGAGGCTGGCAAGAGGCCCTGTCTAACCTTAAAGCGGACCAACACCCGTTGATCCCAAAGCCAGCGCATTAAACCGGGCGGTCTGCATCCAGAATGCTGGAGCCCCCTGCACATCACCCCGCAGAATCCGCAATTCTTACCTGTTCCTAGATCATTGGCCAGAAATGGGATTGGAGTGGAAGATGTGACTTCGACCCATGTGACCACACGTCGGTTAATCGGAGAGCTGTTTATCCGGACAAGGATCCATAAAGAGGTAAGAATTTTGGCAGTTCTGAGGGCGATATGTGTGTGTGGGGGGGGGGGGTTTCAGCATTCTGGATGCCCCCCAGCCTGTTTTAATGTGCCAGGTCCCGAACCAACCCCCCTTAGCGGCCAAACAGGTGTTGGTCAAATTTAAAGCAGCACAAAACCCCTCTTTCATACTTTCTCACAAGTGCTCAACTAACCCAGCTTGAGAGAGCCTTGAGTTATTTATTAGCCTTATAGACTCCAGGGCCAGCCTCTTAAGGAAGTTTGCAACCCATAGGGAACAGGACAGAAATGCATAAAAGGAACTACATTGTATGTTTTGATAAAAATGTACCCGATTATAAATTTGCATCATCTTACAGATCGTTCTAAAGTCTAGAAGCTTGCCCTATGTGTTTATTTTTTTTTTTTTTTCGTTTTTCCATGACAAGCACATATCCTGTTAGCACAGGTCACTTCTGGGAAAAGAGGGGTTTTCTTGTAAATGTAAATTATTATTTAGCTTTGTTGTTTTTTTAAACATTACTCCTTTGTGGTGTTCATCTTTTTTTTTTTTAGAAAAACTTTACTGCGTACATTTTATAAATATTTGCTCTGTGCTTTAGACAAACCTCTCTTAAACCCTTGATATGGACAGACATGTGGCTCATCAAACTGTTAGATTTGCTTACAACTTTTATTCGAGCGATAAATTGGAGATGCTTACACCAATGTTCATGCTTTAGTAAGAAGTCACAAAAATTAAAAGACCTAACAGACTGCCTGGGTTAGTGTATTTAGAATGTACAGTATTTGGTGCCAGTTCTCTGTGATGTCAGAACTTTCTTGAGTTGCTGTCTCAAGCAGCTTTAAAAAAAAGGAAATAAAAAAGTTGTAGCAAAGAAAACTCCTTGGTCAGTTAAGGCCCTAAATGAAGGGTATGAGGGTAGCTAAGTAAAGGCACCATAGCAATTGCCTTTATTTTGGGGTGCAGTTAGTGAAGAGATAAAGTATAAACATCCCATAGGTGATAGTGGGTTTGGCCTTGAATAACTGATTCAGGTCACTAAACCTAAATTGGTTAAGACATTAGAAAGGTAGAAAAAAAATAGATACTGCAGAGATGCCAACCTTGGAGACCAGTTTATAGGGTGATGGTAGTGGCATGGGTGTGGTTTATGGACATGAATTATTCACAGACTTTTGAGAGTAGATAAATGGAGAACAAAATGTACCTAATGTATTATATTGATAGGGTGCATGGCTTGCACACAACATTTCAATCAAGAGTATATGCTTGTTACATGTTAGGCGCCGGACACCCTTCTCTCTTAAGCCAGATAATCCCCAATCTCCACCGCCTCTTCTGCCTTTAGACAAGTCCCCGCTCGCAGGAGACGCGGATTGTGCCTCTCCAGACTCGGTTACCCCCAGGACTTAGTTGGCGCAAAGATTACTGGCTTAAGGTGGAGACGTGTGAACGGCGGGGTATCCCGAATATGGATGCCGGGATGTAAATGAGATTACAAATGAGAGTCAATCAGAGAGGTCCAGAAACAAGCCGAGGTCAAGCCGGGTGGTCACAGAGCGCGGTATCCAAGGGGTCAAGCGAAGAATAGTCAAAACGAGCCGAGGTCAAACCAGGTGAGCACCAAAACGCGGTAACAGAGGGATCAGGCACAAGCGGAGTCAGGACAGGCGAAAAGGTCAGGACGGGCAGCAGACAAGGATGGTCAGAGACGAAGCCGAGTTGAACACAATAAACGCAGACTAGAACGCACACCCTATTAACCAGAGGCTATAACGGGCACTGGACAATGGGGCAGCATGGTAATAAAGGGAAGACTGGCCAATGGGAAGGGGAAAAAGGTAAGGAGAGGGAAGTGTGCTGATTGGTGCGACTGTAACTACCCAATGGGAGCGGTTCTAGGAACTGGACCTGCCCAGGCCAGACGGGCTATCCAGTCCCTGGGCCCGTCTCCCATCAGGACAGCAGAGCAATAAATTTAACACTCGCCCCTGGCGGATGCGCTGGGAGCAGCGCCGCCTGGGGGCATATACAGAGCGTGCTCGCGCGCGTGCGCGAGCACGTGAATGGCCGGGCGCGCTCCCGGCCGGGAGAAGCACAGCCGCGCCGGCAGAGGACACCACGGGGCCGCCTGCCCCCGCCGCACGGCCCGCAGCGAGGCCGCCGCACCCCGCCGCCGCCACGCCGGCCCCAGAGCAGCGCAGAGGACCAGCAGCAGGACGGGGCCGTGACGTGCTGCGGGACCGGGGCCGGGAGTCAGGTAAGATTCTTACATTACAAAAGTAGTTATCCAGTATCAGTGGTATAAAGGTCATTCTCTGGTCACTGGGCCCCTCTGGGCTTATATGGAGGGAATTAAGTGGGCAGTGAGGTCATTATGTAGAAAGCCAGGGCAGAGCTTAAAGTGATCCTATACCCAGAAAATTAGAAAATTATGTCATCACCTTCTATTGCCAGCCCAGTGCCCCAAAACAGCCTGTGTTTCTTTTTTCACTAAAGGCTTTGCCCAATATTCATAACAACACTAAAAATATGATGTACGAATGGCAGCCATATGCTAATTAATTTAGATACAACTAAACCATCACATGATGGCAGTTAGGCTGAAGAGCTCCCCAATGCTAAGCTGTGTGTACTGTAACCGAATGTGTCATCACTGGAAAGCACCAGGGGATGGAGCTTCTCAGCAAGGGATCAATACGGCTGACTGCATCCAGTTTGTGTTGTTATGAATATTGGGCAAAGGCTTTAGTATGCCCCCACGAGACTACAAGACCTGGTATTCTCTGCCTCCCCACCAGCAAAATTCAGGCCCTGTGATTGGCCGTCCATGGGGTAGTCAACCCCTAGGCAAACACACTTACGTAGCCTCCATCATGTTTTAATGGCCCTTAACAGCATTGAAAGACTGCAAACAAATATAGCAGAAATTATACTACAAAAAACTATTCAGAGCAATGTCTTTTAAGAACATTTAATTAATTCTAGGCATGTTTTTTTAACTAGGAAATGTTACAGGGATATTTACATAAAATATTAAAGGAGTCTGAATTTCAATCACAAGCCACAACTCAGCACAAAATGAAAACGTTTTAGACACCAAACATGACATATCTATGATTTATGATTGTACTTGTGAAGTAATTCAGAATATTAATATAATCTGAAGATATACTTGTTAATAGAATGAAGAGCTGTAGAATAAACTTTTCATAGCTAAATAAGAAAGCTCTAAAACCTTAGCAGGTTCAAGCACCCGCCATCCAAGAAAATGTTATCATCTCTTACGTAGTATTTTTTCTTCTCTTACCAAGTGGTGGACATTAAAGGGGACCCACACCCATTTCTTACCTAATGGGTGTGGGTACTGCATTGTGACAGGCTCTGGGAGGCATCCAGATTTCTGCAATCCTGACCTTCACCTCGATCCTTGGCCGAAATGTAGCCCCACGATCATCTACCTGTGGTCACGTGGTCCATCCCTGATTGTCAGATGGGAAAGAAAATGCAACCCCGACCCATGTGACCACTGGTGGCCAGTCGTGGGGCTGCATTTCGGCCAAGGGGTGAAGGTAAGAATTGTGGGGCTTTGTGGGGGTTCGCCGACCCACGCCCACTATGTAGGTAATAAGTGTGGGTCTGCTTTAAGCGCTATGTGCAACCAGGGCTAACAAAGCTCTCCACAGCTGTTGTGATGTAGAGTAGACTTTGGACAGTCAAGTGATGCCTGTGAGAATGTGTTTAACACAGCAACAGTGATTTAAATTGTATGAAAATAAAACTCGCCTTACATTAAAAATAGCTAAAAGAATGAGCCACAAATTGATTCTGTCCTCTGGGTCAGAGACTGATTAGTAAAGTCTGTAGCCTACATTCTGCTGTAGCCACATCTCATTGTACTTTATTTACGCTTATATGGCTTTTGGGCCATCTACCTTTAATGCAGATTCCAAAACAAATAAATTATGCAAGCTATCCATCATAGTAAAAAAAAGAATTTATGATGAGAAAATATTTTCTTTTTGGTTTTCTATTCGGTTTCTAACTACCTGTATCAAAACAGTCCCGATTTCAATGCACTTTATACTTTCTTCAGAAACTTTTATAGCACATATGGTCTAGATTTGTGGGCTTTACAAATAAAAGGAGAATGCAGAAATTGAGCATATGGGTGCAATCTCCTCTGCTCATCATTCAAGGACAAAAGAAGCCTAAAATATGTTCTTAAATGTCAACTCTTAATTTTGCCAATAGCTATGGAATTTTCTACATGCTACAGTAGGTTGGGTTATTTTTTGAAGCTGAAATATAACTTCTTTTTGCATATTAAAGCCCCAATACAGCCAAATCTTAATTTTTGTTTTGGTCAAAGTGGATCAGGGTTAGAAACAATTTAATGTCTTTTTGCTGTCTATAAGCTATATATTCACTTCATGTCTGTTGGTAAACAGAAAACTCTTAAAAGAACTATGGACATAAGGCTTGATGCAGAGCCTCCCCGTTCAGTTCTCCCGTGCGTTTTCCCATTGGTTTTGGCCTTTGATCGGGTCAGGAAAGGGTGCTACGTTGATTTTAGTGTGCGTTTATGCGCTCAGGTGTGCGCTCAGCCGCCTTTCCGATTGTCGTCTCGCACGAGGCTGTTTCCCGGGAAAACGGACGCCTCGTTTATTGGTCCGTTTTTTTTCAGTGATGCAGAGCCTTGATTTCCGATTGAAATCACCCTAATAAAATGGGGCCGCCGAGCCTTCACTTACGGCAAGTCAGAGCAGCCGTATTTGCACTCAGGCAATAATATGCAGTCCTCTGTTGGAGCACATCAGCGGCGCCAGCTCCGCGGTCTTGTCCTGCTGAGTATGGCAGAAACCAGGCTGCTATTTTTTATGGTTTTTTTTTTGGGATCCTTTTTACAGGGTCTCCATAATTTTTATTTTATTGTCTGTGTGCAGGCATTTGAAGATGGGACATAGGATAAATGTGCAGGCACTGGCTGGCCCTGATTTGGTTTTTGGGAGTCGTTTTTCTGGCTTTCCCTGCCTAGGAATTCCTGCCTACATGAGCGATTCAAATCAGCCGATCTATTTGGTGGCTGGCTACTGGGTATGTGTCTGAAACTTGTATTGGTTGCCCACCCTCTCTGACTGTGTTTTTTTCCGTAACACACTATTTGGTAACTTTTTTCGTAGTATATTTGGAGCCCAATTATTGATCTACAAATTAAATGGGTTAAGTGATAGTACCCTATTGCGTCATGTTCTTGCCCTCTTATGTAAGTATTATTCCCCAGACTTTTTTAATGAGAGTACAGGTTGGATGTGCATGTAGTCTCATTACAAATGTCCTTTCCTCCCACCCTACCCCGCTCACCTATTTGTCCCTCTTTTCTATTGTTGCAATGCACACCTTTTTTTAATTTTTTTTTTTTTGGTTTTAGGGCAGGAGACTCTGCCTATCCTTTGGTCCCCTGGATGAAGACCCCCATCCTGCACCGATCTTCACAGGCAGAGGAGCGCTACAATACTGCCCCCAGGAGGACTCGCTCTGTGTTGGAGCGAGGCTTTGTTCTCTTGAAGATGAGGTTCCGTTGTCTTGATGAGATTGGGGGGGGCACTACAATAGACGCCTGCAACGGTCCTAAACCTAATCATGGCTTGTGGGCTACTCCACCACCTTTGGTTTCAGCCCTCCCCACCCCTCCTTTTTCTTGCACCCAAAGTGGCACCGCGCAAACCATACGTGCACAACTAGTGTTTAGTGTTTTTTCAGAGACCACATTTTTTAGGGTTTTTTTTTTTTTTTTTCAAACAAATTTTGTTTTGTCATTTGTTTTTTTGGGCCCAAAAATAAAAATTACACGTGGGCACAGAAAATGTATTCCCCACAAATTAGTGGTATGTTGGGTTGCATGGTGACGAGGAATGATGTTGTGCCTGCAAATTGGCTGCAATGTGGGCCAGGCTTTGATTAATCTCACCCATATGGCTGTTTAATACCTCTACTTGGGCGTTGAGGTTTGTGAGTTGGGTGCACACAGTCTCATTGAATTGCTTCTTTGGGAAATATGGCGTCTAGACTGGGTAGGAGCAGTGGGACGGGTGGTTGGTTCTGGTTCCGAAGGTGGTTGTGGATGTGGTGGCTGTGCCGGGGTTGACTGCGTTGCTGCCACTGGTGCAGTAGTGGTTAGTGACATATGTGGGATGTCCTCCTCCAAATCTCGTAAATGGTCGATGATGGGTGGGCTTCCTGTGGTCTGTAAAGAAATATAGCATCCTTTTAGTTTATTTCTGTCCACAAAAGCTTGCAAATATCAATGTTAAAAGTACACACCAAGGCCCATTGACTTACCTCATCGCAATCCACAATTTGGGTTTGTTGTGTAGAAGCCTGGTGTGCCCTTGGCCTCGGTGCTAACGCAGGGGTTTGGGGGCCTGGTGTGTCCTGTTGACTTGGTCCTTAGAATGTAGATAGGAAGATTAGGTAAATGGCCAAGTACAGTGTGTTGTGTAGCATAACACTGCCTTCTTGAACTTTTGGTACTAGGTCATGGCAAAATCAGACTCACCTTGGGACCTTACATTCCGGTCTGTGTCTTGTGCCTCTGCCAGTCCCTGGATGCTGGCCGGGTGTATGAATGTATATACATGTTCCTCGGCGGGCATAAGGATAATTTTAGTGGGTAAGCCACCCCCTGTCTGTTGGCTGGGGAAGATTAAATCACACCTAATAAGTGTTACATCCTTTTAACAATGTTACAAAAAATGCATTTTACTTTTTCCTTTACTTCTGCTCCACCCCCTGTCTGTTGGCTGGGGAAGATTAAATTACACCTAATAAGTGTTACATCCTTTTAACAATGTGACTAAAAATTGTCCTTTACCTCTGCTGACGGCGCATGTCCATTTTTTTTTTTGCTGTAGTATTTCAGGTCCCCAAATTTCCTTTTTATTTGTTGAATATCTCTCCGGACTGATCCCACACTATTGACCTGCCTGCAAATATTAGTCCAGATCTCCATCTTAGCCTGCTTAGTGGTTGTTTTGGAGGTGCGGCCAAATAGGGCATCATAATGCTCGCAAACTGCATTTGCCACCGCCATGCTTTGAGCATCGCAAAATCGGGCAGTTAGTGAGCCACGCCGTAGTTGTCTGCCACATGGGTGTGTGGTCTCCCCTGCCTCTGAGGAAATTGATGGTTGGGTATCTGGGGAGTCGTGTGTGCTTCTTTGGCTTATGGGGGAGGGGGATGTTGTGTGTGTGCTTCTCTGGCTTAATGTCTGGGTTCTTGTTGAGCTATCAGATGTGGAGCTGCATGTGGAATCTGAGGTACTGGAATTGGGGGAACCAGAGGGTGGAGGTGGAGGGGTGGGTGACCTGGGTGGGGTGGTGGTTTTTGCAATGCGCTTACCCTTGCTTATGTGTTTGGATTTGTGGGTATGCTTGGTGTGTGGAGGTGGAGGATGCTGCATGGTCTGACTAGATGGGGCACCCTTGTGTGTGCGTGGTTTTTTTGCAGGTGGTGGTGAATGGGTTAATGTACCCTTGGTCCTGCGTTTTTTTGAATGTGCCTGTTTGTGTGGAGTATCCACCATTTTAGTGGGGGCATGTTCGGCATGTGTCTGGTGCCTGCTCTTCTGTCTTGTGGAGGATGAGGCATGTGTGCGGCTGCTATGTGCCTCGGCCCTTGGTTGGCTCTTTTTGCTCCCTTTAGGTCTGCCCATATTGATATGGTATCCAACACAGAGCTGAGTGCCTTGTGCTTTAAATATGTTTTCCGTGTGGCCGTGGTCAACAGCGGGTGCGCGCCTGCACTCACGCACCTACGTCTCCGCGGGGGAACGTCAGAGCTATACCTTGCAAACCCAGAAAAGCTGTCGGCCGCAATCTTTACCCCGGAGCAGGACGACATCATCATGGATGTGAGTATGCGCGCGTGCGTTTATGTGCGCGCACACATTCCTTGTAATAAAAAAAAACAAAGCGTCAGAATAGTCTGAAACAACTTAGTTTTTCACGTTACATACAAGCCCACCTTAGTTTAACACATGTACGCAGCTCAAAACTAGGCTACATGCAGATAGCAGAACTAGGGCAATGTGAGGCAGCAAGAGGTTCAAAAAGTGACTTTAGTTAGGCCAGCAAACTTGTTAATGCTTTTTGTGTACATGAGACAACAACAGTCTCTAATATCAGTGTCTTTGTCATGCAAACAGATTCACAGCAGCAACCAAGGGAGCAAGAATGGAGACTCCGCCCCTGACGCAATATGTGCCTAAAACATGGTAAGTGGCGTTTTTTGGTACCAAAGTAAATGAACCAACAATTCCATTGGCCACAAAATGTAAAAACCAAAAAAAACAACCAAAGACTTTGTCTAAAAAGCCCTTAAAGCGGACCTTCACTCAGAATAAGAGTCTATCTTATATGTTTCCCACACCCTGTACATAAAGTTTGCCCACCTTCAAAATCATCCTACCTGCACCTAGTGCATGTTATGAGGCTTTCAACATCCAAGATGGTGGATTATGGAAGCCGCCATCTTATCAGGCAGCCTGCAAACAGGAAGTGCCTTCTAACTGTGCTGCTCTGCATTCTGGGATTGCTGACCTTTTCAAGAGGTCTCTGCTCTGTGTGAGCAAAGCACAGCTATAACCCACCCCTGTACCTTATCCCACTCTCCTCTCCTCAGTAAGTGTGATGCTTCTGAGTCAAGATGGCGGCGGCCGTATACTAAATTCCTGAACTGAGTTGCAGCCCAGTGGTGGAAAGAATAATTATTGATTGACTAAAAAATTACAATCTATTATTTTGAGATGCTGCGGAATCTTTTGTTAAGAGTTTGGGCTTTTCAGTAAATAACGCAGAAGGTCCGGTTTAAAAAGGGCCCCAAAAAAACCACGCACAACCAAACCAAATAAACAATGCTAAACTAATGTTGTTTTTCATTCACAGATGCAAGAAAATCACAGGCACAAGACACCGAGGCCTAAAGAATTTTAATTTGGCTTAAAATGAAAATAGTTTATTTGTTAAAACATTTAGATTCAATTATTTGTAAAAAACTTTGTTTAAAAGTTTCAATTTCAAACGTTGGAATAAAATAAAAAAAAAAAAAAATTGAAAGTTGTGTTTCCTGCAAATGTACAATCACACAACATCATCACACATTTACATGACACAAAAAGTTTAGATATGGTACAATAAATCCTAAACAATCAGAAAGAATTAAGGTATGCATTAATGGCAAGGAAAAAGGAACACAAAGGAGATTAAGGTATGCATTAATGGCAAGGAAAAAGGAACCACCCAAATTTATTGTTCCCAAAAAAATGTGTCAAATTGGCAGTGGTTGCCATATGTATATTCCAATGGAGTTTGAGGGATGTGCGCTTGCGTGTAGCCAGATTGGCAACTGAAGAGCCATGGAGATGTAAGTATACTTGCTAAAACCACCAAAATGGAAGGTCAAATACGACGGAACCAAGCAGGTACGTTCAAAAAGGCAGGAAAAATCAGGGAAAAACGGGCCGACCGTGTGAACGTGAACGGGAGCCCCGATCAAATTGAAGGCACCCGAGAGAGCAAAAAAAGCTTTCCGAGTAAAGTGAAATTGATGGATCAGTTAGGGAGCCATTCCGACGGAGGCTCTGCATCACATTTGAGCCACGATTCAAACAGGAGCCCTGGACAATCGGAAGGTTTTAAGGGCAGTTCAGAGGAGGCTCTGCATCAGGCCCCATGGGTCTATCAAAGTCTATCAAATTCAACCAAGGGTGTTGGGGTAGGGGAAGTTATTTTTTATTTCATTTGTTCACTGGGGAACAAGTCACCAGTGTACAAGTCAATCAACGTTCGTGTCTGGGGCGGAGGGCGGCAACATTTTTACTTTCGATTTTTCTCCCCTCTTCGCTGTCTCGCCGTCAGAGCGTGGGCAGGCAGGATCCATATCTGCAGTGCGGTGTGGAAGGATCTTTTGTATTTTGCTTTCCCTTGGGGCATATCATCAATGCGTTTTACTGTGAAACTCTGGTGAGCATTTTTAGATCTCTGTGCACATATTTTAAGCTTAACAATGTTGTGCTATGTGATGTTTTTGTGCTTTTTACTTTATGAGCTGAGTGCTGCTACATTAAAATTGAGTGATTTCAACAAACCACTGGCTGGAAATTAAAGAGAGAGTATACCCAGGAAACATAAATTCAGATCCTAGTGCATCAATGTTGAGCTAAATTCACCTACCCATGGGGACTCTGGAAAGGTGGTGACGGGGGCAGAGTTGGAGGAGGAATGAAAGGCATTGCTTCATCTGCTATCTGGTACGTTCAATCTTGAGAATTGGTGACTGGGAAATCACGTGTGTATAAGAAGTTCAAGCACACGGGGTGGATACAAGAGTTAGCGCCCCTCCTTGCTCTCATAGACTCTATACGTCATGTGGTTGTAAAGTATTGTGTTTAATAAGTTGATCGAAAATTTTTTAAAGTTAAATTTTAATCGATTATTGGGCAGGATTGAGATATTTGATCAATCAGATCAAAACCTCAGATTCCTCCATTTGCACATAACAATTAATCCCGGCACATGAGTGATCGATTGGTTATACTTAATTTTAAATAAATTATATATCATTTTGATCAGCTTGGTATATTATTGTTATGAGCGCAACCCAATAAGTTGAATTTTAATCGATTATTGCGCAGGATTGAGATATTTGATCAATCAGATCAAAACCTCAGATTCCTCCATTTGCACATAACAACTAATCCTGGCGCATGAGTGATAGATTGGTTATACTTAATTTTAAATTAATTTTATATAATTTTGATCAGCTTGGTATATTATTGTTATGAGCGCAACCCGATAAGATCTTTAGATCAGGTCGTTTTTTTAAATGTTGTTGTGACACATACACTGCACTGATCAATGCGCTGGAGAAAAGGCCTGAGACAGATCTGACACTAGCTTTTGTGAAGACCAGGCTCATAGATAGGTATGAGTGAAGAACGGAGCTTGCACAGGACTCCACAGAATCCGACACCAGAACAGCTCTTAAAGCTACAGCCACAAGGTTACACAGGAAGGAATCCAGGGTGTGCTTTAGATGCCAAAAACAGGGACACATAAAGAGAGACTGTACTATATAGAAAGCAGAGCAAATGAGACAGCATCCCTCTTGAACTAAACAAAAGGTCAAAGCAACAATTTCTGATTCATGAGAAGGGAACTAGAATGCCAAAAATTTACAAGCAACCATATATTTCAAAGCTGGTGCATTAACTCGGTAGAAAACAGTCACATTACAAGATTTTTCACAGAACTAGATATGGGCATGGAACCCTTGTTAGTCCCAGTGACATGGGACACAATTTATCCATACCAGTAAAATATGTGCTTTATGTTCCTTATCTAGAAGGAGGACTCTTATCTGTGAAGCGTCTGGCAGACACAGGACTCACTGTAAAATTTTAAGGTGACAAGTGTTCTATCCTGAAAAACAAGCAGAAATTGGCCAGTGTCAAGCTGGATGATCATCTGTATCACCTAAGCACAGTAAAGGAAAAGGTTAGCTATGCGCCCATAAACACAATGACTGGATTCACATGTGGCACAGGCATTTAGGTCACAGACACCCAGAATGCAAACTTCAAAAGAGGAATCTGACAAAGGATCTGAAGTGCCAATGTTTGAATCAAATCCAGAGCTACAAAAGCAACACTTCCGAATGTCAGTCTGAATAGAGCCTCAAGACCACTTGACCTAGTTCAAAGTGATGTATGTGGTCCTACACCTGGAGGCAACAGGCACATAGTGACTTTCATAGATGACTATTCAAGGTACACAGCCATTTACCTAATGCAACACAATAGTAAAGTTCTTGACAAATTACAGGACAAGTAACAAGTTTCAGAGGAAACCTCTCATACTTTAGAGTGATAATGGAGGTGAATTCACAGGAAACAGAGTACTAAAGGCATAATTGAATAGAGCATCAAAAGACAGTGCCATACACACCAAAGCAATATGGGGTAATTGGAAAAAAAATAGAACACTTAATACAATGATCAGATGTATGCTGACAGACTCTGGACTGCCACAAAAATACTGGGGTGAGGCAGCAATGACAGCCACTTATTAGCAGAACAGACGTTTTTAGAACAGTGGAGAAAACCCCATACAAATTGTGGCACAATGTGAAGGCAAGTGTAAAACACCTAAAAGTTATTGGATGCAAAGCATTCACTTACATTCCAAAGGCAAAACCAAACTCCAAAACAGAGCATTTGAAGGAATATTTGTTGGATACAGTGAAAGATTTAAGGGTTGCAGAATCCTAAATTCCAAAACAGACAAGGTTACCATTAGCAACATCATAAATTTTGTTGAAGATCTGAGAGACAATATGATGACAAAAGAGGAAGTAAGAACAGAAGAGAAAGCTGACTCTAATCAGTAACTTCTGAACAAACATTTAAAGTGTGTGCTGAGGAGTCTGCCAGTACACAAGAGCAAACACAAGCAAGCTCAGATACAAAACCAAGATGCTCAGCAACAGAACGCAAAGGTAACCATCTGTACTTCTCTCATACAAGGCAAGCAGTGCTAATACCAATGACCCTGCAACTTGAAAGGACATAGCTCAGCTTTCAAAAGGGAAAGCTAATAAATGCATAAAGGCTCCAAAGGCAGAGATAACATTCATGCATGAGACCAAAACATGGACACCTACAGAACACTGATGGCACAGTGGAGTGATACAAAGCAAGACTCATAGCCAAGGAATATTCTCAAAAATAGGGAGAGGACTATGAGGAGATTTTCCTCCAGTAGTCAAACATGCTACAATAAGGCCTTTGCTGACAGTAGCCACCACCAGGAAAATGCAAGTGAAACACTTTGATGTGAAAACAGCGTTTCTACATAGTGAGTTAACAAAAGACATCTACATGGAAAAACCACCAGGATTCAAAGTTGAAGACATGCCACACCTAGCATGTAAAATACAGAGAAGTATATATCATGCTTACACATACGGACTTTCAAAGTAGTAAAGAAGACCCCTGCTTATACACAAAGAAATTGGATAAATCTATGTGCTCATTTATTTCGATGATATCCTGATTTGTTTTGAGCAAGAAGGGGATAAAGCAGAAATACTGCAAACCCTGAATCTGAATTTTGAGACCAAAGATCTTTGAAACACAACATAAAGAATTTCCTTAGCATTCAGATTGAGAAAGAGGATGACAGTTTTCTTCTAAACCAAAAGCAAAAAATACAAGAGATAACTGAAACGTTTGGAATGAAAGATACCAAATCATTAAAATCTCACATGGAAACCAACTACCTCAATGAGATAAACAGCCAAAATACTGCCCTACCAACTAACACTCAGTACAGGAAAGCAATAGGGAAATTGCTGTACGTTACCACAGCCTGACATTGTAGCAGATATTGAAATCCAATGCAGAAAGGGTTCAATTCTAAGTCTGATGGACTGGAATGCTATAAAGTGAGTCAATTGTTACCTTAAAGGGATTTTGCACTACAAGCTAAGATACCTTCAAGTGATGAAAGCACCCTGATAGGATATATGGATGCCGACTGGGCCGGAGACACCAGTAACAGAAAACCACCAGTGGCTATTTGTTTCATATATCAGTTGAACTAACAGTAAGCAGTTCTCTGTTACACTATCATTTACTGAAGCAGAGTATGTTGCAGCAGCACAGGCAAGCCTTGAAGTTATGTGGCTAAGACAACTGTTAACAGACTTGGATCAACCATAATTGGAACCATCTAGAATGTTTGAGGACAATCAAGGATGCCTTGCACTTGTGCATAAGGAAAAGGTTAGCTCGAGAACCAAGTACACTGATGCGAAGTTTCACCTTCAAGAGCAGAGACTTGAGTTACTTTATTGCCCTACTGAGGATATGACAGCAGATATCCTTACCAAGCCTCTAACCTTTGAAAGACACTAGAGGCTTACAAAGATGAGTTTAACAGACTAAGCCTCAGCTGTTGAGAAGGGGTGTTGGAGATACTGTGCAACAGCTTGTAGCTTGTCTCTGTATGTGATCTGTATCTATATTGCTAGATTAATGCAGTTTATGTTTATGACAGCAGATGGCGTTGTTACATATATCCATGTGTAGTTTCTGTACATTCTCTGCTGCATGTTGTGTTCCCCATACATTGAGATGATCTCAATGACTTATTTTTTCTGTTTATGTTATCCACCATGTAAGGACCTTCTCTTACTGCACTTATGTTTCTGTAAAGCCAGTTACTGTTACACCACAAATGTCTATCTGGATTTGATGTGCTGCATCCTGCACTCACACTCTGCAACACATTCCACAATAATGATGTGTATTGCATGAGAAAACCGCTACTCCCCAAAAAGTATATTGTAGTCTATCTTCAGCTTGCTAGCCAGAAGGCTATTACAACAATGTTTGGGGCATGGGTAAGACCAAAATTTAGCTTTTTTGTTTAGAACAAAATATGAATGACTGGGTGCTGGAAGGTACCTCAGCCTAGTGATACCGGGAATGTGGCAGGGAGCACTGGGAAAGGCGAGTTTTCTAGGCAATTCCCTAGAATTTCACACAATGGGGCATACCAAATCAGGCAAGTCAGCCAGAATCTCAGTGGTGTAACTAAATGTCCCATGAATCTATGCATCTTTTAATGCATGATAATATCTTGGTGGCCTTGAAAACAGCTGCTTGACGTTGCATACTGTTATTTAGCCTGTGGTCTACCAGATCCTTCTCGACAAGTGACATATGCGCTTCCTTTCTCTGAATAATGCCAAGTAAGCACAAATATGATAAATAAGGTGAAGGAGCAACAATGATGGGACCCCCCCCTGACTTTCTGGGCCCAGTGTGGTCTCAGCCCCCTGCATCCTCTATAGTTATGCCCCTGTAGAGGCTTATGAGCATCTTCAATGGATTGTAATGTGCTATATTTTTTTTGTGGCTGCTTCCCTGCAGTTTTAAACCCCCAAATTCTCATGATACTGACCTCAATCTTCTTTCTCATGGTGCAAGTGTGGCTCCATATGGGCAAACATGTTGTGCAGACTTAAAGCGCACCACCCCCATGATGCTTGGGGGTAAATCCCATGAAGATGGTGGGATATATTTGTGGATGCTAGGCAGCATGAGATCGGCCATCTTGCTACACAACAACTTTGCCTATTTATGAGCATGAGTATGGGGGGGGGGGGGCTCTCCTGACAGTCTGCCTCTGCCAGCAAAGAGACACTGCAGCTGAACTTGAAGCTTCCTTGTGATCTGACCATCCCACCAGAGAGAGATTTATCTGTTTCCACACAGAATGTTAGAAGGAAATAAAATAATTCTCTAGCTCTGGCTGTAACAATGAAAAGAAAGTCTCCAGATGGGCTGCAGTGATGAAAAGCACGCCCGAAAGCAAGTAAACATAGACAGGGGACAGGCTCAGCAGCCTGTTTGTAAACTCACAGTAGGCAGGCCGGCAGTTGCTACAAAGTTTCTATGAGCTTTCTGAGAAATTATGAATCTTTCCAACTGGCCACAAACTTCTGCTTAGCTGATGATTGTACAGACATTTAAGGCAATTTTGACTAGATTTTACAGAAGCAAAGCTCTCAAGTGCATGGCAGCTCCTATGCAGTTGTGACTAGTGTTCACCCATGCAGTTTAGGGGCGCAACATCTACATGCTAATCCACAGACTCTTTCAACTAGCTTACATCAATGTTTGGCAGGGGGAAGGGGGTTTAGGGGAACAATTTACTAAGCATGGATTTTTTGACCAGAGATCTCCTTTAAATATCTGCATGCCTGAGTGTGGACATTGGGGATAGCAGAGTGGTATCCCCTGCTGCTACTTCCACCATGCACGTGCCTGCAAACATTTCATAATAATGACAAGTCAAATGTGTAATATACTATTTTGTTTTCAGACATTTCATACTCAAGGGCCAGATGAATTGTTTTTTCTCCTCTTTAAAATAATGGCCATTTTATTACCAGCACCATAAAAGTATATTCTAACCCAATGAAAATTCCATTCAAAATCAAGAAGTGCGAAGCCAACCAAAGGCTATACACAGACGATAAGAAGCATTGAGTGTACTGGAAAATTGGAAGTAAATTGGCTCTGCTTCTGATCTTTGCATGTCACGGTGTAAGGTTATATGGTTAATAACAGAAATAATGTGGAAAATTCACTCCTTGGTAAAACTCTACACACATTATAGCTACTGTAACATATTAAATGTGTTATCTTGATATCCGGCATTTTTTTAAGAGCGACCTGATGCAATAAAACACATTCCTAAGCCATATAAAGTTCTTTAATATTATACCTCTTACTGTGGATTTAATAGGCAATACATGTTTTCTATCTTCTGTTTATTGCGCCTTTGCTGGGGATCCAAAGCGGAAGCTCTCCTGGAAGTCTCTATTGCCTGAGCTTGAGTTGCCTGTAACTGTTGGAATGTTGACAGATTAAATGCGCTGTGGGGATACTTCTATTCTTAGTTATGCATTATATGTTTAAAGTTATTAGTTTTTCATAATTAATGTTGTCTTTTGTAGAACTATATAATATTTATTGTATTATAATATATATCATATGTACTTCTTACAAAGCTGACATATGTAGAGTCTGGTCTACAGGAAAGTGAATGGACACTAAATGGTAAAGGCCCTGTGTAGGAAACACCTTAAAAAACACCTTAACTTCACAACTTCCACATCTAGGAGATTCAGGCCTTGAGCTCCATATGTCCATAAAACATAGAGGGTTGATGCAGAACAAGACCATATGGTCCATCTATTTTACCCTTAGGGGGTATATCTATCATGGATAGATGTAGGCTTATCCTAGGCAGACCCTGAACTTCATTCACTGTAAAGTCCACAGTGGTGATGTTCTGATTAGGACTTAAAGCTGAACAAAACCTGGGATTTGACTTTATTGCTTGCCCCGTGTTCATCCTGATTCAGGGACAGATTATGAGGGGGGTGTCTACATTCTTCCGCAGGCATCTGTAGAAACTGCTTTAGATGGATTAATTGACTGTATTACTGAATGTGAAAGGAAATATCCCCAGGCCCTCATCATCATAATGGGTGATTTCAATCAGGCTAAGCTCAATCTAGAACTGCCGAAGTTCATCCAGCATATTACCTGTCCCACCAGAGGCAGAAATTCCCTTGACCATTGCTACACCATGATGTGTGGTCATTCTGATCACGCCCGTATCCACCTGGTACCTGCATACAAGCAGCAATTGAAAAACAGCAGGCCTTCCTATTTTACTACTAAGAAGTGGACGGAGGAAGCAAAATCCAACCTACAAGCATGCTTCGAATCCACTAGTTGGGAAATCTTCAAGAACTCAAATAACATCAATGACTGGACCGACAAGGCAACGTCTTACATCAAGTTCTGTGAAGACATGCTGATTCCGGCTAGGACCTACAGGAAACAGGTGAACAACAAACCATGGTTCAAAAGTTCGATCAAGGTCCTCAGAGTTAAAAAGGAGGCAGCCCACAAAAATGGCACTCCGGAATAAGATTTCAAAAGAGATTAAAGCTGCTAAAAGGTAATACTCAAGGCGGTACTTACCCTGCTAATCCTCTACCATGTGCAGGTAGTACACCCCGTCCAGACAGTCCGTCCAAACTGGACTTTGAAGTGTCAGATGTCAAGCTTCTAATGTCCCTCAACTCCAGGAAGGCATCTGGTCCTGATGGCATTTCCACAACATGCCTCAAGGTATGTGCAGAACAGATTGCCCCGGTCCTAACTGACATCTTTAGGAGTTCACTAGAGGGTGGAATAGTCCCTGACTGTCTGAAGAGCTCACTTATTATCCCAGTCCCAAAATCATCATCCGCTTCGGTCTTGAATGACTTAAGACTCATTGCTAAGACTCCAGTGGTCATGAAGATATTCGAACAACTGGTCATGTCATTCCTCAAGGAGGCTTCAGGTTCTCTTTGGGATCCACCACATTTTGCATACAAAGCAAACAGATCTGCAGAGGACGTGGTTAATCTGGCGATCAAGTTCACATTAGCTCATGTTGATCGTCCCAAATCATATGCCAGAATGCATTTGTGGACTTCTCATCTGCATTCAACACCATTGATCCCCAAATACTGCATGGAAAGTTGCTCTCTTTGGGCATCCCACTAAACTTATCGGGCTGGATTTTTAGCTTTCTGAGTGGTAGGTCCCAGAGACTCAAACTGGGTCCCTTTGTTTCCACGTCCAGGATCACAAACATGAGTGCACCACAGGGGTGTGTTCTGTCTCCCCTTCTCTTCTCACTTTACACCGATGACTTCACCTTCTCAGATCCTTGGGTCAATATTAGAGATGAGCGAACTTTTGAAAAATTCGATTCGACTGATTCGCCGAATTTTCCGACAAAAATCGTTTCGACCCGAATTTATTCGCGACGAATCGCTATTAAAAACGGCTATTTCTGAACCTCCTAGAGCCTCAATAGGGTTGTAAACCATTCTGCCTTGCTGTAACACGCATAGGATGCGTGCTGGGTTAGTTAAATAATACTTTGAATAAATATCACATGCAGATCAGAGGCATCGCTAATAGAATCGCAGAGCGGCACAATTGCAGAGAGTTGAAGTGGCATCACTATGAGGGGCAGGAACCCAAACATTGCTTTAAAGAGACACTGGAGTTGGCAGTAGCAGGAGCCCAAAAATTGGATGAATCACACCCTGGAGTTGGCAGCAGCAGCAGCCCAAACATTACTTTAAAGAGACACTGGGGTTGGCTTCAGGAGCCCCAAAATTGGATGATTCACACCCTGGAGTTGGCAGCAGCAGCAGCAGCAGGAGCCCAAACATTACTTTAAAGAGACACTGGGGTTGGCTTCAGGAGCCCAAAAATTGGATGATGCACACCCTGGAGTTGGCAGGAGTTGGCAGCAGCAGCAGCAACAGGAGCCCAAACATTACTTTAAAGAGACACTGGGGTTGGCTTCAGGAGCCCAAAAATTGGATGAATCACACCCTGGAGTTGGCAGCAGCAGCAGCAGGAGCCCAAACATTACTTTAAAGAGACACTGGGGTTGGCTTCAGGAGCCCAAAAATTGGATGAATCACACCCTGGAGTTGGCAGCAGCAGCAGCAGGAGCCCAAATATTACTTTAAAGAGACCCTGGGGTTGGCTTCAGGAGCCCAAAAATTGGATGATTCACACCCTGGAGTTGGCAGCAGCAGCAGCAGGAGCCCAAATATTACTTTAAAGAGACCCTGGGGTTGGCTTCAGGAGCGCAAAAATTGGATGAATCACACCCTGGAGTTGGCAGCAGCAGGAGCAGCAGGAGCCCAAACATTACTTTAAAGAGACACTGGGGTTGGCTTCAGGAGCCCAAAAATTGGATGAATCACACCCCGGAGTTGGCAGCAGCAGCAGGAGCCCAAACATTACTTTAAAGAGACACTGGGGTTGGCAGCAGGAGCCCAAAGATTGGATGAATCACACCCTGGAGTTGGCAGCAGCAGCAGGAGCCCAAACATTACTTTGAAGAGACACTGGGGTTGGCTTCAGGAGCCCAAAAATTTGATGAATCACACCCTGGAGTTGGCAGCAGCAGCAGCCCAAACATTACTTTAAAGAGACATTGGGGTTGGCTTCAGGAGCCCAAAAATTGGATGATTCACACCTTGGAGTTGGCAGCAGCAGCAGCAGCAGGAGCCCAAATATTACTTTAAAGAGACCCTGGGGTTGGCTTCAGGAGCCCAAAAATTGGATGATTCACACCCTGGAGTTGGCAGCAGCAGCAGCAGGAGCCCAAATATTACTTTAAAGAGACCCTGGGGTTGGCTTCAGGAGCCCAAAAATTGGATGAATCACACCCTGGAGTTGGCAGCAGCAGCAGGGGCCCAAACATTACTTTAAAGAGACACTGGGCTTTGCTTCAGTAGCCCAAAAATTGGATGAATCACACCCTGGAGTTGGCAGCAGCAGCAGGAGCCCAAATATTACTATAAAGAGACCCTGGGGTTGGCTTCAGGAGCCCAAAAATTGGATGAATCACACCCTGGAGTTGGCAGGAGTCGGCAGAAGCAGCAGCAGCAGCAACAGGAGCCCAAACATTACTTTAAAGAGACACTGGGGTTGGCTTCAGGAGCCCAAAAATTGGATGAATCACACCCTGGAGTTGGCAGCAGCAGCAGCAGGAGCCCAAACATTACTTTAAAGAGACACTGGGGTTGGCAGCAGGAGCCCAAAGATTGGATGCATCACACCCTGGAGTTGGCAGCAGCAGCAGCAGGAGCCCAAATATTACTTTAAAGAGACCCTGGGGTTGGCTTCAGGAGCCCAAATATTGGATGAATCACACCCTGGAGTTGGCAGCAGCAGCAGCAGGAGCCCAAATATTACTTTAAAGAGACCCTGGGGTTGGCTTCAGGAGCCCAAAAATTGGATGAATCACACCCTGGAGTTGGCAGCAGCAGCAGCAGGAGCCCAAATATTACTTTAAAGAGACCCTGGGGTTGGCTTCAGGAGCCCAAAAATTGGATGAATCACACCCTGGAGTTGGCAGCAGCAGGAGCAGCAGGAGCCCAAACATTACTTTAAAGAGACACTGGGGTTGGCTTCTGGAGCGCAGAAATTGGATGAATCACACCCCGGAGTTGGCAGCAGCAGCAGCAGCAGGAGCCCAAACATTACTTTAAAGAGACACTGGGGTTGACAGCAGGAGCCCAAAGATTGGATGAATCACACCCTGGAGTTGGCAGCAGCAGCAGCAGGAGCCAAAACATTACTTTAAAGAGACACTGGGGTTGGCTTCAGGAGCCCAAAAATTGGATGATTCACACCCTGGAGTTGGCAGGAGTTGGCAGCAGCAGCAACAGGAGTCCAAACATTACTTTAAAGAGACACTGGGGTTGGCTTCAGGAGCCCAAAAATTGGATGAATCACAACCTGGAGTTGGCAGCAGCAGCAGCCCAAACATTACTTTAAAGAGACACTGGGGTTGGCTTCAGGAGCCCAAAAATTGGATGATTCACACCCTGGAGTTGGCAGCAGCAGCAGCAGGAGCCCAAATATTACTTTAAAGAGACCCTGGGGTTGGCTTCAGGAGCCCAAAAATTGGATGAATCACACCCTGGAGTTGGCAGCAGCAGCAGGGGCCCAAACATTACTTTAAAGAGACACTGGGGTTGGCTTCAGTAGCCCAAGAATTGGATGAATCACACCCTGGAGTTGGCAGCAGCAGCAGCAGGAGCCCAAATATTACTTTAAAGAGACCCTGGGGTTGGCTTCAGGAGCCCAAAAATTGGATGAATCACACCCTGGAGTTGGCAGCAGCAGCAGGGGCCCAAACATTACTTTAAAGAGACACTGGGGTTGGCTTCAGTAGCCCAAGAATTGGATGATTCACACCCTGGAGTTGGCATCAGCAGGAGCCCAAAAATTGGCCTAAAGACATAAATATGTTTTGCACCATTTGGAAAGTGTAAAACGTGGCACCATGCTGAATCTAGTCGCATGCATCAGGCATTGGTGGGTGGAAATCCTGGCTGATCCATCCCTGATTCATTTTGACAAAGGTGAGTCTCTCCACATTTTTAGTTGACAGACGAGTTCTCCTCGCCGTAACTATGGCCCCCGCTGCACTAAACACCCGCTCAGATGGCACGCTACTTGCCGGTCAGGACAGCTTTTCCAGGGCAAACTCTGCTAGTTGCGGCCACAAATCATTTTGGCTGCCCAGAAGTCCAGCGGATCCTCAAGGTGTGTTGGCATGGTCATGTCAAAGTATGACATGACCTGCTGGTTCAGGTCCTGCTCCAGATCTTCCTGCTGCTCATGAGTAGCCTCACTATGCGGGTGTAGAAAGCTACTCATTAGCGACTGAAGACTGAGGCTGCTGATGATGGAGCTGCTGCTGCTGCTCCTGCCAACCCCCCCAGCGGCCATGGCAGTGGAAGGTGAGCGCAGAGGTCCCCTCGAGTCAGACCTGCGAGAGTATGGACCATGGCGCAGATAGGCATCGGCCAACTGCCTACGTAGAATGTCTTTGTAGTAGTTCAGTTTGTCCTCCCTCTCGGTGGGTTTAAAAAATGCCCCCATTTTGTGCCGGAAGCGAGGGTCCAATAAGGTGGACAGCCAGAAGTCATCCCGCCGACAGATGGAAACAATTCTGGGGTCACTACGCAAGCACGTGAGCATGCTTCCTGCCATTTGCGCAAGTGACTCGGATGGACTACCTGTCTCCATCTCCACTACATACTGCCACGGTGTGCCCGGGTCCTCTGTCTCGCCTTCCTCAAAAACCTCTAGCTCCTCTGGCTGCTCCTGCTCCTCCTCTCCTGTCCGCTGACTAGATAAACCAGCCATTTCACCAAGCCTAAACTGTGTTTCGCTGGGCAACTCCTCCTCCTCCTCTTCCTCCTCCTCCTCCAGTTCAGCTCCAACGGGGTTCATGTGGCCGTAAGATGTAAACGCCATGTCTCCAGTGCCCTGACCAGCCATGGTTTCCAACATGTGCTGTAGTACATGAAGCAGGGGAATCACGTCGTTCATCCCGTAATCCTGCCGACTGACAAATAAAGTGGCTTCCTCAAAGGGCCTGAGCAAACGGCAGGTGTCACGTATGAGCTGCCACTGGTTGACATTGAAGTTACACAGGGGAGTCCCCCTATCTGCTTGAATCATCAGGAAATCCGTGATGGCTTTTCTCTGTTCATATAATCGGTCCAACATGTGAAGGGTGGAATTCCAACGGGTGGAAACATCGCAAATCAGACTATGTTGGGGGATACCATTCTGACGCTGTAGCTCAAGAAGGGTGTGTTTGGCGGTGTATGAGTGGCTGAAGTGCATGCAAAGTTTCCTTGAAGTTGTTAGGATGTCTTGCAGATGGGGGGAACACTTCAGAAACCGCTTGACAACCAGATTGAAGACGTGAGCCATGCAGGGGGCATGGGTCAGGCTTCCTTGGCGCAGCGCAGACAAAATGTTCTTCCTATTGTCGGTAACCATGATTCCCATTTTAAGTTTTCTTGGAGTAAGCCATGTTTGGATTTCCTGATGAATACATTTAAGCAGTTCCTCCCCTGTGCGACTCCGTTCGCCAAGACAAACCATGTGAAGCACTGCGTGACACCTCCGTGCCCTGCACACATGGTAGACTGGAGGGGCACTGAGACTTGAGCCTACAGTGGAGGGTGAGGAGATGGCGGAGGATGAGGAGGCCGAGTCACACGGTGTCACAGGCCCAACGGGCAGGGAGCGCGGAGGCCGAAGCGGCGTGACCTGTCCAAGTTGCTGCTGCTGCTGCAAAGGGACCACATTCACCCAGTGGGCCGTAAACGACATGTACTGTCCCTGACCGTAGTTACAGCTCCAGATGTCGGCGCTGCCATGCACTTTGCTACACACCGACAGGCTCAAGGACTGGCCCACCTTCTGTTCAACAAAAGTGTGCAGCGCTGGTACTGCCTTCTTGGCAAAGAAATGACGGCTTGGGACTCTCCACCTCAGCTCGGCACAAGCCATCAGTTCTCTGAAAGGTGCAGATTCCACCAACTGAAAAGGGAGCGACTGCAGCACCAGCAACTTGGACAGGAGCACATTCAGCTTCTGCACCATAGGATGAGTGGGCGCATACTGCTGTCTCTTGGACATGGCTTCGCTGATGGATTGCTGGCGGGATGCATGACTTGGAGGAGGAGGAGGAGGAGCAGGAGCGACAGAGGATGGGTATGACGCACAGCTCCCTTCGGCTGAGGTGCTGGAGCCTTGGCTGGCAGAAATTGGGAGCGGCGTGCCACTTGGTGAGGAAGCAGACTGGACCACCCCTTGGAAGCCTCGGTTCTCCCAGGTCGCTTTATGGTGACGCATCATATGTTGACGCAGGGCCGTGGTGCCAACATTTGGACCCTGGCCACGCTTCACCTTTTGCCTACATATCTTGCATGTGGCCATGTTACCCTCCTGCGGATGCTTCAGGAAAAACTGCCACACTGCCGAGTAGCTACTTTTCCCACCCCCTGGCCTCACCGATTCACTGCTGCTGTTGCCAACTCCAGGAACCCCTGCTCCACTACCTCCCGATAAGGTAGACTGCCGTACAGCAGGTGCTCTACCCCGGCCCCGGCCGGCTCCAGCCTTTGGAATTGTGCCCCCATGCTGACTGCTACCACCTTGCTGCCTCAGCTGCTGACTCCGGGGCAACCTGCGCCCCTCTTCTCCTGATGATGACGATGAAGCCCCTTCATCACCCGGCTCCCAAGTGCGATCGGCTTCATCGTCATCATCATTATCACCGAGTTGTGGCTGTACGTCACTGATGTTCGTGGATTTGTCAACAATGTCTGGCGCAGGAGCTGGAACGCTCGCAGCACCCACGACACTGTCCACATCACTATTTGTCTGCCTAGCTAAAGAAGCCACCTCCATTTCTTGGCTGGGCAGTAGCTGCTGACTGTCCTCTATCTGATCGTCCTCCTCACTAAAGAGTGGAGCTGAACCCAAAGCATAGGATACGTTGCTGGGGGAGGGAACGGCGTAGGACAGAGGCAATGGGAGGACAGAGACTGCTCTCGGGGCATGCCAACTCAGGGTTGTGTCAGAGGGACCTACCGACCCTAGACTGGGGGTCTCAGACGTAAGTTGTGATGATGTTGTTGATGAGCGCGTTAACCAATCTACCACAGCAGATGCGTTACTGGTGGAGACCCGACCGCTAGCAGATACTGGCAGATTAGGTCTCTCAGCGTGATTCCTGCTGCTACTGGCCCCCAGTCTGCTGCAAGCTCTGCCTGTGGAATCTTGGCCTCTGCCACTCCTCTTTTCACTTCCAGGCACTTGTCTGCCCGACATAGTCTAACTGGCGTGGTAGTAGGTGATATTTTAAGAACCCCCAGGCAGCGGTGGGTCTATATGAAACAGAATATAATGCACACCAAAAGTGAGCAGTAACACTCAGCCTCCAACAGGCCTGCCTAGTGTAAATAAGAGAGCTGCTTAGTGTAAATAAAGAGGGGTATGCTATGTTACAGAATGGGATGCCCCAACAGCTAGCAGTGCACCTGGCAGCAGTACTACTATGCACAGCAAAAGTGTCTTTATCAGGCCTAATTTCTATTAGAATAAGTGCAAATGGTTATGGTATTAAATAGAGGCTGGTGTAGTCACAGAATGGGATGCCCCAAAAACCAGAGAGCACCTGGCAGCAGTAATACTATGCACAGCAAAAGTGTCTTTATCAGGCCTAATTTCTATTAGAATAAGTGCAAATGGTTATGGTATTAAATAGAGGCTGGTGTAGTCACAGAATGGGATGCACCAAAAACCAGAGAGCACCTGGCAGCAGTAATACTATGCACAGCAAAAGTGTCTTTATCAGGCCTAATTTCTATTAGAATAAGTGCAAATGGTTATGGTATTAAATAGAGGCTGGTGTAGTCACAGAATGGGATGCCCCAAAAACCAGAGAGCACCTGGCAGCAGTAATACTATGCACAGCAAAAGTGTCTTTATCAGGCCTAATTTCTATTAGAATAAGTGCAAATGGTTAAGGTATTAAATAGAGGCTGGTGTAGTCACAGAATGGGATGCCCCAAAAACCAGAGAGCACCTGGCAGCAGTAATACTATGCACAGCAAAAGTGTCTTTATCAGGCCTAATTTCTATTAGAATAAGTGCAAATGGTTATGGTATTAAATAGAGGCTGGTGTAGTCACAGAATGGGATGCCCCAAAAACCAGAGAGCACCTGGCAGCAGTAATATTATGCACAGCAAAAGTGTCTTAATCAGGCCTAATTTCTATTAGAATAAGTGCAAATGGTTATGGTATTAAATAGAGGCTGGTGTAGTCACAGAATGGGATGCCCCAAAAACCAGAGAGCACCTGGCAGCAGTAATACTATGCACAGCAAAAGTGTCTTTATCAGGCCTAATTTCTATTAGAATAAGTGCAAATGGTTATGGTATTAAATAGAGGCTGGTGTAATCACAGAATGGGATGCCCCAAAAACCAGAGAGCATCTGGCAGCAGTAATACTATGCACAGCAAAAGTGTCTTTATCAGGCCTAATTTCTATTAGAATAAGTGCAAATGGTTATGGTATTAAAAAGAGGCTGGTGTAGTCACAGAATGGGATGCCCCAAAAACCAGAGAGCACCTGGCAGCAGTAATACTATGCACAGCAAAAGTGTCTTTATCAGGCCTAATTTCTATTAGAATAAGTGCAAATGGTTATGGTATTAAATAGAGGCTGGTGTAGTCACAGAATGGGATGCCCCAAAAACCAGAGACCACCTGGCAGCAGTAATACTATGCACAGCAAAAGTGTCTTTATCAGGCCTAATTTCTATTAGAATAAGTGCAAATGGTTATGGTATTAAATAGAGGCTGGTGTAGTCACAGAATGGGATGCCCCAAAAACCAGAGACCACCTGGCAGCAGTAATACTATGCACAGCAAAAGTGTCTTTATCAGGCCTAATTTCTATTAGAATAAGTGCAAATGGTTATGGTATTAAATAGAGGCTGGTGTAGTCACAGAATGGGATGCCCCAAAAACCAGAGAGCACCAGGCAGCAGTAATATTATGCACAGCAAAAGTGTCTTTATCAGGCCTAATTTCTATTAGAATAAGTGCAAATGGTTATGGTATTAAATAGAGGCTGGTGTAGTCACAGAATGGGATGCCCCAAAAACCAGAGACCACCTGGCAGCAGTAATACTATGCACAGCAAAAGTGTCTTTATCAGGCCTAATTTCTATTAGAATAAGTGCAAATGGTTAAGGTATTAAATAGAGGCTGGTGTAGTCACAGAATGGGATGCCCCAAAAACCAGAGAGCACCTGGCAGCAGTAATATTATGCACAGCAAAAGTGTCTTAATCAGGCCTAATTTCTATTAGAATAAGTGCAAATGGTTATGGTATTAAATAGAGGCTGGTGTAGTCACAGAATGGGATGCCCCAAAAACCAGAGAGCACCTGGCAGCAGTAATACTATGCACAGCAAAAGTGTCTTTATCAGGCCTAATTTCTATTAGAATAAGTGCAAATGGTTATGGTATTAAATAGAGGCTGGTGTAATCACAGAATGGGATGCCCCAAAAACCAGAGAGCATCTGGCAGCAGTAATACTATGCACAGCAAAAGTGTCTTTATCAGGCCTAATTTCTATTAGAATAAGTGCAAATGGTTATGGTATTAAATAGAGGCTGGTGTAGTCACAGAATGGGATGCCCCAAAAACCAGAGAGCACCTGGCAGCAGTAATATTATGCACAGCAAAAGTGTCTTAATCAGGCCTAATTTCTATTAGAATAAGTGCAAATGGTTATGGTATTAAATAGAGGCTGGTGTAGTCACAGAATGGGATGCCCCAAAAACCAGAGAGCACCTGGCAGCAGTAATACTATGCACAGCAAAAGTGTCTTTATCAGGCCTAATTTCTATTAGAATAAGTGCAAATGGTTATGGTATTAAATAGAGGCTGGTGTAATCACAGAATGGGATGCCCCAAAAACCAGAGAGCATCTGGCAGCAGTAATACTATGCACAGCAAAAGTGTCTTTATCAGGCCTAATTTCTATTAGAATAAGTGCAAATGGTTATGGTATTAAAAAGAGGCTGGTGTAGTCACAGAATGGGATGCCCCAAAAACCAGAGAGCACCTGGCAGCAGTAATACTATGCACAGCAAAAGTGTCTTTATCAGGCCTAATTTCTATTAGAATAAGTGCAAATGGTTATGGTATTAAATAGAGGCTGGTGTAGTCACAGAATGGGATGCCCCAAAAACCAGAGACCACCTGGCAGCAGTAATACTATGCACAGCAAAAGTGTCTTTATCAGGCCTAATTTCTATTAGAATAAGTGCAAATGGTTATGGTATTAAATAGAGGCTGGTGTAGTCACAGAATGGGATGCCCCAAAAACCAGAGACCACCTGGCAGCAGTAATACTATGCACAGCAAAAGTGTCTTTATCAGGCCTAATTTCTATTAGAATAAGTGCAAATGGTTATGGTATTAAATAGAGGCTGGTGTAGTCACAGAATGGGATGCCCCAAAAACCAGAGAGCACCAGGCAGCAGTAATATTATGCACAGCAAAAGTGTCTTTATCAGGCCTAATTTCTATTAGAATAAGTGCAAATGGTTATGGTATTAAATAGAGGCTGGTGTAGTCACAGAATGGGATGCCCCAAAAACCAGAGACCACCTGGCAGCAGTAATACTATGCACAGCAAAAGTGTCTTTATCAGGCCTAATTTCTATTAGAATAAGTGCAAATGGTTATGGTATTAAATAGAGGCTGGTGTAGTCACAGAATGGGATGCCCCAAAAACCAGAGAGCACCTGGCAGCAGTAATACTATGCACAGCAAAAGTGTCTTTATCAGGCCTAATTTCTATTAGAATAAGTGCAAATGGTTATGGTATTAAATAGAGGCTGGTGTAGTCACAGAATGGGATGCCCCAAAAACCAGAGAGCACCTGGCAGCAGTAATACTATGCACAGCAAAAGTGTCTTTATCAGGCCTAATTTCTATTAGAATAAGTGCAAATGGTTATGGTATTAAATAGAGGCTGGTGTAGTCACAGAATGGGATGCCCCAAAAACCAGAGAGCACCTGGCAGCAGTAATACTATGCACAGCAAAAGCGTCTTTATCAGGCCTAATTTCTATTAGAATAAGTGCAAATGGTTATGGTATTAAATAGAGGCTGGTGTAGTCACAGAATGGGATGCCCCAAGAACCAGAGAGCACCTGGCAGCAGTAATACTATGCACAGCAAGTGTGTTTATCAGGCCAAATTTCTATTAGAATAAGTGCAAATGGTTATGGTATTAACTAGAGGCTGGTGTAGTCACAGAATGGGATGCCCCAAGAACCAGAGAGCACCTGGCAGCAGTAATACTATGCACAGCAAGTGTGTTTATCAGGCCAAATTTCTATTAGAATAAGTGCAAATGGTTATGGTATTAACTAGAGGCTGGTGTAGTCACAGAATGGGATGCCTCACAGCAGACTTGAGATCAGTTCAGTATATATGCACAGTTAGTGTATAAGCAGCCTGAAAATGCTAACAAAGCCAGTCAGCCAGCCAGTAACACTCAGGCTGGATGAAAAAAAAAAAAAATCTTCCTGTGACTGCCTCCGATTTTTCCTAACTTTCCCTGCTTTTCGCTGACTTTCTGTCTGTCTCCTGCCTGTCTCCAGCCTGTCCCTGTCTGTCTAACTGTCTCTCCCTGCCTACAGCAGCATCCTGTCTCTCACGAATGCAATAGAGAAATGAGGAAAAGCAAGATGTCCGCCGACTTAAATAGCGCTGTGACGTCACCGGGCTTGCTGGCTGCTGATAGGCTGCATGTGACCCAGCTTGCACTGGCGCGGGGTTGATGTCTGGACATGTCCCGTCCGCCATCTTAGAATGCCTGTAATGTAAATGAATGGATGTTAAAGGAAAACTTCGAGCGATCGAATCGCGGGGAAATTCGGATTCGATCCGAATCGAATTTTTCATGAAATTCGGATCGAATCCGTGTTTGTCCGGATCGCTCATCCCTAGTCAATATCATTAAGTACGCTGATGATACCACCTTAGTACGCCTCATCAGTGACAACGATGAGTCTAACTATAGGGCCCAAGTAGAAACCCTTGAATCATGGAGCAAAGCAAACAATCTTATCCTGAATACCCAGAAAACAGTCGAACTTATAATTGACTTTAGGTGATCCCACCAATCACACCATCCCATTTTCATTGATAAGGAGGCTGTCAAACTTGTAGCCAGTGCTAAATTTCTTGGTACTCAGATCACGCAGGACCTGAAGTGGAGCAAGCAAGCTTCCGCTATCTTAAAAAAGGCTCAACAGAGGCTATACTTCCTAAGACATTTGATAACATACGGTATGTAAGATCTTAAAAATCTTCTACAACGGTGCCATAGGATCAATCCTGACCACTTCATTTACAGTCTGGTATGGCGGGGCTACAGCCAAAGACAAGCATAGGCTGAGGAGAATAACCAGGATTGCCGAGAGGTTATTTGGATCTCCCTTACCTTCTCTGGATGATTAATACATGAGCAGAATCTCCTCAAGGGGTAAGAAAATATCTGGAGACTTGACACACTCAGGACATTCCTTTTTCAGGCTCTTACCCTCTGGGTGCAGATTCATGGCTCATTCAACCAAAACCTCCAGACACAAAAACAGTTTTTTCCTCTGGCCGTTATGGCTCTGAATAAATCCAATGTGAGAGGCACTTAACTCTATCCTGCTATGCATTGTTGATTATTCTGTTAGTCTTTAAGGATTAACCTGCACTGAACCTTAATTCTTGTTACTTCTATGTTATGTATGTAATTGTTTATAGCTCTCCTTGCCAAAAAGCATTCCTTGTATGTACCCCGTACTTACTTGAGTAAGTATTGAGTATTGAGTATTGAGTATAATAATCAGCATAATAGGTGGAGCGGCACTGGGAGTGAGAGCGCTTGCCAGGAGGAGGCTGGGTGGGGAAGAGGGAGGGTTTAGCTCAGCTTGAATGACAGCTCTGACAGTGCAGTTCAAGACATCAATACAGAGAGGGACATAGTCTGGACTAGCTCCTTGAGCTAGTGTTGGTGGCCCACAACGTCAGGGTTGCACTGGAGGGGTAGATGAGTATGTTTTCTTATTCAGGATGCCGAGCTGAGAGAAGTGGAGGCACAGCACTGGAGGAACAAGCAAGGTAAGCTGCTGTTTTTTTAACCTTTTACCTGAAAAATCCCTTTGATGTTCGGCAAATGGCAAAGAAGAGCAGGAAGGGTCAGATCCGCAGCAGTGGGACCGCGGGAGCGGGTGGACGCTTCTAGCCCAAAGATGCTGGGGATGCGGTGGCTCTCGCTCCCCATTGATTAAAGACCTGATGGAGCCACCAAAAGAGGTGACTTTTGTAGGGCACCAGGGGGGTTTCACACAGTGGGGCATTCCAATTTTGGATTCCAGGGCCGACTGGGTTGGGTTGGTTACGTTTCTAAGCATATCTGAAATACTCTTTGGGCTCCCTAAATCTACCTTACTATTCCTTCCCTTCAAACCCAAAAAAATGTGCTTTAAGGTTAGACCAGATAATATAATATATATATATATATATATATATATATTGTGGTAAAGTGTATGGAAATGTCATAAATGGTGTGTATTTTTCCCCTGCTAGGCTGTTTCCTGATCTCAGGCCTCACACAGGTGATGAGGCTGATCGCAGGGGAAGCCTGAATAGAAGGAGCCACATGGCTCCTAATCTGAGCAGATGAGGCTACAATTAAACTCTTTGGATGCCATAATACACACCATGTTAGGAGGTCAAAAGGCAGCACGCAATATCACCCCATAAACACCACCAACAGTGAAATTTGAAGTTGCACACTCCCTTAGTCTGTATAAGAACACTTAAGGCTCGATTCAGAGACACATTCGTCTGCACTTCCGTAGCTGTCTGTGAAAGTTTTGGTGGGTGCTTGTCATTTTTTTGCCTTTTTTCGTTCATTTTTCATTCGTACGAACTTTCGGGAAAATGCGTTTTCGATGAACGAAAGCAAATCGGAACATTTCCGTTAGTTCGGATCATTTTCCAAACAAAATCTGATATTTTTCGTTCGTTCAGATAACTTACGTTGTTGGGATGGGCTTGCGTCTGATTCAGAGAGCTGATTTCCGACGGACCACCACCCTATAAATCCGTTTCATTTCCGATCCACTTACGGGATCTTTGAGGGCTCGGATTGCTTATATATTGCAGAGCTCCGGCTTATTTCGTCAGTTAGAGTCTGGAGAATTATCTGGTGGATGGCTCCTGGATAAGTTTGCTCACATTCCATCAATCCATTTTCACTGTATGGCAATGAATATAGTTGATGACTCATGTCTTAACCTATGGCTGTTTTTAGCCCTTGATGACATGTTAAACAATATAGTAGCTTAGAATGTGTCTTTTATGTTAGTATTTTTAAATACTTTCAGGGGATTCTGGATATCCACTCCTGCCCTTGCTTCTGATGCCCATTTTTTGCCTGCAGAATGCGGGCCAGGGGTTCTCTAATCGGGCACTATGCAAAACCAGGGCAGTGGTGGAGAGGGCCTTTGGCCTATTGAAGACCCGATTTCGATGTTTGGACCATGCCGGGGGATCCCTTCAGTATGACCCAAAAACGGTCATAGATATCATCATGGGCTGTGCTGCGCTGCATAATTTTGCTATCTTGCAGCGGGTCCCCCAGTATGTGGATTTGGCACCCTCCCCACCGGCCCGATGAGCCAGAGGATGCCTATGTTGGCCAGCACAGTGCGTCTGGCCAAGCCGTCCGTGGTAATCTAATAGCAACACATTTTGCTAAATTGTTTTCTCCTTTGTTTTTTTTTTATTTTTCTTGTTTGTTGTTATTGCTTTGTGCCATTTGTTTTTGACTTTGTGTTTTAATAATAAAAAAACAGTAATGAATTAATTACAAAAACCATCAACAATGATTTTAGACTCTTCACACCCTCTTACCAGTTTTATCACCTCCCTTGTGGTAGGCTTGGTGGCCTGTGTCTTGCGCTTGGCTTGTGCCTCCTTTTTTTTGGGAGTAGTGGTGGGTGGCTTAGGCGGAGCATTGTGTGTTTGCCGCAGTTTGGTTTTGGGCATTTGTGAACGAGTTTTTGACCCTTCTGAAGCCTCCTGCCGCTTGGGTGCCTTTTTCCCGCTGCTTGCTTCTTTGGTGCCATTTTGCACGGACTCAGAAAGAGAATGAGCTGTGTGTCTAGGGATCTTTAAATAAGATTGGCGGCCTGTGACGCCTACGCACTCGCGTACGCGTGCGTACGGCCGTTCGTTCGGACGTGCGGAACCCGGAAACCGCTGGGGCATTACTTATCTGCTGCGGAGAAGAACAAAGATGGCGCCCACAATCTTCACCCGCCAACAAGAAGAGATCATCATGCTTGTAAGTGTCTTTTTATCAGTTTGATTTGCCAGCTAAATGCATGTCTACCCCTTAAGTAAGCGCAGGAAGTAAGGGCTTTATTTAAAAGTGGCTACAACTCTGTGCACAACCAAAGTCACGGCACACACGTGCCAAACACCATTTCGGCCAGCTTCAATCATTTGATTAGCCTAGAAATGTGTGTGTTAATGTCATTTAGTCAAAGGATCTATTTTTGACAGATCTTGGTAGCCAGTTGGAACTAAATGCTATGTTTGCTTTATGTTTTGTAGACCATGCTGGAGCGCAGGTATGACTACCTGCCCAACTCTTTTGAGAAACGCACCGTCGCCCTGGAGATCATCAGGAAAATACAGCAACAGACCGAGACCACCTTCACCCACACTCAGATCATGCAGCATTGGTCGGACCTGAAGCGGCTGCACATGCCCCGGGTGTGGAGGTTTTTCGGCATCCATTTCCCTAGTAAGTACATAGCGATTGCATGCCAGATGTAACTAAGACAGAAGGTAGGCCTTTAGTTAAAATGCTTTTTCTTTGGTAGTGTTGGAAATGGATTACCGTATACGCCGCACCCGGAGGCGCACAGGCTGACCAGTGCTGCATGAAGCTGCAGCTGGAAGTGAAGGTGGTGGATCTCCAGGGCACCGGTCCTACCCCTCCTCTGTTGGGTCCTCCGACCAGCCCCTGGACCTTTCCACAGAGCAGGGGCGGCACGGCGTGGGCAGGCAGTCGTACCCTGCCACGCATGCGGGAGCCTCTGGTATGTGACTCTTCATGTATACGCACACACATACGCATTCTATTTACTACCAAGCTGATTCCCTTCATCTGTTTTTATAGATACTTCGGGAGCGGGTGAAGTTGTGGAGGAAGCGGCAGATCGGCCACCTGAAGAACATGGAGAAGGTGATTGATGTCACCCAGACATTCTGTTGAATAAGACATAAAAACTAACTGTAATTGACATGTTTCTCCAGGAACTTCTTCACAGCAGAGCCAGGGCCCAGGACGTCGGGTTGTCCCCAACGAGCCCTCTCTCGGCCACCAACCAAGTAAGTAGTAATTATTTGCAGTATGTGGTAATTGACATGAACACACAGATACATCAAGCCATAGTCAATGGCATTCGAAGAATGACCTCTGGCCACTTCCTTAGCTTGATGACTTTGCATAATCAGCTCTGGCCACTTCCTTAGCTTAATGACTTTGCATAATCACCTCCGGCCACTTACTTAGCTTAATGACTTGGCAGAATGACATATGTGGCCTTTATTTAATTAGCTAACTAAAAAACATTCAATCCACAGGTGACAAACATGTATTGTTCCCAAGTAATGTTTTATTCTCAATTTGTTGTTTAAATTGGCAGATTTTTACCCCTTTTATTTTTTTAAAAACAAAAAACCTAAAATGTACATAGTCCACTTTTATTAAAAGTCAAATTTTTTCCAGATAAAAAAACCAAAAGAAAACAAAGTTTCATTGTCATTTATTTAAACACATATATTTACACCAAAGAAAGGTTCCAAGACATATTTTTCTATCAAGATTCAGATGTCCGCGAAGTGGTTTGGGTAAGTTTTATGGGCCTAAAATGGAAGAAGAACCTAACCGCGAAGTGGTTTGGGTAAGTTTTAGGGGCCTAAAATGGAAGAAGAACCTAACCGCGAAGTGGTTTGGGTAAGTTTTAGGGGCCTAAAATGGAAGAAGAATCTAACCGCGAAGTGGTTTGGGTAAGTTTTAGGGGCCTAAAATGGAAGAAGAACCTAACTGCAAAGTGGTTTGGGTAAGTTTTAGGGGCCAAAAGGGAAGATGGAGGATAGTGCTAAGTGGTTTGGGTAAGTTTTAAGGGTCCAAAAGGGAAGATGGAGGATAGTGCTAAGTGGTTTGGGTAAGTTTTAAGGGGCCAAAAGGATAGATGGAGGATAGCGCTAAGTGGTTGGGGTGAGCTTTAAGGGTCCAAAAGGGAAGATGGAGGATAGTGCTAAGTGGTTTAGCTAAACATTGTAGTAGAAGTGAAGGTGTCAAATATGTAGGCGAGCACTTTAATGAGTTAAGTTTGTAGTGCACAGGTGCTAGATTGTAAGGATTTTCGTCCGGACGATTATTTATTGAAAATGGAAAACAGAATCTATCGGGAAACGTAAAGGATTAGTGCAAGGAGACTATGGAAAAAGGACAAAATCGAAATCTGATGTTGTGACCTGAGAAAATGAAACAGAAAAGTCACGATGGAAAATTACATCCTCGTAATCGTACTCTGGCATACGAATGGACGGAAAATTTACAGAAGGTTTACAATGCATGCATAGAATCGCTCGCACACTCATACGAGAGCGGGAACATTTGAAAAAAATACGAAATCGCACATAAACGAAAGTCTTTTTTTGTCTCTCTGAATCGAGCCTTTAGTCCTCAGACAGATTAACTACACTGAGATTGTTTGTTGCATCCTCAAAAAAAATCAAACCATGGGAGCAGTTAACCCTCAGAAGCCCAGGGCAGGTTGACCCCCCCCCCCCTCGGGCCATGGAGGTAAGTGCCTTTTTATGCTGCTCTAACTGGGCATTTTGAATGCTTGGAATAATTTGTACATTAAGCATCAGCTACATTGACTGAAAAGGGAAATTGCGTTCTTCCTGGACAGCCAACAGTATATATATATATATATATATTATTTTTTTTTTGAGGACATAACAAACAACCTTAGTGCAGTTAATCTGTCTGAGGACTAAGTGTTCTCATACAGACTAAGGGAGTGCGTGACTTTTGGATAAAAAAAGAGCTATTTTTTCAATTGGCCTTTTTTTTCGCTATCAATACTCAGTGTCATTGGTTGTGAGCTAGCCCCTCATATAAGTTGCAGCACCTACATCTGGTACTAGTGTTACCCAAAATCTCTCCTTTTGCATTTTCCTAGAAAGTGCCAGGCAAAAAATCTATAAGACTAAAATCAGATGATTCCCTTCTTGTGGGGTATTCTGATTCAGGATGTCCCACTATGTGAAAGCCCTGAATCACCAGGCATCTTAAGTTTCAGGTTGTCCCATTGTGCACAAGGTCACAGATCAATATATAAAGTTCTGATGTGGGTCCACAAAGCAGGAGGGGAGGAACCCGTGGCTAGTGTTTCATTAATGTTTTTTAGCAAGTAATTAAAGTGAACAAAAACCTGGGATATAAACAATCTCGTGTTTTGGTGGGGGCCCCAAGACATCCTAATTTGGGCTCTCTTACCTATGCATATTAATGCATGGCCAGAAAATCTAATTAAAAGCTAGCATCAGCGGGAGGGATGCCACTTGAGAAGCCAATTTTTTTTCAAAGCCACATAATTACTTGAACTAAGAATACCTCTAGTCAAGGATTTTCAGCCACTTTGCTGCCCTCCTGAGGGTCCGTTGACTGGTGCTAGGTCTCGCCCTTCTGCCCTCAGTTGATGGATGTGTATGGTGCACTATAAACCTAGACCAGAACTTTGAGGCCAGAAGCTCAAACTCAGCATAGATGCCAGGGCTCTTGGAGAGTGATAGAGAGTGGCAGGGAACCAGGTGAGCCTCATGCCACTATGGTGCTTCTTAATGAGGTCACCAAAGGGGAATTTCTTAAATAGTTTTAAGCACATAAAAAAGACTTTTAATCCAGTTCACTTTATTTGCTTCTTTGTGAAAAAACCTCCTGACACCAAATATTGCAATCAGAATGAATCCCTTAATCAACCATCCACTTCCAATGGTGTAGCCATGACTGGTAATGTTATTACAATAAAGGTAGGCATATAGATCCAGTTTGTACTAGTTTTGTGTATTCCCTATGAAATATCTAGTCATTCCAATGAAATCTACCCCCCATTGCAAGTATTTATTTATTTAGCTACCCACCTTTGAAAAATCTAAAGCTCACCTGGTGGCCACAACAGTCCACAATACTACATACGGGGGCTGACAAGTGACTTATAGCGAGGCCAAATCATGGCTTTGTCGTGTGCCTCTGTGCACCTTTTGATCCACCCCCATGATTCTGTTTTCCTTGGCAGATGCTGCCTGGTATTGGCCCCTACAGTTAAACTGGAATAACATCCTATAAGAGAATGACTAGGTGGAAGGGGGGGCGAGTCTGGTGATGGCCCATTGAGAGGGCATGCGCACCAGGACTACCACCTTCCTGCTGGGCATATGTAGTCTGCTCCAGCGGGAGCATGCCACTCGCTCAGGAGCCAAGGCAAGCTTCCAGATTGCCGGCCAGAGGGACTACAGGGGCCGCCATTACTGTCCCAAAAGAGGATTGAGGTGAGCATTATTTGAATGACAGCAGTCAGGATAGTGAGTGTGTATACACACAACTTTTTTTTAGGATGTTATTCTGATTTAAGTTTACAGTTAAACTGATACTGCAGGGAAAGATATTTGAGATATCGGGGTTTGCAGGTTCAGCCAATGGCATTCTCTTTTCCATCCCGTCCCCCAATCAGCTCAGAAAAGCAGAACAGAATTGCTGGTCCCTCCGTCCTTCCGCCCCTTCCTCTGCCTCCTACTCCGGCTCCTCCTCCTCCTGTCAGCACAGCAGAGAGCTGAATATTATGCAGCATCACTGATCCAAGGCCCACTTTTTTCAGAAGAAAACTCATGAGGTAAAACCTGCAAACCTCGATATCTCGGCCATTTCTTCTTTAATTTAAAAATGGAAAACAGTTTAGGACAGTGCCAAACGTAGCCCAATGCAATGGTGTGTAACAATTGCCTGCATTAGCACATTAACTAAAATTTCATTTATACGTCAATTTGACTCAGTGTTACCCCATTTATTATGTAATGATGTAATTAACTTTCCTTTAATATTCCTTCCTTTTTGTAATTTCACATGTTTGAGTATTAAGCCTTTTTGACCATGCTTCCACTTATAGAGGTCCCCAACATGTCCTACCATAAGGGGCCGCATCAAGCATAGAGAGACGGTCAGGGACCACACGCGACATAAAAAGATCATAGAAGCCATACAACAGGGAACAACTGGAAATGGTATAAAACTACAGCACAGTAGAGTACTTGAAAGTATCAAACCTGACAACTTAGGTCTGAGGTTAGGGATGAGCGAATCAACCCGGACAAACCCGAATTCTTTCCGAATTTCAGGAAAAATTTGATTCTGAACTAATCCGAATTTTCCCGCGATTCGATCGATCGAAGTTTTCCTTTAAACTCCATTTATTTCAATTAAAGCCAATGTAAAATGGTGGATGGACATGTCCGGACATATCCCCTGGGGCAAGTTATTATGGGAAGGTCACATGCAGCCTATCAACAGCCAGGATGCCCGGTGACGTCACAGTGCTATATAAACGGCGGCCATCTTGCTTGTGCGTATTTCAGCGTTGTATTGCGGCCAGAACGGAGCTAGCTACAGACAGGGAGAGACTAACAGACAGGCAGGGAGAGTCAGGGAGACCCACAGAGACCCACACAGTGACAGGGAGAGCCAGGGAAAGATAGGGAAAAATCATGAAGGATCCAGGCAGGGACAGCAGAGAAAGTGAAAGGGAAACTTCATTTTTTCTTATTTCATTTCATTTCATTTGCCAGGTCAGTTTAAAATTGCTTTTGTTTGTGCTGTAAAAATTCCTGGCCACTGTGCATCCCATCTTGGCAGTGGCATATTTTAACCCATCTGTTACACACAAGAATTTCTTATAACTCGATTAGTTTTAATTTTTTTTGTGTCTGCTGTAAAAACCCCAACCCACATGGGCATCTCATTTCAGCACATTTGACCCTATCTGTTACACTAAAGCAGCTTTTAAAGGCTATTTCTCATAAATATATTGCAGTTTGAATTGTTTTTGTGTGTGCTGTAAAAACACCAGGCCTCAGGGTATCCCAAACCTGCACATTTGACCTTATCTGTTACACTAAAGCAGCTTGTAAAGGCTATTTCTCAAAAATATATGGCAGTTTGAATAGTTTTTGTGTGTGCTGTAAAAACACCAGGCCGCACGGAATCCCAAACCGGCACATTTGACCCTATCTGCTACACTAAAGCAGCTTTTAAAGGCTATTTCTCATACATATATTGCAGTTTGAATTGTTTTTGTGTGTGCTGTAAAAACACCAGGCCGCAGGGTATCCCAAACCTGCACATTTGACCCTATCTGTTACACTAAAGCAGCTTTTAAAGGCTATTTCTCATAAGTATATTGCAGTTTGAATTGTTTTTGTGTGTGCTGTAAAAACACCAGGCCGCACGGTATCCTAAACCGGCACATTTGACCCTATCTGTCACACTAAAGCAGCTTTTAAAGGCCATTTCTCATAAATATATTGCAGTTTGAATTGTTTATGTGTGTGCTGTAAATAAACAGGCCTCAGGGTATCTCAAATCTGCACATTTGACCCTATCTGTTACACTAAAGCAGCTTTTAAAGGCTATTTCTCATAAATATATTGCAGTTTGAATTGTTTTTGTGTGTGCTGTAAAAACACCAGGCCGCAGGGTATCCCAAACCTGCACATTTGACCCTATCTGTTACAAGCAGCTTTTAAAGGGTTATTTCTTATAAAGATATTGCAGTTTCAATTGTTTCTGTGTCTGCTGTAAACAGCCCTACCCACAGGGCATTCCATATTGCCAATTTTCATAGTATCTGTTACAGAGAAAAATTTCCTTTATTTAGCTTCTGATTTTTAAAGTAAACACATTTTTTAAAGTGCCTATTGCGCATTTCAAATACATAAAAATGTCAGGCAGACAAGTGCCTGGATGTTCACAGAGTAGTGGCAGAGGCCAATATTCAGCAGGCCGAAGTCGCAGCAGACTAGGGTCGAGTGGCAGCAGGAGTCGCGGTGAGAGACCTGATCTGCCAGTATCTGCTACCGGTCGTGTCTCCACCAGTAACGCATCTGCCATGGTAGATTGGTTAACGCGGTCATCCACATCATCACAAGTTACATCTGACACCCCCAGTCTAAGGTCGGTAGGTTCCTCTGATACAACCCTGAGTTGGCATGGCCCGAGAGCAGTTCCGTATCCTCCCATTGCCTCTGTCCTACGCCGTTCCCTCCCCCAGCGATGTATCCTATGCTTTGGGTTTAGCTCCACTCTTTTGTGACGAGGACAATCAGACAGAGGACAGTCAGCAGCTACTGCCCAGCCAAGAAATGGAGGTGGCTTCTTTCGCTAGACAGACAAATAGTGATGTGGAGAGTGGCATGGGTGTTTTGCAAGCGTTCCAGCTACTGCACCGGACACTGTTGAGGAAACCGAGAACATCAGTGACGTGCAGCCACAACTCAATGATGATGATGATGATGAAGCCGATCGCACTTGGGAGCCGGGTGCAGAAGGGGCTTCATCATCATCATCATCAGGAGAAGAGGGGGCAGGTTGCCTCGGAGTCAGCAGCTGAGGCAGCAAGGTGTTAGCAGCATGGTTGGCAGTCAGCATGGGGGCAGAATTGTAAAGCCTGGAGCCAAACGAGGCCGGGTTAGAGCACTTGCTGCGCGGCAGGCTACCTTATCGGGAGGTAGTGGAGCAGGGGTTCCTGGAGTTGGCGACAGTAGCAGTGAATCAGTGCGGGCTGTTGGTGGGAAAATTAGCTACTCGGCAGTTTGGCAGTTTTTCCTGAAGCATCCGAAGGAGGGTAACATGGCCACATGCAAGATATGTAGGCAGAAGGTGAAGCGTGGCCAGGGCCCAAATGTTGGCACCACGGCCCTGCGTCAACATATGATGCGTCACCATAAAGGCCTGGGAGAACCGAGGCTCCGAAGAGGTGGTCCAGGCTGCTTCCTCACCGAGTGGTACGCCGCTCCCAATTTCTGCCAGCCAAGGCTCCAGCACCTCAGCCGAAGGCAGCTGTGCATCATACCCATCCTCTGTCGCTCCTCCTGATGCTCCTGCTCTTCCTCCTCCTCCTCCAAGTCATGCATCCCGCCAGCAATCCATCAGCGAAGCCATGTCCAAGAGACAGCAGTATGCGCCCACTCATCCTACGTGGAGAGTGCCAAGCCGTCATTTCTTTGCCAAGAAGGCAGTACCAGCGCTGCACAATTTTGTTGAACAGAAGGTGGCCAGTCCTTGAGCCTGTCGGTGTGTAGCAAAGTGCATGGCAGCGCCGACGTCTGGAGCTGTAACTAAGGTCAGGGACAGTACATGTTGTTTACGGCCCACTGGGTGAATGTGGTCCATTTGCAGCAGCAGCAACTTGGACAGGTCACGCCGCTTCGGCCTCCATGCTCCCTGGCCTTTGTGCCCGTGACACCGTGCGACTCGGCATCCTCATCCTCCGCCTTCTCCTCACCCTCCACTGTAGGCTCAAGTCTCAGTGCCCCTCCAGTCTACCATGTGTGCAGGGCACGGAGGTGTCACGCAGTGCTTCACATGGTTTGTCTTGGAGAACGGAGTCACACAGGGGAGGAACTGCTTAAATTTATTCATCAAGAAATCCAAACATGGCTTACTCCAAGAAAACTTAAAATGGGAACCATAGTTACCGACAATGGGAAGAACATTTTGTCTGCGCTGCGACAAGGAAGGCTGACTCATGCGCCCTGCATGGCTCACGTCTTTAATCTGGTTGTGAAGCGGTTTCTGAAGTCTTCCCCCCATCTGCAAGACATCCTAACAACTTCAAGGAAACTTTGCATGCACTTCAGCCACTCATACACCGCCAAGCACACCCTTCTTGAGCTACAGCGTCAGAACGGTAGCCCCCAACATAGTCTGATTTGCGATGTTTCCACCCGTTGGAATTCCACCCTCCATATGTTGGACAGACTATACGAACAGAGAAAAGCCATCACAGATTTCTTGATGATCCAAGCGGCTAGGGGGACTCCCCTGGGTAACTTCAATGTCAACCAGTGGCAGCTCATACATGACACCTGCCGTTTGCTCAGGCCCTTTGAGGAAGCCACTTTATTTGTGAGTCGCCAGGATTACAGGATGAACGACGTGATTCCACTGCTACATGTACCACAGCACATGTTGGAAACCATGACAGGTCAGGGCACTGGAGATGCGCCGTCTACATCTTACAGCCACATGAACCCCGTTGAAGCTGAACTGGAGGAGGAGGAGGAAGAGGAGGAGCAGTGGCACAGTGCACAGTTTAGGCTTGGAGAAATGGCTGGTTTATCTAGTCAGCTGACAGGAGAGGAGGAGCAGGAGCAGCCAGAGGAGCTAGAGGGTTGTGAGGAAGGCGAGACAGAGGACCCAGACACACCGTGGCAGTATGCAGTGGATATGGAGACAGGTAGTCCCTCCGAGTTACTTGCGCAAATGGCAGGAAGCATGCTCACGTGCTTGCGTAGTGACCCCAGAATTGTTTCCATTTGTCAGCGGGATGACTTCTGGCTCTCCACCTTATTGGACCCTCACTTCCGGCACAAAATGGGGGCATTTTTTAAACCCGCCGAGAGGGAGGACAAACTGACCTACTACAAAGACATTCTACACAGTCAGTTGGCCGATGCCTATTTGCGCCATGGTCCATACTCTCGCAGGTCTGACTCGGGGGGACCTCTGCACTCACCTTCCACTGCCATGGCTGCTGGGGGGGTTGGCAGGAGCAGCAGCAGCAGCAGCTCCATCAGCAGCAGCCTCAGTCTTCAGTCGCTAATGAGTAGCTTTCTACACCCGCATAGTGAGGCTATTCATGAGCAGCAGGAAGACCTGGAGCAGGACCTCAACCAGCAGGTCATGTCATACCTTGACATGACCATGCCAACACACTTTGAGGATTCGTTGGACTTCTGGGCAGCCAAACTTGACTTGTGGCTGCAACTAGCTGAGTTTGCCCTAGAAAAGCTGTCCTGCCCGGCAAGTAGCGTGCCATCTGAGCGGGTGTTTAGTGCGGCGGGGGCCATAGTTCCGGCGAGGAGAACTCGTCTGTCAACTAAAAATGGGGAGAGACTCACCTTTGTGAAAATGAATCAGGGATGGATCAGCCAGGATTTCCACCCACCAATGGCTGATGCATGCGACTAGATTTAGCATGGTGCCACGTTTTACACTTTCCAAATGGTGCAAAACAAATTTATGTCTTTAGGCCAATTTTTGGGCTCCTGCTGATGCCAACTTCAGGGTGTGCCTTTCAGCCAATTTTTGGGCTCCTGCTGCTGCGAACTCCAGTGTCTCTTTGAGCCAATGTTTGGGATCCTGCTGCCAACTCCAGTGTCTCTTTCAAGCAATGTTTGGGCTCCTGCTGCTGCTGCCAACTCCAGGGTGTCATTCGGCCAATTTTTGGGCTCCTGCTGCCAAATGCAGTGTCTCTTTCAAGCAATATTTGGGCTCCTGCTGCTGCCAACTCCAGTGTCTCTTTTTACACTTTCCAAATGGTGCAAAACAAATTTATGTCTTTAGGCCAATTTTTGGGCTCCTGCTGATGCCAACTTCAGGGTGTGCCTTTCAGCCAATTTTTGGGCTCCTGCTGCTGTGAACTCCAGTGTCTCTTTGAGCCAATGTTTGGGATCCTGCTGCCAACTCCAGTGTCTCTTTCAAGCAATGTTTGGGCTCCTGCTGCTGCTGCCAACTCCAGGGTGTCATTCGGCCAATTTTTGGGCTCCTGCTGCCAAATGCAGTGTCTCTTTCAAGCAATGTTTAGGCCCCTGCTGCTGCTGCTGCCAACTCCAGTGTCTCTTTGAGACAATGTTTGGGCTCCTGCTGCCAACTCCAGTGTCTCTTTCAAGCAATGTTTGGGCTCCTGCTGCTGCCAACTCCAGGGTGTCATTCGGCCAATTTTTGGGCTCCTGCTGCCAAATGCAGTGTCTCTTTCAAGCAATGTTTGGGCTCCTGCTGCTGCTGCTGCCAACTCCAGTGTCTCTTTGAGCCAATGTTTGGGCTCCTGCTGCCAACTCCAGTGTCTCTTTCAAGCAATGTTTGGGCTCCTGCTGCTGCTGTTGCTTGCAACTCCAGGGTATCATTCAGCCAATGTTTGGGCTCCTGCTGCGAACTCCAGTGTCTCTTTCAAGCAATGTTTGGGCTCCTGCTGCTGCTGCTTGCAACTCCAGTTTGTCTTTAGTCCAATGTTTGGGCTCCTGCTGCCAACTCCAGTGTCTCTTTCAAGCAATGTTTGGGCTCCTGCTCCTGCTGCTCCTGCTGCCAAATCCATTGTCTCTTTCAATCAATGTTTGGGCTCCTGCTGCTCATGCTGCCAACTCCAGTGTCTCTTTCAAGCAATGTTTGGGCTCCTGCTGCTGCTGTTGCTGATGCTTGCAACTCCAGGGTATCATTCAGCCAATGTTTGGGCTCCTGCTGCCAACTCCAGTGTCTCTTTCAAGCAATATTTGGGCTCCTGCTGCTGCTGCTGCTTGCAACTCCAGTTTGTCTTTAGTCCAATTTTTGGGCTCCTGCTGCCAACTCCAGTGTCTCTTTCAAGCAATGTTTGGGCTCCTGTTCCTGCTGCTCCTGCTGCCAAATCCAGTGTCTCTTTCAATCAATGTTTGGGCTCCTGCTGCTCATGCTGCCAACTCCAGTGTCTCTTTCAAGCAATGTTTGGGCTCCTGCTCCTGCTGCTGCCAACTCCAGGGTGTCATTCGGCCAATTTTTGGGCTCCTGCTGCCAAATCCAATGTCTCTTTCAATCAATGTTTGGGGTCCTGCTGCTCATGCTGCCAACTCCAGTGTCTCTTTCAAGCAATGTTTGGGCTCCTGCTGCTGCTGCTTGCAACTCCAGTGTGTCTTTAGTCCAATTTTTGGGATCCTGCTGCCAACTCCAGTGTCTCTTTCAAGCAATGTTTGGGCTCCTGCTGCTGCTGCTGCTTGCAACTCCAGTGTGTCTTTAGTCCAATTTTTGGGCTCCTGCTGCCAACTCCAGTGTCTCTTTCAAGCAATATTTGGGCTCCTGCTGCTGCTGCTGCTTGCAACTCCAGTTTGTCTTTAGTCCAATTTTCGGGCTCCTGCTGCCAACTCCAGTGTCTCTTTCAAGCAATGTTTGGGCTCCTGCTCCTGCTGCTCCTGCTGCCAAATCCAGTGTCTCTTTCAATCAATGTTTGGGCTCCTGCTGCTCATGCTGCCAACTCCAGTGTCTCTTTCAAGCAATGTTTGGGCTCCTGCTCCCGCTGCTGCCAACTCCAGGGTGTCATTTGGTCAATTTTTGGGCTCCTGCTGCCAAATCCAATGTCTCTTTCAATCAATGTTTGGGGTCCTGCTGCTCATGCTGCCAACTCCAGTGTCTCTTTCAAGCAATGTTTGGGCTCCTGCTGCTGCTGCTTGCAACTCCAGTGTGTCTTTAGTCCAATTTTTGGGATCCTGCTGCCAACTCCAGTGTCTCTTTCAAGCAATGTTTGGGCTCCTGCTGCTGCTTGCAACTCCAGTGTGTCTTTAGTCCAATTTTTGGGCTCCTGCTGCCAACTCCAGTGTCTCTTTCAAGCAATGCTTGGGCTCCTGCTGCTGCTGCTTGCTACTCCACGGTGTCATCCAGCCAATTTTTGGCCTCCTGCTGCTGCCAACTCCAGTGTCTCTTTGAGCCAATGTTTCGGCTCCTGCTGCCAACTCCAGTGTCTCTTTCAAGCAATGTTTGGGCTCCTGCTGCTGCTGCCAACTCCAGGGTGTCATTCGGCCAATTTTTGGGCTCCTGCTGCCAAATGCAGTGTTTCTTTCAAGCAATGTTTGGGCTCCTGCTGCTGCCAACTCCAGTGTGTCTTTCAAGCAATGTTTGGGCTCCTACTGCTGCTGCTTGCAACTCCAGGGTGTCATTCAGCCAATTTTTGGCCTCCTGCTATTGCCAACTCCAGCGTCTCTTTGAGCCAATGTTTGGGCTCCTGCTGCTCCTGCTGCCAACTTCAGTGTCTCTTTCAAGCAATGTTTGGGCTGCTGCTTGCAACTCCAGGTTGTGTCTTTCAAGCAATTTTTTGGCTCCTGCTGCTGCTGCTGCCAACTCCAGTGTCTCTTTCAGCCAATGTTTGGGCTCCTGCTGCTGCCAACTCCAGTGTGTCTTTAGACCAATTTTTGGGCTCCTGCTGCCAACTCCAGTGTCTCTTTCCACCAATGTTTGGGCTCCTGCTGCTGCTGGCAACTCCAGTGTCTCTTTCAGCCAATTTTTGGGCTCCTGCTGCCAACTCCAGTGTGTGTCTTCAGGCCAATTATTGGGCTCCTACTGCCAACTCCAGGATGTCTTTAAGCCAATATTTGGGCTCCTGCTGCTGCCAGCTCCAGGGTATGTTTTTCAGGCAATATAGGGGCTCCTCATTGTGATGCCACCTCAACCCTCTGCAATTGTGCCGCTCTGCAATTCTAATAGCGATGCCTCTGATCTGCATGTCATAATTATTTACAGAATTTTATTTTCTAACCCAGCACGGATCCTATGCATGTAACAGCAAGGAAGAATGGTTTACAACCCTATTGAGGGCCTAGGAAGCTCAGAAATAGCCATTTTTAAAGTGGACCAACACCCATGGCTGATCGGCCCGGGAATCTATAAGAGCCTATAGAGTCTATAAGAGCCGGTCAGCTCCCTCCCCACGGTGCATGCGAAATCGGGATGCCCCGCTGTGTGAAACCCCCCCGGACGCCCACAAACCTTACCTTCTACCGTTCCAACTGCGCATGCGCGGGCCGCCGCCGCCGCGCGTCCCTCTAGCAGTGCGCGCACCCGCGCCGGCCGTTTGTGAATGCCCGGCGCGGGCGCGCTCCCTGTAAGAGGGACGCGCGAGAGGCAGCGGCGGACTCAGCTTGTCGTCGCTTGTCCGCTGGAGGTGAGGTAAGTTTTTTGGGGCTTTCTGGGGGGTTTCACACCCAATCGGGGTGTCCCGGAGAAGTGGACCAACACCCAGGATAGTGAAAATCCTGGGTGTTGGTCCACTTTAAGAGCGATTCGTCGCGAATAAATTGGGGTCGAAACGAATTTTTGACGGAAAATTCGGCGAATCAGCCGATTCAAATTTTTCAAAAGTTCACTCATCTCTATCTGAGGTCAATGGCAGAATTGAAACCAGTGTGGCACTGGAAACTGCATATTCTTCCACCTGCCTGACTCTACGTGTTACCCTCTTGCCTAACAGTGCGCTAGATCTATGCTAGTGTTCTCGACTTCCAGGCAACTGGCAAGCCACACAATAGGGGTCTGAGGGTCACATGTGGCCCCGAAGCTACAGGTTGGGGACCCCTGACTAATATTATCTAAATATGTTTGTAACCAGATGTTGTCATTTTTAAATATATGAAAGACCATAAGGTATTTTCTGACACATATGGTTTTTCATTAGAGATAGTGACCAGTTCACAGTATGTTATGTTTACATTCACCCTCTGTCTTCTATCATTTAGAGAGTTATTTACTCACATACACACATTTTCCCCCCAGTTTTTTTTAACGGGATTGCAGGTTTACAGCGTAAGGCCCTAAAATTATTAAGACCTTCCAACTACCTCTTACTATTTACTTGATGCCAATGTGCTCCATGACTGCTGAGCCTAATCTGCAATACGTTAAGTGCCATAGCAATACCCTGTTAGATGATCTCAGTGACAGATTGTTCTTTTGGTTCCCCTAATGTAGTAGGTTAAAACATATGTCTGAAAGGTACAGTTTCTGGTTACCTAGAATCAAGAGGCATAATCGAAACCATGATGACTAAAAAAACTCTAAGCAACTCATTAAAAGATAATTGAAAGCACATTCAGAAAATGTTTACAGGAACATTTCGAAGTGGCTAAATATACATTGGACTCCTGAAGTCAGTAAAGCAAATAAATGTATAGGTACCTAATGTCTCTTGTTACAGATCTTCTCATTTTCAGTCATCTTCTTCTTCATGTAAGGAGCATGATGGATAGGAAGAAATCTTTTCCAGAGATTAAGGCACCTGAGTAGAAGCAGCTCTGGAATGAGAAAATACCATTTTGTGAGTACTCACCTGTAAAATGGGTATTACGAGTATGTCACACACCCCGCTTCCAACATTCATGACAGAGGGCGATCTTGCAGAGATGACATGAGAAAAAGGAGCCCACTATTCCTCAGTCTTTTAAAAAAGCAGTGAAGAACCAGGAAGAGCAAATTATATAGTGAAAAATAATAAGAAACACCATATACAGGATCCCAGAACAAAAAAGGGCGGGGGAAGCGGGGAGTGTGACATACTCGTAATACCCATTTTACAGGTGAGTACTCACAAAATGGTATTATTCCTTGTATGTCACACACCCCGCTTCCAACATTCATGACACTTGGGACATCCAATAGCAGTGTCTATAATGGGCGGGGATCCCACAAGGAAAATAAGGCATAACTTAAATTACTGCAGCTTGCAGAACCTTGCGACCAAAAGCAGCAACCGCTGAGGCCCGCACATCAACCTTGTAATACTTAGAAAAAGTGTGAACCGAAAACCAAGTAGCAGCCTTGCAAACTTGTTCAACAGAAGCCTGGTGCTGAAAAGCCCAGGACGCACCAACAGCACGAGTAGAATAAGCAGTAACACGAAAAGGGGGAACCTTCCCCTTAGCAGAATAGGCCCCAACAATGGCCTGACGAATCCATTTACTAAGGCCCAGAAGGCACAACACAACGAACAACATCCAAAGAATGTAAAACCCTTTTCTTGTTATTACTAGGATTAGGGCAGAATGAGGGGAGAACTATATCCTGATTTAAGTGGAAGGCAGACACCACTTTAGGAAGAAAATCTGGTTTAAAACGGAAAACCACCTTATCCTGATGCCTCTCATAGTAAGGAGCCTGTATTGACAGGGCCGCCAATTCAGAAACCCGACGGACAGAGGTAATAGCAACCAAAAAGGCAACTTTCTGAGTGAGAATATGAAGAGGAACCTCCTGTAAAGGTTCAAAAGGAGCCGCCTGCATAGCAGAGAGCACCAGATTAAGATCCCAAACTGGAAGTAGGAGATTTCTAGGAGGCCGCACATGCGTGACCCCCTGGAAAAAAATCTTAACCAAAGGGTGAAGAGCAAATGACCTTTGAAAGAAAATAGCCAAAGCAGAAACCTGCCCTTTCAAAGTACTAATCTGGAAGCCCAAATCCAGACCCCGTTGCAGAAACTCCAAAATCCTAGGGATAGAATATACCCTGCAAGGTAGGGATCTAGACTCACACCAGTCAATATAGGACCTCCAAGTCCTGTAATAAACCACAGAGAAAGGCTTCTTTCTAGCTCTAACAGGAGTCAGAATGACAGTATCAGAAAGGCCTTCCTCCTTCAAGATGGGGATTTCAGCAGCCACGCCGTCAAAGCCAGTGTTGGTAAATTGGGGTAACAAAGTTGACCCCGAGTTTAAGAGATCTGGAAGAAGAGGCAGAGGCAACAGATCCTCTGCCAGCCTTGTGACCTCTGCGAACCACAGGCGTCTTGGCCACTTTGGAGCCACCAGAATTGCTGGTGCCCCTTCCAGAACCAACTTGCGCACCACCTTGCTTATCATGGAGAATGGGGGAAAAGGATACAGGAACCCCAGATCCTTTCTAGGCAAGAGACATGGCATCCACTGCCACTGTCAGAGGATCCTGGGATAGAGACACAAAGGCTGGAAGCTTGTGGTTGTGGCGAGACGCAAACAGTTCCAACCGCGGTGTCCCCCACTTGTGACAAAGGAACTGAAAGACCTCGGGGTTGAGAGACCATTCTCCCTGGCGAGCGCATGCTCTGCTCAGGGAGTCTGCCTCCACCTTCTCTATCCCCGGAATGTAAACTGCGGCTATGCAGGGAACATTGATCTCTGCCCACTGAAGGATCAGAGACGCTTCCCGGAGGGCACCTCAATTGCGAGTCTCTCCCTGGTGATTGATGTATGCAACTGCTGTTCGGTTGTCTGACCGAATCTGAACCGGCAAACCCCGCAAGAGATGAGTCAGTCGGAGCAGCACAAGACGAATGGCCCGAAGTTCCAATAAATTGATTGGGAAATGAGCCCCCAGAGGCCCCCACAACCCCTGAAACCGGTGTCTCCTCCAGATGCCCCCTCCAGCCCGTAAGGCTGGCATCTGTGGTGACCAACTCCCAACAAGGGGTCAGAAATTATTTGCCGTCCCTGAGATTGCTCGAAATCAGCCACCTCTGGAGGGACAGCAGGACGAGGTGAGACAACAGACAAGTCCAATTCAAAGACAATGGGCGCTTGTCCCAAAAGGAACCGCTTCGAGCGTGGCCACCATAACCCCACTAATCTCATCCCCAAGCGGATAGGCTGATGAGGATTGGAGAGGAACAGATGAATTAAATCCTGAATCAGAACAATCTTGGACTGAGGAAGAAATACCCTGGCCTAAAGGGTAGCCAGAATCAAGCCCAGAAAGGGAATCTCCCTTACGGGACAAAGAGAGGATTTGGCATGGTTTATCACCCAACCAAACCTCTCTAGTGTAGTCACCACTGTTCTGGTGTCCAGTTCCGTCTGATTGAAAGATGGAACCTTTGGTAAGCGGCAAAAATAGGAATGTGCAGATAAGCATCCTTGATGTCTATGGACGTCATAAAGTCCCCCTGGCGGAGAGCGTCGATCGTTGAACGCAACAACATGCGGAACCTTCGGAAACGCATAAACTGATTGAGCCGTCTCAAATCTAGAATAGGCCAAACAGAGCCGTCCTTTTTTGGGAACCGTAAATAGGTTGGAGTAAAACCCCAGACCTCTTTCCGCTGGAGGAACCTGGCGGATAACATCCATGTTTAAAAAGTTCGCCACAGCTGCCCGGAGCCCCTGTGCGATCACTGGATCTGCGCGCATCCGAGACCTGAAAAATCTGGGAGGAGGCCGAACCTCGAAGTCCAGCTTGTAACCGGAGGACACAACTTCCAGAATCCATCTGTCTGATACCTCTTGACCCAAGCCTGGAAAAAAGAATCGCAGCCGTCCCCCCACCCGTATGGGTGAGGGCGCCTCCTCATTGCTGGGCAGGCTTGGAAGTGGACTTGGGCTTAGATCCCAACTCTGACCTGGACGGCCACGTCCTCTTCCTCTGTTCCATGCAGTCCCCCTTGGGGCTGAAAAGGGCCGATCCTCTGCCCATTCTGGAACCAGGAAAGGAAGGGTCAAAAGGAAGCCGATCCCCGCAAGGAACGACGTTGCTTCTTACGCTGAGGCAATTTGCCTCCTTTAATGACAGAATCCAACTTCTCACCAAAGAGGCGTAATCCCCCAAAGGGAATCGCTGTAAGCGACTTCTTTGCCACCGTGTCAGCCGCCCACTGGCGTAGCCAAATAGACCACCGAATCGCAGCAAGCAATGCAGAAGTTCTGCTACACAAGACCATGGAGTCATCTAAAGCAGAAAGTACAAAAGACACAAATAAATCACATCGCTTGAGAGCGGAAAACTCATCAGAGGCTGGATCAAGCCCTGAGGTATTCAATAGGTCTCTAATAACAGACCTAATAGCGACTGCCATAAGTGCCGAGGCACCCACAGGCCGCAAGGCCGAGCCAACGCTAGCAAACGCATGGCAAGCCATTTGCTCAATACGTTTGTCCTCCCCATCCTTTAAGGGAAGTAGATTCCGGAGAATGCAAAACAGAGGAATTGGACAAACTGAGCACAGGTGAATCCACCACAGGGGGGGATGACCAACGCTTACAGTGTCTGCAGGAAAGGGTTTTTTTTTTTTCTTTAGATCCCAGCCCAAAGGAATGCCAGGAAGCCGCGCTGGCTTTTCCCATTCCTTAAGAATGATATCTTCAAAATGTTTCAGATAAGAAAATTCAAAACGAGGCTTGGAGGCTCCAAAGAACTCCCCTTTCTGAGGAGGGACTGCTTCTGGAAAATCGATAGCCAAGACCTCATATAATTGAGCAAGAGCTTTAGGGGTGTCAAAATTCTCCCCTTCACCCTGTTCAGCGTCAATACCCACAATTGCTGAACATCTGAAACATCAGATTCTTCAAAGAATTCTCCTTCTTCAAACGGAGAACAAAAAATGCTCGCTACAATCAAGCTCATTTGCCTCAACGGCCAGAGCTAAATTAGCCGAGGCCCTCTTGGCCACAGAGCTAGACATTTATTTTTTCAATGTGAGCCAATCAGGCACATACATCAGAAAGCGACTCTCTACCCATGACAATATCACTGGGGGTATGAACAAGACAAGGCGGTGTGGGGGAAGAGGCAGTAGCCACCTACCCTGAGGCTTGGGCCCCTTACTGCTGCATTATAACCAATTGAACACAAGATACACAAAAAAAATGCATTATCCCCAACAAGGGATAACCCACATCACAAACACTGCCGAGTCTGTCCCGCAGGTACTGAAAAGCCAGTGTCCTGAGATGCCTCCATATGGTGTTTATTAAAATACTTAATCTTTTTATAGTCGCCAAGAATATGGGATTTTTACAGCCGAAGCTACCCGGGATGCCCCTTAATAGTCCCTAGGAGGGAGGATTTTAAACAAGGACCAGGAGAAACCCCTATTAAGAGAGTTTCCCCATGGAAGATAGAGAAAACACAATGAGCCTTATGCATATGCAAGAAAGAAATGACAGTAAATAAAAAAGATTTCCCTTTAGTATAACTAAAGGGTACTCACAGTGACCACAACGGCCCAGCGACAGCCCTGCGACCAATCGATATAAGAAAAGCCCAGCAGCGGCACCAACGCAGCAGCCAGGACCAGTGGAGGCCAGCACAAGAACAGGAACCAGCAAACCACATGTCAAACAGGAAGAGGAAGCGGAAATGCGACGCCGCCCACCACCTAGCACTGCTCAGAGAGCAGAGGGCGGGTCAGCCAAAGACAATAGCATGACATCATAGAACGGGGCCGAACGAAAAAAAGACCCAAAACAGGTATGTCACTTTCTTATCTTTCCCTAATCTAATCCCTAAATAAAGATTCCCCCCCCCCCTTTTTACCCCAGCAGGGTCCAGGAGGGCCAAAAGGGGGGAAAACAATAAGCACCCAATAGGCACAAGGAGATTTAAAGGGACGGGGCATCCCATGCCTGGGGACACCAACCCGGATTCCGCCTACCCCTTATTTGAGGTCTCACGGAGGGAGCAAGCTCCCATATACACCCAAGGGTGTATCTACCTTTGCCCGAGCCCATCAGCCAAGGCTGGGAGGCATAACATACATATCACAATACAAACATGTGGCTTCAGGCAGAAATAGAAAAAGGCCGGGCATAACCTGGCTACCTGCAAGGAGGAGAGAGTCATCTTCTGACTTGCTTCGCCGACTGCAGAGACGAAAAGACTGAGGAATAGTGGGAGGTCCAGGTTATTTATGGAGGGGCTCCTTTTTCTCATGTCATCTCTGAAAGATCGCCCTCTACAGGTCGGTATCCCAAGTGTCATGAATGTTGGAAGCGGGGTGAGTGACATACTAGCAATATGGGCAGGCTGATTCATCACTAACGCCAGGTAGCGACAGATGAGCGTCTGTAGCAGGCATTTCTGAGCGCCCGATAGAAGTCGCTGTGCTCGGCCATGGGTCGCTAGTTCAGAGCGACTCAGTCGCTGTGCAGTAATGATGAATACATTGTGAGGAGTCGCTATTTCACCAGTACAGCGCTGTATGGGAGCGCATGTTAGCGACTGGTCAGTGCGACCGACTCACAACATAATCATTAAAAAAACAACCTCACAAAACTCCGGAGCTGAAAAATGCTTCTCTGAAGCCCAGAGCGCCGGAGGCTGTTTGAATAAAATCTTTTTTAGCATGTATCCACCAGTAACAAAGCGAAAACATAAGGAATTACATTGTTATTACATTGTAATGAACACATTAATGCCAGACCTGTAATGTCAATTCTGCATACATTTTTAAAATATGCAAAACATTTGAAAAAATGGCTTTTTCTAGGCCAGAAGAGGTCATAACATTATTTGAGCTTTTTTAAAAATAAAAAAGAATCAAAAACCATGTTTAAAGAAAAATAAAAGAACGTCCATTGAAATGTATAGGAGAGCGATAGGTAGCGAGAGGTCATACCTGTCGCTCTGCAAGGCTGAACGCCGGCGCTGTTCGTTGAGGCTGGGATAATGATGAATCGGACGCTACATGGCATTATCCCAGTCGCTCACAGATTCTGCTTGATAAATGTGTAATTGCGTGCTGTGTCCGGCGTTCACCTGTCGCAACCTCTCATTTACAAGGCACTACCTGATGCTATCCCTTCATGAATAAGGGCCTAAGTATATATACCGTAGATCATTTAGTGACTGCAGTAGTTCTTTAAAGTGGAACAAAACCCTGAGCCGTGGGCCCTGGAATCTAAGCGTCCTTCTCCTGCTATATGAAATCCTTCAGATTGCCCATGATAATTCACCTCTTCCCGGTCCAACGGCGCATGTGCAGGCTCTCTTCCAGTCAGAGCTCTGATTGTTTTCAATGGGGGCACAAGGGGCCATATCCGCTGCATCTTCGGACTGGGTGCACACTCCTGTCCCAGCTATTCAGTTAGCCACTTGCACTCCCCATTGAAGCAAAGCAGAGCCATTTGCTGAATGGCATAGTCACGGCTCTGTTTGAACCAGAGCCCTGCATGCGCCACTGGACCTGAAAGAAGGCCTGATGACTATCCTTCTGAACTGTATTAAGCACTTCAGGATGAATTAATCCCTCATCTACTTAGATACTATAACGAAATCAGGAAAGATAATGCTTTCTCGATCAATGCCAATTGAGCTAAATCATTTTGATTCTAAAAAGGGGAAAGATTTAAATATTTAAAGTGTGGCAATTTTCGTCCAATTTCTCTAATTAATTGCGATTTGAAGATTTATGCCAAAGTTCATGCATACAGGTTGGAATCTGCCCTCCCTGTACTAATTTCCCCTCAACAAGCATTATGTATGCAGGGGAGGGGTACTAGGCACAATTTTGCCATAGCTACTAGTGTGGCGAAGCATCTGAACACATATAAGGGGGAAGGAGCCTTAGTGACATTAAATGCCAAAAAGTCTTTCGATATGGCAGCCATCTTGCTGAATTTTGGTTTTGGAGAAACCTTTGTCAATAAAATGATGGCACTCTATTGTAATCAATCCACACGTATTGAAATAAATAAATCTAAAACCAACAGAGTTAATATTTACAATGGTACTCAACAAGGATGTCCATTTCTTCTCTGCTCTTTAAACTCCATCTTGAAGTTCTTCGCCAGCAGATAGCTGCGTCAGACTTAATTAAAGGTGTTAATCTTAATAACTGTACAATAAAAGTGTTGGCCTATGTAGACGACATCAATACGTCGTCATCTAACGGATACATATGACTCATTAACCTTAAGATAAATTCAGCTAAATCATTCATAGTGCCTTTTCGCTAGGACTATACTAAGCTAGAGAAACTTTGCCATTTTGCTGAGATGATGATTCTGTGCCTAGGGGTAAAAATCCGAGCAAAACCAGAGGCTATATTTTCGTATAACTTTCCTCCCTTTCTGGAACAGAAAGAAAAAACTACTGGAAGGGAAATCTATTAACCTAAATCTGTACGGTAGAATTTCCTTCATTAAAATGTCAATTCTTCCCAATTTTATTTTTTATTGAAAATCTCCTGATTAAAAGAAGAGAACCCAATTTTTACTTCAAGATCTTACATTCCACTATGACTAGGTTTTACTGAAATGGTAAAAGACCCAGAATTTAGAATAATAAACCATGCCATCCTATTAAATATGGTGGCCTGGGAGCAACACACTTAAACCATTATCACCTCTAAACCTTAATCTACAGAGTATTAAACTGGTAGCAATACCCTCATAATCTATGGGTAGGAGCAGAAACCACCCCTAATCCAATAATCCGCAATATCATAACAAGCTTTCAAAATCTTTGAAAAGCAAACATATATCGCAAAATCCAGACTATATGATCACTATCGAAGATAATCCTAATATACCACTGTGGAGCAGACTATGCAGAATAATAAAACCCTTCCCTTCCTGGGGTCAGAATTTATAATCTCCTATTATCAGAGGGAAGGTTTGACCCTCAAAAGATTATGACACAGTTCAAAAGCTATATTAATGCCTTTAAATTTACCCCTTTATTCAATTCAATCAATCTAAATTTGAAGGCATCTTTTGTAAAACTCTTCATATTTTAAGTTGGGGCAGGTTTACCATATTGCTGATTTGATGTATTGATTATATAGAAAAAGTGAAATAGACCTCCGATGCAAACTGCATGAAAACACCTAGGAATATATCTGGCAACAATTTTAAACATATAAGTGCACTCCAACAGGAAATGGTTAGTATGCCAAAATAGTACATTTATTAAAGAATAAGCTATTGTGTATGGACCAAACCATGTGACACACAGGTTTGTCTAACAAACAGTATTCAAGCTAAATATAGCTAAGTTATGTCAAGGTTAGTGGGATATACTACCCTTGTATTATGCAATCCACCGGCAAACACAACATGATATGCATGTGAAGTTCCACTTTCTGATGGATCTTCAAGAGCAGGGACCTCTTGAATTACTCTATTGCCCTACTGAGGATATGACAGCAGATATCCTTACCAAGCCCCTGACCGCTGAAAGACACTTGAGGCTTACAAGGAAGATAGGTTTCATAGACGGGCAGGCTGATTCATCACTAACGCCAGGTAGCGACAGATGAGCGTCTGTAGCAGGCATTTTCAGAGCGCCCACTAGTAGTCACTGTGCTCAGCAGTGGGTCGCCAGTTCATAGCAACTCAGTCGCTGTTCAGTAATGTTGAATACATTGTGAGGAGTCGCTATTTGACCAGTACAGCGCTGTATGGGAGGGCATGGTAGCGACTGCTCATAGCGACCGACTCACACCATATTCAGCAAAAAAACAGCCTCACAAATCTCTGGCGCTGAAAAATGCTTGTTTGAAGCCCAGAGCGCAGGAAGCGGTGTGTTTAAAGTCTGTTTTTCAGCATCTATCCACAAGTAACAAAGCGAAAACATATGGAATTACATTGTAGCAACATTGTAACATGAACACTTTAATAGCAGACCTGTAATGTCATTTCTGAAGTAATATATAAAAAATGACAAAATTGTTAAAAAAACTGCTTTTTCAATGCCAGAAGAGGTCACAGAATTTTGAAAAAAAAAAAACAAAAAACAAATACCCCGTTTAAAGAGAAGAAAAGATTCGTCCATTGAAAATGTATGGGAGAGCGACAGGTAGCGAGAGGTCATACCTGGCGCTGTGCAAGGCTGAACGCCGGCGCTGTTCGCTGAGGCTGTGAAAATGATGAATCAGACGCTACATGGCGCTATCCCAGCCGCTAAACAGATTCTGCTTTATAAAAGTGTAATTGCGTGTCGTGTAATTGCGTTGCGTGTCGTGTCCGGCATTCACCAGTCGCTACCTCTCATTTACCAGCCACTACCTGACGCTATCCCTTCTTAAATAAGGGCCTAAGCCTCAGTTGAGAAGGGGTGTTGGATATACAACAGAATTAGCTTAGTATTATGCTGGGATGACTTTTGCTAGATTAATACAGTTTAGAGTTATGACTCTAGATGGCACTGTTACCAATGCATTATTATAGTTTCTCTACTCTCTACTCTTACTGATGTGTTGCATTTCCTGTGCATTCAGTTGCCCTATGATACTTTTTTCCTATGTTATGCACCATGTAAGGTGACATTCTCTTATTGCATTCATGTTCCAGTAAAGCCAGTACCACTGACCAGTATACCACTAAAGTCTATCTGGATTATGACCACGCTGCACCCAGCACTCACATTTTGCAACATTATTATGGGCAACCTAGGGATTTCACACAGCCGAACATCCAAAAAGAGGATTCCCCCGGGCAGGGGCGCTATCTGGGTGGGAGGCAGAAAAAATAGGCTCATGGGACATGGCCCAGAAACCCAAATAGCAGGAGCACCAATTCAATCAATTAAAATGAACTACCATTTATTGAAAATCACATGAATCCAAACAATAACATAACACACAGAACACAATACAAACACATTAAAATTACTGTGTATCCCCAAAATTCATCCAGTGCTGTATACACAGCAACAAATATCTGGGTAACTCCTAAACTATAAATACGTGTAAAGAAAACCTGAAACTACTAAATTTGTGCCGGCACATAAAACACCCACCTCCTCTGCCCCACAAAGGGGGAAAAAAGTAAGAGAGGAGGGGGGAGCCTCCAACTAACTATTAGAATATAATAAAGTGACAGTGCATTTTAATCATAGCAGCATAACAACCATACATTTCATATAGACTCACAAACAATTACACAATTAATCAATACATAAACAATGACCTATAATAACCGTGAGTGTATGTACATATATAAAGGAAAATATATACAGTGTTTCCCCAAGGACAATGTTTCAAAGCAGTGCCCAAGGCATATAGGCAGTGCTTTGAAGCAGTGCTCAAAAACCAAGTGTGCAATAATACTGGTCATGAATACAAACACCAATTGCAAAAAACATTTCAAAGTGGACCCACACAATAACAAAAGCAAATAAGGAGGCAAGGTATAGTACTTAGCCAGACAACAGGGTATATCACGTAAGATAAGGAGTGGGGGATGCACAGCAGGGACACCTTCGAACGCGGCCGCCCGTGCCGCTTCGCTGGGTGAAGATAATCAAACTAAAAACCCCCACTTAAATACCTGGAATGCATGGAAGCAGTTCGCGCCATCTAACAGGTGCTAATGGAACGCATCTGCGTCCCAGCACCATCCGGCTCGGCGGAAATGACATCAGATTGGACCGGAAGTGGCAGCTATGATTAGCCAAACCATTAGGTAGAACTGTCAATCTTTAACACGGAGGGGGCGGGTCTATGTTATAACGGGCCAGAGTCAGCCCGAGACTTCAAAATCGCGCTAAACACTCCATAATAAGGCTACTTCAGATATTCCAGTATAAATAAAGAAAACGAGCATATACTACCATGGGATGCGTCCCACCCGGGCGGCAGAACCCCACCCACCCATCCCGCGAGCGCCCACACCCCGGCCGAACAGAGCAAAGGTTGCACTCAGCCCGGGTGTCAGCGTGCGCGAGAGGGTGCACAGGGCGCCCCACACCGAAGGGCGCAAACCGTGTATCCATTTAAAAACTGCATCCATATCCAGGCAAAAGTGGGAACAACATATCTAGATCCATGTCAGTAACTACATATATATCAAAATTGCAAATGTGGACAGATATCAAAAGATTTCCTTTCAATAAATTAACAGCCTCAACCTAGTTTAACCTTACTCTATCAAATAGTTCCCTATTGGCTAATTATCTAAATCCCTATCATGTGCCGTCCATACGGCAAATAGCAAATATTCATGCATCAGCAATGTAAGTACTGGGTGGGAGGGGCGGTGTGGTGTACCAGGCCCAGGCTCTGGCGGGGCCCAGACTCACCCCACCCCGATGGCGACAAAGTTCTGGGCCCTGCCTGCTGTTACCATGGTATATGCAGCCACACGTTTACTGAGAACAAAAACAAATCTTACTAGTACAACCCGCTGCCCGGTGCCCAACCCCCGCATCCCATCCCTTGTCACCAGGCAATAGTTGCCAGCAGCTGCAAGGTGCTCTCTCTGTCGGCTCCAGCATGCGCCACTGGCCCTGCCCACAGCCTGCTTCTCTCTTTAGAGTATGAGGTCGGCATGTGGAGCAGTTGTGGCACAGAAAGGTAATGCTTTTTTTTTTATTTCTTGAATTACTAGAGCCTTGGGTTGGGGGAGTGCGGACAGTGGAAAATTAATTGGGATGTGCGGGGGAAAGGATTGCCAAACTTAGGCGGGCCAGGAGGTCAGGGGGGCTCCATCATTGTTGCTCCTTAACCTTATTTTGCTCCCTTGGCATCACAATTTGCACAATTTGACATCCTTTTTCTGGCTGTGCGCAGCCACACTTGCCATAACTGAATGGCTGTGTGTGGCCGCACACACAAAGGATGCAAATGATGCACATACCACCGTGCAGCTGGGATTTCATTTAGTTTCTCCAGCCACACATTAATACGTGCAGATGGAAACGCTGATTGTAAGAGCTGCACCTGCATTTTATGCTTGAGGAAAATTAAGAACAACAGGCCATCTGTAGGTTTTCACAGAGTAGGGCACCTCAAACTCAAGTGCCCCCTGAGGGGACGCACCAAAATCCGGGATAGTGAAAATCCCAGGTTTTGGTCCACTGTGTCCGAGTTGAGTTAAAGCAGAACAAAACCTGCTTTAACTCAACTCCGAGCCCTCTGCTGAAGCCTGCAGAGCCATGGAGGGGGGGGGGGGGGATCGGAGGCCCCTCCTGGGTGAAGAGGAGACACGACGGGAGGTGAGTAAATGTTAAGTTTTTTTTTTTTACTAGAGAGTGTCAGCGACGACAGAAGAGGGCTGGCTGACAGGTTAAAGTCAGCTACGCAAGTCTCACGTAGATGACACAGAGGGGTTCAAGGCCAATTTGGAGGTAACATAGGGGCGACTGCCCTACACAAAATGGGGTAGGGAAAGTACTCAAAACATTAACAGAAAACAAAAAAAAAATTGAAATACATACATAAATAAATTAAAAATAAAATGCAAAAGGTCCAGGGGTGGAGGAGGCAGAGTAGGTGGATGTGGCAGTGTAGGTGAAAGAGGCAGTGAAGAGGGAGGAGTTTGTCAACACAATCCTGGTTCATCTTAAGGAATGCAAGAAAATCCACGTTGACTGTGGATAGGCAGATCCTCCTGTCGGTGATGACACCCCTGCGGTGCTGAACACACGTTCTGATAGGACACTTGCCGCAGTGTAGGCCAGCACCTCCAAGGCATAGTGGGCAAGCTCTGCCTACATGTCTAATTTAGTAACCCAGAAATTAAACAGGAAGGACCCATTGCTCAATACCAGGAGACACGTCCATAGATATTCCTCCAACATGCGAGTCAAAGTCTGCCTCGTGATACTACAGGCCATATCAGATGGTGGTGGATGTGGCAGACAATGAAGGTGTTCCACATTGTGGCCATGCTCACCCTCCCTTGTGCCCCTGCCGCATTGGCGACTTGGTCCTCCTCCTCGGCTGGCTTTGTCAAATTTAGCTGGGACCTCCTCCAATAGTACGTCAACCAGAGTGCGTTTGTACTCCCTCATCTTTCTATCCTGCTCCAGTTGTTGAATCAAGGACGTGATGTTATCCTTCTAGCAAGGATCCAGCAGGGTGGCCATCCAGTAATTGGTACTGGTGATATCCGGGCAACTATGTAGTCATTCCGCAGGCACTGCAGCATGTAGTGACTCATGTGAGACAGGTTTCCCAGGTCAAGGAGAATGTTTTCAGTTTCATGTGTCTCCTCCTACTCTTCCTCCCTCCAGTCACACTGCTGGGTGCCACCCTGGTGTGAGAGAAAGTCCTTCTCCTCCCCCTTCAAATCCTCTTATCTTCCAAAACTGTCCACTGGCTGGAGAGTGGAGTACCTGGCCCAGCAAACCACCCTGTGACCCATGTGTGCACTCACCTGACACCTGGGAAAATGGACCTTCCCCTTCTTCTTTCTTTAGTGCCACCATCACATCTTCCGTCATAGAATAAATGTTTTTTTTTCTAGAAGGCAAAGGATGGGGATGGTAGTGCTGATGAGTGTTATCAGCACCATAATAATGACCTACTGGAAGCACTGCAGCATGGCACAAATGTCCCTCATGGAGACCCACTCATTGGTGGTGAAGTGCTGTTGGTCTGCACTTCGACTCACTCTGCCATTTGGAGCTGGAACTCCCCTATTGCCTGCTGGTGCTCACACACCCTTTCCAGCATATACCAAGTGGAATTCCACCTGGTTGGCAAGTCACATATGGGTCAGTGGGTGAGAAGTCCAAAGTTCCTTGGCAGTGTAGAGAGACGAGCAGCAGCAGGTTGGGAACGCCAATGTGTGCGTATGTCGCACACTTTAGGCAGCCGCTCCGGCATCTCTGGATAATGAGCCAGGAAGCCCTCAGCACCAAGTTGAGCACATGAACCAGGCAAGGGATGTCAGTCAATCCAGCTCAGCTCCAGGCTGCTACAAGGTTAAGCCCATTGCCACACACCACCTCATTGGGCTTCAGGTGCAGCAGCAGAAACCACTCATCTGTATGCTTTTGGGTGTCGGTCCACAGCTCCTGGGCAGTGTGGGGCCTTTCACTAAGACAGGTACATTTTAGCATTGCATGCTGCTGTTTACCCATGGCTGTGCACAAATTGGTGGTGTAGGGGCTGTGCTGACTGCATGAGGAGGAAGCAGAGTAGAAGGAGGCAACAGGAGGCACCGATCCTGGGTGTTGGGAAGGATATGCGCCAAAGTGCTTCCCGCCTCAGTCCCAGCCGCCACTACATTGACCCAGTGAGCAGTTAGGAGATGTAGTGTCCCTATCCATGCTTACTTGTCCACATATTAGTAGTGATGTGGACACTGCAACTAACAGCATTAAACAGTGCACACCTTATTTTCTCTACAACCTGTTGGTGCAGGGCAGAGATGGTCTGGTAAGAAAAGTAGTGACAGCTGGGAATGGTGCATTGTGGGATGGCCTTGCTGATTTTTAGGGGGGTGAGGTGGAGGGCTTAGCACTTTCCGCAGAATTGAAGTGGGTGGAAGACAATCCAATGGAATTGGTAGCTCTGCGTGCCATATAATCCACGACTGCCTCAAATTGTTCTGGCCTCACCACTCACTGACAGCGCTACTGGGGGCCTACAAAAAGATGCTGCAAACTCTGGTGCCTGCTTGCACCAGAGGAAGGTGTAGCAGGCATAGATGAAACATGTCCTCTCCCTGCAGGACCAGCATCATCACCACCACCAGCAGCAGTAGCAGCACCACGGCCACATCAATGTCCCTTATTTGCTGCTTTCTGCATTGTTGGACACAGTGTAATGGCAACTTGCCCCAGGAAATACAATTAAAAGCAAGAAATATCAAATGTGGTATACAATACCCACTAACTGTAGAATGTAAGTCAAATGTGGTATGCAATTCTCAGTAACTGTAGGGTGTAGATCAAACGTAGTATAAAATCCCCACTGATTGTACAATGTAGATCAAATGTGGTGTATAATTCCACTGATTGTACAATGTATATGGATGAGGTGGATTCACAGGATTCAACGAGGGACATTAGAAGATTTGGGGAGTTAATAACAACTACCCAAACTTGGCTTGCCTCGCCCCCCTTCCCCTATAGTTTTAGGCTGCAATGACGCTGGCGCAAATCCTGCTAGAGTTCGGCAGCCATCTCGTGGAGGGATGAGTATGGCTGATCCCATCCGTCACTGATGGCTAAGGTGCTGGTGTGGAGGATAGGGACTAGAATAACAGCAACAATTATAAGAATTTTTTGTGGATACAGTGACAATGTTAAGGGTTACAGAATCCTAAATCCCAAGGTTACCATTAGCAACAGATAGCTTTTGTTGAAGTGTTGAGACACAATGTGATGACAACAGAGGAAGTAAGCACAGAAGAGAAAACTGACACTGATCAGCCATCAAACAGTTGAAGTGAGCACAGAACCTGCCAGTATTGAAGAGCAAGCACAAGCAAGCTCATCACAGAACCAAGATGCTCAGCAAGACTAAAGGTAAACCACCTTTATGTCTCTCATACCTCCCTCTTCCTACTGGTGATGCCTCGAGCTATGCAGCCGAGCATCCTGCTTGCTTTTCCCACTGCCTGGCTACACTGTCCACTCATCTTACAGCTATCAGTAATCAGTACCCCTAAATCTCTCTCCTCCGAGGTCCTGGCTAACACAGTGCTGCCCATACGGTACTCAGAGCAGGGATTCCTTCTACCCAAGTGCATGATTTTACATTTAGAGACACTAAACTCTAGTTTCCACAGTTTTTACCATCTATCCAGTAAAGCTAAATCATTTTCCATGTTGCAGACACCTCCCGGAATATCCACCCTATTACTAACCTTTGTATTAGGGATGAGCGAACCGGTTCGAAAGAACCGGAATTCGCTCCGAATTTCAGGGAAAACTCGATTCGGCACGAACCCGATTTTTTTTTGGTTCATGCCGATCGAATTTTCCCTGAAATAAAAAAAAAAAATGCCGGCATGGTGGGAGCAGGCAGGCCGGCTACGCTGTCAGCGGGCGGCGGAAGCCGGCATTTTTTTAAAAAGCAAACACTTTCCTGCATGGTCGGAGCGTGGAGGCCGGCGCCGCTCTCACGCGCCCTCTGATGACGCGTCCTCTGATGACAGCTGAGAGCGGCGCCGGCCTCCACGCTCCGACCATGCAGGTAAGTGTTTGCTTTTAAAAAAAATGCCGGCATGGTGGGAGCGGGCAGGCCGGCTGCGCTGTCAGCGGGCCGGCGGCGGCCCGCTGCCAGGCGTAGCCGGCCTGCCCGCTCCCACCATGCCGGCATTTTTTGTTTTTCAGATGAGCGATTCGTGAAAGTTCGATTCGGGCGAACCCGAATTTCATGGGGAAATTCGGCGAATCGCCCGAAGAAGTTCGCTCATCTCTACTTTGTATCATCAGCAAACAGACAAACTTTTCCTACCAAGCCTTCTCCTATGTCACTTACAAATATATTAAAAAGAATGGGGCCCAGGGCAGAGCCTTGAGGCACACCACTTGTAACTCGCCCTTGTTCAGATTGCACGCCATTAACAACAACACTCATCCCTCAGCCAACTGGAAATCCACTGAACTATCCAGGGATTGAGTCCTACCTTCAATAACTTATCTATGAGCTCCTTATGTGGTACAGTGTCAAAGGCTTTGCTAAAATCCAGATAGGCGATATCCACAGCACCACCTTCATCTAACACTTTAGTGACATTGTCAAAGAAATCAATAAGATTGGTCTGACATGATCGTCCCTCAGTAAAGCCGTGCTGTTTTGGGTCCAATAGGTCATTAATTTTTAGATGGGAAATGATCTGTTTTTTTAAGAGTGTTTCCATTAATTTGACCACTATAGATGTTAAACTAACTGGCCTGTAATTACTGGCTTCTTCTCTACTCCCCTTTTTATGGATTGGTATGACATTGGCCATTCTCCAATCATCTGGAACCTCACCAGTGGAAAAGGAATGGTTAAGTAAATCAGTCAGAGGGGCTGCAATCACAAACCTAAGTTCCCTTAGAACTCTGGGGTGGATTCCATCTGGACCCATCGCCTTACTTACCTTTAGATGTGCCAGCTCGGCTAAGACATCAGCCTCCAGAAACTCTGGAGCTGTGCCCTTCCAGCTAGATGCTGTGCTATGGCCATGCCTGAAAAAAAAATGCCATCTGAAAATACCGAACAAAAGTAGCTATTCAGATGGTCAGCCACAGCCTTATCTCCGTCAATATATTTATTTTCCCTATTTCTAATTTTTGAGACTGCATTGTTTTTCTTCTTTCTGTCACCAATATATCGGAAAAAGGTTTTATCTCCCCTCTTCATAGATTTGGCCATTTCTTCCTCCTTTTCCCCTTTAGCAGTCCTTACAATTAGTTTTGCTTCCCTCTGTTTAATTTTATACGCCTCTCTGTCAGCTACACTTCCACTTACTTTATACTTCTTATAGGCAGACTTCTTATCTTTTATGATAGTGCTGACTTCCCTAGTAAACCATAATGGTTTCTTCTTCCTTTTATTCTTGCTAGTTTGTTTCACTCACACTCTGCAACAAAAATCAGCTTCATTGACCTCTTTTAAAGGTGATAACCCCCCCCCCCCCCAAAACAACTCAATCGATTTTGCTCCCCCACAACAGGTACATTACTGTTTGGATGTTTTCTGCCCTCAGTGCTGCTTGGTATTACTGTTATAGTGATTTTATTGTTCATTTTCCCCAGGTATGCCATTTGTATGGCATTGGTATTTGACAGGATACCATTCTTCCAAACTAGCTGTTTAAGACCCTCTCCTTGGCCCTCCACGCAATCCAATGCTGGGAGCATTTAGAGCCCATTGAAAATAGTAAAAGGAAGAAAGATGCGCCAAAATAGGATTTCATTTCCCCTACATTTTCCCCCAATTTTTCCTTTAAAGCCGAAATCATTTGTGAGTATTTTTATTCAATTCATTACCAGGACACTAAGGGGAGTTGACACATGGATTTTTGTTTAAATTTAACCTTCCATGGGACATGGTTGGTCCACTTTAACAGGTTCACACTGGCAGACTTCTCCACTTTAGCAGCTAAATGGGGAATATACAGCTGCCCAGATGTTTTTTTTTCACACTTTCACTGGATATCTCCAGCTGGAAACCCTAAGGTGAAAAGGTAACACCTTTTCCAGCAAAACTCTCACCCACACATTCATGGATTAAAACAATAAATAAACTATCATGGTTCTGGCAGGCAGTGTGTTCCCATGGCAGTACATGCGGTCACATGATCAATGAGGCTGCACAGGCACTGTGTCCCTACTCCCTCTGCTCTGCACACACCATCAGAAGACCTTTGTAGGTGCTGGTGCTGGCATGCATGGAATGGAGGTAAATGGGCCACTTTTTTCCCAAACACACATTTTTTTGAGCCATCGCTGAAACTGTTAAAAAGGGCTGGACATGGACAGAGGCAGTCACACTTTTAAACAAAAAGTTACCTTTGACCACAGGCAATACTGTTTTTTTCAGACAGTTTGATAAATGAGGCATAGTATATAATTTAAACTCCAATTAGACTTATACAAGCATTTTGTTTCTATGTATACTTCTTCCAAACCTTGGTAAATGTGATTTGTGTGTTTTCACCAATTAAGATGTGTTGTGTTAACATGTGTTTGTTCGCACTAAACAAGTCACAGTCATGAAGCATAAACGCAGGTTTAAAAGAAGAGAAAAAGGCTAAGGGCATACAATAGAAGCAGGGCAGTTTCTAAGCAAAATAGCGCTTAGAGCAAAAATCAGAAAAAATCTGCCCCAACTCATGCATACTATGCTAGTGATGGTGTCTCTTACAGATATTGTGATTTTTTTTTTTATTTATGTGCATATATGGTCATTATATGGTCATTATATGCTTGCACACAATTTTTCAGAGAGACAAACAGTGAGTGCACATGTTAGTAACTTCCCGGCCGGTCACATGATCAATTCTATACCCCTAGGCCACGACTGCCCCTGTGCCTCTTCCTTAGCAGCAGGCAGTGTCCCCTCCTCATGAGTCCAATATGGGGATAAGGGTTCTTGGCTTGCACCACTAACAGTGGCCCCGACCCACCTGCAGAAAACTGAATGGCTGGGAAAAAGACACCCTCAATTCACTTGATGCCCGAAGAGATGCCCTGCTTGCCCTCTTCTAGAAAAGCTCTAAATAGAGGTGCAAACTCTAGCACAAGCTAAGGGTTTGTTGTTTTTCTTTGTAACACCCCCATCCTGCCTCAGCACCGGGGCAGGGTGGAAAGACGGTTACCCCAAGACTGGACTTCTTGGTCAGCAATGTTGCCAGAGCAGAAAGTAAATGTAGGGTGTTTCTGACAGGTACCGTATTTGTTAGAGTGTTAGAATTGGTTATACTGCTGTTTGTTAAAAATGGGAATGTCCTTCTTAAACTCAACAAGAGGATTTCTTTCATGTACTATTTTACCTACGTGTTTTTTAGTTATTTAGTTGTTGTAGCTGTTTTAAATATCAAGTCTATCAACTATCTGTGTTGGCGTGTTTATTAAAAATTAACATTTACTGGATGATGTGGGAGGAAGGGTTGTGAACACTTCATTCGGTCCTAATTTTAGTGGATCACTAATTTTAGTACAAGTACAGTTTCTTCAAGCATGGATCACAGCAACCTAGAATAAAATTCTAAACATTTTCCACTGGGTGCCACAAGGTTCTGTCCTTGGATCCTCACTTCTCCACATCTATGTTCACAGCTGATTCAGGAAATCATAAGGTTTCACATTTATATGCTGATCCCCAATCCAAAATCTGTTCTACTTAACCCAATCTCTGCTATTTTGTGCTTCTAACTCGTGATCAGCCACCAAATTCTTCATGTCTTCTACTTGTTTAAGATGTTTTAGTTGTCTTTGGCCAAAGGCAGAATACTTGACTCCAATAACTGTGTTATATGTCACGTTATCCCCCCCGAGTGTCCTCAACGTGCCCAGCACGCCAGCAATTATGTGAGCAACCTTCCCTGAGTCCTGGAGGAAATAATGGGAGCTTGCCAGGTGCTACTGTTCGGCATGTGGGGCATGCCAACCCACCTGCCTGTCCACCCCCCTACCTGCCCTAATGCCCAACCACCCACCTACCTACCTGCCTGCCTACCTAATCACCGCCTCACCTGTCCTCCTGCCTGCCTACCTACCTAGCCAAACAATCCATCTGCCTGCCTGCCCACCTACCTTACCACCCATTTGTCTATCCCTCAACCCACCACTTGTTATGCACCAACGGTATTTACATGAGACCTACTGCACATTCCAGATCTGCAAAAAAAAAAAATGAAACATTTTTGAGAGTGCTTCTTTTTATGTTAAAGAGAAAGTCAAAGCATTCTGTAACACCCCACTCAACCTCTCCGTCCCCGTGTGCTAATTTGGGCAATTACATAAAAAGCAACTCACTGGGGGGTCCATACATGGTCCGCAATTCTCTCCTGGGTATCTGGTCATTGGGGAAGCAATTTTAAGTTTACAATGGCATTACGTTGTGGGGGGGGGGGGGGGAAAGCATCAACTCGCACAGGGATCAACAACAATTTGTTCCGGTTTAAGGTCTCAGCTTCAGCACAGCCCCCCCCCCCCCCCCCGCATGAAACAACAACCATTTGTAAAAAAAAATCTTTAAGTGACAGGTCAGTCACCAACAAAGGAGAATTGCAGTGATCAGATGAGTTTCTTTATTATAATAATGCCTTAGAACAGAGAAACAGAAGGATAGCTGGCGGTTTATGAACTTCTTCTTCAATAATGTAATCTATTTACCTTCTGTCAAATTTAGCCTGAAACATTTACTGTACATCAGTCCTTTTTCACATGGTATTACTTACTCTGTGCATGTCCTCATTACATTTCTAGACATAACAACTGCAGCAATTTTATCTGTGACCAACCAGTGACCAGTGAGCAATATAATCAGGTGAAACCTGTTAATACTTTGTTTTTGGTTTTTGAACATTTTGTCTTAGCACTGTTATGTTCTTGGCAATTGCTGTTTTTTTCAACTTTCAAACACACACAAAGACAGTTGGCAGTGTATGTGTGAGGATTAGCAGGATTAGATCCTGCTACTTGTGTGTTGCGGTGTCTGTGATTGTTGTTTGTTCCTGTGTGCTATTTTGTAAGGCTCTGGGTGAATGCAATGCAAACAAACGAGGGACATACAACCATGGACAGAGCCACACGTACAATCTGCTTGCAGTCATCAACCTTCGATCCAATGCTATGTCTTCATTATACTTCTTAGACAAACCCCCCATTGAGCACCACAAAATCATAGATGCAAGGTAAATGACCTAAAGCCAGAGCAAAGTGCCTGATTCAGGTATGCTAACATTAGGGTAAATGTGAAAAATCTGCATAACTAGAAGCTGAAACCCATTGTGGCATAGGAAGGGATAAAGGGAACAGTTCAAGATAGTACAAACTGAGGTGCTGGTGGGTTCATTTGGGGCTTGGGTGCCACCCTAGATAAAGGGGCATGGAGCATGCACTAACAAGGGCTGTCTCTAGGGGAGGGTGAGCAGGGAAATCGCCCTGGTGCCAAGCCATTGGGACGAGCGAGTCATGCCGACAAACCTATTTTTATCAGGTAAGTCAGGGCCACTGTTAGTGATGCAGGCCGTGAGACAGGCCCCTCACCCCCCATATTGGACTCAGTAATGGAAAGTGGGCACTGTCTGCTGAGAAGTAGGCACAGCTTGGCACATACCTGTATAGGACAGCAGCAGGACCATAGGATGGGTGAGGAGGGGGCAGTTTTTTACTTTCCACACATGCCTAGAAACTGTCATGACATTGACATATTATTAGCCTTGCTCACCCACAATGGTAAACTCAAAAAAGATGAAAAAAAATACCACCTTTTTGATAGTGTTGAGCGAGCCCAATCTGCAAAGTTTGAGGTCATACCAAACTTTGCAAGCTCTTGCCCCCAAACACGGACTTCGGCAAGAAGTCTATGTCAAATATCTGTGTTCGGTCAAGCCTGGAAAGGCAGGTTGATTGGCTGCATAAGCAGAAAATCAACCAGCTTTCAGGCCTCAAAAGAGCATGGCTGTGATTAGCCAGACGAGACACGTGAACCTGCTGTATAAAATCCCAATGCCATTTCAGCATTTCAGTGTAGATAGTGAAAGGTTGCTGCTGGAGTAAGGGACAGATAGGGCTCTGTTCCAGAAAAAAAGGAAAGAAATTGTCCTTTTCAGGGCATGTAAGTAGGGAGGGAAGGCTGCTAGGGACAGTGAGGGAAATCTAAAACTTTTAGCCTACCTAGGTAGGGAGAGTGGACGTTGTCAGTGAAGGACAGCTAGAGAGGGATATAGAAGCACATCTGCTTCAAGGACCAGATGTCCCACTTTTGGTGGGGAAATCCCACTTTCAGTTATTCTGTCCCACTGTTCTCCCTAAAACTCTAGGGACACTTAAATGTTCCACCTTGCTGAAACTATTGGGAATACTGTCCCATTAAATATAGACTGTCTGGTCAGGGGCATAAGTTGATGGGGTGCAGGGGGTGCAACCACAGCGGGGCCCAGAAGGTCGGGGGGGCTATCATTGTTGCTTCTCCACCTTATTAATTATATTTGTGCTCACTCTTCATCATTTAGACAAAGGAAACACCATTGTCTTTGTTGTTTCAGTCTTAGGTTGTCTATATAATTGGGTTTAAATAAATTTTCTGTATGAGCAGTGAAAGGGCCCCATTTAATGTTCACACCAGGGCCCTGTCACATTTAGTTAAGCCACTGTCATTGGTTAAACGGCAGTCGGATCCAACAGGCACTGACTAGAGATGAGGGAATTTTTCAAAAGTTTGTTTCGCTGGTTCGCCAAACCTTTCCGAAAAAGTTTGGTTTGGTCCGAACTAGTTTGGTCCGAAATTTCTTCTAAAACACATGGTAAACAATGCCTGATGGCCCTAAACCTCCTTTAAAACACTCTGAAGTCACCCAAAGCTGTATAAAAACATGTTTTAGTGGACTAATTAGCATTTGAATAGCCCACAGCTGTCTTTGGTAGTTTAAAGCATATGAAAAATGGCATCACAGGTAGTAGACTTATGGTTGTGTAGGCCTGGCAGTAGCGGGCAAGCCCTCAAAAAATGATTCCATTTGTAACTGGGGTACTCTTAAATTTTAGAAAAAGCAATGGCTTTTTAGAAGCGCTGGAAAATGTGCCCATTTTGGACATCATAGGCTGAAATTGCGATGTGTTGGCCTGGCAGTAGCAGAGGGTGGCAGGCTGGCAGTGGAGGTGCTGTTGGCGGTAGTATTAGTAGCAGCATTAGCAGGGGCTGCAGCTGTTGAAGAAAGACTAGACTGTGGCACAGGAAACCTGGGGTGGTTGTGTAGGCCTGATTGTAGCCTTTTGTAACTGGGGGTAGCAGCAGGATTGGCACCCTTAAATTGTAGCTGAAAAAGAAGCTATGGCTTTATACAAGCATTGAAAAATGTACCCATTTTGGGCATCGCAGGCGGTAGACCTGTGGTAGTGTAGGCCTGGCAGTAGCGGGCAAGCATTGAAAAATGATCCCATTTGTAAAGGGGGTAGCAGAAGATTGGCATCTTGGCAATTTAGTTGAAAAAGATAAAACAATGGCTTTTTACAAGCCTTGAAAATCACAGGGTTAAACTGAGGTTGTGTAGGTCTAGTAGTAGCAAAGGGTGGCAGCAAGGGTGCTATTGGTGCTAGTAGTGGCATTTTCAGTACTTAAAGACTAGGCAGAGGGACAGGAGACCTGTGGTGTTTGTTTAGGGCTGGCAGTAGCGGGCAAACCCTCAAAAAATGATCCCAATTATAAAGGGGGTAGCAGCAGGATTGGCATCTTGACAATTTAGTTGAAGAAGACTTAACAATGGCTTTTTACAAGCCTTGAAAATGTGCCCATCTTTGGCATTACAGGGTTAAACTGCGGTTGTGTAGGCCTAGTAGAAGTAGAGGGTGGCAGCAGAGGAGCTGTTGGTGGTAGTAGGCATTAGCAGTACTTAAAGACTAGTCAGAGGGGCAGGAGACCTGTGGTGGTTGTGTTAGTAGACGGCAGCAGGGGTGCTGGTGGTGGTAGCATTAGCAGAGACACAGATTTTAAAGACTAGGTCAAAGGACAGGAGACCTCTGTTTTTTGTGTAGGCCTTGTTTAGACCTGGCACTGGCAGTAACTGACAAGCACTCAAAAAATAATCCCATTTTTAGAGGGATAGCAACAGGATTGGCTTCCTGGAAATTGAAAAAATGCTCTAAACTGTCCCTAAACTGTCTCTAAAGAGCAATGTTCTCTCTGCAGCAGTCAGCTGGCTAATGGTGGATAGATGGCGCATCAGGTGACTATCTCCTGCAACAGTGCCTCCTAGCACAGCTACCCTCACCTCTTAAGCTGCAACCATGCGACCCTGTCTCTCTGCTTCTCCTTGGCTGGCCGTGACCTGTGGTGTCTGTGAAATCCTGCCAGCTTCGCCTTCCGCATTTCACCGCAAACCACGTGAAGTTCCGGTCCTAAAAGTTTGGTTCGCTCATCTCTAGCACTGACATAGGCTGTCCAATACCTAGTGTAACAATCAAAGCAAATTAGATAGCATCCAGCAATGTGGTTTGTAGTGCAATTGTAGTCCAGAGCACAGCACCAGAAAAGACAAAAATGCTGGTGCTCCAAAACCTACACTATAGCCACCAGAAAGATGCTAAATGGTGCACATCATAAATAATGCTCTAAGTGCCCAACTTTGAGTCCCACCCAAAATAGTCAGTATAACAACATTAGACAGGCAGAGGCACATTAGGCACAATAGTAACACAAAACATTTATGATGTATCTCTTCACTAACTCACACACACATTTGCAAGAAATAAAATGACTCGCTTTTGTTCTAGAATGATGCCAGCGCTAGTAATCATGCGTAAGCTGGCACATATGACCAATCTCTTATGCCTCCCCAGTGTAATGGTGAAAAGGAGCGGAATTATGCGAAGCAAAAGTGCTGAAAAACAAGCAGAGTGGCGTAATAGCACATCTGTTTTTATAAGAAATTGTGGATCCCTCGTTTCTTTTTTTTTTTTTACTCGGTGTGGTATTTTACTACCACATGTCTTTAATCCTACATCTGGGCATGTTGTTTTATGAAATATTTCCCACAGATGATGTCAATTATAATTTTTGTCCTGGTCGTCAATTTACTGACTTTTGGAATAAGACTAAATGAAACAACCAAAGAAGGAACAACTTATGTGGTCTGCGCTCTGACAAAATTATAGCTTTGTGATACACATCTAAAATCAATAACTCTGTTAATTATTAGCAGAAAACTTGCTGGGTTTAAGAGCAGAGATGTGTTCTGTACTCTGCAGATGTTTGGCTCGGACCTGCATTCTTGTTTGCTGTGTATTTACTAGCAGATGTTCATCCTTATATTTAATACCTCTTGTATTAGTGACTGGTGTGCCTGAACCGTGTGCTGTGTTTCCAAGCCGCCATCTGCCAGCAATACAGGTGGAATGCTTTAAAGCTTTTTTCTTCCAGTGATTAAACCTTACTAGGTACACCTCTTTATGCTTAACGCAAAAATGCTGTGACTTAGGATGTAAGTGGGACCATTTCTTCAGCCAGTGCACATATGTCCTTTAAAAAATAAAGGTTAAAGGGCATTGGGGCTTCGCGGATCTATGTTCAGATTTTGAGGGATTTCTTCTTTCAACAATATTTTTATCTTTTGATCTCCAGGGCTTGTCAATTCCCTATCCCTGGGGCATCTCAATTTGGGAGGCACGGCTGTGTCCCAACCAGTGATAATATTACCATTGGTGATACCAGAGATACCATCAGGTGGTACGCAAGCCTGCAGACTAACCTGTACCTCAACCTGATCAGCTGCCATCTATACTTTGGCCACACCCAATTTCTTTCTTAAAGAGGAACACAGAGGAAGAAAAAGACATTATTCAAATTGAACGTGTCCAAAGGCGGGCAACAGAAGTAGTAGAAGGACTTAAACGTAAAACAGGAGAGACTTAAAGAACTTAATTTGCACAGTCAGGGGACATGATTGAGACCTTTACATGTGTGAAAGGATTCAATAAGGTTCAGGAGGGAAGTGTTTTTAAGAAGAAACTTAATGATAGAACAAGGGGCACAACCTGAAGCTAGTTGGGGGGAAGATCAGGAGCAATGTTAGAAAATATTATTTTACAGAAAGAGTAGTAGATGCTTGGAACAAACTTCCAGCAGAGGTAGTTGAAAAATCGACAGTCAGTGAATTTAAACATAGCTGGGATAAGCAGTCATCTATCCTAAGATAATGAGTACATAGAGGGTACACTCTAGATGTAGATGTACTCCTTCTGCCGTCAACCTTCCATGTTTCTACTTTTCTAAATTGCCATAGATCTGTGCTATGCTTTTTCTCATCATATCTTTACATTATGATACATTAATGTGGATCTAAAGCCTCAATTCCCTTTTGTACATCCTGACACTCACTCTATCACTATTATTGCCCACTATGCTGTAAAAGTGAGGCCTAACCATAGCTGGCCAATGCAATGACTTTATTCATTTTCCTTCATGGAGACCTAAACCAATTGTCATTAAAGTGCTCCCACTAGTTTAAGTATTTTTGCTGATTATGAATTTGTGTATAATCTAATGTATTGTGAGCGGTTGGGTGATCGGCAGTGACACAGACAACAGTCTTTGAACAGCAAAACAGGTTTTATTTAGCAAATAAAGTGTTCAAACGCAAATTATCACTCAGTGCAGAGATTGCAGCATCAATGCAGTAAATCAAAATGGTTACTTCACTAAGGTAAGTCCAGGGCTGGGTATTCCAGCAAGCTGTAACTCCAAAGCAAGTTAAATCCACTTTGCAGGGCATATAAACCCTCCGCTGCTCATCCCCACAAGTCCACAGTTAGGGGGCCTTTTCTTCACCACTTGTGCACCTCAGCCTGGGCTCCCTCCTACAGGCTGGTCAATAGACAACTGACAGGCTGTGTGACTCCTTTTTATTCAGGCTTCCCCTGCAATCAGCCTGATCACCTGTGCACGGCCTGTGATCATGGAAGAAAGCTGAAAGGGATTGGGGAAAGTGACCTGGGTCCTGAAAACCCGGCACAGATCGTGCCTGATACAGCCTAGCAGGGGAGAAATACACACCATTTATGACATTCTTATACACTTTACCACAGTATATACAATATGTAAACATTTGTACATATAATACAATGTTTTGAAACCCACTTTTTCTTAAGTAATTTGGTGGGCATTTCTAATTTCTCTATAAATACAGTGGAACATCCCAAATTGGAGAGAACAAATCCCTCGGATTCTTCTTCTTTGATTCATCTTTTGTCTCCAGTGGACCAGCTCTCCCACAAGCAGCTCATCTGTTTAATGCCAGCAGCTTCATCCAGTACTTACCGGTAAGTGAGAACAAACGATTACATCGCATTGCATCACTTGCTCAGTGCGCACTCCGGGACCCCACTTTGAGCCAGTGGGCCAGCAGACCCATAGTTTGAATAGCCAGGTGGACATGCTGGATTGCAAAGATCAGGTAAGGTGTTTTTAACCCTCCCCATTCTGTCTTAGCCCTGCGGGGGGAGGGGGCACATTTATTAACACTGGATTCTGCTTTAGGAAACAGAAAGAATCCCAGGCAAACTATTAAATTAGCCTGCTTGTCCCATGCTGGATTCTGAGATCTGTATCCTTCATTCACCAGCACTTTGCATTTTCTGATAAAATTCTATTAAACTTGCTCCTTTCTGCTGACTCAGCATTCCCCTCTATAAATTACACTTGTCAGGGACCTTCACAGTCAATAAGCAGCTTCTCACTTCATGCTCTCTGTTACCCAGTCACCTAAAAGCAGGCTTCCTCATTGATTGGCAGCAGGGGCTTGTGGAACGTAGTGGAAAGGAGCCTGCAGCCTGGCAGATAAGTACTGGATCTCCCCTTTAAATTCGACCTGAGGGGAGTCACACTTTGTGGCCCCCTAATACTCAGATGCCGACAGAGTGAGCATTTCAGCCTCTGTCAGGAGAGGCGGATATAACGGAGAAGCCCTTGGACTCATCAGACAAGGACCGCACTGAAAAATGATGCTAGGGGTACCTATGGGAGACCATCAGATCTATATCATAGGGCATGGGGGCTGACAATCTGGCAAGGCCTGAGGCCGGCTGTTTAACCTTCAGGCTCTGGGCTGCTAGCTCCTTTGGTGGAGAAAAACTCTTCCAAACAATTTGCCTGATTTTACCCCCATTCAATAATTTTATCAACTATGTAGATGATATACATGTTTTGTCATTACTGAAACAATGTCAATGGCAATTTGCTACAAAAATGTGTGCAAATGAAGCATTTATTGAATTGAATCACAGTGTGCCTCATAAAGCGGGAGACTCTCGGAATGTGGTTGCTCCTCCTAACTAAAATGATGTCACTTTTGAAGACAATGATGTATAACGTATGACTAGACTTCAAAGCAGGGGAAGGACTTGCCATGGGAACCATACCTTTGTAAAGGTCACCATGAGTAATAAATAAATAAATAGAATCGCACATTTAATGTGCACATCCTCAGAGTCTGGATTTTTAGTACTTACCCCTTACCCTTCTGGATATCAAGATCCGTAGCTTTTCACATACAGGCAGACAGAGAGATTGCACTGGGGAAGTGCCTGTCTTATTCAGCAGGGAGCGTTATTTCTCCATGAGTGATTGACATTCTAGCTACAATCCAGCAGCCAATTCCAAATGCTCATGGATCCCATTGATAGATGTCCTCAATCAAAGTTGATTGTGGCCAAAAATCAGCCCAGGATTTTACTGGTGATGGCCAGCCCACCACCAGCCCATGAACTGCTTAGCCCTGCCCCCGAGGTTCTTCTCAGCTGGTAAAAGAACTTGTTTCACAGTTGTGCTACATCATTGCAGAAACAGATCATGGGCAGGGGTCTTGTTGCAGTTGTGCATAGGCTCTTGTTTGGGGTGGGCTGTGTACTGGGGACTACAGCCAGCCCAGGTGGCCCCAAAGTGCAGCCCACTTGGAAAGCTCTCTATTCTCCGTATGGTCCGTCCACCCCTATCATTAATGGATAATTACAGAAGTCCAGACCACATGGGATATGCAGCAAAGGATCTGTTTTGTCTGCCCACATTGGGCATTTAAGAGAAACAAAGATGCCTACTGTTTTTGCTTTATTATCACCTTGAAGGGAAAGTCCACTTTCCTTGACATCCCAGACATAAGCCTCAGATGCAACCCTCAGTATCTAAAGCCCAGGAGCTACGCTTCCAGGTCTCAGCTGGAAGGAGAGGTACAGCAATGTACAAGCTCAGCCAAGAGGTCCAAAGAGAATAATGGGTGGCCTCAGTCTCAGCCTGTACACAAGAACTGAGCACCTCCAGGCTGCAAGGCTGCAAGAGAGCAGTCAGTGCCAATGGGGAACGGGAGTAGGTAAGCAGTAAACCTCCTGCCCCCCAGTAGTTCTGATCTGAGGTCTTTCTTTTCAAGTTGCAAGGTTTCCCAAGAAGGTCGCTAATGATCTAACCAGAAAAGGCTGTTTCCACTCTATGAGAACTACACAACATTTAGCCATTATTGTATATTTTTATGTGGCTTCTGGCTTTAACTAGAGCATATGTTTATATCATTTTAACATTTATTATACTGTTTATTAAAGCATTAATGAAGAAAAGTGTTAATTAGACGCAGCCATCCACAAATTAGCTGCATCAAAAGCAAGATACAAAAAACAAGCAAGCAACAACTAGAAATGTCAATGATGAGGAGATCCATTAATAATATGTGAATGGCTGGGTTTAGCTCACTTACAAGTGTTACGGTTATTGCCACTATTAAATGAAAATTGGCTAAAAATACACATTTATAGAGTGTAAATCTGAGGCAGTAAAATATATTTATTTGTATGTGTGACATGCATGCCGTTATGCAGCACATCAGCAGTCTTAGAGAGCCCAAATAGAACATTATAGGAGAACGGAACGCATACTGAACTTAGAACACTAGAACCTGATTGACAATAGTCAATTTATAGATCACTCTAGGCATGTCTATTTCTAGGGGAGGGAGAGCAGGGTGATTGCCCTGAACACCAAGGCTATAGGGGGCACCTTTATACCAACCATCCTGTTTTCTGCAAATAGGTCAGGGCCCTCCATATTGGGCTCAGTCATGGGGAGGGGGCACTGCCTAAGAGGCCCAGCATGGCACATATCGGTATAGGACAGAAGCACCAGAGGGTGGGTGAGGGGGGTCGAATTCTTTCCTTCCCACACCAAGCACTGTTTGGCCAGGAAACTGCCCTGACTCTAGGCAAAAATAGAATAGAGTACAAATCAGCCCCTTATATAGTACTACCCCTAAGGGCTTAAATCTGGCCACAGTTTACAGCTCTTTGCTGCAGTGTGGCCTAGATTCAATCTTCTAATAGCACACAGAGAAGAGGGTCACACAATGAAAAACATGTAAAAACAACTAAATATTTTCAGGTGAAATAAAAAAATAATAACATACATATAAGCTAGATATGCTGGGTTGAAATGTTGCCTACGATTAAATGACCAGATGTCACACATTTGGTAGCACAGTCCCGCTTTTAGTCCCACTGCCCCCCCAAAAATTTGGGTGACACTTAAATGTCCCACTTTGCTGACATTATGGGGAAAACTGCCCCACCTCATTTAGAAATTAGGTTGCCTGGTCGTTTTACAACTACTCTGACTTTGACTGAATGGCGGAAATGGAATGCATGGGTTGGCTGAGCATTAGTTTAATCACCAACATCTTTTATATTTCAATAGTTTTTATTGGGCAATTGCCATACACAAAAAAATGGATCACAAACATACACCCCATAGGCACATCACGTGTTGGGGAAATATACAAGTATCGTGGAATATCAGCAAGAGTTACATGCATATATATAATGGAAAGAAAACAAAATTAACAGCTGACCCACACTATACCCTTTCACGCTGGCTACCAAGGAATAGTACCATCCGGAAAAGACATTCGAAAAACAAATAATAACCCCAAATGACTCTTGTGAGCTCAGATATACATACATAATTCAGCAAGAAGGAAGAGAGAGATATTTTTTTTTTTAAAAAGGGACTAGCCCGCCACCTCCACCTGCCCCTACCCCTTTGACCCCCCCCCCCCCCCGAAGTCCCCCAAATCTCATTACATTTTTGGCTATAGTCCTGAACTAAACTACAAAGTTTCTCATTGATCCAAATCCAGTCTAGTTTCCTGTTAAACAAACATGCTGATATACTGCTTTTTACAACATTTGGCTATATATATTCACCCGTACAAACAAAGCTGGACAAGATTGCTGAATTTTTAGAGACGCCAGTGGGCTTATCCCCCTGAAGAACAACTTCTATATTGTTCAAAATCCCAGTCCCAACCAGGACTGAGATCATGCTGAACATTCTGTTCAAGAACCTGCTCACCATGGGGCACAACCACCACGTGTGGAGTATATTGCATTTCTGGAAGCAAGTTGAAGGAGCATTGGGGAAGGCTTTAGCCAACCCCACAGGAACGAGGCACCAAGGCATCATGTTTGCTTCCAAATGGGAAGTATTCAAAGAGCCCTTTGACATAGATTCGGTCAATAGGTTCCACTTCACTCTTTCAAATACTATGCCCAAATCTGAAGTGAGCTAAGAAAATGCGAAATTTGGGCCCACCTAAACAACTCAGACGTGTGAAAGTCAGAGGTCCCAGCAAACCCCAAACAAAGTGAGGAATTCTCCAACCCTTGTCAAACCCCTTCCCACTCACTACCTGAAGCTGTCCTTGTCTAAACCCGGTCTACACCCAGGACTCCCCTATATTGGGGCCATTTCGACAAAAGCAGATGACAAATTATAGACCCGGTTTATGTCATCCCATACCAACTGAGATAAAGCAAGACACAGCAGTGGAGGCCTATGCCAACGGAAACTGACCACAGAATATTTCTTCTATTGTTACCCAAAAATGCTAGTCAATTGAGTGCACTGCCCCGCTCAATATAGTTTCCTTAGATCGAGCACATCTATGCCCCCTGGCACCCTAGAAGTCAACACTGTTCTGGAGTTAATACAACTAGATTCCCCCCCTCAATAAATCAGTTCAGTCTGGATTGAAAAATCTTTAAATAACCTTTGCTAGGATCCTGATTGGGAAAGATCTAAAAAAATATATAAAATACGGGGCAACAAAGTAATTTTAATAGATCTCAATCTATGTGACCAGGATAACTTCATACCCCGTCAATAGTTAATGTCAGCTGACAGTTTTTTTAAAAAGCGAGGCAGGGATTGATAATAGCTGACACATTAACCCCCAGATATTTTATGCTGTTAGTGTTCCACTTAAAATTAAAATCCCCTTTTAGGCAGAAGACCAACTGCTCATGTAGGTTTAGATTGAGGGCCTCAGACTTGTTAGCATTGATTTTCAAACCAGAGACATCCGAGTAACTGCAAAGGGTGCGGAAGAGGCCTGGCAGGGACACCAGGGGGTCTGACACCACCATCAATAATCCATTGGCGAACAACACACATTTGTGCTCCCTATCACACCTCCATATTCCCTTAATGTTCAGATTGGACCAGATGAGCATAGCTAAGGGCTCAATGGTCAGAACAAGAGACAGTGGATTTGCTAGATTTTGGGCCCCGGATCAGGTATCTCCGTGCTCAGAGTACAGCCTTGCTGAGCTGTACACTGAGTGCAACGCTGGGGCGTCGTCATTTTTGGATCAGCTACCAGCAGGTCTCGTATCACACTGGTTTGAAGCTTCCTGCTCTTTCAACATCAGACCTGACATTGCTGGAGTGAGCAGAATGGTGCCCAGGTGTTGGGGGACAACGTTGAGGTGAGCTGGTCGGTAGTAGCAGTGCTGCTAATCCCATCGCTGTTCACGTCAGGTGAGGCGTCCATTATCCTCAGCTGCGTGCATGCCCCCCCACCAACATCTTTTATGAACCAAAGATCCCTGGAGCATGTGACTGGGAGCAGGGTTACACAATCAGGGCCTAGAGGTAAGGAAGCAGCCTAGTTGCCAGAGGGATGCTGGTTTGATTTCCAGCCATGGGACATGACTGAAGTGCTCATGAGTAAGGCATGTAACTGTCCAACTGCTCCTCCAGCCCACCACTCCAGTCATGTGTACACTGCATGGATGGGTTGAATGCGGAGGGGGCAAGCATACAATGGCCATCCATGTTCCGACCCCCCCCCAAAAAAAAAATCCTACACACATGAGTAGCATAAAATGCTGTGGACTGTAAATAATGCAAACCCCCAAACCACAGCCCCATAACGCCCATCACTTACAAATTGGTTTAAGCTGTCCCACTTTTGGGCAGCAAAAAAATGGTCAGTTTACCTATAATAGGACTTTAAAGTGACCATTAAAGTGGAACAAAACCCACCAGTGGCCACCCTGTAATCTAAAGGATTACAGGATCTTCCATTGTGTGAACATCAATGCCTGGGGGTCCTCAACCAGCAGCCTTCCTCCCATTAGCCCCTGCTCCCTTCCTTGCTGGCTCAGCCGCTCTGGCTGGGGTAGGATCTGTTCCTCTGGCTAACAGTTTCCCTCACACCTCCAAGGTCATGTCCCATCCACCATTTTCCCCCACAGTTCACTGCCTCCTACATCCACCGCCCCCCCAATCACAGATTGTTTCCCATGTCCATTTGCCAAAACCAATCTCGGACCCCACCCACTTGCAGGCATGGCTGCTTGAGCTGTCGGCCCCCCTTCCAGGCCTTGGCGTGTCTACCCCTGGGGGTGCACCTCCTGTTACCAGCTGTACAACCCAGTGGTGGATGGGTACAGTGATGGCAAGTGGTAGCAAATGGATCATATGGTAGATGTGGGGCGGAATGAAGAGAATGGGGTAAGGATGTGGAACCTGGTTCGGAAAAGGAGAAGAGGGTGGAGAAGGCTATGCCTTTTTCAGATTTCGCCAAGGGGCATTCATACGTATGTTTCGAGGATACCTTAGGGAGGCGTCTTAATCCTGGAATTAGGGAGAAGATATGGTGGTGGGAATACATTAACGTTTTTACATTGTTGTCCCTCAAGCACTTTGGGATTGAGAAGTGGGTAAAGGGCAAAGAGCATTGGGGAAAAAACTCAGAAAAGTGCTCACTGTTATTTTGTTACTTGGACGCCACATGGGAAACCCCCCGGGTGTACAAGTGTTTGAAGTGGTTACGGTCCGATGAATAATTCTGGCAGTGAGTCTGTGTTGAACTGGGATGGGATCGTTGAGATATTGGGATTTGAATTCAGGTGATGAACTAGCGGGGAGGAGTGTACTCCAAATTGAGTAGCTCCTAGCCCTTTCAGGCTGGCCCCACCTTATTCGGGTCAGGGGTGGCGGACTCAGCAAAAAGGGGATTGTGTTGGGCATTCAATGATTTCCAAATATCAGCACAAGTGTTCAGGCTGTGGGGGTGGCCATTCTGTTGAGCACTGCTGCAAAAAAGGGACAACACCGGTGAGAGGAGAGGGTGCTACCTTTGGTGTGTTGGAGTTGGTGTTGGGGAAATTTTTCTAGGGGGGGTGTTACTTGGATTGATGTCTCCTGGTGGGATGTTCTATGTATGTCATGTTCGCATTTTGAAGCCTTCCACTCATTTCTGGAGTGGGTGGTGAAGGAAAGAGTCGGTGTGTCGTCCGTCAGCCATTACCTTGATGATTTTCTGTATGTGGAGCTGGCAGGTACAAGAGTGAGTGAACACATCCTGGCAGCCATGCTCGAGGTAATTCAGGATTTCAGCGTATCAGTGGCTCATGATAAAACTATAAGGTTTCTAGGGATCGAGATTGACACAGTGGAAAGGGTTTGCAGGTTGCCGATAGAAGGTGGAGGACCTAATGCTGCAGCTGCAGTCAGTGCTTGGCAAGTTGAATTTTTCATGTTGTGTATTACCTATGGAACGAGGCTTTAATTCGATGGTTGGCCTTAGCGACAGCGGAGCTGCATCATTTAATCAGGTTGACAGCAGCTCTGAAAGAGTATATATGGGTGTTGATTTCCTTCTTAGATACATTTAATGGGCTTGAGTACTAGTTGGATCCCACGAGGGCAAATGAGGAGCAGTTCACATACACGGCTGGGTCTGTTTAAACGGGCACTGGTGTGGGGGTCCTGGCCAAAAAGGTGGGTAGAATAATTGCTGATTAGAAATCTGGCATTTTTGGAGCTTTTCCCGTGGTGGAAGCAATGGTTCTTTGTGGGAGGAGGCACTAAGGCATAAGGTAGTTTGTTTCCCATGTGTCATGTCAGTAGTATCGTCAGTTAACTCACAGACATCATCATCTCCACCGGTCGTCGTACTGTTACGTTAGCTGGTGCTGCCATTTTTGAGGTGTAACGTGCTGGGCATGGGATAGCTGATGCTCTCTCTTGTTCACAGTGGGATAGTTTCTGGAGTTTGGCACTAGAGGTGAGGGAAGTTGGCGAGGCGTACCCATAATGGCTGATGGAGGTCGTATGAGACATTTGTTCGAGTTGATACAGAGGTTGATTTAACCATCTACATAGGGGGGGTTACTTGAAGGTGTAGCAGTTCTGGTTCAGGCTGGAGGAGGAATTTGTTGTGTTGGAGAGGGATAGACATGATCTGTTTTTATAATACATGGGTGAGAGCTATTGGCAGAGGGGGTAAAACTTCTGGTTAAGGAAAGCGCTGAAGGGCTGGTGCAAGGAACGCAAGACAGTTGATATCAGATGGCAGATCTTTTAGGAGATTCTGCGTGGGATCATCTGTAGACTATCACAGGTTTGATTTTGAAGTGAAATGATTTAAGGCTGCATTTTCTTTGGCCGTTTGGGGGCTCTGTGGGTGAGTGAGCCACAATAAGCGGGTGTCTGAAGGTTTGCACGTAGAAGATGTTGCCTTTTCTTCTTCAGTTGCCTTTTCAGGAGAGGGGGTGTGGCTACAAATTCGGGTTTCTAAAGTGGATCAGAGGAGCCAGGGTTAAAATTTCCCTGGCAAGCTGGGGTCTTGTGTACCATGCCCAGTCTCTGCCTTGAGGGAATTTTTGGGTGCCAGGCCACAGGGGGGAGGGCCTTTGTTCATACACGATGATGGGCCTTGTTTGTCATGCTTTCAGTTTTTGGTATTATTCAGGAGATGCTTGGCGGAGATGGGATTGTCCAGCAGGAAATGCGGCACTCCTTCCTTTCGCATAGGAGCAACGTTGGAGGCGGCATGGCTGGGTTTGCGTAAGGAGTTAGTAAAAAAACTGGGGAGATGGGAATCAAGATGGTTTCAGACGTATATTCACCTGAAAAGAATTGAGCAGGCAAAACAGAAGGGGGAGTAGCTGTTTTGGGGTTAATGATTCCGGGGCTTTTGATGGCGTTTACTAATCCTTCTTTTGTTTTTAGATTTGGCATGTTCGGTCCTGGCCTTTGGACATTCATTTATAAGGAGCGACAGACAACTTGGCATATCCGAACAGGCAAAGCTGGGTTGGGCTGGTGTCAGAGGGTTGCGGTGGTGTGAGATGTAGCATCATACTATGGAGATAGCAAGGAAACAGGGGTTTCCGATGGTGTTGGTATGTTACGTGGGTGGCAACGACCAAGAAAAAGGTTCAGAAAAAGCACCTGATCAACACAAGCACAAGGGATTTTTTTATATTTCTTAGGGATGTTTCTGAGGGTGGTGTTAGTTTGGACAGCGTTAGCCCTCGTTATTTAGGCATTGATATGATTTAGGCATTGATGTCTTTAATGTTTTGCTGTAGTAACAAATTAAGATGGTGGTGGAGAGGTGGTGGGCTGGATGGCGGTAAGCCATAAGCTATGGCAGTCCCCATCTCAAGTTCAAGTTTGAGATAGCAGGTTCAAATGGTAATTGGAGGATTGAAGTAGGCAGCTGTTTAGACGGAAACCGGCCTGGATGGAAAGTGTTTATGTTTTGGAGGGAGGGGATGGCCAGGTGGTGTGATTTGGATCCTGGAGGTTAGCCCAGTTGAGCTCCAGGCCTAAGAGGGATGCAGAGCTCACATCGACTTCTGCATTTTGGCTGGATAGGGAGGTATTTTTAGCCTTCCACCTTGTCTCTCCTCCTCTTCTTTTTTTCCAGTTTAGCTTTGGATTGGAATTCTTGCTGGATGGGCATCTCAGATCCGGATCAGGAGGGGTATCTGACTTTACTTGTCATTTATTGCTATTTATGTTTAGGCTGTGGCCAATTCAATTTTAGCATTCCAAGAAAGTGGTTGTTCGAATGTTTACTTGAAAAGAGGTGGAGTTTAATAGCTGAAGGTATATGTAGCACCAGATGAAACAGCAAAATAAAACAGTTAGATAAATATTTAGAAAAACAAAAATACATTATATAATTGAGATTAAAGAGACATTCCAGGCAAAGTGTTAAATTATCCTGCTTTCTGCTTGTCCCATGATGGTTGTCAGTGGCTTCATCGTGGCATTCCCTGATAAACTCTATAGAACTTTTCTTTTGCTGACTTTATTGATGCAAACAACAACACTTACCTATTTACATAAATATATAAGTTACATAATACATTAAAAAAGTGTGGCATTTTCTTTTGAATATTTCATTATCATTGTATACAGGGATTTTATTTGATTTATGCACGTTATTTCTATCTTGCTTGATCACCTTGTTGATGTTTGATTCACTAGAGTTTTTCATCCATTATTTTTATCAAGAATTTTACTAATTAAAGCGAAATTTCAGTCACAATATGACCCCCGCCCTGCCCCCCTACCCTGCCCCTCGGACATGGGTAGCCGGCTCTGAGAATGGCAGAAAGCGGCATCCCATACGCTCCCGCTGCTCATTCACATGAATGGATGGATGGGATCAAGCCCGGTGATGCAGCTCTGTGCTTTCGGCCAAGATGGTGGTGCCCAGGATCCGGAGTGCCAGAGGAGCCGTGCTGACCCTGGGATCAGGTAAGGGTTTTTTTTTTGTAACCCCCATCCTGCCCCAGTGCCAGGGTAGGGTGGCAAGATGGGGGGTCATATTGTGACTGGAATTCCACTTTAACCCTTTCGCTGCCAGCCTACCTGGAGTTTTTGTCACCCTTGGTGCCAAACCGTTTTGCACTATTTTGCGCTCCCCATGTTCAAATGTGATTTTTGAAGGGATTTCCAGGGATTTCCCAGGGAAATGATATATTGTTTTTTTCAGCAGAGTCTGGGCTTTAACATGAAATGTCTTGTTTGTAATTTTTTAGGGGTATTCTCAATATTTTTGGGTGAAATATGTGAAAAAAAATAAAAAAAAAATACATTTTTACAATTTGTAGTTTTTTTTGTAATAAAAAATGTAAGTTTTTCAATAAAATCTTATTGCGTGTGAAATCCCAATTTCTCCCAGTTACAGCGGTACCACATATGTATAGGTAGACACCCTTTCCTGCCCAGGAGACTCCCCCAAACTGAAACAGCGCTTTAGGGAATTTTCAGATAAAATACAACTATGCTACGCAATATGCGCACCTTGCAGTTTTTCCAGAAAAACAACCCTTTACATTTGAAATACCCCCAACAAACTATATATTCTCTGGAAGTACACACCTCAAGCTTTCTAGGCGTACCAGGCTTGTTGATGTGCCCATAGTTTTCTGGAAGTAATCCCTCATTGTATTCTTTGGTTGCAAAAAGTTTCCCTAAAAAAAGGATAAAAAAGCAGAATCAAAGCCACATTTTCCTAAAAAAACTATGCGCAAACAAGAAAAAACAAGTATAATCTGAAAAAGCAACATCCCCCGAACAGAACAACACCCAACATGCATAGGTTCTGTCAAGGGAAGAGTTGCCAAACACCCCAAAGTAAAGCATGTGCGTAACGGTAATTTTACTTGAAAATTTCAGCTCTGCAGACAAAGTGCGCACCTTGCGATTTTTCAACCAAAACAACCCTTTACATTTGGAATATCCCCCATAAACCATATATTACCTGAAAGTACACATGTTAAGCTTTCTAAGCGTACCCAACTTGTTGTAGTGGGCTCATCTTTCTGGAATTAATCCCTCAAAGAATTCTTTGGTTGCGCAGGGTTTCCCTAAAAAATGTATAAAAAAGCTGAATAAAAAACACCTTTTCCTAAAATATAAATATGCAAACCAGAAAAAACAAGCTAAGTCTGAAAGCGCAAGGTCCCCCGAACAGAACAATACCCAACATGCATAGCTACCTTTAACCATTTTAATTGCCAGCCTACTTGAGATTTTGTCACCCTCTGTTGACAGGTCATTTTTCCCCATTTTGCGCCATGTTTTGCGCCATGTTTTGCGCCATTTTTGCTGGAATTTTCAGGAAAATTATACATATATTTTCTGCAGCAGAGTTTAGGCTTTAACAAGAAATGTCTTGTTTGTAAATTTTATTTTGTTTTTTACAATATTATTAAGTAAAAAATAAATAAATAAATAAATAAAATTTTTTTTAGAAAATTGACTCCTTTATTTCAAATAAAAAATGTATTTTATTAAGGAAAATCATATTGCATGTGAAAGCCCCATTTCTACCGATTAGAACGGTACCACATATTTATCGGTAGCCCCCCGTTCCTGCCCAGGAGACCCCCCTAACTGAAACAAGTACTTTATAACATTTACAAATAAAATACAACTACCATCCACACTACAAAGGGTTAAATCGAGAAAAAAAATGACATAGGGTCCCCCCTCCCAGGGGGGCGGACCCCATTTTTTTTTTGGAATTTTAAGGGTTAAAAACCCTTAAAAATCCAAAAAAAAAATGAAATGGGGTCCCCCTTACCCATCATTACCAGCCCGGGACCAGCTATGGGGGCTTGTAGGCACAGAGTGGGGGGGCCAGCTTTTGTGGCCCCCCCACCCTGCAGCCTACGAGCCCACATAGCCTGTGTGGGCCCGGGCTCTTCTGCCCCCCCCTGGGCTTTGGGGAGGCAGGTAATTGGGGGTGCCGGGGGTTAATGGCAAGTCACCCGCTGCGGCAAGCGGGTGACATGCCATCCCCCCAGCCTTGTGAACTGGTATAGGGGTCATGGACCCCTTACCAGTTCACAAGGGGTTAAATGTAAAAAAAAAACACAGACACACAAAAGAGAAAAAAATATTTTATTAATTTTTTTTTTTACACTGTACTCACCTCCCATCCATCCTGGAGCACTGTGTCCCTCGGCGATCACTGGCTTCTGCTCACCTGCTGGAAGCCTTTTATAGCTGCTGGATGACAGAACACAAAGAGTTTATTAAAAAAAAAAATGACATAGGGTCCCCCCTCCCAGGGGGGCGGACCCCATTTTTTTTTGGAATTTTAAGGGTTAAAAACCCTTAAAAATCCAAAAAAAAAAATGAAATGGGGTCCCCCTTACCCATCATTACCAGCCCGGGACCAGCTATGGGGGCTTGTAGGCACAGAGTGGGGGGGCCAGCTTTTGTGGCCCCCCCACCCTGCAGCCTACGAGCCCACATAGCTAAGTGGGCCCGGGCTCTTCTGCCCCCCCCTGGGCTTTGGGGAGGCAGGTAATTGGGGGTGCCGGGGGTTAATGGCAAGTCACCCGCTGCGGCAAGCGGGTGACATGCCATCCCCCCAGCCTTGTGAACTGGTATAAGGGGTCTCATGGACCCCTTACCAGTTCACAAGGGGTTAAATGTTAAATAAAAAGACACAGAGACATAAGATATAAAAGATCTTTATTTTTTTTTTTTTTTACTTTACTCACCTCCGATCCTGTGTCCCCCGGCGATCTCCGCTGACAGCCTGCTCGTGTGTTTGAAGGAGAGAGCCTGGGGAGGAGGGGGGGGCGATCTCAGCCCTCTCCTCCTCCCCATCTGCCCTCCTCCAGGCACACGAGCAGACTGATTGTCTGTCTCACGTCCCGGCATTAAGAGGGCTGCTGGTGACATCATAAGATGTCACCTGGCCCCGCCCCCCAGGGGGCGGGGCTAGCAGACCCGTTCCAGGAAGTGGGGGGGGAGGGCAATTTCTGCCCTCTCCTCGCCACCGAAGAGGCTGGGGGGGCGATCGGAGGCCCCCCCAGTGAAGAGGACACCCATCGGGAGACAGCGCGGCCTCAGGTAAGGAAATGTCATTTTTTTTTTTTTTTTTTTTTTTTTACATTTAGCAGCTGCTGGTGCCGAAGCGGGGGGGGGGGGCTATTCCGGGGGCTCTCCTGGAGCCATCCGACCCCCCACGGGGGATCAGATGGCACCAAATTAAAGGGGAGACCCGGCCGGATCCAACGAGGGGTCAGGTGAGTATTTTTGATATATATTTTTTTTACTGTCAGGGGGGAAAGTCAAGCCCGTAGATTCTACGTGCTTGGCACTTAAGTGGAGTGGAAGCGAGCACGTAGAATCTACGGGCTTGGCACTGAAAGGGTTAATATATAATAAAGATACTTGAAAATTTGCAGAAAGCAACACTCCATGTTTATTTATTTTTACCACCTTCTGCTGATGAAAAAAACCCGTCTGTGTGTCAGAAGGTACCAGAAATTTACCTCTGTGTCTGGAGTTGTCCCTGGTAATGGGGGCCGACAAGTAATATATTTTGGGAGTTTTTTTTTTTTATTTCTTTCTAGCAATGTTAAAGATTTAAAGGGGTTTTTTTTGTAACCCCCCCCCCCCCCCCATCCTGCCCCAGCGCCAGGGTAGGGTGCCAAAATGGGGGGGCATATCGTGACTGGAATTCCACTTTAATATATAATAAAGATACTTAATAATTTGCAGAAAGCAACACTCCATGTTTATTTATTTATTTTTACCACCCTCTGCTGATGAAAAAGACCCGTCTGTGTGCCAGAAGGTACCAGAAATGTACCTCTGTGTCTGGAGTTGTCCCTGGTAATGGGGGCCGACAAGTGATATATTTTGGGGAGCTTCTTTTAATTTCTTTCTAACAATGTTAAAGGTTTAAAGGACATCTGTATGTAATAAACAAAAGCATTTACACAATTAATTTCTCCTGGTCCACTTACCTGGTCTGTAGACAGAGGACCTGGACCTGCTGGTTCCTAGTAAGTTCTGCTGCTCTGACGCTGTGTCTCATCTGTATAGACCAAAATAAGCTTTGCACCACTACGTTATGACTAGAGATGAGCGAGTAGTGAAATATTCGAAATTTCGAATTTCGATTCGAATAGACCGCGTTACCCGACTACTCGACCGAATATCGAATCCCATTATAGTCTATGGGAAAAAAATGCTCGACACTTGGAAATCTCAATTCGACCACTTGGAGGTCACCAAGTCCACCCTGAAACATCAGAAAATGATGCCAACACTGCTGGAATGCAACTGGGACAGCAGGGGAAGCATGTCTGGGTGCATATAACGCGCCCAAGTCGCACTATTACGCCACTATCACAGCCTCTCAACAATACACTCCAAACACAATATTACTTCTACGTAAAGTGAGACAAGACAAGGAAACCTTCTTTCCTCTACATTGCCATGGACCCCAAGCCAAACTGTACAAAAAAGAAGAACAAAATTCTGCACCCCTTAAAATCACGTTGCCTAATGACAACCACAGATGGCATAGGCAAGGGGGAAAATAAATATACCCCACCCCTAATTGTCATTGTGTGTGTGTGTGTGTGTGTGTGTGTATGTGTGTGTGTGTGAGATGTGGTCAGACATGTCCTCTTGTGTCATCGTGTCACCCCAGCAGTAAGGGAAGCTTAAAGGAGGAGGTTTGTTACAGTGTGTCACCCCAGCAGTAAGGGAAGCTTACAGGAGGAGGTTTGTTACAGTGTGTCACCCCAGCAGTAAGGGAAGCTTACAGGAGGAGGTTTGTTACAGTGTGTCACCCCAGCAGTCAGGGAAGCTTACAGGAGGAGGTTTGTTACAGTGTGTCACCCCAGCAGTAAGGGAAGCTTAGAGCTGAGACCTCTTAAAAATTGTGTGGAGGCCCAAGATCTGAGACCTCTTAAAAATTGTGTGGAGGCCCAAGAGCTGAGACCTCTCAAACATTGTGTGGAGTCCCACGAGCTGAGACCTCTTAAACATTGTGTGGAGGCCCAAGAGCTGAGACCTTTTAAAAATTGTGTGGAGGCCCAAGAGCTGAGACCTTTTAAAAATTGTGTGGAGTCCCAAGAGCTGAGACCTTTTAAAAATTGTGTGGAGGCCCAAGAGCTGAGACCTCTCAAACATTGTGTGGAGGCCCAAGAGCTGAGACCTTTTAAAAATTGTGTGGAGGCCCAAGAGCTGAGACCTTTTAAAAATTGTGTGGAGGCCCAAGAGCTGAGACCTTTTAAAAATTGTGTGGAGGCCCAAGAGCTGAGACCTTTTAAAAATTGTGTGGAGGCCCACGAGCTGAGACCTTTTAAAAATTGTGTGGAGGCCCAAGAGCTGAGACCTCTCAAACATTGTGTGGAGGCCCAAGAGCTGAGACCTTTTAAAAATTGTGTGGAGGCCCAAGAGCTGAGACCTTTTAAAAATTGTGTGGAGGCCCAAGAGCTGAGACCTTTTAAAAATTGTGTGGAGGCCCAAGAGCTGAGACCTTTTAAAAATTGTGTGGAGGCCCTAGAGCTGAGACCTCTCAAACATTGTGTGGAGGCCCAAGAGCTGAGACCTTTTAAAAATTGTGTGGAGGCCCAAGAGCTGAGACCTCTCAAACATTGTGTGGAGGCCCAAGAGCTGAGACCTTTTAAAAATTGTGTGGAGGCCCAAGAGCTGAGACCTCTCAAACATTGTGTGGAGGCCCAAGAGCTGAGACCTCTCAAACATTGTGTGGAGGCCCAAGAGCTGAGACCTTTTAAAAATTGTGTGGAGGCCCTAGAGCTGAGACCTCTCAAACATTGTGTGGAGGCCCAAGAGCTGAGACCTTTTAAAAATTGTGTGGAGGCCCAAGAGCTGAGACCTCTCAAACATTGTGTGGAGGCCCAAGAGCTGAGACCTTTTAAAAATTGTGTGGAGGCCCAAGAGCTGAGACCTCTCAAACATTGTGTGGAGGCCCAAGAGCTGAGACCTTTTAAAAATTGTGTGGAGGCCCAAGAGCTGAGACCTCTCAAACATTGTGTGGAGGCCCAAGAGCTGAGCACTTATTTGTGCTGCAGCTACGGCTGCTTTAGTGAGGGGTAGCTGCTGCTGCTGGAATAGGGACAGAAAGACTTCAGTGGTGTATTACCACCTATATACAAAACTATATACACTCTGCTCAAAACGGCTGCTTTAGTGAGGGGTAGCTGCTGATGCTGGAATAGGGACAGAAAGACTTCAGTGGTGTATTAGCACCTATATACAAAACTATATTTTGCACTACTGTTTTGTGTCCTCTGTGCCAACAAAACACTGTTTTATACACGGTGCGTATAGGCACCATTTCACCTTCTGGCAGTATATGGCTGTATAGCCAGGTGTTTTTCTTAAAATATTTTTTATATTTGGCACTACTGTTTTGTGTCCTCTTTACCAACAAATCCTTGTTATATACCCGGTGCGTATATAGGCACCATTTCACCTTCTGGCAGTATACGGCTGTATAGCCAGGTGTTCTTAAAAATATATTTATATTTGGCACTACTGTTTTGTGTCCTCTGTGCCAACAAAACACTGTTTTATACACGGTGCGTATAGGCACCATTTCACCTTCTGGCAGTATACGGCTGTATAACCAGGTGTTCTTCTTAAAAATATTTTTATATTTGGCATAACGCGTGGCCAAAAAAGTAAAACGGCTGAAATGCGGAGGGCTAGCGCAAAGGGACGTGGACGAGGACGGGGGCGCGGAAATGCTGGTGGGGGCACAAACCGCGTTGAAGCCAGTGGGGATACAATGCGTGCTGGTGAGGGGCAGCCAGCATTACGCTCATCCAGCTTCCCTGCCTTTATGGGACAGTTATGCGGGGGCGGGGTACACCTCTGTTAAGGCCTGAGCAGCGTAAACAGGTGGTGCAATGGATGGCCGATAACGCTTCCAGTCACTTGTCCACCACCCAGTCATCCACACAGTCTCACTCTGACCCTCCTTCCTCCCAACCTGGCCAACAGAGTCAGCCCAACCTTGACCCCTCCCAGGACCTCTTTTCGGGTCCTTTTCCAGATGTGCTGCAAGAATCCCAGGAGCTAGCAGAGGAATTTGTTTGTAGTGATGCCCAAACACTTGAGTATCCGCCATCTGCTAGTGATGTGGACCCGGAACCAGCATCTGCTATCATGAGCGATGATGATGAGACGCAGTTGCCATCAAGGGAGGCTGTTGGAATGTCCAGTGGGCAGGAGGAGGAGCAGAGAGAGGAAGTGGAAGAGGAGGTGGTGGACGACGAAATGACCGACCCCACTTGGACAGGGGTGATGTCCAGCGGGGAAAGCAGTGGAGATGCGGTCTGCGCATCACCGAATAAGGCAGCAAGAGGCAGAGGACAGTCCAGAGGCAGAGGACAGTCCAGACAGGGAAGGCAGGCCACAGCCAGCAGGGCCGAAGCTCTTCCCGGCAGCAGGCAGTCGCGCGAAGCTCCCCCATCGAGGCCTCGTACTTCTGTGGTGTGGAGATTTTTTAACGTTTGCGCGGATGACAAACTGAGCGCGGTTTGCGCAATCTGCCACTCAAAACTGAGTAGGGGCTCTGAGAAGAGCAAACTGACCACCTCAGGCATGCGCCGTCACTTGGAATTCAAGCACTGGGCTGAGTGGGAGAGAGCAAACGCAATATAACCTGCGCCCCGTCTTGCTGCCACTGCCTCTTCCCCTTTGTTGTGTGCTGCCACTGCGGTCCAGACCTCCAGCCAGGACACCTCCACATCTGCCTCTGCCTCGGCTACTTTGGGGCCTTCTCCTTCAGCCCCACCTTCCCCCGCATCTTCGTCTGCACCTTCCATCTCCTCGTCCCATCAACTGTCCATCTCGCAGGCGTTCAACCGCAGGCGGAAGTACGCCTCCAGTCACCCCCAAGCCCAAGCCTTAACCTGCCTCATCTCCAAACTGCTGGCCCTGGAGATGTTGCCGTTTAGGCTTGTGGAGACGCAGGCCTTCCGCGACCTGATGGCGGCTGCCGCACCTCGCTATTCCGTCCCTAGCCGCCACTATTTTTCCCGGTGTGGCGTCCCCGCCCTGCACCAGCACGTGTCGCGTAACATCAGGCGGACCCTGAGGTGCGCAGTCAGCGCAAAGGTCCACTTGACCACCGACTCGTGGACAAGCGCTTGCGGCCAAGGACGCTACATCTCTTTGATGGCACACTGGGTGAATGTTGTGGAAGCGGGGACGGGGTCGCAAACAGGGACGGCCTACATACCACCCCCGCCCAAGATTGCCAGCACAGGTTCTGATAGACCCCCCTCCTCTTCCTCCTCCTCCTCCTCATCCTCCTCCTCCTCATCCTCCTCCTCCTCATCCTCCTCCTCCTCCTCCTCCTCCTCCTCCTCATCCTCCTCCTCATCCTCCTCCTCCTCATCCTCCTCCTCCTCCTCCTCCTCCTCCTCATCCTCCTCATCCTCCTCCTCATCCTCCTCCTCATCCTCCTCCTCATCCTCCTCCTCATCCTCCTCATCCTCCTCCTCATCCTCCTCATCCTCCTCCTCATCCTCCTCCTCATCCTCCTCCTCCGCCTTAACATCGCCCTCAGCCCCTAGCTGGAAGCGTTGCAGCACTGGCACGGGGAGACGTCAGCAGGCGGTGCTTAAGCTCATCAGCTTGGGCGACAGGAAGCACAGCGCCGCAGAGGTGAGGCACGCCATATTGCAGCAGACAGAGATGTGGCTGTCGCCGCTGCAGCTAGGACCAGGCATGGTCGTGTGCGATAACGGCCGTAACCTGGTGGCGGCTCTGGAGCTTGCAGAACTCAATCACGTACCATGCCTGGCCCACGTTTTTAATTTGGTAGTACAAAAGTTTCTAAAGACTTACCCCAACCTGGCAGAGCTACTGGTCAAAGTGCGGCGCTTGTGCGCTCACTTTCGGAAGTCAACTGTAGCTGCTGCTAGCTTAAAAAAAAATCCAGCAACGCCTCCATTTGCCTCAACATCGGCTGTTGTGCGACCTGCCCACTCGCTGGAATTCCACCTATTGCATGTTGGCCAGGGTGTGTGAGCAGCAGAAAGCATTGATGGAGTACCAGATGATGCATCCACGCGTGCCTCCAACTCAGCTCCCTCAGTTTGCCAACCACGAGTGGCCATGGATGGCAGACATATGCGATGTATTGCGTATCTTTGAGGAGTCCACTAAGAAGGTCAGCAGCGAGGACGCTATAGTGAGCGTAACCATCCCGCTCCTAGGCGTCCTTAAAGAATCGCTCATCGCAATAAGGGAGAACGCATTGCACACAGAGGAGATGGGGGTAGGAGGAGACGCAACGCAGGTAGACAGTCAGACCACACTTTTGTCTGCTGCTCGGTGGCAGTTGCAGGAGGAGGATGAGGAGGAGGAGGACAACGTGGAGGTGGCTGTGGAAGAGGATGCTGGCGGCGAGGGTAGCAGTCAGGCTGTGTGCGTCCCATTGGTTCAGCGCGGATGGGGCGGAGAGGAGGAGGAAGAGGAGGAAATGGAAAATGATCCTTCTGGTGGGGGCAGTGACGTCATGCCTACTCAGAGTCTGGCACACATGGCTGACTTCATGCTGGGCCGCTTTTCCCGGGACATACGTGTTGTCCGGATATTGGAGAACAAACTATACTGGGTCTTCGCACTCCTGGACCCCCGGTATAAAGATAACTTCTCCTCTTTTATTCCGGTAGAGGAGAGGACGAATCGATTACTGGAATACCAGAGGGAACTCTTGCAGAACATGATGCAGATTTTCCCACCCAGCATCGCTGGCGGCAGAGAGGAGAGTGTCTCCCAGAGTCTGACAACATCGATCAGGCCCACAGCCACCAGGGGAACACTCTCCAAGGTGTGGGACACGTTCATGTCACCCCCTCGTGCAACTTCCATCACTGCGGGGCCCGCTATCAGCAGGAGGGACAAGTATCGGCGGATGTTGCGGGACTACCTGGCAGACCACACCCCTGTCCTCCCCGATCCCTCGGCGACCTACACTTACTGGGTCTCCAAGTTGGACACGTGGCTGGAACTGTCCCTGTACGCCTTGGAGGTGCTTGCCTGCCCTGCCGCCAGCGTGCTATCAGAAAGGGTGTGTTCAGCGCAGCAGGGGGCATTATAACCGATAAGCGCAGCCGCCTGTCAACCGACAGTGCCGACAGGCTGACGCTAATCAAAATGAACAGCAAGTGGATTGACCCGGACTTTGCTTGTACAACAGTGGAAAGCAGCCAAGAGTGAAGTGCCATCTGTATGAAGTGCCATTTCCTCCTCCTCCTCCTCCTCCTCCTCCTTAACCGCCGTAGAATTGCTGTATTAATGAAAAAAATTATGGCTCACCTCTTAGGCTTAATACAATCAATTTTTAAGAGGTCTCAACTCTTGGGCCTCCACACAATTTTTAAAAGGTCTCAGCTCTTGGGCCTCCACACAATTTTTAAGAGGTCTCAGCTCTTGGGCCTCCACACAATTTTTAAGAGGTCTCAGCTCTTGGGCCTCCACACAATTTTTAAAAGGTCTCAGCTCTTGGGCCTCCACACAATTTTTAAAAGGTCTCAGCTCTTGGGCCTCCACACAATTTTTAAAAGGTCTCAGCTCTTGGGCCTCCACACAATGTTTGAGAGGTCTCAGCTCTTGGGCCTCCACACAATTTTTAAAAGGTCTCAGCTCTTGGGCCTCCACACAATTTTTAAGAGGTCTCAGCTCGTGGGCCTCCACACAATTTTTAAAAGGTCTCAGCTCTTGGGCCTCCACACAATGTTTGAGAGGTCTCAGCTCTTGGGCCTCCACACAATTTTTAAAAGGTCTCAGCTCTTGGGCCTCCACACAATTTTTAAAAGGTCTCAGCTCTTGGGCCTCCACACAATTTTTAAAACATAGCAGCCCTAATAAGGGCTCTCAATGACTCTCTTGTCTTCTGGTAGCTGGTATATATGGTGGTAAATGCGATATTCTGAGCTTCTGGGGCCCTGCCTGACTACATAGGATATGAGATATATACTGTTCAACATAGCAGCACTAATAAGGGTTTAAGGACTGTCTTGTCTTCTGGTAGCTGGTATATATGGTGGTAAAAGGTATATTCTGAGCTTCTGGGGCCCTGCCTGACTAAATAGAAAATGAGCTATATACTGTTCAACATAGCAGCACTAATAAGGGATTAAGGACTGTCTTGTCTTCTGGTAGCTGGTATATATGGTGGTAAAAGGTATATTCTGAGCTTCTGGGGCCCTGCCTGACTAAATAGAAAATGAGCTATATACTGTTCAGCGTAGCAGCCCTAATAAGGGCTCTTAAGGACTGTCTTGTCTTCTGGTAGCTGGTATATATGGTGGTAAAAGGTATATTCTGAGCTTCTGGGGCCCTGCCTGACTAAATAGAAAATGAGCTATATACTGTTCAGCGTAGCAGCCCTAATAAGGGCTATTAAGGACTGTCTTGTCTTCTGGTAGCTGGTATATATGGTGGTAAAAGGTATATTCTGAGCTTCTGGGGCCCTGCCTGACTAAATAGAAAATGAGCTATATACTGTTCAACATAGCAGCACTAATAAGGGATTAAGGACTGTCTTGTCTTCTGGTAGCTGGTATATATGGTGGTAAAAGGTATATTCTGAGCTTCTGGGGCCCTGCCTGACTAAATAGAAAATGAGCTATATACTGTTCAACATAGCAGCACTAATAAGGGATTAAGGACTGTTTTGTCTTCTGGTAGCTGGTATATATGGTGGTAAAAGGTATATTCTGAGCTTCTGGGGCCCTGCCTGACTAAATAGAAAATGAGCTATATACTGTTCAACATAGCAGCACTAATAAGGGATTAAGGACTGTCTTGTCTTCTGGTAGCTGGTATATATGGTGGTAAAAGGTATATTCTGAGCTTCTGGGGCCCTGCCTGACTAAATAGAAAATGAGCTATATACTGTTCAGCGTAGCAGCCCTAATAAGGGCTATTAAGGACTGTCTTGTCTTCTGGTAGCTGGTATATATGGTGGTAAAAGGTATATTCTGAGCTTCTGGGGCCCTGCCTGACTAAATAGAAAATGAGCTATATACTGTTCAGCGTAGCAGCCCTAATAAGGGCTATTAAGGACTGTCTTGTCTTCTGGTAGCTGGTATATATGGTGGTAAAAGGTATATTCTGAGCTTCTGGGGCCCTGCCTGACTAAATAGAAAATGAGCTATATACTGTTCAACATAGCAGCACTAATAAGGGATTAAGGACTGTCTTGTCTTCTGGTAGCTGGTATATATGCTGGTAAAAGGTATATTCTGAGCTTCTGGGGCCCTGCCTGACTAAATAGAAAATGAGCTATATACTGTTCAGCGTAGCAGCCCTAATAAGGGCTATTAAGGACTGTCTTGTCTTCTGGTAGCTGGTATATATGGTGGTAAAAGGTATATTCTGAGCTTCTGGGGCCCTGCCTGACTAAATAGAAAATGAGCTATATACTGTTCAGCGTAGCAGCCCTAATAAGGGCTATTAAGGACTGTCTTCTGGTAGCTGGTATATATGGTGGTAAAAGGTATATTCTGAGCTTCTGGGGCCCTGCCTGACTAAATAGAAAATGAGCTATATACTGTTCAACATAGCAGCACTAATAAGGGATTAAGGACTGTCTTGTCTTCTGGTAGCTGGTATATATGGTGGTAAAAGGTATATTCTGAGCTTCTGGGGCCCTGCCTGACTAAATAGAAAATGAGCTATATACTGTTCAACATAGCAGCACTAATAAGGGATTAAGGACTGTCTTGTCTTCTGGTAGCTGGTATATATGGTGGTAAAAGGTATATTCTGAGCTTCTGGGGCCCTGCCTGACTAAATAGAAAATGAGCTATATACTGTTCAACATAGCAGCACTAATAAGGGATTAAGGACTGTCTTGTCTTCTGGTAGCTGGTATATATGGTGGTAAAAGGTATATTCTGAGCTTCTGGGGCCCTGCCTGACTAAATAGAAAATGAGCTATATACTGTTCAGCGTAGCAGCCCTAATAAGGGCTATTAAGGACTGTCTTGTCTTCTGGTAGCTGGTATATATGGTGGTAAAAGGTATATTCTGAGCTTCTGGGGCCCTGCCTGACTAAATAGAAAATGAGCTATATACTGTTCAACATAGCAGCACTAATAAGGGATTAAGGACTGTCTTGTCTTCTGGTAGCTGGTATATATGGTGGTAAAAGGTATATTCTGAGCTTCTGGGGCCCTGCCTGACTAAATAGAAAATGAGCTATATACTGTTCAGCGTAGCAGCCCTAATAAGGGATTAAGGACTGTCTTGTCTTCTGGTAGCTGGTATATATGGTGGTAAAAGGTATATTCTGAGCTTCTGGGGCCCTGCCTGACTAAATAGAAAATGAGCTATATACTGTTCAGCGTAGCAGCCCTAATAAGGGCTATTAAGGACTGTCTTGTCTTCTGGTATCTGGTATATATGGTGGTAAAAGGTATATTCTGAGCTTCTGGGGCCCTGCCTGACTAAATAGAAAATGAGCTATATACTGTTCAACATAGCAGCACTAATAAGGGATTAAGGACTGTCTTGTCTTCTGGTAGCTGGTATATATGGTGGTAAAAGGTATATTCTGAGCTTCTGGGGCCCTGCCTGACTAAATAGAAAATGAGCTATATACTGTTCAGCGTAGCAGCCCTAATAAGGGCTCTTAAGGACTGTCTTGTCTTCTGGTAGCTGGTATATATGGTGGTAAAAGGTATATTCTGAGCTTCTGGGGCCCTGCCTGACTAAATAGAAAATGAGCTATATACTGTTCAGCGTAGCAGCCCTAATAAGGGCTATTAAGGACTGTCTTGTCTTCTGGTAGCTGGTATATATGGTGGTAAAAGGTATATTCTGAGCTTCTGGGGCCCTGCCTGACTAAATAGAAAATGAGCTATATACTGTTCAACATAGCAGCACTAATAAGGGATTAAGGACTGTCTTGTCTTCTGGTAGCTGGTATATATGGTGGTAAAAGGTATATTCTGAGCTTCTGGGGCCCTGCCTGACTAAATAGAAAATGAGCTATATACTGTTCAGCGTAGCAGCCCTAATAAGGGCTCTTAAGGACTGTCTTGTCTTCTGGTAGCTGGTATATATGGTGGTAAAAGGTATATTCTGAGCTTCTGGGGCCCTGCCTGACTAAATAGAAAATGAGCTATATACTGTTCAACATAGCAGCACTAATAAGGGATTAAGGACTGTCTTGTCTTCTGGTAGCTGGTATATATGGTGGTAAAAGGTATATTCTGAGCTTCTGGGGCCCTGCCTGACTAAATAGAAAATGAGCTATATACTGTTCAGCGTAGCAGCCCTAATAAGGGCTATTAAGGACTGTCTTGTCTTCTGGTATCTGGTATATATGGTGGTAAAAGGTATATTCTGTGCTTCTGGGGCCCTGCCTGACTAAATAGAAAATGAGCTATATACTGTTCAACATAGCAGCACTAATAAGGGATTAAGGACTGTCTTGTCTTCTGGTAGCTGGTATATATGGTGGTAAAAGGTATATTCTGAGCTTCTGGGGCCCTGCCTGACTAAATAGAAAATGAGCTATATACTGTTCAACATAGCAGCACTAATAAGGGATTAAGGACTGTCTTGTCTTCTGGTAGCTGGTATATATGGTGGTAAAAGGTATATTCTGAGCTTCTGGGGCCATGCCTGACTAAATAGAAAATGAGGTATATACTGTTCAGCGTAGCAGCCCTAATAAGGGCTATTAAGGACTGTCTTGTCTTCTGGTAGCTGGTATATATGGTGGTAAAAGGTATATTCTGAGCTTCTGGGGCCCTGCCTGACTAAATAGAAAATGAGCTATATACTGTTCAGCGTAGCAGCCCTAATAAGGGCTATTAAGGACTGTCTTCTGGTAGCTGGTATATATGGTGGTAAAAGGTATATTCTGAGCTTCTGGGGCCCTGCCTGACTAAATAGAAAATGAGCTATATACTGTTCAACATAGCAGCACTAATAAGGGATTAAGGACTGTTTTGTCTTCTGGTAGCTGGTATATATGGTGGTAAAAGGTATATTCTGAGCTTCTGGGGCCCTGCCTGACTAAATAGAAAATGAGCTATATACTGTTCAACATAGCAGCACTAATAAGGGATTAAGGACTGTCTTGTCTTCTGGTAGCTGGTATATATGGTGGTAAAAGGTATATTCTGAGCTTCTGGGGCCCTGCCTGACTAAATAGAAAATGAGCTATATACTGTTCAACATAGCAGCACTAATAAGGGATTAAGGACTGTCTTGTCTTCTGGTAGCTGGTATATATGGTGGTAAAAGGTATATTCTGAGCTTCTGGGGCCCTGCCTGACTAAATAGAAAATGAGCTATATACTGTTCAGCGTAGCAGCCCTAATAAGGGCTATTAAGGACTGTCTTGTCTTCTGGTAGCTGGTATATATGGTGGCAAAAGGTATATTCTGAGCTTCTGGGGCCCTGCCTGACTAAATAGAAAATGAGCTATATACTGTTCAACATAGCAGCACTAATAAGGGATTAAGGACTGTCTTGTCTTCTGGTAGCTGGTATATATGGTGGTAAAAGGTATATTCTGAGCTTCTGGGGCCCTGCCTGACTAAATAGAAAATGAGCTATATACTGTTCAGCGTAGCAGCCCTAATAAGGGCTCTTAAGGACTGTCTTGTCTTCTGGTAGCTGGTATATATGGTGGTAAAAGGTATATTCTGAGCTTCTGGGGCCCTGCCTGACTAAATAGAAAATGAGCTGTATACTGTTCAGCGTAGCAGCCCTAATAAGGGCTATTAAGGACTGTCTTGTCTTCTGGTAGCTGGTATATATGGTGGTAAAAGGTATATTCTGAGCTTCTGGGGCCCTGCCTGACTAAATAGAAAATGAGCTATATACTGTTCAACATAGCAGCACTAATAAGGGATTAAGGACTGTCTTGTCTTCTGGTAGCTGGTATATATGGTGGTAAAAGGTATATTCTGAGCTTCTGGGGCCCTGCCTGACTAAATAGAAAATGAGCTATATACTGTTCAACATAGCAGCACTAATAAGGGATTAAGGACTGTCTTGTCTTCTGGTAGCTGGTATATATGGTGGTAAAAGGTATATTCTGAGCTTCTGGGGCCCTGCCTGACTAAATAGAAAATGAGCTATATACTGTTCAACATAGCAGCACTAATAAGGGATTAAGGACTGTCTTGTCTTCTGGTAGCTGGTATATATGGTGTTAAAAGGTATATTCTGAGCTTCTGGGGCCCTGCCTGACTAAATAGAAAATGAGCTATATACTGTTCAGCGTAGCAGCCCTAATAAGGGCTATTAAGGACTGTCTTGTCTTCTGGTAGCTGGTATATACGGTGGTAAAAGGTATATTCTGAGCTTCTGGGGCCCTGCCTGACTAAATAGAAAATGAGCTATATACTGTTCAGCGTAGCAGCCCTAATAAGGGCTCTTAAGGACTGTCTTGTCTTCTGGCAGCTGGTATATATGGTGGTAAAAGGTATATTCTGAGCTTCTGGGGCCCTGCCTGACTAAATAGAAAATGAGCTATATACTGTTCAACATAGCAGCACTAATAAGGGATTAAGGACTGTCTTGTCTTCTGGTAGCTGGTATATATGGTGGTAAAATGTATATTCTGAGCTTCTGGGGCCCTGCCTGACTAAATAGAAAATGAGCTATATACTGTTCAGCGTAGCAGCCCTAATAAGGGCTATTAAGGACTGTCTTGTCTTCTGGTAGCTGGTATATATGGTGGTAAAAGGTATATTCTGAGCTTCTGGGGCCCTGCCTGACTAAATAGAAAATGAGCTATATACTGTTCAACATAGCAGCACTAATAAGGGATTAAGGACTGTCTTGTCTTCTGGTAGCTGGTATATATGGTGGTAAAAGGTATATTCTGAGCTTCTGGGGCCCTGCCTGACTAAATAGAAAATGAGCTATATACTGTTCAACATAGCAGCACTAATAAGGGATTAAGGACTGTCTTGTCTTCTGGTAGCTGGTATATATGGTGGTAAAAGGTATATTCTGAGCTTCTGGGGCCCTGCCTGACTAAATAGAAAATGAGCTATATACTGTTCAGCGTAGCAGCCCTAATAAGGGCTATTTAGGACTGTCTTGTCTTCTGGTAGCTGGTATAAATGGTGGTAAAAGGTATATTCTGAGCTTCTGGGGCCCTGCCTGACTAAATAGAAAATGAGCTATATACTGTTCAGCGTAGCAGCCCTAATAAGGGCTATTAAGGACTGTCTTGTCTTCTGGTAGCTGATATATATGGTGGTAAAAGGTATATTCTGAGCTTCTGGGGCCCTGCCTGACTAAATAGAAAATGAGCTATATACTGTTCAGCGTAGCAGCCCTAATAAGGGCTCTTAAGGACTGTCTTGTCTTCTGGTAGCTGGTATATATGGTGGTAAAAGGTATATTCTGAGCTTCTGGGGCCCTGCCTGACTAAATAGAAAATGAGCTATATACTGTTCAGCGTAGCAGCCCTAATAAGGGATTAAGGACTGTCTTGTCTTCTGGTAGCTGGTATATATGGTGGTAAAAGGTATATTCTGAGCTTCTGGGGCCCTGCCTGACTAAATAGAAAATGAGCTATATACTGTTCAACATAGCAGCACTAATAAGGGATTAAGGACTGTCTTGTCTTCTGGTAGCTGGTATATATGGTGGTAAAAGGTATATTCTGAGCTTCTGGGGCCCTGCCTGACTAAATAGAAAATGAGCTATATACTGTTCAGCGTAGCAGCCCTAATAAGGGCTCTTAAGGACTGTCTTGTCTTCTTGTAGCTGGTATATATGGTGGTAAAAGGTATATTCTGAGCTTCTGGGGCCCTGCCTGACTAAATAGAAAATGAGCTATATACTGTTCAACATAGCAGCACTAATAAGGGATTAAGGACTGTCTTGTCTTCTGGTAGCTGGTATATATGGTGGTAAAAGGTATATTCTGAGCTTCTGGGGCCCTGCCTGACTAAATAGAAAATGAGCTATATACTGTTCAGCGTAGCAGCCCTAATAAGGGCTCTTAAGGACTGTCTTGTCTTCTGGTAGCTGGTATATATGGTGGTAAAAGGTATATTCTGAGCTTCTGGGGCCCTGCCTGACTAAATAGAAAATGAGCTATATACTGTTCAGCGTAGCAGCCCTAATAAGGGCTCTTAAGGACTGTCTTGTCTTCTGGTAGCTGGTATATATGGTGGTAAAAGGTATATTCTGAGCTTCTGGGGCCCTGCCTGACTAAATAGAAAATGAGCTGTATACTGTTCAGCGTAGCAGCCCTAATAAGGGCTATTAAGGACTGTCTTGTCTTCTGGTAGCTGGTATATATGGTGGTAAAAGGTATATTCTGAGCTTCTGGGGCCCTGCCTGACTAAATAGAAAATGAGCTATATACTGTTCAACATAGCAGCACTAATAAGGGATTAAGGACTGTCTTGTCTTCTGGTAGCTGGTATATATGGTGGTAAAAGGTATATTCTGAGCTTCTGGGGCCCTGCCTGACTAAATAGAAAATGAGCTATATACTGTTCAACATAGCAGCACTAATAAGGGATTAAGGACTGTCTTGTCTTCTGGTAGCTGGTATATATGGTGGTAAAAGGTATATTCTGAGCTTCTGGGGCCCTGCCTGACTAAATAGAAAATGAGCTATATACTGTTCAACATAGCAGCACTAATAAGGGATTAAGGACTGTCTTGTCTTCTGGTAGCTGGTATATATGGTGGTAAAAGGTATATTCTGAGCTTCTGGGGCCCTGCCTGACTAAATAGAAAATGAGCTATATACTGTTCAGCGTAGCAGCCCTAATAAGGGCTATTAAGGACTGTCTTGTCTTCTGGTAGCTGGTATATATGGTGGTAAAAGGTATATTCTGAGCTTCTGGGGCCCTGCCTGACTAAATAGAAAATGAGCTATGTACTGTTCAGCGTAGCAGCCCTAATAAGGGCTATTAAGGACTGTCTTGTCTTCTGGTAGCTGGTATATATGGTGGTAAAAGGTATATTCTGAGCTTCTGGGGCCCTGCCTGACTAAATAGAAAATGAGCTATATACTGTTCAACATAGCAGCACTAATAAGGGATTAAGGACTGTCTTGTCTTCTGGTAGCTGGTATATATGGTGGTAAAAGGTATATTCTGAGCTTCTGGGGCCCTGCCTGACTAAATAGAAAATGAGCTATATACTGTTCAGCGTAGCAGCCCTAATAAGGGCTATTAAGGACTGTCTTGTCTTCTGGTAGCTGGTATATATGGTGGTAAAAGGTATATTCTGAGCTTCTGGGGCCCTGCCTGACTAAATAGAAAATGAGCTATATACTGTTCAGCGTAGCAGCCCTAATAAGGGCTATTAAGGACTGTCTTCTGGTAGCTGGTATATATGGTGGTAAAAGGTATATTCTGAGCTTCTGGGGCCCTGCCTGACTAAATAGAAAATGAGCTATATACTGTTCAACATAGCAGCACTAATAAGGGATTAAGGACTGTCTTGTCCTCTGGTAGCTGGTATATATGGTGGTAAAAGGTATATTCTGAGCTTCTGGGGCCCTGCCTGACTAAATAGAAAATGAGCTATATACTGTTCAACATAGCAGCACTAATAAGGGATTAAGGACTGTCTTGTCTTCTGGTAGCTGGTATATATGGTGGTAAAAGGTATATTCTGAGCTTCTGGGGCCCTGCCTGACTAAATAGAAAATGAGCTATATACTGTTCAGCGTAGCAGCCCTAATAAGGGCTATTATGGACTGTCTTGTCTTCTGGTAGCTGGTATATATGGTGGTAAAAGGTATATTCTGAGCTTCTGGGGCCCTGCCTGACTAAATAGAAAATGAGCTATATACTGTTGAACATAGCAGCACTAATAAGGGATTAAGGACTGTCTTGTCTTCTGGTAGCTGGTATATATGGTGGTAAAAGGTATATTCTGAGCTTCTGGGGCCCTGCCTGACTAAATAGAAAATGAGCTATATATTGTTCAACATAGCAGCACTAATAAGGGATTAAGGACTGTCTTGTCTTCTGGTAGCTGGTATATATGGTGGTAAAAGGTATATTCTGAGCTTCTGGGGCCCTGCCTGACTAAATAGAAAATGAGCTATATACTGTTCAACATAGCAGCACTAATAAGGGATTAAGGACTGTCTTGTCTTCTGGTAGCTGGTATATATGGTGGTAAAAGGTATATTCTGAGCTTCTGGGGCCCTGCCTGACTAAATAGAAAATGAGCTATATACTGTTCAACATAGCAGCACTAATAAGGGATTAAGGACTGTCTTGTCTTCTGGTAGCTGGTATATATGGTGGTAAAAGGTATATTCTGAGCTTCTGGGGCCCTGCCTGACTAAATAGAAAATGAGCTATATACTGTTCAACATAGCAGCACTAATAAGGGATTAAGGACTGTCTTGTCTTCTGGTAGCTGGTATATATGGTGGTAAAAGGTATATTCTGAGCTTCTGGGGCCCTGCCTGACTAAATAGAAAATGAGCTATATACTGTTCAACATAGCAGCACTAATAAGGGATTAAGGACTGTCTTGTCTTCTGGTAGCTGGTATATATGGTGGTAAAAGGTATATTCTGAGCTTCTGGGGCCCTGCCTGACTAAATAGAAAATGAGCTATATACTGTTCAGCGTAGCAGCCCTAATAAGGGCTATTAAGGACTGTCTTGTCTTCTGGTAGCTGGTATATATGGTGGTAAAAGGTATATTCTGAGCTTCTGGGGCCCTGCCTGACTAAATAGAAAATGAGCTATATACTGTTCAGCGTAGCAGCCCTAATAAGGGCTCTTAAGGACTGTCTTGTCTTCTGGTAGCTGGTATATATGGTGGTAAAAGGTATATTCTGAGCTTCTGGGGCCCTGCCTGACTAAATAGAAAATGAGCTATATACTGTTCAACATAGCAGCACTAATAAGGGATTAAGGACTGTCTTGTCTTCTGGTAGCTGGTATATATGGTGGTAAAAGGTATATTCTGAGCTTCTGGGGCCCTGCCTGACTAAATAGAAAATGAGCTATATACTGTTCAGCGTAGCATCCCTAATAAGGGCTATTAAGGACTGTCTTGTCTTCTGGTAGCTGGTATATATGGTGGTAAAAGGTATATTCTGAGCTTCTGGGGCCCTGCCTGACTAAATAGAAAATGAGCTATATACTGTTCAACATAGCAGCACTAATAAGGGATTAAGGACTGTCTTGTCTTCTGGTAGCTGGTATATATGGTGGTAAAAGGTACATTCTGAGCTTCTGGGGCCCTGCCTGACTAAATAGAAAATGAGCTATATACTGTTCAGCGTAGCAGCCCTAATAAGGGCTATTAAGGACTGTCTTGTCTTCTGGTAGCTGGTATATATGGTGGTAAAAGGTATATTCTGAGCTTCTGGGGCCCTGCCTGACTAAATAGAAAATGAGCTATATACTGTTCAGCGTAGCAGCCCTAATAAGGGCTCTTAAGGACTGTCTTGTCTTCTGGTAGCTGGTATATATGGTGGTAAAAGGTATATTCTGAGCTTCTGGGGCCCTGCCTGACTAAATAGAAAATGAGCTATATACTGTTCAGCGTAGCAGCCCTAATAAGGGCTATTAAGGACTGTCTTGTCTTCTGGTAGCTGGTATATATGGTGGTAAAAGGTATATTCTGAGCTTCTGGGGCCCTGCCTGACTAAATAGAAAATGAGCTATATACTGTTCAGCGTAGCAGCCCTAATAAGGGCTCTTAAGGACTGTCTTGTCTTCTGGTAGCTGGTATATATGGTGGTAAAAGGTATATTCTGAGCTTCTGGGGCCCTGCCTGACTAAATAGAAAATGAGCTATATACTGTTCAGCGTAGCAGCCCTAATAAGGGCTCTTAAGGACTGTCTTGTCTTCTGGTAGCTGGTATATATGGTGGTAAAAGGTATATTCTGAGCTTCTGGGGCCCTGCCTGACTAAATAGAAAATGAGCTATATACTGTTCAGCGTAGCAGCCCTAATAAGGGCTCTTAAGGACTGTCTTGTCTTCTGGTAGCTGGTATAGATGGTGGTAAAAGCGATATTCCGAGCTTCTGGGGCCCTGCCAGCGACAGCCTGTCTTTCCCTGCTTTGAGCGTCTGTCCCTCACTAAGTTCAAGCTGCTAATGCTGACGAAGAGGAAGTGCTGAGTTATGTATATTCGAGGTCACATGGTTTTTCCAGCCAATGCGTGTAGACGCCGTTTTCGCGATGCCAGCGTCCTCCCAGGACCTGTCCCACCCCCCCCTGCATGGTGATTGGTGTAAAAAACGCGCCAGGGAAGGTGGGAGGGGAAACGAATTGTGAGTGCGCCATCGCCGCTGTACTCGATCGAAATCGAGTATGACGAACAGCGTAGTATTCGATCGAATACCGGCTCGGTCGAATACTACTCGCTCATCACTAGTTATGACAACAGTAGTGTAGTCCGCATCCCCGGGGGACAAGAAACATTTTCCTGCTGCAAATTAATACAAGTCGTCACTTTTGAATTCCCTGATAGAGGTGGGGTTGTAGTCATGGCCATACAGAGTTTTTTCAAAATGCAAATAACTTTATTTTACACACTTCGGCAAAAGGATTCACTTGCACTAAAGGTCAAACATTTGCACAGTCCATTGCACGCCCCCTCCTGGGACTGGTCCCCAAGCACATAACCAAGTAGCGGATATGTAACCTCTTCCAGGGCGCTGGCCAGGTGAGGGCCACCCCACTGTAATGTCACTATTAGGGAGGCCCACCCCCACTCTGGACATACGATTCAGCAGCTGGGCCCCACTTTCCACTCAGTGCTTGGCAGCACATTAAGTTCCCGGGGTGCCAGCCAGGTGCAGGCCGCCCCACAACATAGTCTCTGTCAACGGGGACCGACCCACTCCACCACTCCAGTCAGTCATCCAGGCTATAAGCTCCAGAATTTACCTCAGGAAATGTCTGCCTCAGGAGTAACCCAGTAACTGCAGACTGCAGACTGCAGTCTCTCTCTCCCCTCCCACAGCTGGGGTGTCAACTCCCTTTGAGGAGTGTGGGGTCAGTTTGGGAGGATCTGTGGGCACTCTAGGGCCTAGTCTCTTTGGCCCAGCTGCCATTTTGGCTCTCCCTCTTGGCTTGTTTCTCTCTCTCTTATCCCAGTCGTAAACCCACGTGATCTTACAGGTCCAGGCCGAGATAATCTCCCTGCCCTCAACCAACATGCCAGCAGTGGATTTCCGGACAGGCGCCGCTCACCAGAACAATTTTTAAACAATAAAAACGCATTAATTACTTTAGAAGTGTGATGCTCGCGGCCTTTTCTGTTAGTCTGGTGGAATAACTATGCCACTGTGGATATAGCTGAAGGATTCTGAACTACAAATTGCTGACCAAAATTCTCTTCACACCTGTTGGGTAAATCCCTCCTCCTCTTACTTAAAGCGGACCAAAACCTACATTTTTAAATAGCATCCCCTAAATTGCTCCCCCCACAAAGAGCACCTTTTGCCAATTTATAGTGCTCCTGCTTCACTCTAATCCCCTATAATGGCATCTGACCTGTAAAGCTCCGCCTCCTCCATTCATTTCCATTGCCAAGCGAAAATATCCATTTCTAGTTCTACATCCTAAGAAGGGAATATCTGCTGGGGCTTTGGCCAATTGTATTTCACAAGTCCGTTGGGTTTTGGTCCTCTTTAAGATTTACTTTAAAAAGAGAATGCAGTCCCATTGTCCTAGTGAAAGGTTTAGGTGTACATTTGGTCTCTAAGCTACTCACTTTTTTGAATCACACCTGCATTTTTACTGTAAATTTTCGGCGAATGTTAAAAAAATGAGAAAAAAATGTACTATATAATCACATGTCCTGGTGTTCTCGAGCTGCTGCTCAGGTTGCCACAGTTGCCAGGAGCCAGAAGATCAATGCGCGGCAGACGGACAGGTAAGTAACTGAAGCCTGCCCACTGTCCCTACTGCCTCTCCACAGCTGCCTCCCTGCTGCTGCTGCCACCGCTGCTTCTCCTGGAGGGCAGGACACGCCAACACACTCTGCACAGGCCACAGCCACCCGCTACACAGAGGGGAGAATTAGCCTGTGCCACGGCCCCAAGAGAAGCAGCAGCACTAATGGTGTGGCTGTGGCAGCCTAGCAAGCAGCACGGTGGTGCCAGAACATGGGGGAATACTTATTTTTCTTGCCTGTTTTTTTACCAGGGGAATGGAAGGGGTGAGACTTCCAACACTGCCTATAGGGAATGGGAAGGGGGAATGCCACACTGCTTATAGGGAATGGGAGGGGGAAATGCCACACTGCCTATAGGGAATGGGAGGGGGAAATGCCACACTGCCTATAGGGAATAGAAGGGGGGAATGACACACTGCATATGGGGAATAGGAGGGGGGAATGACAAACTGCCTATAAAGAATGGGAAGGGTAAATGCCACACTGCTTATGGGAATCGGATGGGGTGATGCTACACTGAATATAGGAAATGGGAGGGGGGAATGTCACACTGCATATGGGGAATAAGAGGGGTGAGAATGCCACACTGCCTGTAGGGAATGGGAAGGAGGAATGGCACACTGTCTATAAGGAATGGGAGGGGGAATGACACATTGCCTATAGGGAGGGGGGATGCCACACTGCCTATGGGGAATTGGGAGGGGGGAATGACACACTGCCTATAGGGAGGGGGGAATGACACACTGCCTATAGAGAATGGGAGGGGGGAATGACACACTGCCTATAGAGAATGGGAGGGGGGAATGACACACTACCTGTAGGGAATAGGAGGGGGGATGCCACACTGCCTATGGGGAATTGGGAGGGGGGAATGACACACTGCCTATAGGGAGGGGGGGGAATGACACACTGCCTATAGAGAATGGGAGGGGGGAATGACACACTACCTGTAGGGAATGGGAGGGGGGATGCCACACTGCCTATGGGGAATGGGATGGGGGAATGCCATATTGCCTATGGGGAATTGGGAGGGGGGATGCCACACTGCCTATGGGGAATGGGATGGGGAATGCCACACTGCCTATAGGGAATGGGAGGGGGAATACCACACTGCCTATGGGAATGGGAGGGGGGATGCCATAATATCTATCGGAATGGGAGGGGGTAATGCCACACTGCCTATATGAGGAATGGGGTGGGGGGAGCCACACTGCCTATGGGAATGGGATAGGGGGAATGCCACATTGCCTATATGGGAAATGGGGTGGGAGTGCCACACTATCTATATGGATAATGGTATGGGGGTGAATGCAACACTGCCTGTGGGGATGGGATGGGGGTAGGCCTCACTGCCTATAGGAATGGGGGCAGTGAATGCCCCACTGCTTATGAGGAATGGGATTGTGGGAATGCCACCTTGCATATTATTTGGCCCTTTGCCATTTGGTTCAGAATATTTTTCTTATTTTCCTGCGCCAAATTCTAGGTTCGTCTTGTATGGATGCGCGTCCTATAGGAAGAAAAATATGGTAACCCTTATTAAAAAATAAAGCATTAAACCGGACCTTCACCATGATTTATTGAAAAGCCCAATCCCTTAAAAAACAATTCCCCAGCATCTAAAATTAATATATTTTAAGTTTTTAGTCACTTATTATTCTTTCCCTGGGCTGCAACTCTGTTCAGGACTTTAGGATACAGGCGCTGCCATCTTGACTCAGAAGCATCACACTTACTAAGGAGAGAAGAGTGGGATAAAGTGCAGGGGACAGGGTTATAGCTGTGCTTTTCTCAAACAAAGCAGAGCTGGGGTCAGGAATAGGTCAGCAGTCCCAGAATGCAGAGCAGCACAGTCAGAAGGCACTTCCTGTTTGCAGGCTGCCTGATGTTCCATGAGCCGCCATCTTGGATGTTTAAAGGCTCATAACATGCAGTAGATGCAGGTAGGATGATTTTTAATGTGAGCAATCTGAATGTGCAGGGTGTGGGAAACATATAAGATAGAGTGAAGGACCGCTTTAATGCTGATATTTCAGGAGATATTTTAAAGTAAAGTTTAATTTATCAGGGTGTTAGACTTGCCCTTTAAAGTACTGGCAATAAATAGTGGATACCGTAAATTAATGTTAACAAGGATCCAAACAATATGTACAAATTCATTGAAATAAATGAGAGATAAATGATCACTTCCAAGTATACCGTTTAATTAATGATGATGATTAAATTAATGCTAGGGGTGAGGGTGATTGTGTTGCTCTGGCCTCTGATGACGTCAAAATGTAATGAAGAATGGTCCTGATTTGTGTTGGTGTGTTGGTAAGACAAGCTGATTTTAACCTTTGATTAGAAAATACGTGCTTATGTTATCTCACCATATTTTTATACAATTTTGGGTAAATTGCTGTCACAGGAAGGGCGAAATTTTGATGATTAAACATCATCCTATTAGATTAATTCTAACTGCAAACATATACTGTCATACTGTATATACTGTATATAATCAGTACTGGAAGTGCAAATGGACCACCATTGTACCATACAAGTTAAAGATGGTTAGTTGCATCCAAAGGGAAAAATAAGTATTTTGTCCAATTCTGGGCTTCAAAGGTGAAAGACATCATAAATTGTGATGCTTCCTGGGTAGAGAGGGACAAACTTCAATTCAACCCCAAACCAAAGGGGGTCAGGGGATACAAGGCTCTCTGCATACCTCTACCCATCCTTCCTTGATTGCTTTCCTGAGGCTGCAGGATGTGATGTGACACAGTCCAGTCTGCAAATATATGGTTGCTCCTATTTTTCTCAATGGGTGCTTCATACACTGCCTTACAAAAGTCATGCTAGCCCACAGGATGCATCACAAAAGTTTGGCACTTTGCTTCACATACTGTGGCTGCAGGAAAGTGGTGTGGGAGTGTGTGAGAGGTACGCAGGTAGCCAGCACCCTCCCGATCTAAGGAACAAGTCCACAACATCTAACTTTCCTTTGATTTTCATCTGTTTCTCAACATACAATGAAATAGTATATTTATGTATGCAGTCTAGATAATGAATTAAAGTGGACCAACACCCACCGGTGATCGGCCCGGGAATCTATAAGATTCCCGGGCCGATCACCTCTCTCCCCGTGGGACATCCGAGATGGGGATGTCCCGCGGGGTGAAACCCCCCCAAACACCCCAAACTCCTCACCGCCTCCCTCGCGCCCCTCTAGACGTGTGCGCGCCCGCGCCGGCCGTCTCTGAATGGCCGGCGCGGGCACGCGCGCGTCAAGAGGGACATTTAAAAAAGCGAATCTGGTGAGCGACTCTAACAGCGCCATGTAGCGTCCGATGTATTATTACAGGTGGCTCAGTGTATAGCGCCAGAGCGCCAGGTATTACCTGTCGCTAACTGTCGCTCTCCCGTACATTTCAATGGAAGTTCATTTGCTTGTGTTTAAACGCCATGTTTGGCTATTTTTTTTTTTTTTTTTGGCTGAAATCATTGTGTGACCTCTCCTGGCTGCAAACAAACACTTTTAGAAACTTTTGACTTTTTATATTTTTATGCAGAATTGTCATTACAGGTCTGGCACTAAAGTGTTAATGTCACAGTGTTAAAATAATGTAATTCCATGTGTTTTTGCTTTGTTACAGGTGGATAGGTGTTCAGTCTTTAATCACACAGTGTCTGGTGCTCTAACTATAGCGACTAGATTAAGAGCTGTGTCCTTTTTTGATAAATATGGTATGGAGCGCCAACAGTCGGTGGCACTGAGCTGGTGCTACCTTTCGCTCGCTGCAGCGCTGTACTAGTGTTAGAGCACCCAACATACATCACATTTATCAATGCGGGCCATGTTACTACAGCAACTGAGGGGCTCTGTTACAGCGCCCGATACCTGCTTACAGCGTCTACTAGTGGTCGCTCTAAGCGCCGATATACAGACGCTCATCTGCCGATACCTGGCTTTAGTAGTGAATCAGCCTCTTAGTCTTGGCTGCCACATTCTGCTGGATGCTTTTGCCCTGAAGAAGGGGTTTATAACACCAAGAAATGTTGGCTTGTATTACAGTTTTCTAAATGTATCTGGCCTTTATTTCTGGCTCTTAGATCTGCGGTTCCTCTGTGGGAATGGCACATGTCTCCCAACTGTGGGGCTTATATTGTATGGTATGGTACGGTGGCTACCAGGGAACAAACCTAAAAATGAAAGCAAACTTCAGAAAGCAGACAATAAGGGGAGCTTTACGTGTGATTGATACATTATAAAGAAATCTGTAGTTTAGAAAAATGTCACTAGATGTTGTAACTCTGTAGAAGCAAGGAAACCAATAGAACAATGAGAAATAAAATAAGGGCCTTATTCATGAAGGGATAGCGCCAGGTACTGCCTTGTAAGTGGCAGGTAGCGGCAGGTAGCAGCAGGTGAACACCGGACACGGCACACAATTACTCATTTATGAAGGCGATTCTGGTGAGCGACTGGAACAACGCCATGTAGCGTCCAATTCATCATTATCCCAGGCTCAGCATACAGCGCCGGCGTTCAGCCTTGCAGAGCGCCACATCTTACCTCTCGCTACCTGGTGCTCTCTCATACTTTTCTATGGACGATCCTTAAATCACTTTCCCAATTTTTTTTTTTTTTTTTTTAAACTCAAATCTTTCAGACATGTATCCTGGCCTAGAAAATCACATTTTTGAAAACTTTTTTGATTAATAATATTTTTATGCAGAATTGTCCTTACATGTCTGGTATTAAAGTGTTCATGTTACAATGTAATAACAATGTAATTCCATGTTTTCGCTTTGTTACTAGTGGATACATGTTCAAAAACAGACTTTAATCACACAGCTTCTGGCGCTGTGGGCTACATCGACCCGATTTTGACCGCCGGAACTGTTTGAGGCTGTTTTTTTGATGAATCTGGTGTGAGTCAGTCGCACTGAGCTGGCGCTACCATTTGCTCCCATACAACGTAGTACTGCGAATCACACAACGTATTCAACAATGCCGGCCAGCGACTGAGGTGCTCTGAAACATCGAACCATGGCCGGGCACAGCGACTACTAGCGGTCGCTCTGAAATCCTCGCTACAGACGCTCATCTGTCGCTACCTGCCGTTAGTCATGAATCAGCCTGCCCGAGAGATGTGTAACAGAGCTCTATTAATGGGTATAATGATACATCTGACAGAGGATAGGTTCACTTTTATTCCAATTTTATTCTAAAGTGTGTTGCTTTTATTGATGACTCACCTAGTCACTGTGCATATTGACATCTTCAAATTTTGCATATTTGCTACTTTTTATTCCCCTTTTTACATACTTTATAATTTATATTACCTGCAGTATGCCATATCCATATTCAATACAAAATTTTTACAATAGTTTTCAGGGGTTATTCTTGAAATATGCTTAAAAAGAAGGAGTCCAAAATAAAGCACGTCTTTCTTCCCCACCAAATTTAACTAATTATATGAATTTCCCATCTAATGATACTGATCTGCCTTTAATGGCTCCAGATGTTCCACAAACAATTTGCCCCACTGACTAATATTGCGTGTTCTGTTGAAAAAGTTAGAGGCCAGGGTTACCTGTATTTACTTTGCAAGCCTATCCTCTTCCTCCTCCTCGTTGCCCAGTCAGGTTTATTTTTAAATCCAAGCCATTAAGTCAATTAATTTCACTTCATATTCCTAAACCGTATAGCATAGCTCTATCAGCCACCGATCATCTGTTCTGTGACAAGCATACTGTATATAACCTATTAAATAAAAAACACTGTGTTGTACAGTGTTATACATTTTTTTTATTAAGTGCTATGTTTACATGAACAAAAATATATTGAAGCTTTTTTATTGCATATTATATTTAACACTAACTTCCAGCTGCTGGAGTGCTGTTGTCCAAGCCCCACCGATTCCCCTAAACACAGTGTATAAAGTTGATGGGCACCATGTGGTAGGGTCTGTCTGCTCCACTTAAAATGTAGCTGCTTAAGGATTTGTTATGTACTTTAAAAGCACTGTCCAGGCCATTAAAAAAACAAAGCTCACTTTACTGCCAGACTACAGGCTTGATCACATAGAGTCCTGCGGGCTGAGCCACTTGGAGTGAAGCTCTATACACTCTGAAGCCGAGCATGCAATTCAGGCCAGCCTTTATCTCACATATAAGCGTCCACTGCTGATATCCCATTGGCGGTGGATCAGGGCTGTATTTCCCATTACGCAACCCAAGAGGCCGATTCATTAATAGCGGCAGGTAGCGACAGTTGAGCGACTGTAGCAGTATTTTCACAGCGCCCGCTAGTAGTGGCTGTGCTTGGTCGTTATTCGGTTGTTGATAGCGACTGAGTCGGTGTGCAGTAATGTTGAATACAAGGTGACGAGTCGCTATTTGACAGGTTCCACGATGTATGGGTGCGCATGATAGCGACTGGTCAGAGCGACCGGCTCCCACCATATTCATCAAAAAATCACGCTCAAAAAATTCAAGCGCTGTGAAATGCATGTTTAAACCCCAGAGCGCTGGCGGCGATGTGTTAAAAGTAGTTTTTTAACCCCCAAACCACCATATTTTTGGAAACCAAAAAAAAAAAAATTTTTTAAGAATTTAGTAATATGAATACAATAATTACAATAATATCAGACCTGTAATATCAATTCTGCACAATTTTTTAATTTTTTTTACCTTAAAAAAATGATCTAACATGGCAGAAGTGGTCACAGAATTTTTCACATTTAAAAAAAAAAAAAAAAATTAATAACAATTAATTATGAATATTTAAAGATTGTTCCATTGAAATGCATTGGAGAGCGCCAGGTAGCGAGAGGTCATACCTGTCGCTGTTCAAGGTCGGACGCTGGCGCTGTGGGCTGAGGCTGGAATAATGATGAATGAGTCGCTATATGGCGCTATCTCAGTCGCTAAGCAGGATCGGCTTGATAAATGTGTGATTGTGGTGGGGAGCCGGCGTTCTCGTGGCGGGGCCCGTCATTACCGGCCGCTCACCAGTCGCTACCTGTCGCTATTCCTTCATAAATAAGGGCCTAAGTCCTGTGTCTGAGGCGGGAGTTCACCTGCAGGGGAAACTGTAGTAAGACGCAGTGTGTGACTGTAGTAAGACACAGGCTGTCCCCGGCTGTCGACAGTACCTGATTTACCTGCCCCCTCTGCAGCAGTCATGTGACTCCTTGGTGTTGAGAGCCCGAATGCCTTATGTTCTGCATTTAACCCCTCTCTTTTACACACACACACACACACACACACACACACACACACACTGTGTGTATTTAACCCCTTGCACACTCACCTGGACTCAACAAAAGGGGATGCAGGCACTAAAAGTGCCTAGAGTAGCCTAAACACCAAAAACAGACCTGCGGTCGGAGCTCATGTGATGTGCCCCCTGCTGCCAATCAATGACCTGCATCAGGGATTTGCACAAAGGCTGGCACGGGGGGCCCTGTGGAAACCAGGGAGGAAACTGGAGGGACGCAGCCCAAAAGACTGCAGAATCAAACCTGCAAGCTGACAGGTACATTAGTATTTTTTATTGCTTAGACAAGGACTTCACAGTGGAGAGATTTGAAAGATTACCAATGGAACAGTTAGAACTGAACAGGCCACGAGTCTGCAAAGGTCTCATTTATCCAGATCACGGGAGGAATAAATCAAGGATTTGCTGTTTAATTATCTTAAAGACACTTCTCTAGCCATGTACAGAAATCTAGCAGCAATGCATAGTAGCCCTAATCCACACCCACTGTCTACTTCATACACAGTATGAAGCTGAAGTGCTAATTGCATTAGTATGACTGAAAGTATTGAGTTTGGGTGTGTTGGTAGGGATGTTAACACAGCATTAAAACAACAACTCTGGTTGCCTTGATTTATTCCTACAGATGGAACTGGCCATCCACCTGTGTCTGATATACTTATTTTCTATATTACCCTGCATTTGAAAGTTCTATTCCCCACTTCCCAGGATATGAACACTTATCACAATTAGTCATTCACATCACTGCTGGAAGTCAGTACGGTTTACCAGGCAGGTGTGCATGCACGATATACTTTGCATACTATGGATTAATAAAAGTAAAGCGTTTTTTTTTTTTTGACAATTGTTTTTTTAGACATGTATTATTTATAGGACTTTGATGTGTATGGCTTTAAATAATCTGATATTTTGTTATTCGTTGGTACTGTATTGGAGAGGGGGGCCAAACTTTAATGAATACTGACAATCGCAGCCAGAAAGCTCAAAAATGTTTAGTGATTTTAGGTAATTATCATTAATATTGTAATCATAAATATTAATATTGTTCCACATAGGCCAAACAAAGTTTGGACTAATATTGACTTTTCCTTAATATTTCCCCTGATTCTGGTAATTCTGTGGCTTACTATTACTTTCAGATATATCTAATTGACTTCTAGACCTAAAATGAAGAGTGTTTCAGTACCTTCCCACCCATGTATAGTATGCATTTCAGTTTGTAGATGGATATACAGTAGAAAGTAAGTGGGTATGGCACTGTACACAGAAAAGGGACACATTACTCGATAAAAAAAAAACATTAAAGGAAAGAAGGGTAATAAACTCACAATGGGATCCTTCCTACAACTGGTGAATTGCATGATTATATGAAAAATGAGCAATATATTTATATATGTTTATTCAAACCCGAACCCCATCCCTAGTGCTGACTGTTCCCTCTACCCATTGAACTGGTATAGGGGTCATTCAGCTCCATTTCCATTACCACTACTTTAGGTCCAGTCATGACACCCCTATGTTCTTCTCTGAAGTGTCTGGATAAATTGGACAGGCTGCTATTAAAGTTATCCACTCAGGCCCCATATACATTCACATTTTCAGGGTATGAAATGTGTAAATGATATACTGTAACTGAAAATCCATGCATGATGCACAATATATAATATTTTAAGAGTTACAGTTCTTGAATTGTCTGCATGCATGACTAAGAGGGAGGACTACTCCTGAAATGCATAGCAGCAGCATATGTGGGAGGGAGACATGATCTTACATATGTATTGCACTGGATTTTAAAATAATTTCAATAAATAAGAATATTCCCATACGGACAGTGTACATGACATTGTACACTGCACTCCACACTAAAATATTTAGAACCTGATTTGTGAAGCGTCAGTGGCACTCAGCACCAAAAACCAAAAAGAGGTTGTGCCGATGCAGCCGCTAGCTAGCGTCTTAGTCAGCTAGTCCCCAAAAGGATGCAGCACCGGGCGCTCTGATTAATGTCGCACCAGTTTATAATGGCACTGTTGGTTAAGATCCCATAGAGCACAATGGTCAGAACTGTAGTGAAGTGTTTTATGCTTATAATTAACATTACCAAAACCTGAGTAGTCCCACCACTCCCCAATCTATCCCACCACTCACATACATACAACACCACCCGTCCTTTTAAACTTACCCACCACGATCCCCCGCCCTGGGCCACACCGCCCCGAGCGAGCGACCGCGTTAAATGGATGGGTGGTGTTGCATGTATGTGAGTGTGCCATGGTGAAGTGACGTGTGTCGTCACGCAACGCGTCGGCGGGAGTGGGGGGTGTGTATGCTGACTGGCCCAATATGACATGTAAGCATCATTATTATAAACTGGTCTGTTTTTTTCGCTCCCTGGCTGTCCTCTTATCAAGGGTTTAGGATTATATAGTGGTGTATTTATAAGATATGAGTTTGTGAATCTATTGCATTACACAGCACTTTAATTGGCACATTGCACAGATTTTTGTATTTTTGCACAGTAGAAAGTAGTTTAGCATATTGTTTGCACGCAGTTTTATGTAGAAACAGTCAGGGCTATTAAACAGCCATTATACTTCATTATTATTCTCAATTAGGGCCTAAAGCTACTACCATCTTCAGGGGGTGGTGTGTTGGTTTTCCTTCTCCCCCCCCCCTGGTTTCCCCCCCCCCCTTTTGTTCTCCTTCACTGGTGTATATATATGTATTTTAATTATTTTTTAACAAAAGATTGTGATTGTGTATATAGTTGTTTGCCCATTAATAAAGAAGAAGTATTATTTTCATATATATATATCTGAGTGGTGCCATGATTTGAAGAGGATAGATTGGGGAGTGGTGGGACTCCTCAGGTTTTGGTGGGTTTCATAGTGCACTTTTTGTGTCTCTATCCTCCCGTGTGCACACTCCATTGATTGTAGCTGGTGCGGTCTTTTCCAATTCCCCATTCCCCCTGTTTTTCAATATAATTAACATTACACACTTTTTTGGGTACAGAACTTGCATTGTGACTTGCCAACAATATAAACGCAGAACCTAGATGTTGGCAAATGTCATTTTATTTATTTTTCTGTTAAAATCGTTTTTCATGGCTTCTTTTGCTTACCAATGTGTAATTTAGACAACAATAACTATAATGCAGCCAAAATGCACTGTAAAGTTTGTCCCCTTTGCCTCCAGCAGTGATTTCTTGTAACTGTAATGAAGAAACGTTGACCAGTGCCAGAAAAATACAGCACCAAAAATTTCAAGAAGGAAAATGTCATAAATATGCTGGGGAGCGCAGAAAAAAGCAGCAATACAAAGTAGCACTCACTGGCACTGGGATAATCAGCAGCCGGGTCCAATAGATCTGACATAGGTCGACCAGTACCTCAGTGCAAGAATCAAAGCTCACAAGTTAGCATTCGGCGTGATGCATGCTAGCGCCAATGTAGTACATAGCACAATGCCAGTTAAGACGGGAATGCTGACGCTCCGAAGTTGGCACTTTAGCCACAAAAATGATGCTAATAGACGCACATCAGAAATTAGACCCTAAATATTCTGGTATACAGCGGAAAAGATTGACAGTGAGCTAAAATTATAATTTAATTTCTCACCTAAATAGGGGACGATGTGAAAGATCTTGAATTTCTTCCTTGATTGCGAGATTGTCTCGCATGTGCCCCCCGAATTATGCAAGAATGCAAGAGTTCTCTCAAGTGGGGTTACTTTTGCACAGAGCTTTTTTTTACGACTTGTGCTGAATCGACCCTAAAGAAATTCCCCATAAAAAAGACAAGGGTTTAGACCCCCCACCACTGCCACCAACCCATTGTTCTTAATCCATATATCAATCTGGATTTTTCCAAAATGTAAAAGGTTCTCTTTAAGTCAATGAGATGATACACCTACAGTAATCGGATGAATAGTTACTTCCTTTTCATGTGTGTGTACATGAGTGTACATTTTTGAAGTCTTACGCCAAACTGCTTAGACATTCCCTTTTTTGTGTAGCCAGAAAGACTAAACAAAACTTTAAGCAACACATAAACTAATTTATCTCTTTTATTTTAGGTCTGTGGTTCCATATACATTTCTCTGCCTAAACATATTAATCTGGATGCCTTACATATACAGCTGATTGCTAAGCGGCCCCTGATTTTAACATGCATTGTAAAGAGGGCTTTAATAGGATCAAGCTGGAAGGATGAAAATGTTTCTATAAATAAGATAATATGTATTTTGTGTCTTGTAAAAAGGTTGTGGAAATGGATTTGCTTCTTTTTTTCTAGTATATAAAGTTGAACAGGGCCAATAAAGAATCAAATTAACCTTGGTGGAAATCAGACAAGCCATGCAAAAAGTATTTGGTCATTTTAAGGGCTGTTAAATTGTCATTCAATTCAAGTCTTTGATTATAAGCTGTAATTATTTTTATCAGCCATCATGGAGAACATTGCCACTTTGCTAGCTAACTCATTGTTCTGATAAAGTTTCAGGCTGTCCCTAACAAATGTTAACTATTAAGTTGTATTTGCATTGGGTGGTCTTACTTTAAAAGATATTTGCACTTTTAACACAGTCTTGTCTGATGAAATAGTAAAATATTCATCTTCAGTGTAAATTATGCACATATTCCTTCTAATTATTCCACAAAATGTCTGAAGAGTGACAAGGTACCCACTAAAGCTTGACCTAGGTCTAGGCCAGGATAGGATACCAGAGAGGGTAGCAATGCCAAGTCCAGAAACTATAAGATCTCTCCTAAGCATCAACACCAAATTGCACATCATTGCCAAGTCTAGAAATAGAGCCAAGAGTTTTCTGCTTAACCTCAAAGCCAAATAACAGTCAGTTAGCAAGTCCGGATGCTAAAGGTCATGCATGTGTATCAGTTAGCCAAGAAAATATTCAAAGGGTTAAAGAATATACATTTAGCCAATGCTTCATCCAGGCAACAGGAAGTTAGATGTTATACTAAACTTGGACTGGGGTGGGATTTATCAGTGGGTAAGTGATAGGACAAGATGGTATATCCTAAACTGGACCAACACCCCTTTTACCAAGAAATCTCCAGACTAACGCTTCAGGAATTTTTTCAGGGGGTTGGTCGAGATGCCCCCCTGGAGTGGACACCAGTTTAAGAGGCTCATTTGTTGCAGTACCAAAACCCCTTTTTACACAGAGAATATCACATTTTGAGTTGAATTCTGACTGTGGAGCATCGGGACACAGGACCCAAGACTCGATCCAGGAACCTTGTCACTAGTGCTCCCTGTAGGAAATTATATTCTTGGCTGCAGAGGAAGCCCCAGGTCATTCCACCAGGGAATAGAGGGTCCAAGCTGGCAAACAGTTATTCTATGGACTGGAAGCAGCTGGATAGTAGAGACAGGATCGGGTGGCAAGCTGTAATTGTGGTCGCAGCCTGGAGTAAGAGGTAGTGAGCTGGCAGTAAAAAATTGTAAACGAGATTCTGTAGCAAAGAAGTAAGCAGGAGACAGAGAGAGCAATCCAAAATCCAGGCAAAGGTCATAGGCCGGCTGCAAGAAGCATAGTCAGAAATACAGATGAAGGTCAGCAACAGGTAAGTGAGGTCAAAGATCTTTTGGAACCAGGAACAGAGGCACAGCAAGACCAGAAGATCTTCTAGCTTCCTCTTAGGGTCTCAGCCAGCTAGTTAAAGGCCCTTGCATATGCAACACTGTGCTCATTTTGCAAGACATTTGTGCACTCACATACATAGGGCACAGATGTATGTGTCTACATAGTAGTCTGCACTCTTCAGGTGACCTCATGACATCTTATTCTGATTCTTCTTGATGTCTTTATAACACATCTCTTTAAAACTCAATATTTAAATAGTGTCATTGGAAAGCTTTCTCAAAAAGGAAGAGCCTACTGGTTTTTAGGCACATTCCTGCAGGCCACCAACTGTCCAGCTTTAGATCAACAGGATATAGCAGGTATTCAAGAACGCCTTTCTTATTCCAGAATGGTCACCCTCACTCCAGTATCATAGACAGAGTCTTTTCCTATGCAGCCTCCCTCTGGTTTAACTTCACAAAAACATTGGTAGAGGTGTTGGCAGATTCTGTTGATGGTGTTAGAAATGTTTAGGTCATTCCATTTTGCAAGCAACTAATTTTAGAGTCCATGAAAATTTTAGTAAGGGCTCTGGAAGAAGAAATTCACTTTAATGTATTAGAACTGATCTGCTATCTTTGCATAATAGAAGCTGTTTCTCATCTCAGTATTGTGTCTGTTTCTCATAGATACCATTATTTTCTGCTTTCAACATACAGAATGTGGAGTCCTTGGATGACTTCCATTTTGAATAATATTCATAAGTGGCAGGAAGCTGAAACATTTGCTAACATTTCCAAGGAAATGTTGGATTCATTAAGAGGAGGAGAAGGGTGTGGTAAGTTGACGTAATTTAGGATTTCCCAGATGGGGGCAACATGGATGCTAGAAATGACTTAATAAGGAAAAAAAGTGCTTTCAAACATAACGTAAATCAAATGTGACTCTGTAAATGTTCTGGCATTGTCAAAGGGTTCATCTTTTGAAATAAATACATCATATAAAACAATTTTGTAGAATAAAAGGTTAGGTGACGTAAAAAAGTAAGTACGCACAGGAAAGCATTGATGTCACACTAATGGTGATCTGAGCTAAGATATGTTATTGTGCCACCTTCTAGGGGTTTCATGGAATTTTCCTCTGGTCTTGTACTTAGTGCTCTCAGCTGTTCTGATCCACCTAATTGCAGCTTTTTCAGCCTAACTTGGTGTGGTTAAGATATTTTACTTAGTCCTCTAAGGAAAAGGGGTTGAGAGGTGGCCGACTTGCCAGGCCGCCGTTTTAACTTTGACACTGATTGTCAACTGGTAAAAAGTCCCAGCTCAAAGTTCATGATGGAGGAGGAGGAAAAGTTTTAGTTTTAAATAAAGTTTCCTTAGTGGACAAGAGAAGGTTGATTCAGATTACAGTATGGAGGCTAAGTGTGCAGCTGGAAGCGCTGCTGTAAATCACTTGAGCCCTGAGATTCTGTTCCCATTAGTGGTCAGCATTCCTTTCAAATGGGCTACATCCAGGGGCCATAAAAAGATGGCCACCACTAGAGATGAGCGAACTTTTGAAAAGTTCGATTCGGCCGATTCGCCGAATTTCACAAAGAAATTCGGGTTCGGCCGAATCGAACTTTTACGAAGTTCCCCATCAAAAATGCCGGCATGGTGGGAGCGGGCCGGCCGGTTCCGCTGCCTCTGATGACGCGCCCTCAGATGACAGCTGAGAGCGGCGCCGGCCTCCACGCTCCGGACCTGCAGGTAAGTGTTTGCTTTTTTTTTAAATGCCGGCATGGTTGGAGCGGGCCGGCCGGTTCCGCTGACTGCGGAGCCGGCCGGCCCGCTCCCACCATGCCGGCAAAAATGCTTTTTTTTTTTTTTATTTGTTTTTTAAATGCCGGCATGGTGGGAGCGGGCCGGCCGGCTTTACCAGCCCGCCGGCCGGTTCCGCTGTCAGCGCGGAACCGGCCGGCCTGCTCCCACCATGCCGGCAAAAATGCTTTTTTTTTTTTTTTTTTTTTTTTTAAATGCCGGCATGGTGGGAGCAGGCCGGCCGGTTCCGCTGACAGCGGAGCCGGCCGGCCCGCTCCCACCATGCCGGCAAAAATGCTTTTTTTTTTTTTTATTTGTTTTTTAAATGCCGGCATGGTGGGAGCGGGCCGGCCGGCTTTACCAGCCCGCCGGCCGGTTCCGCTGTCAGCGGAACCGGCCGGCCCGCTCCCACCATGCCGGCATTTTTTTTTTTTTAATTTCAGGAAAAATTCGATCGGCACGAACCACAAAATATTCGGGTTCGTGCCAAATCTAATATTTCCTGAAATTCGGAGCGAATTCCGGTTCGTCCAAACCGGTTCGCTCATCTCTAGCCACCACTTCCAAGAATATGGACACTCATAGGAGCGGCAGCCATCTTTCTCTGGCCCCGGCCTTAGCCCAATTCAAAGAAACACTGACCGCCAATTGGATTGCGGGGCTCAGGTAAGTTGTACAGCAGCAGGAAGCTGCTGCACACTTCAGATGCTCAGCTTTCCTGTGTTCACACTGAATACCAAACCTGAACACGGACTTCTGTCCGAACTCGCAAAGCTCTGTACAAACACAAACAACTTTGTGGTTTGGGTTTGCCCAACCCTACACAGGGCTTGAGAGTCCAACACACAACCAGGGCACACACAGTCAGAGGTGTCATAGGAACGGTCAAAGATAGATGGGTCAGCAACAGATGGTTAGTCTTCCAAACATCAGGGCTTAAAGGAAAACTCAATTTTTGCAGGTGTTTGGTGTTCTGCCTGTTTTCCTTTTAAATAAGAGAATTGGTTAGAATTGCACCCCCATACCTGTTATTTACTTAGCAGCCTGCTGCTTCCAAGTTTCTTATGTTTTTGTGGCTTTGCGTTTCTCAAGTGAGAGGGGCTTACTTGACTTTGAGTAAAGCCCTTTAGTAAAGCTTCTGTCTACAAATCCCAGAATCCTTCCACTGCCAACAATGACCCCTAATCCCCCACACACATATAGCAGAGCTTGGAAAAATCTGGAACACACCATTATCACCCTTTCACCTGAAGAAGCAAAATTAGAGCAGAAGGGGTTAAACCTGTGAGCTCACAAATGTGGATCATAATCTCTGCCATTGCCAATCAGATGATTAGCAAGACAGAAAGTCTCTGTTCCATACATCAAAAACCAGTTCATGTATGTAAACACAATGTTGCTATAGAAAACTATTTCTATTAAAACACAGAGCTGCAAAAAAGAAAAAAAGAACAAAAAACAGATGAGCTCAGCACCTTGAAGACGCCTTTTTGGCACACAATAATGGACACTTTTAAACATGCCATCGAAAGTGAAATGACTCTTAACCTCTTGCCCAACACTAGTCAAATATAGACATTGCTGAGGTACAGGGAGTAGTTAGAATATAGTTTTAAACAAACTATGGTTGGCAACAGGTCAACAGCTGGTAGGACCAATACTATAAGCAGATCCAACGTACGAATGCCATCACTGCAAGGAAAGGGGCCAATCCCATAAAGGTCAGATGTGGCCACTATTGATCCGTACAAACCCTGGGCACACTGGTTCTTTAGGAACATTAAACAGGACAAACACCTTTACAAAACAACAGTGCTCATATTCATCCCTTCCCAGGGCAATTCAGATTGCTGCACATAGACATTAATTTACCTTTTTTGTAACTCCTGCAATGGTCAATTTCCCCTCTCAAGGTTTACTGGCTCAATAGTACTTGGAGAAAAACGAGGGTGCATTGGCCCTGCCAGAGTGCCACATTGTGGCTGTGCAAAGTTTGTTTCTGCACAAACTGTGCAGGCAGTTTCACCAATAACTTCTTGTGTCACTGCAGGCAGAATGAACTGTTTATTCTGCCCAATAGGAAGGAATGTTCCATCTATAGTTCCACCGGAAGATTTATTAATTTTATGCATGTGATAAGTTATGCTCAAGACAAATGAACTGCCGCAGAAATGTCTACATTCTAAGATTGGTTTCATACTTAAAATAGTAGTTTTGCCTCAACTAATGTTTCCAAGATCCTCTACACCACAAACAAAAATATAAAATAAAATACAAGGAGAGAAAAGAGTTTTAGGCAAACATGGACAAGTGGCTTGGCAAAATCCTTTGACTTTCCAAGCCACAGTAGCAATCAAGCAAATAACTAGCAAATTAAGTAGTGCTTTGTGGGGAAGAGGAAACCTGTGGTTTGGGCATGTTCAAATTTAACCACTGTCACAACATGAAATCATTTTGTAATCTGTTTTATAAAGTCTATTCTTACCAGAGCTATTTATATATTTCAAATATTTTAACATGTGTTCTCATTAGAAGCTTGTATTAATCAAAGTGATACGATATCAGTTGGGTAGCTGGCAATAAACTACAATTCTTGTATTTTCTTTAGTCTTACATTCAGCATGAAAGGGTGAAAACCCCTCTAATGCTCTTCTACTGTCTGTGACTCCACAGGGTACCTATACCTTAATCACTGTTTGGGGACCAGCGGTGGAGGGGGGGTTAGTTGAATTGAAAGTCTGTGCTATGCTCTTATGGGGAGGGCTGTGACAGCTGGCAGTTGAAAAGAAGAGCTGATAATTTGCCATGCTATCAAAAAAACTACTGTACATAGTGGATATATTTGAATTAGAATAAATTGCTACCAAGATCTACATACCCTGACCCCACTCAAAATATATTTTACCTTCAACACGTCAAGAAAGAAAATAGTCAAAACAAAAGAAACTCAAATTTGATGCATTGCATTTGGGGAGCGGGAATCCCATGATTGAGTATAGTAGTATAGTGTGGAGAGTGCTTCTTATTTAGGGGTACTGATTTCTGACCACTTCAAGATGAGTGGACCATATAGCCAGGCAGTGGGGAAAGCAAGTAGGGTTTGGCAGCAGACCAACACCAGTCTTCCCCTTAGCATGGTGAGTGACGATCTTCCCATATGTCCCTCTGACTTCCCCTATTGAAACCTCTGCTCAATACAATGTTGTCTGAGGTTTTCCCAATCTCAACAGTTACCTGTTGTTCCTCAGATGTATCTTCTGCCCTCTGACTATCATTCTGAGCTTGGATAAAATTCTGCTTCTCCCATTTGTAGTCTTATACCCCCATCTAGTGACCAAAGTGGGAATAGCAACACATTTTATGTTTTACTTGACAATTCCCACATTAATCTCTTTTTGAGCACCCAAGAGTATGTTTTCTTTTAAATTCTACCACAAGCTCAGTGTGAGCCAGCATCAGAAGCCACAGTGGTCATAAGCTCATGACATGCACTTCATAGCTTAGCTAAATGGCAGAAACAACGGCAAAGAAAACAGATTTGCTTAGTGTACATAAGGTAATGGCTAATTTTACACTGTTCCCAAGTGAGATAAGGTGGGAGGAAGCTAGCGTGTGCCTGGACAAGGACTTTAAGGAAGGCACCACTGGTTCCTCTTCCAAACGATATCTATTGGCAAGTGGTGAGCAGAGTGAATACCTTTCTGAGGAGCATAATATTGCAAGACTTGAGTTGGAAAAGGAACATCGTGGCAGTACAGGAAAAATGCTGAGCAATAAATGTACTTTTTGTGACACCTTACGAGGTACTGCCAGTCCATAAATTGCTGACCCCCTTTTTAAATTGCCGTCATATCATCAGTAGTGGTGGGCTAACCCCAAAGGTTCAAGTTCAGCAAGTTGAATAAACCTGAACTGGGTCCCCATTGAAATCATTGGGCGATTCTGCCTCTGGGGGCCTATCTGCCCCCCCCCACTCCTCACCCACCTGGGTGGTGTGGAGCCGCTTGTCAAGGGGTCACCAGAGGCAGGATCAGGGCTGAAAAAATTGTGATCGGGTGGGGGTAACAGAGTGTGCAGCAGGAACTGTTGTAACTTACCTGCCCCCACAATCTGCGTTCCAGCTGTCAAACGGGCTATGGCCGGGGCCACAGAAAGATGGTCGCTGCTCCCATGTGTGTGGACAGATGGAAGAGCAAAACCAAAGAACAAAATCATATTTCTATCAAGTTCAACCAAGGAAAGGGGTCAGCGGAGTATCTAAAAGTGAGCGGTCCCCAGTGCAAACATTGAATGAAGCCCATCATGGCTCATACAGTGCCCTTTTTTCTTGTCATTCTAAACAATTAAAGATGGAAACAGCAGGGACAAATGATGCTTCTTTTTTCTGTACATAATGCAGTTAGAGCACAAATATAAGAAATAAGGCTGAGAAACAACAATGATGGGTCCCCTGACCCTATGGGCCCCACTGCGGTCAACATCCCGGCACCCCCTATAGTTACGCCCCTCGATGGGGTTGAGAAAAATATTTTTTTTTTGTTTACAGATAACACATAACAGTAACAGGTAATGTTATTTTCTTCTAAAAAGCTTGTAATCCTTTTTGAAGATGTTTCATTACTGTAAGAAGCCTCCGTGTTAGGTTACTTCACAGATTTATAGTTCTTATGGTAAAAAAGGGATTGTCGCCTTGTCTATAGAGAGGATATTACATGAAATAGCTTTTCACCATTCTTCACTTAATGCACCCAGAAAAAGCTTTCCTCAGATTGCTATTATAGGGTTCCATGTAAAAGCCTCAAGTCACAAGAACAGCTTCTTCCCCCATGGCTGTTCAACAGCTGGATAACTCACCACATGGTACATTGTTCCTGTATAAATAAATGCGTGTTCTGTAATTCTATGCATAATTATCTTGATACAGTTGGGTTGAAGCTAGCGCAAACAGAGCTACGGTGATATAGGAGTACAATAGAATCCCCTGGGAAATGTTCAGTAACACAGACTAAATATTTTCAAGCAAACTAGTAAACCATATAGAGTTTTCAAGCCTGTAATAAATGACAGCTATTTTTGGAGTGAGGGGGAAGATCTAACAACTGTTTTTTAATGTTAAAATAATAGTGCTACTTTAAAGCTCATTAATGGGAGCCTCTCATCTGTACACACAAGTACACTAGATCTGAAACAAAAGAGGAACACAACAAATAATACTCAAGATGATTCAGGCCTGCCTGGCTACTGATGTTCCTTATGCTCGCCACCTGCTGTCTATAAAAAAAAAACTATGCTGACCTTACCTGAAATTTGGAGTGGTGCCATCCCTACCACTAACCATGCAGGCAAGCTATGGAAAGTGGCTATGATGTCATTAGCTGGGATATTCTATGGAAGTACCTGCTCAGAATCTAAATTGTTTAACTCTATAATCTAGTTGCCCCTACGCTCCTAATTTTCAGCCTAGGCTGCGGTTGCAACAAACTTTAAAGAACAATGTGTTCAGTTCAAGTTAGATATTTACCTGTCCTCTGCTCTCTTTGCCTTTTTGTTTATTTCAGCATGCAGCACAGTTTACTGCTACAGGATGCATTTTTCTTGTTGGAAGGAACTGTTCAGAAGCCCCAAAATGTAATGTGACGATGAGAGATGTCTGCACTTATCTGACACCTCACTGATGCCGTTAAAGGGATTGTCCAGCCAAAAATTTAAACATGGTGCTACTTTTTGTCCAGCTCACCACTCAAACTCAGTGGTATACAGCTTACCAAGATCATGCACCCTGGTGGTCCCCCCTCATCCAAGATGGCAACCATGGACATGCCAGGTTTATGCCCCGCAGCATACCCACTTCACCCCTCTATTGCAATGAATGCAATGAATCCCTTTAGGCTGTCAAAATAGCTTTTGCATCCTTTTTTATGTGCCTTAGAAAGTTTTACATAGCATCCATGGCAATTTTTTTCAAGGAGCAAGAGCATATAACTCTGTTAGCTAGCAACCAATTCTATAGACTGTCTCCAAAATGTATGTTAAACTGCACCACCAAATGCCACAGTACCTCTTTGTAGGTGCAGTCTGGGTGATTGCCACCTTCCATCTGCTGCAGTGGAGGAACAGGGCGACCTCAGGTAATCTGTTCCCAGTAAATCCATTGCTGCTTATGTACCAAATGGTAAACGAGTGCAGAGTTAGGACTGCACCTACCCAGAGGTACCGTTCCATTTGGTGGTGCAACTTCAACACTGATCTGCAGATGTGTTTAACTAGATTTTAGAGAAGGATTATAGGATTTGTTGCTGGATTACAGGGTTTAAGATTTGTGTATCATAATTGCCCTGCTCATGAGCACCTCCTTGGTTATTTATAAATTAATCTGAGTAGCTGCCACTTTTTTTCTTTTGTATCCCATGAAAACATGCCTTCCCATAGTAACAGAACAGTGGCTAATCAGTGGTGGGCTGCATTAAATAAAGAATGCTCCCAGGGCCATCAGGGACGGTGGCTGGCCTTCCTGATGTGATGGGGCCTCATACAGGAGTCCTGCCTGTACTGCCCAGATGGCAGCTCTGATCTTATGTTCAAAGAGATACATTATAGCTGTTCCTCTTCTACAGAGAAACAAAAGTGTGAGGAGCCCTTATTACAATGACATCATTTTAGGATAGTACACCATACAAGTTGTCAGCATTAAAATAATTCAATTTTTTATACCTTATTAATAGCAGATATGTTTCCTTTAAGTTGGCTTAAAACGCGAGTTTAAAGCGAAGAGAAAGGGCGATACTTGCTGGTGAGTTTTAAAGTAGTTTAACATGTTTCCTTCCATATCATGTGCCAGATTTGTCACTGTTGCTATTAAACATGTTAATGTTGGTCTGACTAGGCATGGCCCTGCATAATAATATGCATTTGCTAGATCACCATAGTTCCTAGAAAATTAATATTCGTCATATTGTGTTAAAGGTTTGTTTGATTTTATAGGTTTTGACAGAAAATCTTACACAATATCATTTTACTTGTTCAAAAACTTTAGTGATCCAGAGTAGTGATGTCTGGTTTTCATAAGAGGAATATCACAGTGCAATACAAAGCTTTGTTTTGTCATTTTGTGATACGTTCCATCCCAGTAAAAATTCAATATACTGTACATGAACAACTTAGTCAAAAAATTAATACAAATGTTCTCAGTAATTCTAAGTGTCAGGAAAATGTACATAGTCCTGTTCCAATCACAGCTTCTCCTTCCTTACCCTTACCCTTACATAGCAGTTTGATGATGCAGGAAATTCATAGGCCAGGAAGGAAGCACGCCCTCACGCAAATCTGTAAATCTGTTTAGCTCATTTCCGAGTCCAGCCATGCCTTCAACTGTGAGTCCGCCTGTGCCCTGTATCTGCTGTGTCCAACTATCTCTGCAGCCATGTATACACCTGTGCTGTGCACCCCTTGTCTCCAGTCGTATCTGCCCTGTGCTCGGCACTTCAACAAAGTTGTCAGCAAGCCGAGTAATAAAATGTATAAAATATCACCTTTCGATCAGGTTAAAATCCAACCAGTGCATTTGTGACCCGTGTCCAGCCATACTTTTCAAGTTCAGATGTGCCTTACACGTAGGGTGATATCTAGGGATGGGCGAACCCGGTCCCTATTGAAATCAATGGGGAGTGGCTGTGGGAGCAGAGTGTGCAGCAGAAGCGCTGCTGTAACTCACCTGAGCTTCGAACCTCTTCTGTCAGTGGCAGCGGAGCAATGCCATTCTAAACTGGCCCCAGCTGAGCCTACAGAAAAATGGCTGTCAGCTCCCATAAGGGAGAAACAGGAGCGTCCTCACTCATGGGGGCCAGCAGCCATCTTTTAGTAGCAGTTTGGAACGCCGCTGCTCTGTCGCCGCTGACACAAGAGGATTGGGGCTCAGGTGAGTTACAGCAGCTTCCTGCTGCTGCAACCTTAGGTAAAGCTGGCGGATGGGCTGCCCATCAACCAGCTTTTCCATGTTCGGGCGCGATGCCAAACTTGAACTTCTGGTATTTGGTACGAACCCGAACTTTGTGGTTCGCATTCGCTGATCTATAGTGATAACCATGTTCCTGCTGCCTACCTTTCAAAAATGTATGATTGTTCTCACAGCCGCCTTCGACCAGGGAATCCTGTTGTAATAAATTTGTAGTAGTCACCGCCAAATCAATTACCCCTTCCCCTTATTCCCAGGGGTAGTCTGTAGTAGACCTGCCTTGCTCATAGATTCCATGCCATGGAAGACAAGCTACATGGTTTAAAATCATTAAAATCATTTGCCAACCAGGTAGAATTCCATTTTATATATTGTATGTTGGGAAGGATGTGTGAGCAGCAGCAGGCAATAGCGGAGTTCCAGCAGGCAAGTTGGTAAATTGGACACGTGGCAAGAGCTTGCCTTCTATGCCTTGGAGCTGCCAGCCTGCCCTGTGGCAAGTGTCCTACCAGAACGTTTATTCAGCACCACAGGTGGGTGCTATCACCGGCAAGAGAATATCCACAGCCAACATGGACGTCTTTACATTTGTGGACGTGGATATGTTTATGATTTGGTGAAGACCTCCTATGTGACGTTTATGAACTTTGTCAAGGTTGTGGAGATACCAAGTGTAATGTTTATAGAAAACCCAACTTTCAGATTATAGTCTTGTATTCCTGCGAACTCTTGAAGTGAAGAGAATATGAGAAGGAATTTTTGGATTACATCAATTAATTCTTCCTTAAACTACTTCTGACAAACGAGGGGCTAATGGAAATAAGGAAAGAAACTGAACATAAAATGAAAAGGGGGTTGTTAAAGAGCATAAGAATGGAAGAGTTGCGTGACTGCTCATTATGAAAGTTATTTTTAAAGTGGTCCTTCACTCTGAATAAGAGTCTATCTTATATGTTTCCCACACCCTGTACATACTAATTGCTCACATTAAAAATCATCCTACCTGCACCTACTGCACGCTATGAGCCTTTAAACATCCAAGATGGCGGCTCAGGGAACATCAGGCAGCCTGCAAACAGGAAGTGCCTTCTGACTGTGCTGCACTGCATTCTGGGACTGCTGACCTTTTTCTGACCCCAGCTCCTCTCTATCTGAGCAAAGCTCAGCTATAACCCGCCCACCTGTACTTTATCCTACTCTCCTCTCCTCAGTAAGTGTGATGCTTCTGAGTCAAGATGGCAGCGCCTGTATCCTAAAGTCCTGAACACAGTTGCAGCCCAGTGGGGGAAAGGATAATAAGTAAGTGACTAATAACTTAAAATATATTAATTTTAGATGGTTGGGAATCATTTTATAAGGGTTTGGGCTTTTCAGTAAATCATGGTGAAGGTCCGGTTTAAGCACTCATTCTTTATCTTCAAGGCACTGTTTTGGCATATATAATTTCCTTACATTAGGTGTCTGTATATTTTAGCTTCCAACATCTATGTTCAAAGCATTAGAGTATTGACACCCAAGTGGTTTGAACCAGTGGACACTACACAAACATGTTTTTTTTCAAGAGAGCCTTAAATGCCCTGACCCAATGGATACTCCAATAATAATTGGTATTAAAGAGTACAGACACCCAAATGGTTGGAGCAAGTGCTATTAAAGAGTACTGACTCCCAAGTGGTTTGAAACAGTGGACACTACACAAAAATGTTTTTTTCAAGAGGGCCTTAAGTGCCCTTACCCAGTGGATACTCCAATAATAATTAGTTTTAAAGAGTACCGACACCCACGTGGTTGGAGAAAGTATTATTAAGTCTTTAAATGCCAAGCACGTAGTTTCTACGTGGTTGCTTCTCCTACCGTTAAGTGCCAAGCATGTCGAAACTACGTGCCTGGCATTTCCCCCTAATAGTTAAAAAATAGAAAAAAATAAAACACTTACCTCTGGTATCCACGTGAAGCTTGGTGTCCCCTCTTCCAGGGGGGGGGGGGAATCCGATCCCTCCCCCGTTGTCCTCTGTCTTCATGACGTCATCCCGCTCCTCCTATTCTACCTCCGCGCACCGGCATCTGTCAGATGCCGGTGGTGATCGGAGCAGGGGGGGTGTGAGGCGAGGAGGCTCCGATTAGAGCCTCCTCGCCTCTCACCCGCCCGGCGGCGATCACTACCGGCATCTGTCAGTGACATGACAGCGGCGCGGGACAGAGACGAGGGACGCAGGATCGGAGGTGAGGGGGGACTCTATGTCATTTTTTTTCTCGATGTAACCCTTTGTAGTGTGCATGGTAGTTGTATTTTATTTGTAAATGTTATAAAGTACTTGTTTCAGTTAGGGGGGTCTCCTTGTTTCAGGAACGGGGGGCTACCGATAAATATGTGGTACCGTTCTAATCGGTAGAAATGGGGCTTTCACATGCAATATGGTTTTCCTTAATAAAATACATTTTTTACTTAAAATAAAGGAGTCAATTTTCTAAAAAAAAATGTATTTTTTTTTTTATTTAATAATCTTGTAAAAAACAAAATAAAATTTACAAACAGGATATTTCATGTTAAAGCCTAAAATGCAGATTAAAGCCTAAAATGCAAAAATGGTGCAAAACATGGCGCAAAATGGGGAAAATTGACCTGTCAACAGAGGGTGACAAAATCTCAAGTAGGCTGTCAATTAAAAAGGTTAAAAGTAGCTATGCATGTTGGGTATTGTTCTGCTCGGGGGATCTTGTGCTTTCAGACTTAGCTTGTTTTTTCTGGTTTGCATATTTATATTTTAGGAAAAGGTGTTTTTTATTCAGCTTTTTTATACATGTTTTAGGGAAACTCTACGCAACCAAAGAATTATTTGAGGGATTAATTCCAGAAAGATGAGCCCACTACAACAAGCTTGGTACGCTTAGAAAGCTTAACATGTGTACTTTCAGGGAATATATGGTTTATGGGGGATATTCCAAATGTAAAGGGTTGTTTTGGTTGAAAAATCACAAGGTGCGCACTTTGTCTGCAGAGCTGAAATTTTCAAGTAAAATTACCGTTACGCACATGCTTTACTTTGGGGTGTTTGGCAACTCTTCCCTTGACAGTAGCTATGCATGTTGGGTATCGTTCTGTTCAGGGGATGTTGCTTTTTCAGATTAAACTTGTTTTTTCTTGTTTGTATATAGTTTTTTTAGGAAAATGTGGCTTTGATTCTGCTTTTTTATCCTTTTTTTAGGGAAACTCTTTGCAACCAAAGAATACATTGAGGGATTACTTCCAGAAAACGATGCCCACATCAACAAGCCTGGTACACCTAGAAAGCTTGAGGTGTGTACTTCCAGAGAATATATAGTTTGTTGGGGGTATTTCAAATGTAAAGGGTTGTTTTGCTTGAAAAATCGCAAGGTGCTCATATTGCATAGCACAGTTGTATTTTTTCTGAAAATCCCCTAAAGCGCTGTTTCAGTTTGGGGGAGTCTCCTGGACAGGAAAGGGTGTCTACCTATACATATGTGGTACCGCTGTAACCGGGAGAAATTGGGATTTCACACGCAATAAGATTTTATTGACAAACTTACATTTTTTATTACAAAAAAACACTACAAATAGTAAAACATTGATTTTTTTTATATTTTTTTTGCACATATTTCACCCAAAAATATTGAGAATAAACCTACAAAATGACAAACAAGACATTTCTTGTTAAAGCCCAGACTCAGCTAAAAAACCAATATATAATTTTCCTGGGAAATCCCTGGAAATCTCTTCAAAAATCACATTTGAACATGGGGAGCGCATAATAGTGCAAAATAATCTGGCAACAAAGGGTGACAAAAACTCCATGTAGGCTGGCACTTAAAGGGTTAAAGTGTACTAACGCCAAAGTGGTTTGAGCAAGTGGTATTAAAGAGTACTGACACCCGAGTGTTTTGAGCAAGTGGTATTAAACAGTACTGGCATCCAACCTATCTACCCCTCACCCACTCAAAAGGACCATAATGTGAATAACAATCTATCTAACCCTGACTCCAGTCTCATTCATTATATAACTGTCCTTCCAAGGACAGTCTTAGTAAAAAAAAAACATTCAGACTACTTCCAGGTCCTGGCCGAATGCCAAACTCACACACAGATTTGAACCTGAACTTTGCAGTTTGGGTTCGCCCATCCCTAGTCCCAACCAATCTTAGCAGTTTCCTGTTGTTGTCCAAATGTACAGTATCTTATGTACCCTAAAGTGCAACTGAGTTATAATTCTGGGAGTCTGAATTTAATTTTCTTTTTATTTGTGATCTTATACTCTCATCTAGTGGCCAAAATGAGAATAGCAGCACCATTTTTGCATTAATTGATAATTCCCAAAATAATACTCATCCACTGCTTTTAATATATCCCATTTCAAGCACATTATTATGTGAGCGTGATTTTTATTTTTTATTCCTACTACATGGTCACATGGGGGATGTTAAACTCTGCCTGGCATCAGACTTTATGTATTATGCATAGAGGGCTTTGAGTGGACCCCAGTAGCTGTCAGCATCTATGTGCAGCAGTAGGCCATCTATGGGGAATCTATACTTACCTTTTTGTACAGTGTCTATCATATAATGAAATAATAAAGGGGAAAACTGGGTCTGTTCTAGTCAAGACCTTTTCCTTCTTTGAATCGCTTTTGTGCACGCAGACCATCATCTGTAAAACAAGTTCTAGATGTAAATGTAACCTAAGTAACACGGGGAAAGTCACCGAAGGTCACCTCCTGTGCACTTCTGCTATTGATTACATGAAGATGCATAAATGATTGGCCCAAATAACATGTATTTTGCCTGCAAACCATGTGCAGAAGAAACTGTGCATTAACAGCATTAAAAGCGCTCTCCATTTCAACCTAAAAAAGCTTTCTTAAGCAAACAAAATGAAACATTATTCTTCTTGGCAGCGAGTGGCCCTGAATGATTTCAATCAAACACACTCTAGTTCAGATATTTTTGGCATTCCTCCATCCATCTATTCAATTCTTTGTAGACTATTGGGGGGGGGGGCTAAAAACAAACTTCCTACCTGATGGATTTTGCTGTCAAAAATGGAAAGGCTGCCAGGGTCTACCTTCCTGAAGCCAGAGTAATGCCATTTACCTTTACAACAAATAGGCAAGAGTCACTAAGGAGACATTTTATTGCCACTATACTTTAAGTTATACTAAGTATGTTTCACTGTAGGGACCATTTGCATTCATCTTCACATCTAAACATTTATAGATTACGATTCCAGTAGTTAAAACAGCTCTACTCTGATAATGGTAATAATACAAATCAACATAAACATTCTAATAACATGAGGTTCGGTTATTTATAAACAGTGGTAGACTGGGACCAAAATCAGCCAGTGTGTTCGCCTGCCCCAGTCAGTCTATGACTAGTGAAGCTACAGTAGATTCAACTCTGATCTTGCTGATTTGCGCCAGTTTTCCCGACCCTGGACCCTAGCAAGACCTAGGTCAAATTATCTGACATGCCACCCATTGATGCTGGCAGGTAGCATGCCAGCCATTACCAACCTGTGAACTGGTATAGTGATTTCATGGACCCCTTTATCAGTTCACAAACCATTAATAAAAAAAGGAACTTGCCTTTGCTGCTTCTGCTTTCATTTGTCCCCAATTAGGTGAGAGCTCTCTGCAGGTCCGCCAGGTTGGGGCTCCCTCCTGGTCCACTGGGCTGTGATTTTCTTGATCTTGGGAAGCCACTATTGTAGCTGCCTCACTGGCATTTGTAGTGAGGGGGCACAGGTCTCCCTTCCTCCTTCTTTGGTGTCCTGCCAAGCTAATCTTGGCCCACCGCAGCAGGGGCCCTTTAATACCCAAGAGGAGGAGCCTCTGTGGAATTTCCCCACGTAACAGCAATGGAGCTGGAAAGTAAAAATTCTTGGACAACAGTGACCACACAAGACCAATAGAAGAACGCTGTGGAACAACAAAGGTGACATCGGGATCCAGGACTTCTACCTCATCTCTTCATCCAGTTCCAGCACAGCCCCAATGGAGTTCCGAGCCTCTTCACAATCAAAACTAGACGTGGGATTCGCTTATTCCCTTCTTTCCCTTACCCTTCATATCTGCTGGTCTAGGCCCACTTTAATGGCCTTTGAACTTGAAGAATTTGCCTTGTAATATTTTCATGGACTTTTGCTCCGCTTTGTGTTCCAATACCGGTGATATAAAGTGCTTATAAGTTTATGAAATGTTTAATGTGTTTACTTAGTTTGGTTCCACTTGATTATACAACTTGGCTTTGCTTGATTAATAAGGGAAGGTATATAATTCTATCCTCATACCCATGGTGTCAGATTAATTTTAGATTAATGTTTATACAGCTTTTGTTAATTTGAATTAACTAGTGTTTGATTTTCTGATTGCTGGCTCCCCTGTACTCCCCCTGACTGCGTGGCATCATGGGTTGCCCCCGTGCTATACACGGGAGCACCCGTGTCCCGGCCGACATCCTGCCTCCCCTCCCTCTCGTCTTCTCCCCCCTGCTGGTGGACGCTGGCTGTCAGCCGCGTGCCCGCTCGTTTGCGGTGGTGCTGCCAGCTGCATCGCCGCAATCTGAATGGTGACGGCGGTACTGCTGCACACGGCCGGGGGGCGTTGATGTGGGTGTGTGGGTGGGCGGGTCCGGGGCGTCCCCGGCGCTGGTGGGCAGCGGCGGCTGTAACTGGGTGACACGCCTCCATCACGTCATGGTGCCCTCCCGCCTGCCATTGAGCAGGGGGCGGGCTTCCCTGCAGCGCCGCAGCTGCGCTGCCGGCGTCTGGATGCCCCAGCCGCACACGGGATAAACTTGTGGGCATGCGGGTGGGGGTGAGTATAAAGGGAGTCTTGTTTTGTATCAGGCTCCTCCACCCGAGCAAGAAGTGGCTTGGACTGCCACGAAGCGCAGGTGTTCCTGATCCCCTGCTACCTCCGGGCCTCCTCCCCATGTGTTATGGCCTATGCTAATGCGTTTGGGTACTTTGTTTCTCTTTTGCACTCATGCACTGTTCACTTTACCTGTTCAATTGTTAGTATTTGTATCACTTGAGCAATATTTTTAATACTTTGTGGATATTCTGTGTAATTCTATGCTATTAGTTTTGTGTGATTTTATTATCACTGTATTTCAAAGTAGTTTATTTATTTCTTGACTATTTAGAATAAGTCCAATGTAATTATCAATTTTTGTGATTCTAAGTAGTTATTCGTTGCTCCATCTTCCCACTTTTTGTTGCATGAGCTGGTGCACCAGGCATAGGAGCTGGGATAAGAATAATCATTTGTTCATAGAGTAAACCCCATCTATCCATCTACACACAATGTATTCATTTAATTATTAGCATTATTGATTATTAACACCCTTAAATTGAATTTCTTAAAGCCATTCTCTTCATTTTTATTGTTTCATATAAAATTTCAGGTTCCATGTTTTCGCCATGCTATTTCCACACACGTTTCATGTTCCACTCGCTCACCAGCCATGTACATAATACATAGTGCTGTAAAAGCACCACTGTGGTTCTGGTGGAGATTCTGCCAGCCCTCGGTTCCTCTCTTCATCCAAGTTGTTCAATTTAGGTATGGATATATGGTAGTTCATCATTCAGGCATATTTTTTGGCGTGTCCCCTGCCGTATGTCCACCAACATGGGATGCCCCCGGATGTGTTGTCCGCGGGGCACGCTTTGCGTGGAGTGAGCGTGCGGCTGGAGAAGGTAGCAAAACCCCTTAAAAGGGACAACCTGTTCTATCTGTCCTGTGGCCCGCCCTGGGGACACCACGACTGGGGGGATGGGCATCCCATGTTGACAGGCATACGGCAGTGGACACGCCATGAAATATGCCTGAATGGTGAACTACCATATATCTTAACCCAAATTGAACAACTGAAGTGCAGAGAGGGACCAAGGTCTGTCAGAATATCCACCAGAACCACAGGAGCTCATATAATGCCATGTATTATGTCCATGGGCGGTGAACAAGAGGAATGTGTATTGCTATTGGGCAGTATTGTGGAAACTGCATTGTGTTACAGGAACTTGATATTTTAAATGGAGCAATAAAAGTGAGAATGGCTTTAAGACATTTAATTTGGATGTGTTGATCTGCAATGACGCTAATGACTTAATGTAAACATTGTGTGTAGAGGGATAGATGGAGTTTGTTCTATGAACAAATGTTTATTCATTGGTTTGTGTTATCTACAGAACCCATATACACACCACAACTGTAAACCTCAAAACCTAACGGCTGCACCAGTAAACAATAATGCAAGTGTGCAACACTCTGGTCACTACCATATACAATACAAAACCAAACTGGGGTCCCCCACACCCCGAAGCACACCAAAGATAGAAATGTGCACCTCTATTATAAACATAAATTACAGCTTTACTGAATTACCACGTTAGCACAAAAACTCATTAAAAGTAATTAAAAAACATATACTCATACAAATAACAAATCCCAAAGGAGATGGGGGGGGGGGGGGAAGGTGCCTAATGAAGAGCTGTAACACCTCCTGGCCCACAACTAATTACAATTGACATGACATTTCTAGTGATCCCTCTTATGAAAGTCCCTCTCACTGCTGAACTAATAAAGTGTAAGTGCTATTCACAATATGTAATGATCTTAACCCCAAGTGCAAGGTACATCAATAACAAACAATATACATAACAAAATAATAATAAAATATTTTTTTTTGTAAGGCAAGGGCACTTTAAAATGAGGGAAGAGGGAAACAGCAAACAATACATGTAAAAATCTCATATATATCCATGCGCCACAATCCACACCCCCAATAGCCTACACGTTACATGACAGCTCCCCGTCACTTCCTCAGGGCAAAAGACTATGCTAATGGACCCCCGACCCCTTCTATATACTCACCCGGCCCGTTCCCCCACCAGAAATCAGCTGTGAGCTGTCAGCGGCCCAGGCTCTGGCTTGCGTTCCAGCGTGGTGGGTTTAATGGCTTTTAATGAGTTTTTGTGCTAACGTGGCAAATCAATAAAGCTGTAATTTTTATTTATAATAGCTGTGCAACTATCTATCTTTGGTGTGCTTTGGGGGACTCCAATTTGGTTTTGTATCACACCACAACTGTAAGTAAAGGGTCAGAGGGTAAAGCAAGAATAATATTGATAGGGGCTTGGATTCTCTTTGCTCAGAGACCAAATAGTGTAAATGCCGCCCCTCCCAAGTGCCAGTCGGATGACAGGATGTAAGGATGGGGGCCTTTTGCTCCCCTTAAAGCAGACCTCCGGGCAAAAAAATCACAGCTTAGTAAAATGCTCCCCTAAAGCCTCTAAATCTTGCCACACATATGAAGAAGCTAATTCTGAAAAACCAAGTTTATCAATAAAAATGTCCACATAGCTCTGTGTAATCATCTCTTATTTCTAGCCAGAAGTAGTAAGACTTCAGCTGTAATGACACATCATTGAATAAAATACATTGTATACACTGTATCCGCTGATGAGTCCTTTTTCGGCTGCCACAGCCATAGAGATACTTTGCAACAGCTTCCCTCACACAGATTGCGTTTGCTACTTTAGCTGTTTATTCAGTGTTTGTGTTTGTGTGTGTGAAAAATGACAGGCAAGCTTCTCCTTGTTTCTAAGGCATATATATCTCACAATTTGGCGTGAACTGCTGCTGACACAGCCCCCCCCCAATTCTCATGTGTAAGCAGGACTATCAGGTGTGTGAAAAGTTGGCCGCCGCCATGTAATTCTAGAGTGAATAATTTATGCCATTCCACAACATCTGTATGGGGTTAAGCAATTTACTAAACTTTCTTTTTCTATTTCTGACTGGAGGTCCACTTTAAGTCTGTAGGCAGGCTGGATGACAATGGCGGAGGTCAGTATAGTTTAATGTAGATGGATTTAACCATGTTTGATTTGGTGTGGATGTGATTTTGTTTCCATTTATCCCAACACCAGCTCAAAGCCAGGGTAGGGGCAGGGCCGTCGAGCATCGATTGGGCGGGTACAGCTGCATGGCGCTCCCCTGACTATGGTGCCCTGTGCGATGACACACCTCAACCACTACAAAAGCCGGCCCTGGTTGTGCCTGCCACCGCATAATACAATTCTGTGAAATACTCACCTGTAGAATTTGTATTATACGCATACAGTACGTCCTGCTCCATATATAATACTTACACGTGGGTAATCCTCCACCAGAGGGCGCTGTTCACTGCAGACATGCAAAAACAGGCTCCTCCCGGCCCTTCATATACCCAGGGACCTCCCACAAATCCCCAGCATTGAAAAGCAGTGAGAAAAGAAGCCGGGAGAAACCAACCATCAAACTGGTAACCATAGCAATGATAACAATCACCATACAGGGGATCCAGAAAAATGTAAAACCAGGGTGGGGTGGAGCAGGATGTACTGTATGCGTATAATACCAATTCTACAGGTGAGTATTTCACAGAATTGTATTATTCTAAGCATACAGTACGTCCTGCTCCATATATAATACTTACACATGGGACATCCAATAGCAGTGTCCATAAAGTAGGGTGGGATCCCCATCAAAAAGGCACAGCAGACATTAAAGGCGCTGTCACCTGCAAACCTTGCTACCAAGCATGACATGAGCAAAGGCTCTAACGTCAACCTCATAACAAAAACCTTCGAAAATGTATGAACAGAAAACAAGCAGCGGTCTAGCAAAACCTGTTTAACAGAAAACTTGGTGCTGAAGGGCCAAAAGGTACCCAAGCACAAGTAGAACAGAATAAAAAGAGAGGAAGATTCTTCCCCTTAAAGGAATAGGCCAGAGTAACGACCTGACCAGCCCAAATGCAACAGGAGCCTCAGTAAAACGTAGAACTCTCCCCAACGGGGAATTGAAACCTGGTCTCCCGCCAGACAGGCAGGGATACTGACCACTACACCAACAAGGATCAGCAAGAACCCGAAACCATTACTCAGGACCAGAAAGACAAACCATCCAAGTAAGATCAGTCCGAAGGACGCATAGCCCCTGGAAGCAAACGAGATCAGTCACATACGTATGGAGGCGCCCGCAGACCCCAAGGGGCATCAGTCCCCCTAAGGGGCAAGAAACAACCAGGAAAACTTCAACACCTGTTGAGGGAATGTAGACCCCCTTACTTCAGCATTACTAAGAATAAGGCCCATAGGCAGACAAAAAGGACTAAAATAATGATCATAAGACACCACCTTGGGCAAAAGGTCCGGCGTAAGGTGGAATACCACCATAATCACGGTGTGTATATATATATAATGAACGAGGGCTAACTAAACAGAGCCACTTTCTCAGGCACACGTCTGACTGAAGCAACAGCCCCCGGAATGGCAACTTGAACTACGAAACAGCTCAGACAGCATCCGGAATAAGTCCCAAGGGAACAACCCGCAAGGCAAACAGAATAAAAATTGATCCCAACAGGGACCATAGAACTACTTGGGAGATGCACCTGAGCAATCTCCAAAAGAACGCTTAACAAGGAAGACTGAAAAGACTTCTTACTGGAAGGCAGACAGGACAGAACCTGAACCTTCAGAGTACCTAGATGGGGAGCCAACCCCAATCCATGCTGTAATAACTCTAGAACCCTGGGAACAGATAACGTCCAACAGGGGAGAGACCAAGACTCACGCCAATCAATATGGGTACACCATACCCCATAATAGAAGGAGGAAGAAGAAGAAAAGAAGCTTGCTCCTAGCCCCCCATAGACAAAGTCACCCATCAGACTAGAGCTTATAGATTGGGGCGACATAAGAAGGAGCCTGAAAAGGGCAGAACCGCACTCCTGAGAGAGCCTACAGGTCCGCTGTCTTCAGCAGAAACATCGGCAAACCACAGTGCACTAGGCCACCCAGGGGCCATCAGTATCACGGGTCCCCTTATCGGCGCAAACTTGCGCAGAACCCCACCTAGCAGATTGAACGAAGAAAAGACATATAAAATAGAATGTCCAGACATAACATTACTAAGCCCCCATGACCAGAGTCAGAATATTCTGGGGCAGTAAAAACAAGGGTAGAACCCCTGTGACATTAACAGGACCCAACAGAGCCACCCTAGCTGGCTCTCAGGGGGACACCAGGATAGCACAACCTGCCACAGAAGGACATCCATTGGAGCGAATACCCCTAAGATGCAGGGAAAGTTGAACCCACCTAGATCAGGATCAGACACCTACCAGGAGAATCATCCTGCTCCAAGTTCCAGACTGATAATAAATACAGGCCACTGTCCTCCGACAGGCCAAGAGTCCCCAAATAGACAGGTCCTGAAGAGGAGTAGTCCAGCAAAATAGAGCCAACTGAACTGGCTCACAGTGTTAACAAAATCAGTAGAGAAATGGACCCTCTAAAGGCCCTTACCTAGGAGCCGCGGAGGATTTCAGAAGAAAATCCCCCCCCCCGCCAACCTGCGAGACTTGGCACCCAAGGTGACCATCCACAGGAAGATGCAAGCAAAGAGGGGGGAGCCCCCTGACAGGGTCCTTGAATTTTATCAGCTCAAAAGGAACCACCGTACCAAGGGGGAATGAGCTCAGACCTAGCTCCAGGGGTGCTGGAACCCCATCCAGGATTAATAACCTACTGTGCCGAAGAGCCCAAGGGCTCTGTACATAAGGGACATCATCTGATCCGCCACCAACGGGCCCACTAGCTGCAATCCTGCCTGGTGAAAGTAAGGTGTCAGCAAAGAGCGACAGAGCCCATGTAATCAGGAGTCCACTTATTGAGAAGGAAGAAGGTTCAAGCCTGAACCGAATCCAAGGAATGGAGATAGCGAATAAGGGACCATGAGGGATTGAGGTGACCCATCCAAATAACTCCCAGAGGACACCGCCGGTCGACTAACCCACTCGGCCTGGCGTAGAGATTGAGGAAATAAGGAAGGACGATCCGGTAGGTCCTAGTGCGGACGCCCCACAGGCATGTCAGAGACATCACCCCCATCCGCGCCTTGGCGAGTAGCCTGGGAGCAGAAGAGAGGCCCAAAAGCAAGGCCCCAATCTGCAGGGCTGGTCCTTCAACCATGACTAGTAAAGGTCTTGGTGTCCAGAAGACCCAGGGGAAACTAAAGGGATCTAGATCTCCACAGGAGGCCGGAGGCCCATCCTTGCACAGGGCGCCTGTGTCCCAAGACAAGGATATCATGCAGGGACTACCTGTGAGTGTAGAATTGCCAATCCTACAATAGGCCAGCAGGGCCCAAACTGCCTCGTCATTTTGAAGGAAAGAGGAAGGACAACTTAGAGGCCATAGCCCCAGCCTGCTAAGGGCAACCTGCAAGTGAGCCCAGACTCTGCAGGCCGTGTACGGCCTGCACCAACTCCTGAGGGGAAAACAGGGGCTAGAAGCACCCTGACAACCTCTGAGAGGGACCGCCCAGCAAACTCTATCCTGTGTCCAGGGGAACTACCTCCTGGATCCACCAGAAGGAGACAATACGCTCCCAGATAGGAGCCAGGTGCTGCGGCAGTCCCCTCCCCCAGAAGGGCGAGGGTATCCCTTTCAAGCTTGAGAGGTCTTGGCAGATTTGGACTTAGCCCTGCCAGAGGGCCCAGGGCGTTGCCTGCCCACCCTGGAGTGGTAATCCACTCCGAAAAGTTGGAAGCACACCTCAGGTTCGTGCTTGACACGTAGGGAGGGGGAGGGGTGTCCCTGCCCCGAGGAGGCCGAGACGGCCTTCTGCGTAGGGGTGCCTTACCCTTTTTTACAAAAAGGTCCAAACGGGCCCCAAATAGACGCCGTCCTCTGAAGGGAAGGCCAGTTAGAGCCTTTTTCGTATCATCGTCAGCACCCCACTGTCGCAGCCAGACCAGGCGGCGAATAGCTACCACAAGGGCAGAGGTTCTAGCACACATTTTAATGGTGTCATCCAGCGCTGAGGATAAACCTCACAAACACATCACAATCTGAGAGTGCATTAAAGACCTCCCAGGGGAGGTCCTCAGGTCGGTGATCAAGTAGTTTTCTAATGAGGGTCCTGGCGGCCAACACAGTGATGGCCGCTGCACAGACCGGGCGCAGAGCCATCCCTGCACACGAAAAGGCGTGGGAAGCCAGTCTGTCAATGCGCCGGTCCTCAGCATCCCGAAGGGTACAGTAATGAGGGGCAGTCATGAATGGGGGGGTTAGTAACCCCTATAATCAGTGCATCCACCACGGAAGGTGCTTAACAAAAGTTAACCACATCAGGGGGAAAAGGGTACTTCCAATCCCAGACCCCTGGAACCCCTTTAAGTTTACAAGGCAATTCCCATTCTTTGGATATAAGAGCCTGGAAATGCTCCTGTTCCAGAAATTCCAAGCGCGGTGTCGCTGTGTGGAAACTCTCCCTCTTAGGCTTGGAAGCCTCTCCAGGAGGAGAGATTGACAAAACCTCAAAGATCTTTATAAGTAGTTAATCAGTGTCACACAGGCCCCAAGAACCGGGGCCAGAATCATCACGGCTCCAGGGCATCTCATCCGAGGAGCCCAAATCGGAGAATAGCTCACCTTCATCAGAAGGATCAAGGTCCTGCATAGCAGCAGATTCATCGGTTTCATTAGGAACCGGAGAACCATGAGGCGCCAGGGACCGCTTCTTTCCAGGGCCCATGCGCTCCGCCAAACTAGATAGCACCTGCTCAGCCGTAGGCAGCCTGCGCGGCACGTGCTGGTCATCCCTGCTCAAGTGCGACTCATCAGGAGTGAGATTTAAGTCCGGGGAGACAGGTGTATTGAAGTGAGGTGCAGCCACTGGCAAACCTGATTGCAGGGTCAGTGCCTGTTCAGCACACAGTCCACAGACCCGTGCTCTGTCAGCATCAGCATGGGGCTGACCACACACTGTACACAGCCGGTCTTGTCCCCAGGGGACCCCGGGTACATAATTCTGAGATGCCTCCATATGGTGATTATCTGAGCAGTATGCCTGCAGGGATTTATGCAATAGGCAACCCTGGATGCCCCAAGACCCGCTAGGAATGTGGGAGAATTTTTTATATGAACCCGCTATAATATATGTCAGGCCGGGAGAAGCCACCGAAAACTTGGCGTCTGAAAGACATAAAGAGGATAAGAGGGGGGTGTCAGAGCCATGCGCAGCAGAATGAAAGATCATAGGAACAAAAAAACGCCCAGGAGGGCACGTACATGACCAAGGGAGGAGGCGGATCGCAACCACACGGGCGCGCGAAGACCGTCAAAATGGCGCCAAGCGAACCTCGAGGGGTGGGCCTGATCTGGCCGTGATGCGGGGCGCGTCATGCCAAGTCCCCGCCTCCCCCAAAGACCGCCCAGGCCGCACACATCTTGTAATGAAAGGGACAAACACGCGCGCAACCAGACAAGGGTTATGTGGAGCAAGGAGCGCGGCTCTGACACCCAAGTTTAAAGAAAAAAGCAAGCCATAAACGTGTATAACATTACGCTGGGACCGCCACCCACACACCCCCCCCCTTTCTTTTCCCCCGAGCTACGGGAGGAAGCGAGGGAGAAGGCAACCCTGCACTCAGGGTTCATCGCTATGAGGGGCACGGGGCAACAATGTGGGAGGGGCATCTATAGGAGGCTCACCATCGGCCTAAACCGCCTACCCTATGGTGGGGGATTGCGGTGGAGCTTAGCTCTGTGAGCACACATGGTGCTGCCTACCTTCACCCGACCAGCGCAGCCCAGGCTGGGAGGCACATCATCGAAGAGGATGGGTGGTAATAGTCCTGCAGGGCCGCAGGCTGTAAAAGCCCCGCTCACCTGCGAGAGAGTGATACTTCATGTCTTCGCAGTCAGCACTGCAGAGAAATTTGGGGATTTGTGGGAGGTCCCTGGGTATATGAAGGGCCGGGAGGAGCCTGTTTTTGCATGTCTGCAGTGAACAGCGCCCTCTGGCGGAGGATTACCCACGTGTAAATATTATATATGGAGCAGGACGTACTGTATGCTTAGAATAGATGGCAAGTATTACTTGCATTAGTGTTAAATCTACATTTGACCAGAATTTTTCTGTTTTGATCCTAAATGAATATTTTAGCCCCCTAACTGTCCTAGCGAAATAGAAAAAACTTCCAAAACATCCAAAAATTGGTAGCTCCAGACAGTGCGAAGTGTGAGGTCCTGGCTCATTGGGTCAGGGGCAGTAAGGGTCAACAGTTTTCTCAGCCAAATCTAAAAGCTCAGTTTATTGAAAGAACACGTCCAAAACAGTTAGGGTAAAACGATTTGGCTAGTCTGTACCAGAACAGAGGCATATTCCAGCAATATTATTAAAACATCACAAAATGTGCCTTAATAAAAGTAATACAACTATTTTGGCGTAAAAATATGGTTTAAAATGTAGTGAAGTAAGCCTTTTAGGTGCTCCAGAGCAGAAGCTGGTGAATGTATTGGTTGTTCTCCTCCATAGTCATGCGTCGCCCTGTATTTTCATTGTCTCAGGTGTTGCTTTATACGTTCATAAGAAAACAGCCATTGTTTATTCTGTAACTTTAAAATGTGTTTTGACAGTGTGAAATATGGTCCTCTTAACTAGATGTGACCTTTGTCAACCAGGGGTCCTAAAATTGATTTTGCACCTCTTAAGCAAATACCCAACAGTGAAAATTAAACATCAGGACAGCTTTTACAGTCAAAGTGTATTACAATATTAAACATTGTGAAACCATGAAAGCCGTCTCAGCACTGAATTTCCTGTAAATTCAATATTTTATATCTTTTATAACTCGCCATTACAAGCACAGTTCTGTACATACAACGAGTGAGCTGCATAAAAGACTCAACAAAAATGCTGCACAAGTCCATCCTGCCAGGAATGGATATACAAACGCTTATTTTATAGCCTGTTCCACAGGATTCAATGGCTTTTATTCCATAAGATATACAGGTTTTATTTCTTATGATAAACGTTCTTTGATATAAGGTTATAAAAATGTTTTACACACTAAATAATAGGTAATAGCACATTATTGCGTTATATAAACGAAACCATACATTCTTTTTCCTGCAGCAATTGATGTATTATACAAATGTATGGTTGAGCCAAGTTATAATTGCATTTAACACGAATATACATATATTAACAAACTGGGAATTTAAACAAGGGATAAATATTACTCAGAAAATGACTTTGATGGCCCCAGGGTTGGGGGGAAGATTTACTGATCCTGTTACAAACTCAGTTCATCTACTTGTCCTACTCACACAGGAGGATTAGTACCCAATGCTTATAGTTTATTGCCCACCCAAAATTTAATTGTGTGAGATTTGTACAGAGCCACGGAATACATTGGCGCTTAAAAATAAACAATAATAATAGTAAAGCGTATACAGCAGATAGGATCAACAAACCAATCTGATCATAGGGGCAGCAGAATAAACCAGAAATGAAACTGGACAACAAAAGCCTAACCATGACTGTCAAATAAGACTCCAGAGAGATGGATCAAGTCCAAATACAGTGTCTTTGAAGGCATTTTTTAAAGTGTGTAAATCAGTGATTATTAAACGGATTATTAGCTACCTGAAATATCTTGCTATTAGCAACCATACACCAAATCATACACAGCACCCTCACCTCAACAGCAGCCATAGAACTTGGTGTACATGTCAGGGACCGCTGGACACCCTTCTCTCGTGAGCCAACAATCCCCAATCTCCACCGCCTCTTGTGCCTATAGACAAGCCCCCGCTTGCTGGAGACACGGGTTATGCCTCTCCAGACTCGGTTGCCCCCAGGTCTTACTGGCGCAAAGATTGCTGGCTTACGATAAAGACGGATGAACTGCGGGGTATCCCAAATCAGGATTTCATGCACCAAAGTCTGTAAACGTCAAAACCAAGGGGCAAGGCAAAGAGTAGTCGGGACTGGCAAGGGTCAAGGCCGGGTGATCACAGAAGCGCGGTATCCAAGGGGTTAAGCAGAAACGAAGTCAGACAGGCAGAAGGTCGGTTCAGGCAGCGAGCAGGAGTAGTCAAGGACGAAGCCGGATCAAACACACTAAGACGAGATTCAGAAGCACACCCAAGCTAGTAAATGGCTATAACAGGCACTGGTGGTTCGGGCGGGAAAATATTTAAATGGTGACTGACCAATGGGAAGGGGAATGTGCTGATTGGTGCAACACACGACCTCACCCCTGATAGGAGAAACTCCAGGGACTGGACCGCCCTGGCCAGTCAGGCTGTCCATTCCCTGACCTTCCCAGAGCAGAGGATTCCTGGGTCAGGATTGGTCCTTTTAAATCTGCCCCCGGCGAATGCGCTGGGAGCAGCGCCGCCGGGGGACATAAAGGGAACGTGCTAGCACGCGGGCACGTGCACGGCCGTCGGCTGCCGGTGCGCCCGACACTGGAGGGGCGGCTGCCTGGCGCGGCCGCCGGAGGGGCCGTGCCACCAGTGAGCGTGCGGAGGCACCGCGGGACAGACTCCCAGGTAAGTTCCTTACAGTACACAGTTGGCACATGGTTGCTAATAGAAACAGTTTGCAGGTAGTTAAAGAGAGGCTCAGCACCTCAAGGACATTCGGCACACAATAATACACATTTTCAAGAATTCCATTGACTTTCCCTTATCTGTCAGCCTACCTAGAGATGTTGTCACCCTCTGTTGCCAGGCCATTTTTACCATTTTGATCTATACATATTTAAAGTGATTTTTGAAGGAATGTCCAGGGATTTTCCAGGAAAATTCTATATACCGTATTTGTCGCCCTTTAAGACGCACTATCTTTTTTCCCAAAAGTGGGGGGAAATGTCAGTGTGTGGGCGAATGGAAAAAAAAAAATAAAAAGATATACTTAAATAAGCCTCGTACCATGGCCCCTGGGACACCAGCTGATGAAAGAGCGGGGGCCAGGGTATCTGAACACCGCCCACTGTCTCCGCTCTGGTCGCTCCCGGCACCGCCGCTGCTTCTCGGGCTGGATCGCACACAGACCCAGTCCATGCAGCCAGTGGGCGTCCTGACTGCATGGAACAGGGGTTTGTGCGCTCCTGCCCGAGAAGCAGCGGTGGGGGACGCCACATTGCATATGGGGAATGGGAGGGGGTATGCCCCACTGCCCATGGGGAATGGGATGTGGGGAATGCCACAATGCCAATGGGAATGGGTTGGGGGAATACCACAATGCATATAAGTATGGAATGGGGGGTGTGCCACACTGCCTATGGGAATGGAATGGGGGTATGCCAAACTGCCTATGGGAATGGGTTGGGGGAATGCCACAATGCCTATGGGAATGGGTTGGGGGAATGCCACGCTGCCTATGGGAATGGGAGGGTGGAATGACACACTGCCTATGGCAATGGGATGAGGGAATGCCACACTGCCCATGGGAATGGGTGGGGGTGCTACACTGCCTATTGAAATGGGAAGAGAATATGCCACACTGCCTATTGGAATGGGATGAAGGGATGCCACACTGTCTGTAATTGGGTGTTTTAGCACACCATTTGGTTTAGAATCTTTTGTTCTTATTTCCTCCTAGGTACGTCTTATGAGCCGTTGCATCTTACAGGGCGAAAAATACAGTAGTTTTTTCAGCAGTGCTTTTACATGAAATGTCTTGTTTGTGATTTTTAAGGGCTTCCTCAATATTTTTGGGAGAGATATGTGGGATAAAGTAAAATCTTTGAAGTTTTAAATCTTATCACTTTTTTAAATAAAAAAATGTGAGTTTTTTTCTAGAATAGCATATTGGATGTAAAACCCCCATTCCTCCTAATTACAACGGCACCACAGATGTATCAGTTGCCACCCTTTACTGCCCAGGAGACACCACAAACTGAAAAATGCTATGCACAACTTACAGTTTTTCACGAAAAACAACCCTTTACATTTAAAATCCACCCACAAACTATACATTTTATTATTCTCTGGAAGTACACACATAAAGCTTTCTAGCTGTACCAGGCTTGTTGTTGTGTGTGCCGTGTTTTCTGGCCGCAACCCCTCTAGGAATTAACTGGCTGCACAGCGTTTCCCTAAAAAAATTAATAAAAAACTGAATAACAACTAAATTTTCCTAAAAATATTAATACACAAACAAGAAACAGGGGGAACACTAGGCCAGTGAATTTCATGTGGCTGGCATATAACAGTTGGAGAGGCAACCATGTGAAATTCAAGGGCTTGGCATTTGAAGGGTTAAAGCAGCACTATAGTCATAGTCACCATTTCCTCATTCATGGTGGACGGCACCAAATGGTAATTAATCAGGTGACCAGTGGAAATTATTTAGGTTTGTTGGGCAAGCCCACTGGGAAATCCAAATTGGTCACAGACAGTCACGAGATTGCCAGTCATGAGGAAGTGACTAACATATGGGTATAGGACCACTTCAGGAGGTCCACTTATGCCACTTGGATACAGTAATCAAAGTACAATGAATATTATCAGATAACTGTATGTAAACCAGACAAACAGCCTGGCACGGTGGGAAAAGTAAATGCCCCAAAACTCTCTTGCCCCATCTGCACACATGATACTGAAGCATTGTCAGCACTTACAGTTGCTCCTGCATCCACTCAAAGCTGAAACGCCCCCCTCATAGATTTTCTCCTGGTAGCGACCCTTTTGGAGCTTCGTTTCTTAGCATCTCAGCCATGTTGCTGTCTGGATTCAACTGACATAACTGACAATGCACAGTAACAGGAAATACAGCAGCTCTTCCTGTGTGCGGGCAGCCTGCAGATCCATGAGCCGACATTTTATTTTTACCACAGCAGACGTTAGAAAAAGGTAAATGATTTTTTTATGTGGAGCAATCTGAATTGCCCTGGGGAGAGATATATATGAGCATTGTTTTTTGTGTTGGACAGTTTAAGTCCTTTTTGACTGTTGGTCATGGTCACCTTTAAGTGACTACTCTTTATCTGGTATGTGAGCTCTACCTTTAGGACAATATAAACATATGGTGCGTGTCAGCGCCATTTGGTATATCATTAATAAGCTTTTTTAGAGAAAGCAATTGAATGGCCTCAGATGCTATTAATTCTATTAAGCCCTGGGAACATTGTTGTAAAGGAGAACCAGATAAATCTGTACATTTGTTACGGCTCTGTTTTATCTTTGCTGTTTCAGGAAAGTTTATTATGTTTTTATGGCACTGACAATCCAATGGATGCACTGGATTCATTTATGTATTTTTATACATTATGGGGGTTATTTATGAAAAGAATAGCGCCGGGTAGTGCTTTGTAGAGGCAGGTAGTGTCTGGTGAACGCTAGGCGCTGTACGGGAAACCACATTTAAGAAAGCAAATCTGGTGAGTGCATCTAACAGCGTCATGTAGCGTCACATGTATTACCAGAGGCGGCTCAGCGTATAGCGCCGGGCGCTATAGGTTCAAGAGCGCCTCGTATTACCTTTCGCTCAGTGTCGCTCTCCCATAAATTTCAATGGGCATTCATTTGTTTGTGTTTAAATGCGTGTTCGGCAATTACATTTTTTTTCTCAAATCATTGTGTGACCTAATCTGGCTGCAAACAAGGACTTTTATATATTTTTGGGACTTTTTATATTTTTCGCTTTGTTACTGGTGTATATGTGTTCAAAATCAGACTTTGATCACATAGCGTCTGACGCTCTATACTAGGGCACCCAGCTTTAGAGTGCCAACGCTGAGTGTGTCTAGTGTTTTGTTAAATATATGGAGCGCAAAGTGCCGGAAACACTGAGCTGGCACTACCTCTTGCTCACTGCAGCTTTGTGTTGTTGTTAGAGAGCCCAACAAACATCATATTCATCAATGCCGGCAGGGTTACTACAGCGACTGCAACACTAGGTTACAGAGCCCAATACCTGCTTACAGCGTCTACTAGTGGTCGATCTAAGCGGCGCTATACAGACACTCATCTGGCAATGTGGCGCTAGTAGTGAATCAGCCTTTACGTAATATTCATAGTGGAGACTATGACTTTTTACAGAATACAAAACAAGGCAATAAAAGAAAGATTTATTTTCTACAGAAGATTGTGCCCAGAGAACAAACCCCAGACACCTGAAAGTAGCTTTAAAATTGTCCTACACTGAGCAAACTTCTCAACCAGCCACTAAAGCAATGAGTGCCACACTAATCACTAATGAGACTGTTTTCTAAAAGGAAGGTAAAACATCTAACTGTGCTACACTATAATATGTTGAAATGTATAGATTCCAAGGCAGGATTTCTAGGTCCTCCCTAAAGGAAAAGTCCACTTTTGTCAGTGAGTGACAGCTAGGAAGGGACATAGAAGCACATCTGCCTATCGTACTTATTGCACTTAGAAAACAGGCGGCAGCTGCCGGGGCAAATTTTTGATCTGTGACCAATCTGATCTGATTTAATACAACTGTGGCCAATCTGATCTGTGCCCAATCTATGCCCAATCTGGTCTATTTTAATACTACTGTGCCCAATTTGTTGTCAGTCTGATCTGTGGCCAATCTGATCTGATTTAATACAACTGTGGCCAATCTGAGCTGTGCCCAATCTGTGGCCAATCTGATCTGATTTATTACAACTGTGGCCAATCTGAGCTGTGCCCAATCTGTGGCCAATCTTAACTAATTTAATATAACTGTGCCCAATCTGAGCTGTGCCCAATCTGTGGCCAATCTTATCTAATTTAATATAGCTGTGCCCAATCTGAGCTGTGCCCAATCTGTGCCCATTCTGATCTGATTTAATATAACTGTGTCCAATCTGAGCGGTGCCCAATCTGTGCCCATTCTGATCTAATTTAATATAACTGTGCCCAATCTGTGCCCATTCTGATCTGATTTAATATAACTGTGGCCAATCTGAGCTGTGCCCAGTCTGTGGCCAATCATATCTAATTAAATATAACTGTGCCCAATCTGAGCTGTGCCCAATCTGATCTGATCAAAGACTGTCCTTTTTAGGGCAGCTAGGTAGCTACTGTAGGTAGGGAGAGTCAGCGGCATCAGTTAGGGACAGCTAGGGAGGGACATATCAGCACATCTCAAAGGAAGCAAAGGAGGGGTAGCATCGGCTCAGACCTGGCAAGTGCACACGAGCAGGGCCATTAGGATACACAAGTCTTAAAGGAGCCACAGCTAAACCCTGTTAGCTTGCAATCAAACCTATAATCTGTCTCTAAATTTGGTTCAAAACAGAGGTCTAGGTCCACACACATCTGCAAAAGTATGCTAAAGCTGCACCACCAAACGCCAGGGTGCCTCTGTTTAGGTACGGTCCTAACTCTAATCTATGAGAGACCCCTTTAGGACATATAGCAGCTTACCTGAGATTGCTCTATAACCCCAAGTGCAGCACATGGGGAGGACGGGTAAAAAGCCTCACAGTACATCTTCAGACCCGCCTATCTATGTGCTGAACTCAAGGTTATAGGGCAACCTCAGATAAGCTGAGCCCCTATATTTAGGAACTGTTTAGCTTTTGGCAGTGTGGCAAATCATGTTTGCTATTTTAAATATAAATAGTTGTATTAAAATGTTAGTGTTGTCTATGGAGTAATATAGGCTCTGGATTGGAAGTTGTGTAGGTAACATGGCTTTCCTTTGTCATACAGAGTGCAAGAATTCAAGATATATTACTATTAATTCCATTTGTTAATATCTATGAAGAGGGTTAAAAATGAACATCAGGGGAGGTTAAAACCTCCCTCAAACCTCACCAATCTACTGCCCGGTTTTAACTTTGGGCAATTTTTACACACGTCACCAGGGCATCCATCTTCTGGGTCCCTCGGATTCCAGGTGATCTTTCGATGGGCGGCGCCATCTTGCATCCCATTAGGCACTGTGCTCGGCCCCCGGACTTTGAAGAGCACGACTAAAGCCATGCTGTCACTTACAGATTGCTAAGCTAGCAAGGGGGGCAGAGGATCGAGCCCTGGAGACATAGGTTGTCGCCACAGCAGGCAGCTGTGACATCAAAAATGTAAGTAGAGGCAGATGAGGGTGGAGGAATCGCTCCCTTTTTATTTTAGGTCTTTAAGCCCTGTGTAGCTGTCCGTTGGATAAAACACAGAACCAGGTGTAGGAGTGACGCCAGTAGAGAAAAAGGGGGCTGCTGCCGGCTTGCTGCTTTCTGGGTTCTTTTTATTGGGGGGTTGTCAACAAAGGCAGACTTGGACCGAAAATCAGCTCAGGAATCTGCAGGCTGTGACCAGTCCTCCACCAGCCCATAAGCACGTTAGCCCTCCCTCAAAGAGCTATCAATGAGTGCATTTATCAGTTGAGGCTTTAGTATTGCAAGAACAGATCATGAACATGGGGTGGTTATGTGATGGTACCAGTGGTGTGAATAAATGTCATGGTGCCCTGATGCAAACATAAAATGTGGCCCTTTTACGGCTCATACAGTAAAACAATAGAGACATATGGTGCTTCCTTTTTCTAAATAATGCCAAGTGAAAACAAATATGCTAAATAAGGTGGAGGAGCAACAATGATTGGGCGCCCTGACCTTCTGGACCCCAGTACAGTCGCACCTCCTCAAGTTATGCCCCTGGATGGTACTGAAGCTTTAGTAATGTAGGGACAGATATAGCACGGATGAGTTTGGCCCACAACAGCCAAGATCTTGAGGCTATAGCATTGCAGGGGTAGAACAAGGGCTAGGATGGCTTGGGAGGATTTTAATTGGCCCAGGTACTGTGAGGAGCTTTGGGGACCTTGGGAAGCAGGAAATGGAGAACGGTGCAAGAAGTAGTGTAGATGCTCCTGGTGATGCGGACTGCATGCTGCAGGCTACACCCAGCCCAAGTGGCCTAAAACAGTGAGTACGACTGTGCTCTCTATGGCCAGTCCACCCCTGGTGGTCAATTACTTTAACTACTAAAGACCATTTTAATGACTTTTAACTAAATATTTCTTTTCTACAAATTTGGGTGTAACCATAATTACAAGCACATTGAATATTGTTTGCTTTTTAAAATAATGGTTTCCTGCAATGATTGATAAACACTATTATCCAGTAAAATGTTTTTATTAAAGTATCATATGCTTCATTTTTTTGGTAAGCCATACTGTGACAAATCCAGTATAAGGCAGCTGGGAAATTCCTCTAAAAACACTGAACAAAAACTTTGAGCAGAAACAGCAGATTAGAGTATACAAGACACTTTGAGGTTTCTAAATGCACATGTGGGCTGCATATAAAAGACACAAACTACAAAGTTCAGTACGAGGACACCATCCAGACTTTAATGCATTTCATTGAAGTCCTCTTGCTGTAATTTGCCGTGTTTTAAACAAATGTGCCTTGTAGAGCCTTTTGTCAGTTTTATAGTTGAAACCTTGACCATGCTCTAGAATGGAAAGGCAACGAGAGAGACCCACTAGCTGCTGAAGCCGTGTCAGAAGCCATGTGCAACAAGATATTTGTTGACATAGGCTTACAAATCTCCAGGCTGTGACATCATCATTTCCTACCCATTTGAAGTGTCAGTGGCTCATAATCTGGATGTTGAAAGCCACTGGGAGCTGCTCCCACTTTTTTCTGTTTACAAATGTTATAGGACTTATTTATAGCTAGGTAACAGTGAATGTGGCTTAAAAGGGTTCCATTTATTATTATTCCTGCAAAAACCACTAAAAAGACTTTTAATATGGCCATAAAAAGTCTTCCCGTGGTGCTTACATGCACATTTTTTCTTTGCTTTATCATTGTTATCATTTCTTTGCAAATCAAGAGACCTTTATTTAGTGGCTTTGAGGGTATATGAAATATTTAAAGGAAATATATTCTATCTATCAAAATTGCTTGAACATATTTTAATATTATTGCCAGGTTTAGTGTTTATTAGATGTATACAAACATTTAATGCCTAAATGAAATATGTGCAACTTTTGCCGCACCACTTGATGATTTTGGGTATAGGAAACCCAAGGTTGTGGCCTAGTGGTAAAGGAACCAATCTTGTGATCAGAGGATTGCAGGTTCTATTCCCGACTAGGGCATGCCTTACGTGCTTTTGAACAAGACACCTAGCCTTCCTAACCTGCTTTCCAGGTACTGTGGTTAGGGCAGCCCACTGCTTTGGGCACATGTGCTAAATCACACAAGGGAATATAACTGGACACAACTACGGCCAACTAGGGCCAGGTCCAGAAAGATTGAGGGGGGGGGGGTTAAAGCCCCAGGGACAGGGCTTGCACTATACACAAGGAGGCATCACTAATGTTAATGTACCCCCAGCAGTGTCTCGGTTTTATCCTGGGTGTGGGATCTTTTTAGGTCAGGAGTCCCCAGCGTAACATAAGCCACACTCAGCACATGGTCTGAGACATGGTCAGGAGCCACATTAAACAATGGCTAGATCATAGAATCCATATAACCATGGTAGAACAGAAAACAACTGGAAATGGTTCGAGCAAACAATACAGTAAAGTATTTGAAAGCATCAAACTTGAAGATTCACTGTACATCCCCCTTTCCCTATTAAATACTTGCCCAACACTAGCTCAGCTCCAGGTTAAATGGCAGAATCAAAACCTCGAAACATCAAGTATGATGCTAGTTGTTGCACACTGCACCATTTGTCAGTCCTGGGGAAAAGTGCAGTCTCAATAGTTTGTTAGACCTCACCAAATGTTACTAATTTACAGTTAGTAAGCCACAAAGCAGGAGTCTGAGCTACATGCGGCTTCCGAGCTATAGTTTGGGGACCCCTACCCCCAGGCATGCATGTTATGGCACATAGGAATAATGAAGCCAACAAATTTACCAGGCAAATCAGGGATGCAGACTATGGCAACAATAAGAGAAAAAAACAAAAGTCAAAGGTTAGTAACCAGGTTGTCAGAATGCGCGCATCCAAATACAGAGGAATAGTTATTAAACCAGACCAACACCCTTACAAGAAACAATGCTCATATGCATCACTTCTAAGGGCAATTCAGATTGCTGCAAATAAAAATTATTTTACCTCTTTGTAACCTCTGCTGTGGTCAATTTTAAAAAGGAGGAAGAGCTGCTAGGTTCACTGTCGATGAGCATTGTGGGGTTATGTGAGTTGAATCAAGGCAGCAGAATGGCTGGGGTGCTGGGAAAAGAAGCTCCAATATTCAGTATCATGCATACAAATAGGGCAAGTGAATTTTGGGGAGTTTTTTTTCCTGTGAAAGGTGGTTCCAGTTTAATCAAGGCAAAGGTAAAACTTATTTAACCATCAAACCAAGCATCAAAGGCTCAGCCAAGCTCAATATTCAGTCAATCCAGGCCGTAGTCGCTTGTGGTTAAATGATAAAGGTAAGTGAAGCAACACTAAAATAGACCCATTAGTTCACTTAATATTTATCATCGGCAGGGAACAGACCTATTACACACAGCAGTTTTCGAGAATTAGATGGTGCCAGGGCAGAGTGACCAAGAACATTTTTATGGGCCACCAGCAGGCAAAAGGCAGAAGCAAGCCCATAGGGAGGATATTAGCAAAGAACACTGTGCTACCATACACTATAAAGTGCTTTAAACTGGAGGGTCTGACATTTGTGAAGGGGAAAAAAACTATTAAAATAACCACAACCAAAAATGTCTTTTTATGCATTGTGGATGCCTTCAGCATGTCCATAAAAGAATAGAAAACATAGATCAGCCATTGTTCTTTACGACATGATAAATGCGTGAAAGCACAAAATGTGACTCGAGTGAAAGCGCCCTTATAATTGCGGGGTCACTGCCAAGATTTCCAAAAAGCTTGAGACATTTCTCTCCACTCATCGTTAGCTTCTGGCGTTTGCCACATTCTAAACATTGCCAGATCACAGCTTGGATTTCACAAACAATAATTGCAATTGTTAAACCTCCAAGTATGAATCAAGATCTCAGGCTCGGCGGCATCACCTGCAGCCAGGAATTAGAGGGTAATCCTAAGCAGCGCACGTTGCTGGAGTACTTTATTTCATCACCTGAAAAGAGAAGGGAGGGGACCTGTCAGGCGTTTGTTGCACCTCTCGAGCTGGTCATGGTGATCTGCAGGAGCTCAGTCAGTGTTCTCGTACAAAGTCATAAAACTTTGAAGAGTCGGCTTACTGAATGTTACAAACAGGGTGATCGCCCTGGGAGCCAAGGCTGTTGGGGTGCCTTAAGCCCACCCATCCTGCATATAGGTTAGGGCCACTGTTCTGTGGATATCCTATTGGTGACACTGTGCTGCTATAGAATAAAGAGGCTAATTCATTAATAACGCCAGGTATCGGCAGATGAGTGTCTATACAGCGGCGCTTAGAGCGAACGCTAGTAGAGCGACTCATTTGCGGTAGTAACCTGGCCCGCATTGATGAATGTGATGTATATCGGGGGGTTTTAACACCAGTACAGCGCTGCAAGGAGCGAAATGTAGCGCCAGCTCAGTGCGACCGTCTCTCAGCGCTCCACGCCATACTACCATCGAAAAAGGACACACACACACAGCGTCGGCACTCTAAATCTGGGCGCTGTAGCATAGAGCGCCAGATGCTGTGTGATTAAAGTCTGTTTCTGAAGACATATACACCTGTAAAAAAGCGACAAACACATGGAATGCCATTGTTTTAACACTGGGACAAAAATACTTTAGTGTCAGACCTGTAATGACAATTCTGCATAAAAATATAAAAAGTCAAAGTTTGCAGCCCAGGAGAGGCCACACAATGATTTGAGTGAAAAAAAACAAACAAAAAAAAGTCAAACACGCTGTTTAAACACAAGCAAATGAACACCCATTGAAATGTATGGGAGAGAGACAGGTAGTGACAGGTAATACCTGGCGCTCTGGAACCTAGAGCGCCGGCGCTATAAGCTGAGCTGTCTGTAATAATACATCGGACGCTACATGGCGCTGTTAGAGTCGCTCAACAGATTTGCATTCATATATGTGGTTTTGCGTACAGCGCCCGACGTTCACCAGACGCTGCCTGCCGCTAGGAGGCACTACCTGCCGCTATCCTTTCTTAAATAACCCCCTATAGTCATAAAACTTTGAAGAGTCAGCTCACTGAATGTTATAAACAGGGTGATCGCCCTGGATGCCAAGGTCATTGGGGGCACCTTTAGCCCACCCATCCTGTTTTCTACATATACCCCTCGATTCAAAGAGCAAAAGTTAATTGATTTCGTATCGAGAATCGTAAGTTTGGGTGGGTGTTTGTCATTTTTTCCTGTTTTTTTGGCCATTTACGACTCGCACGAGCCTACGTACGAATGCGTATATGCTCTTACGATCAGCGGAAGTTCGTTCCTAAATTTTAGGATCAAAACGTAAAACTTAGGATCAAATCCTAAAACTTACGATCAAAACGTAAAACTTACGATCAAAACGTAAAACTTAGGTTAATTGGATGTGTTTAGGTGTGATTCAGAGAAACCTCTAAACGCGTTTTAAAAGAAAGCCACAGCCGACACCTTTTAGCAGCCGGATTGCTGTTCGTGAACAGGTTTTTTGGCTAAGTGGAGGAGTCTGCGCGTCTTGTGCTCCAATGAACTGCATGTATCAGCATGGCCGAGGCCATAAATTGTATGGCAATGCATACCTGATTCATGTATGCCTTATAAAAGCATTTTAATGTGGACCTTAATTAGTCCTTTGCATGTAAACCTTTATTTGGCAATATATTTGCGTTAATTAAAGAAACTTATGTCCTTTGTTATTTATTTTAAAATTGAGGTACTAGAATAATATTTTTAGATTGCATTTATTGGTGTAGTTGTTTACCTTTGCTTTGTTTAATTATTTAAGCACATCTTTGGTCAGATGCATCACACTTACTGAGGAGAGGAGAGCGGGATAAAGTGCAGGATGTGGGTTACTGCTGTATTTTGCACAGACACAGCAGAGCTGGGGGCATGGAAAGGTCAGAAATCAAAGAATCCAGAGCAACACAGTCACAAGGCCCTTTCTGTTTGCAGGCTGCCCGATAATACCTGAGCCGCCATCTTGGCTGTTTCTAGGCTCATAACATGCAGAAGTTGCTGGGTGTTTTTTAATATTTGTGAGCATTCTGTATGTAGAGGGTGTGGGTAACCACACTAAAAATTTAAAGTTGTACCATTTGAAGCCTAAATATTAAAATTAAATCCACAAGTAAAAAATGCAAGTTAAGTAAAAATTAAACAAAGTAAGATTTACTTATGCAAATGCATTCATTAATGGTTGGTTACTACAAAATGAATGAAATAAAGAAAAATAAAAGACCAAATATTTAGAATGCACTTTAATGAGGTAAGTTTGTAGTGCGGAGCCGCAAGATCAGAAGGATTTACGTCCAGACAAAAAAGGAAAAAGGGCAAAACCAATGTTGCAACTAGAGATGAGCGAACTTTTGAAAAATTCGATTCGACTGATTCGCCGAATTTTCCGACAAAAATCGTTTCGACCCGAATAAATTCGCGACGAATCGCTATTAAAAACAGCTATTTCTGAGCCTCCTACAGCCTCAATAGGGTTGTAAACCATTCAGCCTTGCTGTAACACGCACAGGATGCGTGCTGGGTTAGTTAAATAATACTTTGAAGAAATATCACATGCAGATCAGAGGCATCGCTAATAGAATCGCAGAGCGGCACAATTGCAGAGAGTTGAAGTGGCATCACTATGAGGGGCAGAAGGAGCCCAAATATACACTGGAGTTGGCCTCAGGAGCCCAAAAATTGGATGAATCACACCCTGGAGTTGGCAGGAGTTGGCAGCAGCAGCAGCAGGAGCCCAAATATACACTGGAGTTGGCTTCAGGAGCCCAAAAATTGGATGAATCACACCCTGGAGTTGGCAGGAGTTGACAGTAGCAGCAGCAGGAGCCCAAATATACACTGGAGTTGGCCTCAGGAGCCCAAAAATTGGATGAATCACACCCTGGAGTTGGCAGGAGTTGGCAGCAGCAGCAGCAGGAGCCCAAATATACACTGGAGTTGGCTTCAGGAGCCCAAAAATTGGATGAATCACACCCTGGAGTTGGCAGAAGTTGGCAGCAGCAGCAGCAGGAGCCCAAATATACACTGGAGTTGGCTTCAGGAGCCCAAAAATTGGATGAATCACACCCTGGAGTTGGCAGGAGTTGGCAGCAGCAGCAGCAGGAGCCCAAATATACACTGGAGTTGGCTTCAGGAGCCCAAAAATTGGATGAATCACACCCTGGAGTTGGCAGGAGTTGACAGCAGCAGCAGCAGGAGCCCAAATATACACTGGAGTTGGCTTCAGGAGCCCATAAATTGGATGAATCACACCCTGGAGTTGGCAGGAGTTGACAGTAGCAGCAGCAGGAGCCCAAATATACACTGGAGTTGACTTCAGGAGCCCAAAAATTGGATGAATCACACCCTGGAGTTGGCAGAAGTTGGCAGCAGCAGCAGCAGGAGCCCAAATATACACTGGAGTTGGCTTCAGGAGCCCAAAAATTGGATGAATCACACCCTGGAGTTGGCAGGAGTTGACAGTAGCAGCAGCAGGAGCCCAAATATACACTGGAGTTGGCCTCAGGAGCCCAAAAATTGGATGAATCACACCCTGGAGTTGGCAGGAGTTGACAGTAGCAGCAGCAGGAGCCCAAATATACACTGGAGTTGGCCTCAGGAGCCCAAAAATTGGATGAATCACACCCTGGAGTTGGCAGGAGTTGGCAGCAGCAGCAGCAGGAGCCCAAATATACACTGGAGTTGGCTTCAGGAGCCCAAAAATTGGATGAATCACACCCTGGAGTTGGCAGAAGTTGGCAGCAGCAGCAGCAGGAGCCCAAATATACACTGGAGTTGGCTTCAGGAGCCCAAAAATTGGATGAATCACACCCTGGAGTTGGCAGGAGTTGGCAGCAGCAGCAGGAGCCCAAATATACACTGGAGTTGGCTTCAGGAGCCCAAAAATTGGATGAATCACACCCTGGAGTTGGCAGGAGTTGACAGCAGCAGCAGCAGGAGCCCAAATATACACTGGAGTTGGCTTCAGGAGCCCAAAAATTGGATGAATCACACCCTGGAGTTGGCAGGAGTTGGCAGCAGCAGCAGCAGGAGCCCAAATATACACTGGAGTTGGCCTCAGGAGCCCAAAAATTGGATGAATCACACCCTGGAGTTGGCAGGAGTTGGCAGCAGCAGCAGCAGGAGCCCAAATATACACTGGAGTTGGCTTCAGGAGCCCAAAAATTGGATGAATCACACCCTGGAGTTGGCAGAAGTTGGCAGCAGCAGCAGCAGGAGCCCAAATATACACTGGAGTTGGCCTCAGGAGCCCAAAAATTGGATGAATCACACCCTGGAGTTGGCAGGAGTTGACAGTAGCAGCAGCAGGAGCCCAAATATACACTGGAGTTGGCCTCAGGAGCCCAAAAATTGGATGAATCACACCCTGGAGTTGGCAGAAGTTGGCAGCAGCAGCAGCAGGAGCCCAAATATACACTGGAGTTGGCCTCAGGAGCCCAAAAATTGGATGAATCACACCCTGGAGTTGGCAGGAGTTGACAGTAGCAGCAGCAGGAGCCCAAAAAATGGCCTAAAGACATAAATATGTTTTGCACCATTTGGAAAGTGTAAAACGTGGCACCATGCTGAATCTAGTCGCATGCATCAGGCATTGGTGGGTGGAAATCCTGGCTGATCCATCCCTGATTCATTTTGACAAAGGTGAGTCTCTCCACATTTTTAGTTGACAGACGAGTTCTCCTCGCCGTAACTATGGCCCCCGCCGCACTAAACACCCGCTCAGATGGCACGCTACTTGCCGGGCAGGACAGCTTTTCCAGGGCAAACTCTGCTAGTTGCGGCCACAAATCAAGTTTGGCTGCCCAGAAGTCCAGCGGATCCTCAAGGTGTGTTGGCATGGTCATGTCAAAGTATGACATGACCTGCTGGTTCAGGTCCTGCTCCAGGTCTTCCTGCTGCTCATGAGTAGCCTCACTATGCGGGTGTAGAAAGCTACTCATTAGCGACTGAAGACTGAGGCTGCTGCTGCTGATGGAGCTTCTGCTGCTGCTGCTGCCAACCCCCCCAGCGGCCATGGCAGTGGAAGGTGAGCGCAGAGGTCCCCTCGAGTCAGACCTGCGAGAGTATGGACCATGGCGCAGATAGGCATCGGCCAACTGCCTACGTAGAATGTCTTTGTAGTAGTTGAGTTTGTCCTCCCTCTCGGTGGGTTTAAAAAATGCCCCCATTTTGTGCCGGAAGCGAGGGTCCAATAAGGTGGACAGCCAGAAGTCATCCCGCCGACAGATGGAAACAATTCTGGGGTCACTACGCAAGCACGTGAGCATGCTTCGTGCCATTTGCGCAAGTGACTCGGATGGACTACCTGTCTCCATCTCCACTGCATACTGCCACGGTGTGCCCGGGTCCTCTGTCTCTCCTTCCTCAAAAACCTCTAGCTCCTCTGGCTGCTCCTGCTCCTCCTCTCCTGTCCGCTGACTAGATAAACCAGCCATTTCGCCAAGCCTAAACTGTGTTTCGCTGGGCAACTCCTCCTCCTCCTCTTCCTCCTCCTCCTCCTCCAGTTCAGCTCCAAGGGGGTTCATGTGGCCGTAAGATGTAAACGCCATGTCTCCAGTGCCCTGACCAGCCATGGTTTCCAACATGTGCTGTAGTACATGAAGCAGTGGAATCACGTCGTTCATCCCGTAATCCTGCCGACTGACAAATAAAGTGGCTTCCTCAAAGGGCCTGAGCAAACGGCAGGTGTCACGTATGAGCTGCCACTGGTTGACATTGAAGTTACACAGGGGAGTCCCCCTATCTGCTTGGATCATCAGGAAATCCGTGATGGCTTTTCTCTGTTCATATAATCGGTCCAACATGTGAAGGGTGGAATTCCAACGGGTGGAAACATCGCAAATCAGACTATGTTGGGGGATACCATTCTGACGCTGTAGCTCAAGAAGGGTGTGTTTGGCGGTGTAGGAGTGGCTGAAGTGCATGCAAAGTTTCCGTGAAGTTGTTAGGATGTCCTGCAGATGGGGGGAACACTTCAGAAACCGCTTGACAACCAGATTGAAGACGTGAGCCATGCAGGGGGCATGGGTCAGGCTTCCTTGGCGCAGCGCAGACAAAATGTTCTTCCCATTGTCGGTAACCATGATTCCCATTTTAAGTTTTCTCGGAGTAAGCCATGTTTGGATTTCCTGATGAATACATTTAAGCAGTTCCTCCCCTGTGTGACTCCGTTCGCCAAGACAAACCATGTGAAGCACTGCGTGACACCTCCGTGCCCTGCACACATGGTAGACTGGAGGGGCACTGAGACTTGAGCCTACAGTGGAGGGTGAGGAGATGGCGGAGGATGAGGAGGCCGAGTCGCACGGTGTCACAGGCCCAATGGGCAGAGAGCGCGGAGGCCGAAGCGGCGTGACCTGTCCAAGTTGCTGCTGCAAAGGGACCACATTCACCCAGTGGGCCGTAAACGACATGTACTGCCCCTGACCGTAGTTACAGCTCCAGATGTCGGCGCTGCCATGTATTTTGCTACACACCGACAGGCTCAAGGACTGGCCCACCTTCTGTTCAACAAAAGTGTGCAGCGCTGGTACTGCCTTCTTGGCAAAGAAATGACGGCTTGGGACTCTCCACCTCGGCTCGGCACAAGCCATCAGTTCTCTGAAAGGTGCAGATTCCACCACCTGAAAAGGGAGCGACTGCAGCACCAGCAACTTGGACAGGAGCACATTCAGCTTCTGCGCCGTAGGATGAGTGGGCGCATACTGCTGTCTCTTGGACATGGCTTCGCTGATGGATTGCTGGCGGGATGCATGACTTGGAGGAGGAGGAGGAGGAGCAGGAGCGACAGAGGATGGGTGTGACGCACAGCTGCCTTCGGCTGAGGTGCTGGAGCCTTGGCTGGCAGAAATTGGGAGCTCACTTGGTGAGGAAGCAGACTGGACCACCCCTTGGGAGCCTCGGTTCTCCCAGGTCGTTTTATGGTGACGCATCATATGTTGACGCAGGGCCGTGGTGCCAACATTTGGACCCTGGCCACGCTTCACCTTTTGCCTACATATCTTGCATGTGGCCATGTTACCCTCCTGCGGATGCCTCAGGAAAAACTGCCACACTGCCGAGTAGCTACTTTTCCCACCCCCTGGCCTCACTGATTCACTGCTGCTGTTGCCAACTCCAGGAACCCCTGCTCCACTACCTCCCGATAAGGTAGACTGCCGCACAGCAGGTGCTCTACCCCGGCCCCGGCCCCGGCCGGCTCCAGCCTTTGGAATTGTGCCCCCATGCTGACTGCTACCACCTTGCTGCCTCAGCTGCTGACTCCGGGGCAACCTGCGCCCCTCTTCTCCTGATGATGACGATGAAGCCCCTTCATCACCCGGCTCCCAAGTGCGATCGGCTTCATCGTCATCATCATCATCATCACCGGGTTGTGGCTGTACGTCACTGATGTTCGTGGATTCGTCAACAGTGTCTGGCGCAGGAGCTGGAACGCTCGCAGCACCCACGACACTGTCCACATCACTATTTGTCTGCCTAGCTAAAGAAGCCACCTCCATTTCTTGGCTGGGCAGTAGCTGCTGACTGTCCTCCTGTATCTGATCGTCCTCCTCACTAAAGAGTGGAGCTGAACCCAAAGCATAGGATACGTCGCTGGGGGAGGGAACGGCGTAGGACAGAGGCAATGGGAGGACAGGGACTGCTCTCGGGGCATGCCAACTCAGGGTTGTGTCAGAGGAACCTACCGACCCTAGACTGGGGGTCTCAGATGTAAGTTGTGATGATGTTGTTGATGAGCGCGTCAGCCAATCTACCACGGCAGATGCGTTACTGGTGGAGACCCGACCGCTAGCAGATACTGGCAGATTAGGTCTCTCAGCGTGACTCCTGCTGCTACTGGCCCCCAGTCTGATGCGAGCTCTGCCTGCGGAATCTTGGCCTCTGCCACTCCTCTTTTCACTTCCAGGCACTTGTCTGCCCGACATAGTCTAACTGGCGTGGTAGTAGGTGATATTTTAAGAACCCCCAGGCAGCAGTGGGTCTATATAAAACAGAATATAATGCACACCAAAAGTGAGCAGTAACACTCAGCCTCCAACAGGCCTGCTTAGTGTAAATAAGAGAGCTGCTTAGTGTAAATAAAGAGGGGTATGCTATGTTACAGAATGGGATGCCTCAACAGAAGTGCACCTGGCAGGCAGCAGTAAGCCTATGCCCAGCAAAAGTGTCTTATAATATAAATATAATAAGAGCAAATGCTTATATGGTCTTAAACAGAGGCTGCTTTAGTCACAGAATGGGATGCCCTGGGCAGGAATCGACCTGGCAGGGTCCAGTAGTGCTTTGGCCAGCAAAAGTGTCTTTATCAGGCCTAATTTCAAATATAATAAGAGCAAATGCTTATATGGTCTTAAACAGAGGCTGCTTTAGTCACAGAATGGGATGCCCTGGGCAGGAATGGACCTGGCAGGGTCCAGTACTGCTTTGGCCAGCAAAAGTGTCTTTATCAGGCTAATTTCAAATATAATAAGAGCAAATGCTTATATGGTCTTAAACAGAGGCTGCTATAGTCACAGAATGGGATGCCCTTGCAGGGTCCAGTAGTGCTATGCCCAGCAAAAGTGTCTTTATCAGGCTAATTTCAAATATGATAAGAGCAAATGCTTATATGGTCTTAAACAGAGGCTGCTGTAGTCACAGAATGGGATGCCCCGGGCAGGAATCGAGCTGGCAGGGTCCAGTAGGGCTTTGGCCAGCAAAAGTGTCTTTATCAGGCCTAATTTCAAATATGATAAGAGCAAATGCTTATATGGTCTTAAACAGAGGCTGCTTTAGTCACAGAATGGGATGCCCTGGGCAGGAATCGACCTGGCAGGGTCCAGTAGGGCTTTGGCCAGCAAAAGTGTCTTTATCAGGCTAATTTCAAATATGATAAGAGCAAATGCTTATATGGTCTTAAACAGAGGCTGCTTTAGTCACAGAATGGGATGCCCCGGGCAGGAATCGAGCTGGCAGGGTCCAGTAGTGCTTTGGCCAGCAAAAGTGTCTTTATCAGGCTAATTTCAAATATGATAAGAGCAAATGCTTATATGGTCTTAAACAGAGGCTGCTGTAGTCACAGAATGGGATGCCCCGGGCAGGAATCGAGCTGGCAGGGTCCAGTAGTGCTTTGGCCAGCAAAAGTGTCTTTATCAGGCTAATTTCAAATATGATAAGAGCAAATGCTTATATGGTCTTAAACAGAGGCTGCTGTAGTCACAGAATGGGATGCCCCGGGCAGGAATCGAGCTGGCAGGGTCCAGTAGTGCTTTGGCCAGCAAAAGTGTCTTTATCAGGCCTAATTTCAAATATGATAAGAGCAAATGCTTATATGGTCTTAAACAGAGGCTGCTGTAGTCACAGAATGGGATGCCCCGGGCAGGAATCGAGCTGGCAGGGTCCAGTAGTGCTTTGGCCAGCAAAAGTGTCTTTATCAGGCCTAATTTCAAATATGATAAGAGCAAATGCTTATATGGTCTTAAACAGAGGCTGCTGTAGTCACAGAATGGGATGCCCCGGGCAGGAATCGAGCTGGCAGGGTCCAGTAGTGCTTTGGCCAGCAAAAGTGTCTTTATCAGGCCTAATTTCAAATATGATAAGAGCAAATGCTTATATGGTCTTAAACAGAGGCTGCTGTAGTCACAGAATGGGATGCCCCGGGCAGGAATCGAGCTGGCAGGGTCCAGTAGTGCTTTGGCCAGCAAAAGTGTCTTTATCAGGCTAATTTCAAATATGATAAGAGCAAATGCTTATATGGTCTTAAACAGAGGCTGCTTTTGTCACAGAATGGGATGCCCCGGGCAGGAATCGAGCTGGCAGGGTCCAGTAGTGCTTTGGCCAGCAAAAGTGTCTTTATCAGGCTAATTTCAAATATGATAAGAGCAAATGCTTATATGGTCTTAAACAGAGGCTGCTGTAGTCACAGAATGGGATGCCCCGGGCAGGAATCGAGCTGGCAGGGTCCAGTAGTGCTTTGGCCAGCAAAAGTGTCTTTATCAGGCCTAATTTCAAATATGATAAGAGCAAATGCTTATATGGTCTTAAACAGAGGCTGCTTTAGTCACAGAATGGGATGCCCCGGGCAGGAATCGAGCTGGCAGGGTCCAGTAGTGCTTTGGCCAGCAAAAGTGTCTTTATCAGGCTAATTTCAAATATGATAAGAGCAAATGCTTATATGGTCTTAAACAGAGGCTGCTGTAGTCACAGAATGGGATGCCCCGGGCAGGAATCGAGCTGGCAGGGTCCAGTAGGGCTTTGGCCAGCAAAAGTGTCTTTATCAGGCCTAATTTCAAATATGATAAGAGCAAATGCTTATATGGTCTTAAACAGAGGCTGCTTTAGTCACAGAATGGGATACCCCGGGCAGGAATCGACCTGGCAGGGTCCAGTAGGGCTTTGGCCAGCAAAAGTGTCTTTATCAGGCTAATTTCAAATATGATAAGAGCAAATGCTTATATGGTCTTAAACAGAGGCTGCTTTAGTCACAGAATGGGATGCCCCGGGCAGGAATCGAGCTGGCAGGGTCCAGTAGTGCTTTGGCCAGCAAAAGTGTCTTTATCAGGCTAATTTCAAATATGATAAGAGCAAATGCTTATATGGTCTTAAACAGAGGCTGCTGTAGTCACAGAATGGGATGCCCCGGGCAGGAATCGAGCTGGCAGGGTCCAGTAGGGCTTTGGCCAGCAAAAGTGTCTTTATCAGGCTAATTTCAAATATGATAAGAGCAAATGCTTATATGGTCTTAAACAGAGGCTGCTTTAGTCACAGAATGGGATGCCCCGGGCAGGAATCGAGCTGGCAGGGTCCAGTAGTGCTTTGGCCAGCAAAAGTGTCTTTATCAGGCTAATTTCAAATATGATAAGAGCAAATGCTTATATGGTCTTAAACAGAGGCTGCTGTAGTCACAGAATGGGATGCCCCGGGCAGGAATCGAGCTGGCAGGGTCCAGTAGTGCTTTGGCCAGCAAAAGTGTCTTTATCAGGCCTAATTTCAAATATGATAAGAGCAAATGCTTATATGGTCTTAAACAGAGGCTGCTGTAGTCACAGAATGGGATGCCCCGGGCAGGAATCGAGCTGGCAGGGTCCAGTAGTGCTTTGGCCAGCAAAAGTGTCTTTATCAGGCTAATTTCAAATATGATAAGAGCAAATGCTTATATGGTCTTAAACAGAGGCTGCTTTAGTCACAGAATGGGATGCCCCGGGCAGGAATCGAGCTGGCAGGGTCCAGTAGTGCTTTGGCCAGCAAAAGTGTCTTTATCAGGCTAATTTCAAATATGATAAGAGCAAATGCTTATATGGTCTTAAACAGAGGCTGCTGTAGTCACAGAATGGGATGCCCCGGGCAGGAATCGAGCTGGCAGGGTCCAGTAGTGCTTTGGCCAGCAAAAGTGTCTTTATCAGGCCTAATTTCAAATATGATAAGAGCAAATGCTTATATGGTCTTAAACAGAGGCTGCTTTAGTCACAGAATGGGATGCCCCGGGCAGGAATCGAGCTGGCAGGGTCCAGTAGGGCTTTGGCCAGCAAAAGTGTCTTTATCAGGCTAATTTCAAATATGATAAGAGCAAATGCTTATATGGTCTTAAACAGAGGCTGCTTTAGTCACAGAATGGGATGCCCCGGGCAGGAATCGAGCTGGCAGGGTCCAGTAGTGCTTTGGCCAGCAAAAGTGTCTTTATCAGGCTAATTTCAAATATGATAAGAGCAAATGCTTATATGGTCTTAAACAGAGGCTGCTGTAGTCACAGAATGGGATGCCCCGGGCAGGAATCGAGCTGGCAGGGTCCAGTAGGGCTTTGGCCAGCAAAAGTGTCTTTATCAGGCTAATTTCAAATATGATAAGAGCAAATGCTTATATGGTCTTAAACAGAGGCTGCTTTAGTCACAGAATGGGATGCCCCGGGCAGGAATCGAGCTGGCAGGGTCCAGTAGTGCTTTGGCCAGCAAAAGTGTCTTTATCAGGCTAATTTCAAATATGATAAGAGCAAATGCTTATATGGTCTTAAACAGAGGCTGCTGTAGTCACAGAATGGGATGCCCCGGGCAGGAATCGAGCTGGCAGGGTCCAGTAGTGCTTTGGCCAGCAAAAGTGTCTTTATCAGGCCTAATTTCAAATATGATAAGAGCAAATGCTTATATGGTCTTAAACAGAGGCTGCTGTAGTCACAGAATGGGATGCCCCGGGCAGGAATCGAGCTGGCAGGGTCCAGTAGTGCTTTGGCCAGCAAAAGTGTCTTTATCAGGCTAATTTCAAATATGATAAGAGCAAATGCTTATATGGTCTTAAACAGAGGCTGCTTTAGTCACAGAATGGGATGCCCCGGGCAGGAATCGAGCTGGCAGGGTCCAGTAGTGCTTTGGCCAGCAAAAGTGTCTTTATCAGGCCTAATTTCAAATATGATAAGAGCAAATGCTTATATGGTCTTAAACAGAGGCTGCTGTAGTCACAGAATGGGATGCCCCGGGCAGGAATCGAGCTGGCAGGGTCCAGTAGTGCTTTGGCCAGCAAAAGTGTCTTTATCAGGCCTAATTTCAAATATGATAAGAGCAAATGCTTATATGGTCTTAAACAGAGGCTGCTTTAGTCACAGAATGGGATGCCCCGGGCAGGAATCGAGCTGGCAGGGTCCAGTAGTGCTTTGGCCAGCAAAAGTGTCTTTATCAGGCTAATTTCAAATATGATAAGAGCAAATGCTTATATGGTCTTAAACAGAGGCTGCTGTAGTCACAGAATGGGATGCCCCGGGCAGGAATCGAGCTGGCAGGGTCCAGTAGGGCTTTGGCCAGCAAAAGTGTCTTTATCAGGCCTAATTTCAAATATGATAAGAGCAAATGCTTATATGGTCTTAAACAGAGGCTGCTTTAGTCACAGAATGGGATGCCCTGGGCAGGAATCGACCTGGCAGGGTCCAGTAGGGCTTTGGCCAGCAAAAGTGTCTTTATCAGGCTAATTTCAAATATGATAAGAGCAAATGCTTATATGGTCTTAAACAGAGGCTGCTTTAGTCACAGAATGGGATGCCCCGGGCAGGAATCGAGCTGGCAGGGTCCAGTAGTGCTTTGGCCAGCAAAAGTGTCTTTATCAGGCTAATTTCAAATATGATAAGAGCAAATGCTTATATGGTCTTAAACAGAGGCTGCTGTAGTCACAGAATGGGATGCCCCGGGCAGGAATCGAGCTGGCAGGGTCCAGTAGGGCTTTGGCCAGCAAAAGTGTCTTTATCAGGCCTAATTTCAAATATGATAAGAGCAAATGCTTATATGGTCTTAAACAGAGGCTGCTTTAGTCACAGAATGGGATGCCCTGGGCAGGAATCGACCTGGCAGGGTCCAGTAGGGCTTTGGCCAGCAAAAGTGTCTTTATCAGGCTAATTTCAAATATGATAAGAGCAAATGCTTATATGGTCTTAAACAGAGGCTGCTTTAGTCACAGAATGGGATGCCCCGGGCAGGAATCGAGCTGGCAGGGTCCAGTAGTGCTTTGGCCAGCAAAAGTGTCTTTATCAGGCTAATTTCAAATATGATAAGAGCAAATGCTTATATGGTCTTAAACAGAGGCTGCTGTAGTCACAGAATGGGATGCCCCGGGCAGGAATCGAGCTGGCAGGGTCCAGTAGTGCTTTGGCCAGCAAAAGTGTCTTTATCAGGCCTAATTTCAAATATGATAAGAGCAAATGCTTATATGGTCTTAAACAGAGGCTGCTGTAGTCACAGAATGGGATGCCCCGGGCAGGAATCGAGCTGGCAGGGTCCAGTAGTGCTTTGGCCAGCAAAAGTGTCTTTATCAGGCTAATTTCAAATATGATAAGAGCAAATGCTTATATGGTCTTAAACAGAGGCTGCTGTAGTCACAGAATGGGATGCCCCGGGCAGGAATCGAGCTGGCAGGGTCCAGTAGGGCTTTGGCCAGCAAAAGTGTCTTTATCAGGCCTAATTTCAAATATGATAAGAGCAAATGCTTATATGGTCTTAAACAGAGGCTGCTTTAGTCACAGAATGGGATGCCCTGGGCAGGAATCGACCTGGCAGGGTCCAGTAGGGCTTTGGCCAGCAAAAGTGTCTTTATCAGGCTAATTTCAAATATGATAAGAGCAAATGCTTATATGGTCTTAAACAGAGGCTGCTTTAGTCACAGAATGGGATGCCCCGGGCAGGAATCGAGCTGGCAGGGTCCAGTAGTGCTTTGGCCAGCAAAAGTGTCTTTATCAGGCTAATTTCAAATATGATAAGAGCAAATGCTTATATGGTCTTAAACAGAGGCTGCTGTAGTCACAGAATGGGATGCCCCGGGCAGGAATCGAGCTGGCAGGGTCCAGTAGTGCTTTGGCCAGCAAAAGTGTCTTTATCAGGCCTAATTTCAAATATGATAAGAGCAAATGCTTATATGGTCTTAAACAGAGGCTGCTTTAGTCACAGAATGGGATGCCTCACAGCAGACTTAAGATCAGTTCAGTATATATGCACAGTTAGTTACTATAAGCAGCCTGAAAACGCTAACAAAGGCTGGATGAAAAAAAAAAAATCTCCCTGTCAGCCAGCTCCGTTTTTCCTACCTTTCCCTGGCTTTCTGTCTGTCTCCTGTCTGTCTCCTGCCTGTCTCCTGCCTGTCTCCAGCCTGTCCCTGTCTGTCCCTGTCTCCAGCCTGTCTAACTGCCTCAGCTACACAGCGTTCTGTCTGTCTGTCACGAATGCAATAGAGAAATGAGGAAAAGCAAGATGGCCGCCGTTAAATACCGCTGTGTGACGTCACCGGGCTTGCTGGCTGCTGATAGGCTGCATGTGACTGCCCCAGCTTGCACTGGCGCGGGATACATGTCCAGACATGTCCCGTCCGCCATCTTAGAATGCCTGTAATGTAAATGAATGGATGTTAAAGGAAAACTTCGAGTGATCGAATCGCGGGGAAATTCGGATTCGATCCGAATCGAATTTTTCCTGAAATTCGGATCGAATCCGGGTTCGTCCGGATCGATTCGCTCATCCCTAGTTGCAACCTGAGAAATGAAACGGAAAATTCAGGATGGAAACTGACATAGGTCTGATTCCCGAACTGCCATACGAACGGACGTATATTTTAGGATAGAAACGTATTTGCTTATTGAATCACTCGCAAGTTCATACGAACGCACGAGCGGATGGGAAAAATAGGATGATCGTGAGCCAAATCCAAGCTGTTACATGTTTCTTTGAATCAACCCAATAGGTTAGGGCCACTATTCTGTGGAAACCCTGCTGGTAACACTGTCTGCTATAGAGTAAAGTTGCTGAATAGCAGTTATCCCATAGAGCTGCTTGACCATTAGGCCCTTTATTAGGCCCTTTATCTGGCTAGAGGGTGTTAAAAATCTTACCATATGCAACACAGGAAGAATTGACTGTGAAGGGACCATAATGACCCCGTAGAGGATCACCATCTATTTTCTATATTATTTGATGCCTGAGCAGAGGTGCAAAGATACATTTTTCATCTTTTCCATTTAAGTTATCAAATGGTGACACTACAGCGTTTAAAGCGGAACAAAATCTGATTTTAACTATCCCAGGTCTTGTTCCTTGCAACTGGGGCATCATGATTTGGGGTGCCCCACCATGTGAAACCTCCAAGATCGCCCAGTAAAAGCTCATCTTTCACAGGTCCCACAGCACGTGTGCGGACTCTTGACCAATAAAAGCCATTTGCTGCACATATTGATGCTGAGCAAACAACTCTGCACTCAGAAATCAGGAGAGAAAGGCTTATCTGAATGATGGGGTGTGGGAGCGTGCTTAGATGCTGGGGACATGGCCACTCTCGTTCCAATTGTTTATATCTCTGAGAGAGCCACTGGAAAAGGTGAGTTTTGCTGGGACCCGGGGGTGTTTCACACAGTCCCAAGGAATGCCAGCGGCTGGCCACATTGGGTTGTCTCTGGCAATCTTGGCCCACAGAGGATGTAGATCCACAGGGAACATAACCCACCAGTTCCAGTTGTCCCACAGTCCCTCAGCAGTAGCAGAATTGCTGAAATACTTTTCCCTGTGCTGCTCTGTCACACAGAGAACAGCTACACACTCTGTTGGCAGCCATGCCTCCTCTAATAGGAGCTGGGGCTGTTGCTTTTTGTGCAGCCATTTCCTGCCCCTGCCCCATGATGGAGAAGCACACAGAATTGTTTCTTGTTTCCATGCAGTATCTAAGAGTATCAATGTGCTCCAAATCTGTGGGACACGGGGAGGGAGGTATGTTTACACACTGAAGGGGAGCTTGGCTTACAGCAACATGTAAATATGTGCTTTTTTAAGGAAGATGTAATAGGGTGCCTGAGTCACTGCACTAGAAGGAGGAGATGTGGCTGGGGCAGAAGCAGGAATGATGGCTGGAAGCAGTAATACAAACTTAAGCCAATATGGCTAGACATGACTGCGGTACTTGCCCCTAGAGGAGCTCAGATGAGGCACTGGGTCAGCCATAGGTCTTAACGTGATCCTATACCCAGAAACAAAGTTAATGTCACCTTCTATACCCAGCCCAGTGCCCCAAACAGCCTGTGCTCAATATTCATAACAACACAAACTGGATGCAGTCGGCCTTATTGCTACCTGGACGAACAGCCCTGCCCCCTGTTGCTTTCCAGTAATGAGAAATTCAGTTACAGTACACACAGCTCAGCATTGGGGAGTACTTCAAATTAATTGCCATTATGAGTTGTATTAGTTGCAACCTAATGAATTAGCATACGTCTACCATATGAACATCATATTGCTTTCTGCTAGTGTTTTTAGGAATATTGGGCAAAGGCTTTCGTAATAAAAAGGCACTGGGCTGTGGATAGAAGGTGACAACATAAAGTTCCTGTCTGGGTATAAGACCACTTTAACACTTTGGCAAAAAGGCTTGACAATGGATGTGATCAGACATGGCATAGGCTGGCAATAGGGCTTGATGCAGGATGTGGTCACATGTGACACCTGTTAGCAACAAGGATTGCCTATGGATTTGGTCAGACATGCCACAGGTGGACAACAGAGCTTGGCATTGGACGTCGTTGGAATGCAACAGTTTTATATAAGTAGTCCCCACTGTGCACTGAGCCCTGTAGGAGCAACAGTAGCACCGGAGGTGGCACGATGAACTGCCAATCCAAGAGTTGTGATTCACTGATTTCTATATACAAAGTTACCTAGCAGCTGCAAGCCTATTGAGCCATCCAAGCCTGTCCTAGCTGAAAAATGGCTTGGGAGCGGCAGCCAGGTACTCCTCTGTGACAGAAGGGGTTTTTTTAATCTCAGCTTTTTTATTTTTTTATTTTCAGATTTTGCACTCACAGATGTTATTGAGAGCCAAATATTTTTACCATCCCTGAAATTTTGACAAATACCACATTGCTGAAACATACCATTTTTAAGTATGCTGTTCAGTCATTTGTTTCGCATTATTTCCTATACACAACATAGTACCTCATGCAGATGCATCTGTTAGTTAGGCAGCATCAGGAATGCAATTAGGGTATTGGCAATAAATGAGTCTGAAATTTTCAGACATTTTCTGGAATTTCATGTCTATAGTTACATAGTGCAATTTGAAAAACAATATAGATCCCTTGAATGCAACCAAATGGGGCAGAGGAAAAAGGAAAAACAGTCTCAAATTAGGGAAAAGCCCTAGTCACCTGGCTGCTTGTGTAAGTGTACCAATGTTCAAATGATCTAAATTTAAATTAATAAAGCTGGAGGCAAAACTGTATATAACTTCACCCCATTGCAGTCACTTTTTAGTGATACCAGAGGCGTAGCTATAGGTGATGCAGGGGGTGCAGCATGACTGGGGCAGGGAGGTTAGGTGGGGCCCATCATTGTTGCTCCTCTTAATCAGATTTGTGCTCACTTAGCAACATTTAGAGAAAGGAAGCGCCATTCCTCGCAGCTGTTTCAGTCTTTAGTTTTCTAGCTGCATCCATATGAGTAAAAGCCAGAAAAGTATTTACACTAGAATCTTAGGAAGGACTTCATTTAATGTTTGCACCAGGGCCTCATCACATGTATTTAAGCCATTGGATAACACTCCTATACTGTAAGTTAACTCTTAATCTTTTTTGCACTCTCCAGCACCCACACGCCATGGTTACTGCCAAAAAGTAAAGAACAGATAATGATGCACCACCAGACACAACCACTGAGTCACTGGTGCATGGAAGCTGGGCACTGATGCACAGAATGAAAAAAGGTAGTCCATGCCATGTATTTCTTTTACAGCAATTAGAGGCCGATTCATCAATAGCGCCAGGTAGCGACAGATGAGCGACTGTAGCGTGATTTTTTCAGCGCCAGCCAGTATTCGCTGTGCTTGGCCGGCATTAGCTTGATGACAGCGACTCAGTCGGTGTGCGGTAATGTTGAATACGGGCTGGGGTGTCGCTGTTTCACAGGTCCAGCGTTGTATGTGAGCGCCTGACAACGAATGGCCAGAGCGAACGGCTAGCTTCATATTCATCAAAAAATCACGCTCCGAATGTGCTGTCGCTGTCCATTCCTTGTTTAAACCCCAGAGCGCTGGCGGCGATCTGTATTAACTAGTTTTTAACCCCTAAACAACCATATTTTTTGAATGTAACATTATACATGTTTTTAGAATCATTTTGTTATATGAATACATTAATCTCAGACCTGTTCGATCAATTCTGCACTTTTTTTTTTTTTTTTTTTTTTTGACTTAAAAATAATTCCTAACATTGCAGAAGTGTTCTCCGTTTTTTTGACATTAAAAAAAAATTTTTAAAAATTAATACCAATTAATTATGATTAATTATAGCTTGCTCCATTGAAATGCATTGGACATCGCCAGGGAGCGACAGCTCATACCTGGCGCTGTGAGGGAATTTGCAGCGGCGCTGTTCGGTCCAGGCGGCTTCATGATGAATGCCGCGCTAGCCGTCGCTCTCGCCGGCGCTAGCCTCATTTTGCTTGATAAATGCGTCATTGTGACCGCCGCGGGCGTACTTGAGTCGGTAGTCGCCGTTAGCTGCCGCTACCTGGCGCTCGTCAGACACTACCTGGCGCTATCGCTTGATGAATAAGGGCATTAGATTTTTTCTCAGGAAGTTCTTTCCCCTGGATCATGCAGACCCAGCCATACACAAGTTGACTTGCCCTTTGAAGAGCCCTAAAACAAGTTTTGTCCAGCCCTAGAGCCTAAAAGACTTGAGGAGCAGTCAATTCCCAGTGCCCAGGTTATTCCAGTTTGGTATTTCACATCACATGCACAGGTTACGGTCTCCCTGGCTTCCCTCCAGCTACTACGTGCTCCAGCAGCAAGCCAAACTGAACAGTTGGGTACGGGGTCCCACAAAGATATGTCAGCCTTTCCCTGCACTCTAGTCTCTGTGGACAAAGATGATACCTATGTGAGGTACCTATAAACTTCAATGTGATCCATATTATTTATGATGTGCGCCTTTTAGCATCATTTTTGTGGCTATAGCGCCAGCTTCAGAGCGCCGGCATTCCCATCTTATCTGGCACTGTGCTGTGTACTACATTGCGGCAAATGCTACTAATTCATTTTGATTGTTTCTCTTAGGTTTTGGCCGGCCTATGTTAGCACTTTTTGGACCTGCCGATTATCCCAGTGCAAGTGAGTGCCACCTTGTACTGCTGTTATTCCGCCTCTCCCCAGCATATTTGTGAATTTTTGCCTCCTTGAAATCTTTGGCGCTGTAGTTTTCTGGTGCTGGTCAGCGTTTTTTCATTACAGTTACAAGAAAATATTGCTGGGAACCAAAGGGAAAAATGTAGTACATTGAGGTTGCATTTTAGTTGTTGGTGTCCAAATTACACATTGTTAAGCAAAAAAAGCCATTAAAATTAATTTTAATAACACCCAGAAAAAAACATTTTGGTCCATCTAGGTCCTGCGTTTCAATTATTGACAAGTTATAAAAAATGTGTTTAATATTATCTTTAAGCATTAAATACTTCAATCCAGTTCTGTCCATTGTGCTCTATGGGATCTTGAGCTACATCGTCAGGTTTCATGTGGCACTGCTTCAACCAGAGCATCATTTTCAGCACTAGTGTTAAATTAGATGATAGCATTCGAATGTGTTTTTTTCTTAAATCCCACACTGCCACTGTGGCCAAAAAGTGGCACTGTGTGGCACTGGCACTTAATAAATAAGGCTCCTGATGTGTTCAGCTTTAGGTTAAAAAACATCCGAATAGCCAGACACATTTGCTCAAAGAGCCTCAAACTGAATAGGGGTCTGTTTAGCTCATCATTATTTAACGTCTCCGTTATTCTATTTTTAAAAAGTTGTTTGAAATTCTGAAGCATTTAATTTTATTGTGGCCCTTGACTAGTTACTAAATCACTTTCTTGCCCCCCCCCCCCCCCCCCCCCGCGCTGCCAGGCCAATCCGCTGCTTAGAAACTTCCCGGTTTCCGTGAGCAGAGCCCCTGCATCCTCATGTAATGCCTCTTCCCCTTATGTCAGTAACAGTGATTCTGTACTCTCCCTCCGTTCACTACCTTGGCACGCCCTCTCCAATTGTCTCCACCCCCTGTCCAGTATTTGTAACATACATTGGTTTCTATAAACAGAAAACATGTATTCAATAATTACAGGGAATATTAATTACAGTACAAACAGGACCATTATTGACCCCTCTGTAAGTCACTGGTCAGAGCCCATATTGAATATTGTGTACACTTTTGGGCACTAGTGCATAAGAAGGACATAACAGATCTTGTGTGTGTTCAAAGGTACGCAACTAAATGAAGAAATATAATGGGGGGACTAGAGTACCCTGAAAGATTGTCAAAATTAGTTTAGATTGTCAAAATTGAATAAGAGACATCTGAGGGGTAATCTAATACCTATGTATAAATATATCCAGGGTCAATACAAATATCTGTCCGACAATCTACCTATACTCAGGACTGTAACCACAACCCGAGGGCATCCACTAAGGTTAGAGGAAAAAATGCTTCTTGCACCGCCATTGGAGGGGATCTTTACGGTAAGAGCAATTAGACTATGGAACCCTCTGCCAGAGGAGGTTGTCATGAAAAATATACTGAAGGAGTTCAAAATTGGCCTGGTTGCCTTTTTGCATGCATAGGATTACCAGCTATGGCTACTAGACCACTGGACAAAGGCTGAACTGCATGGACTCTTTTTAAGCCTTACATACTATGTTACTGTGTAATCCAGTTGGTAAAGTGATAATAGTTTTCTTTATATTTTCATGATGACAGTGGAGTGTTCATTTGAAGAATGCAAATGACATATTCTACTGACACCTGCTGGCAACATTGACTCAGAAATGTTTTCACGGTCTTGGCTACAAAAGACATCCAGTGAGCGCACCAGATTCTGTCTCATTTAGCATCTTTATGGCTTTGGATGTCGTGTTTAATGTCCTTTAAATGTACGCTGATGATGTTGAAATATAACATGCCCGGTTATTTGTTAAAAAACAGTTTGTCTTAACTGATGAGGAGGTTGCTCTTAATCAAAATAAAAAATGTCATCAGCTTTAATGTGAATATTAAACTTAAAAAATATGACAGCATCCCTGGGAACTGAATGTGCCGGCTTTGTTTGTGTGTGGTCACTTGCTTTGAAGTGTTGGGAAGGTGAGGAGCCTGGGGAGGGGAATGATTGAGCGAGGCAGGGAAGTGACTAAAGAGCTGCAGTAATGATGGAAAATTCATGAACAAACCACAGTTGACACACCAAGTTAATTAGATTTGACCAGGCAGGAAGAGTTGCAAATTAAATAAACCATTACATTTTCCATAAAATGTTGGCCTTCCATTACACAAAAGTTTTTTTTTTCAAGACAATTAACTGGATTGTTTAAGATTCTATCAAACTCTATGCCAAAATATCACCTGTGATTTAGAAAGATCTGTCAGACAATATCACCTATAAGTAAAATAAATCATGTTTCTTTGAAAACTGTCCCATCTGAAATCATTTCTGCCTTAACCTACTAAAATACCCAACTGCCGAAGAGGAAGAACTCACAGGAGAGTAACAATCCCAACAGTTGTGTGTTTCCCAATGGATTGGCAAGAAAAACTCATTTTCCAGTGATCCCACAGTGCCATTCATAGCATCCTTATCCGACTGTGGGATTGCCAACTTTCACATAGTGGCGTGAGGCCAACGGCCTCCCTGGAGTCTTTACTCTAGGGAGGTCATTGTTACTCTTTAAAAAGCAACTGGGCATATAAAAACATCACCTCACTTCCCAAGAAGCTGGTCCCAACATGTCTGTTATGTAGATCTGGGTGCCCTGTGCATCACTTTTGGGATACGGTTGCTCTCATGCCTATACACACTTTACACACTTGACAACCACAGTCTCAGACAAGTCTCTTAAAGTGGCTCTGTAGGCAAAGGCTATTGTTAGACCATTGTGTCGGGCTACATTTTGCCCTGTCCTAAACTGTTTTTAAATTAATTATGAAATTTATATATATATTTATATATTTATGTATATAATATACAAATATATACCATACACTATAGGCTATTTTTTTCTATAACGTAAGGGCAACTATAGACAATAAATATGGCAATAATATTTTATTATGTGCATTTATATACTATTACCAGTGTCTTAATGTACATGTTTCAAACTCAAGGCCCTTCAAGACTTTTTTGTGGCCCTCTGACAGGTGCCAGATGGCAGCATGTGGGTGGCCCCAAATTCTAGGTGACCCAGGTTCTCCTAGATTTCTGAGACCAGCAGCACATGTTGGGCTGGTATGTGGCATTTCACCACGGAGCACAGTATTGCCTCCAATCCTGTCCCCAGATGCGGAAACTAAAAAATAGCTGCTGTGTACCTTTTTTAAGGTTCTGAGTGAAAAGAGACTATTGCCTGCATCCATATCTCATCAAATAATGGGTGCTCACCTATCCCACTCAACATCTGCTGCAGGGATTATTGCCAGCTAAGGTGGGAAAAGTGATTGTAGGGCTGACCCTGGCAAAATAGTGCAGCGTATGCATCTTTCCTGGGCAAATTAATTCTGCATCTGTCCCGAGCAAAATAATTCTGCATCTGTCCTGAGCATAATAATTTTGTGTCTGTAACAATACATTTGAATAGTCATGTTTACATTTTGTTTTGTGTTTGTAATTCACTGGCCCTTTGAAGGCAACCAGAATGTGGACATGGCCCTTGGTGAAAATGAGTTTGACACTGTTCTAATGCATTCTGCAGTCTAATGATCTAGATGCAGGCATTTTCTTACTCCAAATCACAACTAATGTACAACCACACAGGCATGCACAGGCAATTCAAATGCTAATTAGGTGCAAATGTGATTGAAATGCTAGGAGGAGGAAAGTAGAGGGACAGATTGATGGCTAAACTGGCAGATGGGGGTGGAGCTATAGACCACCAGACAAGATGTATCATTGGTGGTCTACTACAAAGGAATGCAGGGAGTGTGCCACTATTCTTTGCCTTGTTTCTAGTTCCAGGAGCAGCTGTGTGCTGGCAGGAAGTGAGAGGGCAGCCATGATCAAGGGAGCTATTGAATGATTTTTATGCACTTTGCCTACAGTGTTTCTTTAAGGAAGGTTCCACTTTATTCACAGAAGGAGTTTCTATAACAGAGCCACAGTATATCCTGCAGTCACCTATTCCCTAGCGACTCCTGATGACAAAGTCCAGCACACCTAACACAAGTAGCTCCCTCCACAGGCTCTTGGGGACCTAGTTTTGGCCTAGAATTCCCTCTGTTTCTGGCTGCTTCCTCCTGCTCACATTTCTGGCTCCACTCCCAGAACAACTACTAATCTAGCTCCTACTGGTCACTTACTTATAATTATTCTTACCAAGCTATGGCCTTATTGCAAAACAGCAAGGCACATATTTTTGCCTGGAACCTCCCAGACTCCCTTCAGAGTCTAGGCACTAATTTAATTACTTATCTGTTTCTATATCTAGCTCTAAAACTAAGGTGCATGGCTCCAATAGGCTAAATGCAGCTGCCAAAAGCACTGAGTCTATTATGACTCCATAGCTAACCATGGGGTACCTACGTTAGTCATACCCATCACACCAATACCACATAGACCATAGCAGCACTTTGTTTTTAGTGTCCATTGTGTCAGGGACGTATCCTTCAAATATGCCCCTGCCACAATGGACAAAAAAAAGGTGCTGACCTGGTCTGTTGTCGATTGAGGAGGTATGGGATTAGTTGAGAGGGGTCACGTGAATCAAATAATTTAATTTGGGGTGGTCTCTTATGAACTGATGAAGTTTCCATTTGAAATGAGGGAGTCCTCATATGCTTAAAGAGAATCTTCAGAGGCACTGAAGTCTAAAAGACTCCAGGGCCCTCTGCGTTCCAATCCTTGGGTCATCTCAAATTGGGTAAACCCCCCCCCCCCAGATCCACTCACCTGATCTCGGAGTCCTCGCCGCATCTTGGCACTGTGTCCACATCCCCACTCATCTCTAGCTGGGTGCACACCTGAGCCAGGCCTTTCTGAATAAGCATCACGGGCGCACCACAGCTAGAAGCCGAGCAGCAGATGCGGACGGCGGCATACTCGGCTCCCTTTGGCTCTGCTCATTTGCTTAGTCGTCAGGGAGCTGAGTGAATCAAGCACACTGATTAGCTGAGCAGGTCACTCAGCAAGTCAACGCACTCAATTTTGTCTGAGCCTGCATTTTAGAAATGTCAGGAAGGGGAGTGAAATGTCAGGTGACCTAGGGATAGGAAGCAACACTAGGGAAAGTAAAATTCCTGTGTTTTGTTCCTCTTTACAATGGGTATATACTTGGTTGGGGCAATCTATAAAAGTACTTTTTAGTTTAGTAGGCATACGGATTGAATAGCCATTTATATGGCTTGATTAGATAGGTATTGGAGTATAGATGGAGTATTATGCATTGAGTACATCTTGAAAGTTGAATTTGAGGCCAAAGTACTGTAAACTGTGTAGAGCCATGTTGCAAGTAAGAACTAGCGCCACATCTTACAAGAGGTGTCTCTTACAGTACATAAAATGATTTATCTGCTTTTGTTGGAGAATTGAAGGAAATCCACTAGAGGTTTGAACAGCAAATACATAAGGAGCATATTCATGCTTTATTTCAGAATAAGGCATGAAATACTGAAAAATATGATGTGTTACATAGAACAGAGAACATTACATAAGTTTAGACATGCTTAAAAGTACCCACTTGTTTGGTAATAACGTTTACTCTGGGGAGGCAAAAAGATCCAGTGACTGGAATGTACGATTTACATTTAACAGAGGAATGAAATAAGTTGTTACGTTGCTCTAGTGAGCCTCTAAAGTCTTTCTTGAATCACACCTTTATTTGTCACAAACTGTATTCTAAAGTAAAATGCTAATACAGTACTTCTTTTCCAGAATTTTTTTTGTAAAAGTTTATTGAATTTATTTGTAGTTCCATGATATTGTGGGTATTGATTTGGTTGCCACCTCCCTCCTGTAGCCATGTCTTTGGCTGGAGGGGTTAGGGTAGTTCACCCATGGGCTAATACAAATCCAGCCCTGAAGGTGGGCTTAAAAAGGTAAGGGTAACATAGTAACATAGTATGTAAGGCTAAATTAAGCCTGTTTATCTCCTACCAGTGGTCTAGTAGCCATAGCTACTAGACTTAGCTACTAACCATAGCCATAGTTACTAACTTAAAAACATCTCAAGCATCCGTCCTTTCCTCTCACCTGACACCACTAAATTGCTAGTGCATGCCCTGGTCATATCCCGTCTGGATTACTGCAACATCCTTCTTTGTGGCCTACCAACTAACAGACTGGCACCCCTCCAATCTATCCTGAACTCTGCTGCTCGCCTCCGCTCTTCTGCCGACCTTCTCCTGTCCTCCACCCTGGTCACCTCCTCTCACGCCCGCCTCCAGGACTTCTCACGTGCAACTTCAATCTTCTGGAATGCCCTCCCGCACCCAATCCGCCACTCCACAACCCTCAAAACCTTCAAAGGCGCCCTTAAAACGCACTTATTCAGACAAGCATATAATCTGGCCTAACCAATCTTCTAAAGAGCACATGCCACAAAGCTCAATACTGACTGTTTGTGATCCTTCCCCCTCGTCTTCAACCCTCTTCCTTTAGACTGTAAGCTCGCAAGGGCAGGGCTCTCTCCCCTATTGTATCTTGTACTCAGAATATCCATTGTCAACTCTGTAAAACTGCATTTGAAATAGTATATGTACCGTATGTTTCTACCCTGTCTGTAATTACTACTTTGTAAAGCGCTACGGAAGATGATGGCGCTATATAAATAAACAATAATAATAATAATAATAGCTGGAAATGTTATTACATGCCAGGAAGGCATCCAGGCCACTTTTGAAAGTTTTTACTGTATCCATCATTACTACGTCCTCTTGCAGCGAGTTCCATAGTCTCACCGCTCTTACAGAGAAGAATCCCCTCCTATGTCGGTGTAGAAAGCACCTTTCCTCTAACCTTAGTGGATGCCCTCGGGTTATGGTTACACTCCAAGGTATAAAGAGATCATGGGACAGATCTTTGTATTGACCCTGAATATATTTATACATAGTTATTAGATCACCCCTCAATCGTATATCAAATGCTTTAGAAAAGTCAAAATAAATGAAATCCAATGCCTTCCCCTGATCCAATCTTGAACTTACCTCCTCATAAAAGCTGATTAGGTTTGTCTGGCAGGAGAGATTCCTCATGAATCCATTCTGATATGGAGTAATAAGGTTATTTCCAAAGATACTCCAGGATAACATCTCTTTAAGAAACCTTCAAACAGCTTGCCCACCACAGATGTTAAACTTACCGCGCTGTAGTTCCCAGGTTCCCCCATAGACCTATTTTTGAATATTGGCACTACATTTGCTAAGCACCAATCCCTCGGAACAGCCCCTGTATTTATAGAATCTGCAAATATTAGATATAACGGCGTGTCTATTACTGTAAATAACTCCACGGGGATGTATGCCATATGGTCTCGGGGATTTATCAATTTTTATCTGCTTGAGACGGTGCTGCACTTCTTCCTTGGTTAGATCAGTGACATTTAATGGAGGGTTTGGGTTATTGCCCTGCATTTCACCTGGCATGTCACATTCTTTTGTGAATATAGTTTAGTGAATTTGCTTTCTCCTCACTCCCCTCTATAGGTGTCCCCTCCTTGCTTTTCAGGGGGCCCACACCGTCAGGTTTGTATCTTTTACTGTTTATGTAGCTAAATAATAATTTGGAGTTAGTTTTACTCTCTTTGGTGATCAGTCTTTCTGTCTCCAGCTTTGCTGCCCTTATCTGTTGTTTACATAATTTACATTCTTCTTTATAGTTTTTTAACGCTTCCACTGTCTCTTCCTGCTTTAAACGTTTAAATGCCTTTTTTGTTGTTTATTGCCCTCCTAACCTTTTTGTTTAGCCACATCGGTTTACACATGTTTCTGTTTTATTCCTTTAAGTTATATATCTAACACAATGAAAACTGAGGATATTCTTGAAAGTGTCCTATTTACTTTCCATGCCTTTGTTTTTAAGGACATTTTCACAGTCAATGCAGTTTAGTCCAAACCTTTTGGACAACAAATATATTTTTAAAAAACAGTAAACTTTAGCAACCACATTACTTTTAGTTTTAATACTTTAAACATGAAGAGTTTATAGTAAAGTTCTTCTTATTTCTTTATAAAAATGGTTGGCTAAATGGCATCTGTCAGGATGGAAAAAGTGTATCTTTTATGTACCAACTTCTCAGTCACCCAGGTGAGGACTTTAGCCTCGGTTCAGTAAAAGTTGAAAAAAATTCTCATGGTAGTAAAAAATCTATCATGAGATTTCTTTCAACTTAAACTAGTAACTCCTGAAGTTCCGCGTTTTTGTGGCTCCATGATAAGGCATCCTAATGACTGCTAAGTGGAAATTAATAATATTATGATCACTGTTTCTAAGGTGTCCCCTTTGTTACTTTGTTTGGTACATTGGTTAGTATTATGTCTATTATGGCTCTCCCCCTTGTTGGAGCTTGTACTTGTTGGGAAAGGTAGCCATCTTTTGTTTTAGATAAAAACTATTACTTTTATGAGATCCACTGGTTTCAGCATCCCAGTCTATATCTGGGTAATTAAAGTCTCCCATAATCACAACCTCATCTAGCGGCTATATCTATTTGCTTAGCATCAAATTTTCTGTGGATTCGGATATATCTGGAGGCTTGTAGTAAACCGCCATCAGTATTTTATTTTTGTTTCTCCCTCCATGTATTTTGACCCATACAGTCTCCACATGGTCATTTCCCACATGGATCAGGCACACCCCTCCAAGAATATCACCCTTCCAAGAATATTCAGCTTCAGATCCCCAATAGTAAAACCATCCTCCATGTAGGAAGGTCCCAGACTGCCCACCCAGAAAAAATGCAAATAATAGATTGTTGTTGGCAGGGAGAGCTGGATAGATTGCTTATTTGCCCCCAGCTTCAGTCCATGGCGTCATATAGTTTTAGGGCGCACTCATTTTGTTTGTTTTTGGCAGTAATACTTAAGGGGCATGGTAAATTTTGATGTGCTTTGGTATGAGGGGGTGCCATGCCTATGGTGGAATGGACCCTAAATACAGCTTTAGTTATGACAGCATAAAAACACCGGGACAGGGACTCTTTGTTGCAGGTATAGTCATTTGTGGTGTAACAGGAACTGGCTTTACTGAAACATTTGTGCAGTATGAGAATGTCACCTTAACATGGTGGCTAATACAGACAGGAAAAAGAAGTGATAGAGCGCAGCCTTACCTGTCTGGTCGCATCCCTCAATCCCGCGTTGTCTCTCTCAGGCAGCACATATTGCCGCCCCGTCATACACTGTGCTGCCCATCAGATCTCACGCATGCGTAGTGTTATTGCATAGGCTGCAATGACCCTTGGTGCAGAAGAGCGCGAGATCTGAGGAGCGTTGCGGGAACGTTTGACGAGAGGGCGGCTAGAGGTAAGGATGACTAAGCCTTCAGCCTTGGCTCTGGGTGGCTAAAGGGGGGTGGAAATGGGCCAGGAATACTGCCGGATGTCGGCATTTTAGATAGCGCCGACATCCAAAAGGCAGTGAGGGTGGGGGAGGATGTTTAGAGAGGAACATCAGAAAAGGTCTGAGGTTCCCCTTTAATGCTGGGCAAATGGCTCAGTTTATGGCTATTGGGAGTGCAAAAGGCCCCATCCCCAGCAGCGGGCACACTCCCATCCCCAGCCCATCTGACCCTTCAATGTTGTTCTTTGATTTTGCCAACACAGGAGGGCTGCATTTGGCCAAAGGCCTTTGATAGGCGCTGCAGTAGAAAATAATAGATCACCTGTTTTAATTATATTATAGTATTATTATTCCCAGATACTTATTAGAATAATTCAGACTACCCCTTTAATATTGTCATTTAGCAAGCAACAGTAAAAATGTGAATATTCTTTTTACCTGCTTAAAGCGGACCAAAACCCTCAACACCCCTCTATGTCTCTTTAAAGATACATCAAAGGACTGTGTGATTATATAAAACCCAGATGATCTAAAAAAAAAGGCATCCTCAAAAATTGCAAACAAAAAAAATCACAAACTACAATAGTATTTATGTCTTTCTAAACTGTATTTCCATATTCCTGAAATGCTTTAATCAGTTTTTCTTGAACCTCTTGAGCCACATTAATGTTTTGATCAGCGAGCAAAGCTCTTCTGAACACAGGCTTAACACATTTCTTTTTACTCATTTGGGGTACGCACATATAATGATTTCATTCAGTAGCTCCTGGCCAAGTATGGAAAGTGCTGGAAAAAAATCCCACAGAGTTTAGATGACCTTTTCCTAACTTTGGATTTTTTTTCCTGTTTTCTTTTCTGGTTTTTGCCAGATATAACATAAATATTCATCAGCTGATATTTACAGTAGTCGTGAAATTATGAATGAGGCCATACGGCTTCCCCGCCACTCCATTTGCAAGATGGCAGCTTCTGGTTTCAAGTCACAGCCAAGCAACAATTTCCGAAATCCCAAAAGTGAGTACGCAGAGAGTATTGCAGATTCAAGTACTAATGTGTAAAGCAGAAATGTTCCCTGCTTTATAGTGGCCATTTCAATGCAGAGGATATATACATCACTTTGCTCTTTATATTAGTGAGGACAAAAAGGAACTGGATGCATTTTTATTGTAGTATTTATTTATTGTATTTATAGTAATGGGTACATGCAGGTAATGAAATCACCCTCTTTATTCTTATGGGGGTTATTTAAGAAACGGTAACACCAGGTAGTGCCACATAGCGTCACGTAGCGTCGGGTGAATGCTGGGCGCTGTATGTGAAAACCACATTTATGAAAGCCAATCTGGTAAGCACCTCTAACAGCGCCATGTAGCGTCACATGTATTACTAGCGGTGACTCAGTGTAAAGCGCCGACACTCCAGGTTCAGCTTAAGTACCTGAGGCTCAGTAGCGCTCTCCCATACATTTAAATGGTGTTTCACAATGCAAGTTATGAACAAATAAATGTGTTTAATATTAATTATAAGCATTAAACACTACAATCCAGTTCTGCTCATTGTGCTCTATGGGATCTACAGCGCCAGGTTTCATATGGCACTGCTTCCACCAGAGCGCCAGACACAGCATCATTTTCGGCGCTATAGTTAAATAAGGCACTAGCTGGTGGCCGCATCGGCATTAGCGTTTTTTCAATTGTTAAACCAGACTCTGAGTGCCGTTGAGGCAAAAAAAGTGGGCGCTGTGTGTTGCTGATGCTTCTTAAATAAGGCTCCCAAGTAACTTTAAGTGATTCAACAAAGCTGACTAATTGAATTCGTCCAGTCAAATAGGCTTGAAAATACGGGCAAACGTACATTTCCAGGCGAAAATGGTTTTAGTAAGCGAAAAATTCTGGAAAATCGGCTCAAATTTTCCAGATGAAAATTGAAAATCTCTGAAAGGCTCTGGTGCTGAGAAGCCTTTACCCCAAATAGTGCATTTGTTTTCTACACTTCACGCAGCTTCAGAATGATCAGGTGACCTCCCCATGTCATTGTCATATTATTGTGAATTTGTGCCACTAGTCACTTTATTATGAAGGATGACATTCATCTTTGTAATGCTAGATTTGGATTTAATAATCAATCAAGTCAACTGGACTTGCTGTTTTCTTTTACTTTACATGTTTAGTTTTATCCCACTATAAGAAAAGGCAGCTGGATGACTTGTGAAACATGTTAAAGTAAAAAAAAAACAGCTAGGTTTACAGACCTACAGATATGCGGGAGTCAGATTACCAAATAGTTGCACCAGGCTTAGTAAGCATTTAACAGCCTGCCCCCGACCCTGACAACTTACCAGCCCCATGGCCTTTGGTCAAGGTTTGGCGCTTTTCCTGGGTTGTCAGCTTTAATTATTTACAAAAACAGTAATAAAAAAATATAAAGCTAATTAGTAAAGGTATGTACTTATTTTTGCTGCACATGTTTTGTTACTCACCCCACAGGATGTGTGAATTCAACATTGCTTACTGGAAAATGTGGCTGGATGACTTGTGAAACATGTTGAAGTAAATAAATTGCATAGATATATAATCTTACAGATCTACGGGGTTAACTTTTTATTAATATTTAACTTTTTTTATTATTATTATTATTTTTTTTTGTTTCATTTAAAATGAAAATAAATCGTGGCCCCTTCCTCTAGATTACCAGGCTGGGCAACTGACTAGCCCCTTTAGCCTTTTGCCCAGGTTTGGAGCTTTGCCTAGGGAGTTGTCATTTTTTTGAAAACATATATATAATATCAATATAATATCATTTATAATATCATTTATAAAAAATATAAAGTTATTGCAACATGCTGGCAATTGCTAACCTGGCTTTTTAGGCAAAAAAAAAAAACACAAGGGAATGTGCTGATGGCAGCTGTAAATGATTCATTCAAAAACTAGTCAAATCAGTGCTGAATCACACCAATATGGCTTTGGGTCTTAGCCTATTCAAATTGACATGGCTATACTCAAATGGAGGCAAGATTCAGGTCAAACTATTCAGCCTTTTTTGTATTTAATATAAGTTTTTACATAAAAATAAACATGGCTACTAGCCCAGCGCATCAGGCATAGGTGCTGGTAGGTCATTGACTCAGATGTCTAATGACTGACCTCTAACCATGGAGAAGCACCAGCCCATATATCCTTCAGTACATGTCCAGTGCTCCCCTGATAGAACTTCAGTTTCATGCCAATGGACACCAGATTCTTCTACACCCCCTTCTGTCCAGGGCAAGGTAGAGATAATAGGGCTTTGGTGACCAACTCCTACTCTTTGGGCTGGTAAAGCAGTTCACAAGTAGCACTAAAAATTATATATATATATATATATATATATATATATATATATATATATATATATATTAATTTAAATCACTGTCCGCCGGCATCTCCATACTTGTTCGGTGGTTTGTTTGAAGATCTACGAGGCCTTTTAGCTTGATTGCAGGGCTCCCAGTGTTTCCTCTATAAGTGGACAGAGGTCGTCCTTCTTTTATGTCTGAAAAAAGTTGTTATGGCCTCAGAAAGATACTTTAATACTGTGGGGGTGTGGTTTATCCTGGATTTTCCTGTCATAGTACCACATTGTGAATCTAGGCAGAAAACACATGCTTTCAGGGTATAACAGCATTCTATTTCACCATGGTAAAATAAAAGAGGAATTGCCTCATTTTACCAATCCCCTTACCCCCTCCCCCCAGCAGTGTCCATCACCGTGTTCAGTACCCTGACATCTCTGTGATCTGTGCACAGTTCCGTATTCCAGCCTGTAGGTGGACATGTGTGGTGTAGGAGTGCAGGCCAACGAGCCCGTTATTGTTTATGGGCCCCTCAGGCTGGTCTCACACACTTCCACCCAGAGATCCCGAGGTCCCAAAAACAGCAATGGACATCATAGAAGGGATGACAGGTGAGCCAGAGACCCTCATGATGGCAAGTCTGATCTAGGATCTGCTGGGAAAAACTCCATATAAGTTTTGAGTCATTTAGGGCATGAGGTGCATGGGTTGAGATGCTTTTCTTTATTCCTCAAATATGGTCAGTTATGTAACTATAGCGGGTGCCAGGGGTGCGACCGCATCGGGGCCCAGGAGGTCAGAGGGGTCCCATCATTCTTGCTCCTCCACTTATCATATTTATGCTGGCCGGATGATTATCCCAACACCAGTAAGCTCCACTTTGTACAGCAGTTATTCCGGCGCTCCCCAGAAAATTTCTGATTTTTTTTCTTGACATCTTTGGCGCTGTATTTTTCTGCGTTTTTCGAGTTTTCTCAATACAGTTACAAGAAATCACTGCTGGGGACAAACTTGTTCATTCTAGTTGTGGGTGTCCAAATTACACATTGTAAAGCAAAAGAATACATTTTTATAACACCCCCCAAAAAAACATTTTTTGTAATTATTAACGTTTTTAACTATTGACAATGCAAATTCTATACAATAAAATGTGTTCATAATCCAATTCTGCCAAAATAAGTAGCTCATGGGCCTTGTGGTTCTTGGGAAATGGGATTAGGTAAAATAATATGCCAGACCAGTCAGATACCTCCTAAAGGGTTTGTCCCAGAACACTGCTGAGTACCCCCCAGGGTAAGTTTACTGCAGGTTGAGAAACAGTGCTCTATGTGATCTTGAGCTACAGCGGCAGATGAAACTTGCTTCAACCAGAGCGCTCAGCGCTGCATCATTTTCGCTGCTGCATCATTTTTGGCAGTAGTGTTAAATAAGACGCTAGCCGACGGCCACATCGGCGCTGCTGTTTTTTTCATTCTTCCCACGATCCCACGAGTGCTGCTGAGGCCAAAAAAGTGGCGCTGTGTGGCACTGGTGCTTCTTAAAGAAGGCTCTAAATGTGTATCACTCAAAAATCACGGTACCAAAAAATAATTATGGACTCACATTTCCCTTGTTCACAAAAAGTATTTCAACTCACTGCTTTAGGTGGCTGTGCCTATCTGACGGTGAGGTTTGATATGCACAACGAGTAGAGTCCATGCCAGGATTTAATGCCATGTCCAACATTACTTAAAGGAGCACTATTGCAAATATTTGCATTGAAAAAGATAAATAATTATATAGTCACGCAATAGCTTCTAACAATAATGTGGCAATAGTAAAGAATAAAATGCATGTGTTACTTTTATTTTACATTTTGAAATGAAATTACGGGGGTTATTTAAGGATTCTAAAGAGAGGGATCAGCACCACCTCTACAATAATTGATAATAGGGAATGCACCAAATAGCTCCAAATCACTACACAATCCAAACACGCTGTGGAGCTAAATTATAGGTACTACAACCTAATAATGCAAATAATCATTTTTATCGGAATTATTGTATCAAAGAAGCCACCTATTGCAATAAAAACACAGAAAAACAACACACATAAGACAAGAGATTAAAACCCTTCAAAACCTGTCTACTCTGGACCCACATGTATTGCTCAATAGTATATATATATGCAGGGGTGCTGCCAACCTGGACCTTCGCATAGATCATTAATGGGCGGTAATTATTTCTTATTCTGAGATTATGGATTGTTCTTGCTATTGATTCCTTTGTTACTTTTCCCTCCCCTCCATAAGCTCTCTCTCCCCGTCCTCAGGTTCGTCCCTTATCTTACTGTTTATGAAATGATTGGTGTGTTATTTTCACAAGGCAGCTATTATACTATGCATATGAATTATTAGTAGCACTTTAATAATTAGAAATCACTTATTATATTCTTTATATCTTTGCACAGGGCACTTTATAACTTACACATGTTTTATTGGAACATACAAACTTGAATCATCAGTGAACTTTATTAATCAATTTTTCCATGGGTAGGAGGATATTTATTTTATTCTCTAATTAGAATATTGTACATATTGGGAGAGATCTGTTTCCAACACATTTATATAGAGATCCACCAGGTTGTGCTCCATAGTGACAGGTAGTGTCTGGTGAACGCCGGGCGCTGTACGCAAAACCACACTTAGGAAAGCGAATCTGGTGAGCGATTCTAACAGCGCCATGTATCGTCCGATGTATTATTACATGTGGCCCCGACACCCTAGGTTCAGGAGCTCCACGTATTACCTTTCGCTCAGTGTCACTCTCCCATATATTTCAATGGGATTTCATTTAGTTGTGTAGAAATATCGTGTTTGGCAATTATTATTTTTTTGTTCAAATCATTGTGTGATCTCTCCTGGCTGCAAACAAACACTTTTATAATTTTTTTTTTTTATATTTTTATGCAGGTCTGGCACTAAAGTGTCATTGTCTAAATTCTGTTAAAACATTGTCATTCCATATGTTTTCACTTTCTTACTGGTGTATATGTGTTTGATCACACAGCGTCTGATGCTCTATGCTAGAGCACCCATCTTTAGAGCACCGGTGCTGTGTGTGTGTAGTGTTTTGTTAAATATGGAGTGGAGCGCCGAGAGTCGGTCGCACTGAGCTGGTGCTACCTCTCGCTCTCTGCAGCGTTGTGCTGTTGTTAGAGAACCCAGCACATCATATTCCTCAATGCCGGCCAGGTTGCTACAGAGGCCGCAACACTAGGTTACAGTGCCCGATATCCGCTTACAGCGTTTGCTAGCAGTCGCTCTAAGCGCTACTATACAGACGCTCATCTGGCAATACGTGGCACTAGTAGTGAATCAGCTTCAAAATGAAACTGGCTCAGTGCAATTGCTGAATGGGGGGATCTGCTGAGTTTTATTTAGTGGGGTTATAGCAGACAGCCGCAGCATTTAGCCTACTGGTCTCCTGGCAAAAGACTTGAGTGCCGGCCAGTGGCCTTCATGGGATGGGGAAAGGTAATTTTTTATGATCTAAGGGGCTTCACATAGCGGGATAAGCCAAATTGGGATGCCCCCGGGGCAAGAAAACTCAGGATATATTAAAAATCCTGGGTTTTGTTCTGCTTAAAACACACAAAGCTGAAAATAAGAATACATGGAAAACATGAAAAAAAGGAAAATACCATTTTGTGAAATACTCACCTGTAAAATGGGTATTATAAGTATGTCACACACCCCGCTTCAAGATATCCATAACATGTGGGTAATACCGACCTGAAGAGGGCGTTCTGCAGAGATGGTAGGAAAAAGAAAGCCCCTCCCGGTCCATAAATACCTGGGACCTCCCACTCATTACCCAGTATAAAGAAAGCAGTAAGGTAAGGGACCAGGAAGAGGCAAATATAAACCAAAGCAACGCAAAGTTCACAATATAAAGGATCCAGAATACAAGAAGGGCGGGTGAAGCGGGGTGTGTGACATACTTATAATACCCATTTTACAGGTGAGTATTTCACAAAATGGTATTATTCTAAGTATGTCACACACCCCGCTTCAAGATATCCATAACATGTGGGACATCCAATAGCAGTGTCCATAAAAGGGCGGGGATCCAAAACAAGGCAACAAGGCACAACTTAAACCACAACAGCTTGCAGAACTTTGCGGCCAAAAACAGCATCCGCTGAGGCCCGAACATCAACCTTGTAAAACTTGGAAAAAGTGTGAACAGAGGACCAAGTAGCGGCCTTACAAACTTGCTCAACCGAGGCCTGGTGCTGAAAAGCCCAGGACGCTCCAACCGCACGAGTAGAATGAGCAGTAACACGAAAAGGGGGACTCCTCCCCTTAGCAGAATAGGCCCCAATGATGGCCTGATGAATCCATTTACTAATGGAAGACTTGGCAGGTGCCAAACCTTTCCTAGGCCCAGAGGGCACCACAAAAAAAGCATCAGTCTTACAAAAGGAAGACGTAACCACCAGATAGTATTTTACAACGCAAACTACATCCAAGGAATGCAGAGGCCTTTCCTTGTCGTTGCTAGGATTAGGACATAGAGAGGGCAGAACAATGTCCTGATTCAGATGAAAGGCAGAAACCACCTTAGGAAGAAAATCCGGCTTGAAACGAAAGACCACCTTGTCCTGATGCCTTTCGAAGTACAGAGCTTTAATGGACAAAGCTGCCAACTCAGAAACACGCCTAACTGAAGTGATAGCCACCAAAAACGCCACCTTTTGAGTAAGTGAAGACAAGGCAATCTCATTCAAGGGCTCAAACGGAGAACCCTGAAGAGCAGAAAGAACCAGGTTCAAATCCCAAACTGGAACCAAGGGCTTCCTAGGAGGCCGAACATGCGTAACCCCTTGGAAAAAAGTCTTGACCAAGGGATGAAGTGCAAAGGACCTTTGAAAGAACACTGCCAGGGCAGAAACCTGCCCCTTCAAGGTACTGAGCTGGAGCCCCAGATCCAGACCACGTTGAAGAAACTCCAGAATCCTGGAAATGGAAAACTCCCTACACGGGAAAGACCTACCTTCACACCAGTCAATATAGGACCTCCAGGCCCTATAGTAAACGGTAGAGGAAGACCGCTTCCTGGCGCTAATAAGAGTCTGAATCACCGCATCAGAAAGACCTTCCTCCTTCAAGATGGAGGTTTCAGCAGCCACGCCGTCAAAGCCAGCAATGGTAAATTGGGATAGCGTAGCCGACCCTGGGTGAGCAGGTCTGGCAGCAGAGGCAGAATCAACTGACCCTCTGCCAGTCTTACCAGGTCTGCGAACCAAACCTGTCTTGGCCACCTTGGTGCCACCAGAATCGCCGACGCGCCCTCCAGGGCCAGCTTGCGCACCACTCTGGCTACCATTGGAAACGGAGGGAACAGGTAAAGAAACCCAGATCCCTCCAGTTCAGAGACATGGCATCCACCACCAGAGCCAGTGGATCCTGCGAGAGAGACACAAATACCGGAAGCTTGTGATTGTGACGAGAGGCAAAGAGGTCCACCGCCGGGAACCCCCACCTGAGGCAAATCGAGCGAAACACCTGGGGACTGAGAGACCACTCCCCCTGGTGAGAGGAGGACCTGCTCAGAGAGTCCGCCTCCGTGTTCTCCACTCCCGGAATGTAGACTGCTGAGATACACGGGACGTGGCTCTCCGCCCAGTCCAGAATCAAAGACACTTCCCTGAGGGCACTCCTGCTGCGAGTCCCTCCCTGGTGATTGATGTAAGCAACCGCCGTCCGATTGTCCGACCGAACCTGAACTGGCAGGCCCTGCAACTGATGAGTCAAGCGAAACAGAACCAACCTGATGGCTCTCAATTCCAGAACATTGATGGGCTCGTGAGCCTCCTGCGGGCCCCACAGACCCTGAAACTGAAGATCCTTCCAAACACCCCCCCAACCTGACAGACTGGCATCCGTGGTGACTGTCTCCCAACACGGCGCCAGAAAAGATCTGCCCTTCAACAGGTTGACAGACCCCAGCCACCATTGCAGGGATCGACGAACTCGGGGGGTCATCTGGAAGGACTGATCCAACGATAGTGGAGACTTGTCCCAAACCGTCAACAGATGAAGCTGGAGCGTCCTTGTGTGAAACTGCGCAAAGGGAACTGCCTCGAATGAGGCCACCATCAACCCCACCAGCCTCATCCCTAGCCGGATGGCCGGACGAGGGGCCGACAAGAGAAGCCGAACCAACTCCTGAATCAAAGGAACCTTGGCCTGGGGCAGAAACACCCTGGCCTGCGAAGTATCCAGAGACATTCCCAGAAAGGTCACTACCCTGGACGGGGAAAGAGATGATTTGGGGTAGTTGATCACCCAACCGAATCTCTCCAGAGTGGATACCACCGTTCTGGTGTCCAACTCCGCTTGGCTGAAGGAAGAAGCCATAATTAGAAGATCGTCCAAATAGGGCACAATGCGGATACCCTGAACCCTGAGTAGAGCCATCACCCCCGCCAGCACCTTGGTGAACACCCGAGGAGCCGAGGTAAGACCGAAAGGGAGTGCCACAAACTGAAAATGCCGATCCTCCACCACGAACCTGAGAAACCTCTGGAGTGCTGGAAAAATCGGAACGTGCAGGTAAGCGTCCTTGATGTCTATGGACGTCAGAAAGTCTCCCTGACGAAGAGAGTGGATAGCCGAACGCAGCGTTTCCATGCGGAACTTCCGCGGCCGGATGAACCTGTTGAGAAACTTCAGATCCAAGATGGGTCGGACCGATCCGTCCTTCTTGGGTACCGTGAACAGATTGGAATAAAAACCCCTGCCCTGGTCTGAGGAGGGCACTGGGCAAATGACAGCCATGTCCAGAAGATTCTCTACTGCCACCAGGAGTCCCTGCGCAGCCAGAGGTTCCGAAGGCACCCGAGACCTGAAAAATCTGGGAGGGGGCCGGAGCTCGAACTCCAGCTTGTAACCCGAAGACACCACTTCCCGGATCCATCTGTCCGAGACTTCCTGATCCCAGACCTGGGAGAAGTGTCGCAGCCGTCCCCCCACCCGCATGGGTGAGGGCGCCCCCTCATTGCTGAGCTGGCTTAACCGCAGGTTTGGGCTTAGAGCCCCAACTGTAGCCTGGACGGGCACGTCCTCTGCCCCTATTCCCGGAATCTCCTCTGGAGGAGGGGAAAGCAAATCCCCTGCCAGATCTGGCCCCCCGAAAGGAAGGGGTAAAGGAAGGCGTCCCCCGAAAGGGACGGCGTTGTTTCTTGCGTTGGGGTAACCTACCATCCTTGGTGACAGAATCCAATTTCTCGGCAAATATTATGAAAGAAGGCGAACAACCAAATGTATCGTTTGCAAAAATGATGGTGGGATTTAATTGTGAAAAAAGAACACAAGTGCTGTACATATTATCAAGGCATATGCATATAGAAAATTCATGATAACAATATGAAGCAATGAATTGTAACACTACAGTTTGACCGCTAGATGGCGCTTCTGCGAGGTATCAGCAAAAAATGTTCTTAAACCAAAAAATGAAGCAGTGCTGAATAGATCCAGTAACTTGTAGTCGGGTAATAGGAACCCATAATATACTACATATACAGTAAAGACAGGTACATGGTAAGGGAGGGAGTCCAGGTCGGGCTCCAGCAAAAGTCCACAATTTACCCAGCACTCATTAAGCAAACACAGCGAAAAAGACATAAAAAGACAAAATAGCTTACAGGCAGCGCAGGTGGATGTAATCCCTCAACGTTTCGGCTGGATTAGCCTTTGTCAAGAGGGGGAGCGGTCCCCCTTGTGGACTTTTGCATATAATATTTGGCCTATTCTCCACACAAGGCGGCTAATACAAATGACAAAAACAACTCACACCTTTTAAGGGCAAGGAACTCGTCACTACCCGGACGAAGCCCGTAAGAAGTCAACAGGTCCCTGACCACGGACCTGGCAGCCACCACCATCAGCGCCGAAGCACAAACAGGCCGCATGGCTGACCCGACGCTGGCAAAGCCGTGACAAGCCATCTGGTCAATGCGTTTGTCCTCTCCGTCTTTGAGGGTGGAACAATCGGGATTATTTAACACAGAAGTGTTGGACAACCCCAAAACCGGTGCATCCACCTCGGGGGGGGGGGATGCCCAACGCTTAACGGTATCCGAAGGGAAGGGATACTTCTTATCCCACCCCTGAGGAATACCAGGGAGCCGAGCCGGCCTGTCCCATTCCTTAGCAATAATTTTGTCAAAGTGCTTTTGATTAGGAAATTCCAAGCGTGGCCTGGATTCCTCGAAAGACTCACCCTTCTGCTGTAGAGCCTCCTCAGGAGGAGAAATAGCCAAAACCTCAAACATCTGAGCCAGAGCGTTAGGAGTATCCGAGGATCTCCCCAAGTCCCCAAGTTCAGCATCAGCGCCAACAAACTGCTGATCGTCTGAATTATCAGAATCCTCATAAACCTCCCCTTCCTCCAGCGGGGAATAATCAGAGTAATCTAGATTATTAAAATCATCAAGGTCATCCACCGGCGGAGCCGGCGACAAGTGCTTTCTCTTAGCCGGGGCCTTGCGGGCGACCGAACTGGAGATTAATTTTTCAAGGTTGGCCAATCTGGCGCACATCTCAGATTGCAGCTCCCCACCCATGACAACGTCACACGGGGTGCGTATCAAGCTGGGAGGAGGAGATGAAGCGACCGGCGGGGCTGACCCAGAAGCCTGGGATCTGGACTGCCGCGTAATAGTTTGCTGTGCACAGGGTATACACAGAAGTACATCGTCCCCAGTAATGGATACCCCACACAACATAAACTTCCGCAATTGCCCCGAGGGGATCCCGAGCCCAGTATCCGGGGATGCCTCCATATGGTGAACTTATGTGCAGTCGCTATGACCAGGGGAATTACGCGTATAAGCAACCCGGGATGCCCCTTTAATGTCCCAAGTGGGAGGATTTGAAAAAGGTAAATTTAACCCAGGGACCCTAGGACCGGGAGAAACCCCCTAACCCAATGAAGGTCTACCTGAAAGACACAATATGAACAGCTATAAATACGTGTACAAAAAAGGGAAGCAGCAATATGAAAAGAATGGGGCCCACAGGGCCACTCACAGTTCCTGCCGATCAAGATGGCGACCGCACCTCAAGGAGCCAGAAGCCGCAGCAAGGGGTCTGAGAGAAGAAGGGGGGCGTGGCCAGCGCGGGAGAGCGCGATTGTGCGTGGCCCCACCCCCCCCTCCATTCACCGCCAGGCTCCGCATTGGCGCCTGCCTAACGGGGGCGGGCCTCGGCAGCCCGCCGAAAGCCCTGCCCCGCCCCCTGTACTATCATCGTGAGGGGAGAAATCCCCTCACAAGCTAGGCCCCAGCAAGAACCGGCGCCGCAGCGGTGACAGAGGCTGCGGCGCCGGTAACACGGCGGAAGACAGGCGGGGAGGACGGGCCGCGACGGCGCTCCAGCGCCCGACCCCGACCCCCCCCCCCGCAGCATGTGAGTAGCTCCGCACCTGACAGGGGACCGGCGCCGCGGCGATGTCAATGGCCGCGGCGCCGGGACCAGAAAGGGAAACATCAGACGGGCGGCCCGCGGCGACGTGCCAGCGCCCGGCCCCGCCGCCACCAGTATAAGCTGAGGAGAGAGATCTCCTCAGCTGTGCCCGCACAAGAGCCCAGCCCACGGTAGCTGCCGGCTCACTGTAAAAAACACATACTACACACACACATCTTGAATAAAAAGTACTACACACACACATCTTGAATAAAAAGACCCTCACCCCCCCCTCGAGGAGAAGGGCATCCGGAGAGGGGAACATCACCAGGGGTGAAATGGCCGAGGGACAGGGCATCCCAAACCGGGGTCACCAGCCCGGATCACCGCCTACCCTCTGATACAGGGTCTCACGGTGGAGCTTAGCTCCTGGGCACCTAATGTGCCATTCTACCGTCGCCCAGACCTCAGCCAAGGCTGGGAGGCATGTAAAGTAATGATAAGGGGCATCTGGGCGGAAATAGAATAAAAAGCGGGCCGGGAATAATCCCGGCTACCTCAAGTCCCCCTGTGCAAGGAGGAGGCATCATCTTCTGACTTGCTCGCCGTCTGCAGAGATGAAAGACTGGGTAATGAGTGGGAGGTCCCAGGTATTTATGGACCAGGAGGGGCTTTCTTTTTCCTATCATCTCTGCAGAACGCCCTCTTCAGGTCGGTATTACCCACATGTTATGGATATCTTGAAGCGGGGTGTGTGACATACTTAGAATAATGGCATTGTAAGAAAAGAAAAGAGAAAATGGGAAAACGAAAGATACTGCAGACAGCAGCACGTAACACCAATGAAAAACTGTAAAAATAATACATCTGGAGAGCAACAAAAAGAGGATGAAAACACAATAGGGAAAAATGAACGTATCCACAACTGATCAAAGCCGAGATTAGAACCCTAGATTCTATGAGAGTCCATCACTTTACCAACTAAGCTATCTAGTCTGCTCAAGCCAAGTTAGACTTTAATACAATAACTAAGACCATGCTGCCACCCTATAAATCTCTCTCTCTTTTCCTCTCTTCTCTCTCTCTCTTCCTCTCTCGACATTGCCCGACAGTGTGAACAACAGCTACCAGCAAACATCCCAATGTAACTCCTCCCCCTGCCCCTCCCCAATTCGTCCCAACTACAGCACTGTGGAGACAACGCTCACCTCACAAGATAGCGGCATGCAGGAGGCACACACAACTTGGTGTATTCCTGGGTGATGAGAGCTGTCACCCATACTACTTTTTAGACAACTGCTGCTCGACAACCCCATCATGTAAGCATTTTTTTAGACACACATTTCCTTACTATTCAAAGCTTTAAACACATGACAACAAACATTTAAATATGGGGTCTTGTCCGAAAGTCGCAATAGGGCTCCTTAGAAGGACCTCTAGGGGAATGTAACATTTTCTATACCTTTCAAACTGCTTTTTCAGAAAGATGTATTTGATGACATGTTATTTCCTGTTCTAAGCAGTGCCTTGCAGTTTTCCCTCTAGTGTCTGTGAATCATAGTGTGTGAATGTTAGAGGGAGTGGCGTGATTCTGCATTGGGGGAGGTGGAGACTAAAATCCTGCAGTTCTCCAGTATTGATAAGATTTACTACAATGGAACCAGACAGGGAAGCTGCAGAGGAGAAAAGGTATAGTATAGTTTTTTTGCAATATTCTGCCTGGGCAATTACTAAAGACATTTTGCAGGCCAAGAAAAACGCTATATTCATCTTTCAAGCCCGCAGGTGATTGTTGCTAGTCCGGTGATCAGACACTTGCCAGGTTGTGTGATCCAGTCCCGCGGCGCACACTGGTCACCACCAACGCAACATTTAGCCGCTCTGCTCTCGGTGCAACTATGATGGATGCAATGAATGGAGAGGGGTGTGCCATAGATCTTTGATGAATGGCATGGGGGCAGTCCATCGTCAGTTGCCAGGCTTGATGATGTATGTGGTGGAGGTAGCGGCTGGCAGCACGGCTGGGTCACACAATCCAGTAAGTGTCTGAGCACCTGCCTAGCAGCAATCTTATAATGAGTATAGCTTTTTTTGTCTGTAGAATGCCTTTAAACCGGCCCATCTGGCTGGCACAGTTGGAAAAGAAAGGTAGCGGCCATTTTGGTGCTACCTCTCCCAACTGACATAACTGAAATGCACAGTAACAGGAAGCCCAGCACAACTTCCTGTTTGCAGGTGGCCTGCAAGCCCATGAGCGGCCATCTTGTTTTTAAAATTTATCCCAGTAAGCGTTAGAAAAAGGTAAATTATTTTTTACGTGCAGCAATCTAAATTGCCCTGGAGAGGGATGCATATGGGCACTGTTTGTGTTGGTCTGATTTAATTCATTTTTGACTGTTGGTCCGCTTTAAGTAAAAATTCACTGAACATGTTATGTAATCAGCTTTACCTACTGAATATGTGCACTCTTTTATTTGTATTTGCAATTTGTCCTTTCTAGCCAAAATTGTTTCGAAAAATGCTTGTGGATCAGAAAGCCAGCCCTCTCTTTCCCAGAGGCCATTTTCTTAGCTGTCATCAAGCCATGTGCCCAGTGTGGACCATCCATCATCATCTTTCCTTTTTATGCTACCCATTCATGTGCAAGGGCAACAGAACACTTTCACTTCATTTCTGTATTAGTTCCTCCCTTTGATTGAGCTCAGTTTATTTTTGCATTGTCTTAGCTTTGTATTGCCTGAGATCAAGGTCATTATATATAATATTTGTCTGTTCCTATGTTTCTTAACTCTTTGAGTACAATGGCCATGCAATCTCTTTAAACTTGGCCTATACTGAAAAGCTGAGTGACTTTCAACACACCACTGTCACCTTTTCAACAATCTCTATAAAAACTAAACTCCTTATACTGAAGGTCTGTCTGCATTTGCCATAAGTCCTGTTGTTACTGAGCTACTACACAACAAAACATTCATTCTGTGGTAGACCACAAACACTTACAAAATGGGAATCCCAAGCATTGAATTATATTGTGGTTAACATCCATCCGTGGTCACTTCTAATTATGATTCACCACTTGGTAGCGTAATGGAGAAATCTGGGTTGGGCAGATATCATAAGTAAAGTTTGGTAGTGGAGAGATAATAGTAGGGCCGTTCTTTAGGTTGTGGCTACGTTTGCTAATTCTTTGAAATGGGTATCTTACAATTTCAAGAGATTTGTTCTTTTCCAACTTTAAAGAACTCAGCGCCCAGACCAAAACACATCTGAAACAATTTTGGATAAACTGGAAAGCTGACTGCATGTTGTCCTCATCACCCTACAGTGTCTAAAGAAAAACTCCCTTTTTGGCATGTTTTTGGTGTTCTAGCTTATTGTTTCCTGAGTGGTTTTCATGGCCTTGAGTTAAAACAATGGACTACAAGTCCCACAATTCTTCCAAAGTAACAGGTGAACTGTAGCAGTTTTGGCTAAGAGGCCGATTCATTAACAGCGGAAGGTAGCGACAGTTGAGCGACTGTAGCGGCATTTTCAGAGCGCCCACTAGTAGTCGCTGTGCTTGGCCGTTGTTCGGTAGTTGATAGCGACTCAGTCGGTTTGCCGTAATGTTGAATATTGGGTGAGGAGTCGCTATTTGACAGGTTCCGCGATGTATGGGAGCGCATGATAGCGACTGGCCATAGCGACCGGCTCCCACCATATTCATTAACAAATCACGCTCAAAAAATTCTCGCGCTGTAAAATGCATGTTTAAATGGGTTAAAAGTAGTTTTTTAACCCCCAAACAACCATGTGGTCACAGAATTTTTCACATTTAAAAAAAAAAAAATTCATAACAATTAATTATGAATATTTAAAGATTGTTCCATTGAAATGCATTGGAAAGCGCCAGGTAGCGAGAGGTCATACCTGTCCCTGTTCAAGGCCGGATGCTGGCGCTGTGGGCTGAGGCTGGAATAATGATGAATGAGTGGCTATCTGGCGCTATCTCAGTCGCTAAGCAGGATTGGCTTAATAAATGTGTGATTGTGGTGGGGAGCCGGCGTTCTCGTGGCGGGGCCCGTCATTACCGGCCGCTCACCAGTCGCTACCTGTCGCTATCCCTTGTTAAATAAGGGCCTAAGTCTAAGCAGCCTAAAGACCTATTCAGCTGAGAACCCTACTAGAACACAAGACTGAGATCCTTCCAAGCTGAATAAGGGTTTTTATAAGAATGGATAGCGCCAGGTAGTTCCTCGTAGCCGCATTACCTGCCAAGCGCTGTACACAATACCACATTTATGAAAGCGAATCTGGTGAGCGACTCTAACAGCGCCATGTAGCGTCCGATGTATTATTACAGGGGGATCAGCGTATATCGCTGGCGCTCTAGCTTCCATTGTGCCAGGTATTACCTTTCGCTCAGTGTCGCTCTTCCATACATTTCAATGGCCGTTCATTTGCTTGTGTTTAAACAGTGTTTGACATTTATTTTTTCTTTTTTTTTGCTCAAATCATTGTGTGACCTCTCCTGGCTGCAAACAAACACTAGAAATTTTTTTGACTTTTAAAATTTTTATGCAGAATTGTCATTACAGGTCTGGCACTAAAGTGTTAATGTCACAGTGTTGAAACAATGTCATTCCATGTGTTTTCGCTGTTACAGGTAAGATATGTGTTCAAAAACAGACTTTAATTACACAGCGTCTGGCGCTCTATGCTACAGCGCCCAGATTTAGAGTGACGACACTGTGTCTGTGTTCTTTTTTGAAAAGTATGGTGTGGAGCTCCAAGAGTCCCAAGAGTCAGTCACAGTGAGCTGGTGCTACCATTTGCTTGCTGCAGCGCTGTACTGGTGTTAGAGCGGCCAACATACATCACATTCATCAATGCGGGCCAGGTTACTACAGCGACTGAGGCGCTCTGTTACGACGCCCGATCCAGCTTACAGCATCTATTGGCCGCTCTAAGCGTCGCTATACAGGCGCTCAGCTGCCGCTACCTGGCGTTAGTAGTGAATCAGCCTCCACGTTGAATTTCAGCAGAATGGATTAAACCTATCACCAATGCCTTAGCTCGTCAGATGATTAGCAAGCTACAGTGAGGAAGTCTTTGACATGTACTCATAATCACCACTTTGGTGTACATAGCTAAGGTAAACACATTGTTGCTATGAAAAACTTTTCTTTTATAACACAGAGTTGCATACAAATAGAAAAAATAAAAGATAACAGATAAGCTTAGCACAATGAAGACATCATTTTGCCACACAATAATGGAATCAAAAGTAGAATAACCCTTTAAAGGTGTGTGGTTTGCAAAGCACGCATTGTGAATGTAGCTTTTTTGATGATGTATAAATTAGGAGAGTCTTCATTAGGCACTTCAAGTCCACCGTTCAAAGCATTCCGATGCATCCTCAGACATCCATAGGCACAACTGGTTTACTGAGCAAAGGGGGTGGGAGCAGCTCCATCACTATTATTTATACAAAATTATTATTATTATTCAGGGCCTGGGAACTAATTTACCGCCCAGTTTAACCCTCTCATCAACTAAATATCAAGCAACAAACATGTCTAGCTATGTGGAAAGACAGAGATTTGGTTGCACATATCTGCAGATACATGTGGAAGCCACACTGCCCCGACAGGGCACTATGTGTTTAGTGTGGTCCCTACTCTTATTTTTGAGTCCCCAAAGTTGGGACATGCAATGCAACCAGAGCTACTCACATGGGAAGCTGCCAGCCTCCCTTTAGAACACTCCAGGTGAGTAGCTCTCAAATATTTGTCTGCATTGCATGTCCCAAAGTTGGGGACTCAGAAATAAGAGTAGGGACCACTAAACACAGAGTGCCTTGCCGGGGCAGTGTGGCTTCCACATGTATCTGCAGATATATGCAACCAAATCTCTGTCTTTCCACACAGCTAGACATGTTTGTTGCTTGATATTTAGTTGATGAGAGGGTTAAACTGGGCGGTAAATTAGTTCCCAGGCCCTGAATAATAATAATTTTGTATAAATAATAGTGATTGAGATACTCCCACCTCCCTTTATACAACTGGTTTACAGCAGGTATTTGTCCACGCTTTAGGTTTATTTATGATTTATTATTATGATTATTGATCATAAATCCTAAAGTCTGAAAAGACACTTTAAAGCTTACACTTTTACAAAATTAGTGTTTATCACAGTTAACAGCAGCAAAGAAAGCATCCTGATTGCTGATTGTATGTTTGTATGTACTTTTATTATTATTATTATATTTTTTCTTATAATAAATACTACAATTGAAAATCTCAGTCTATACTGTATAACTGAAATCCTTATAAATGTGCAGGTCCTGCTAATTATTTGCTCCTATTGATATATGTCCACATCTCCTGCGCAAATGTTTGGCCTGTGGCCACCTGTCAGATACATACACAGATCCCTCTCCATGGCAACGCATGAAGATGGAAACAATATGTTAAAATAAGACAGACCTGAGAATATAAAGCAGTGTCATTTGCATATCATTTGCATCTACTTATAACAGCCATGGACACCAAGGACACATAAATAGACGTCAAACCTTGTATTTACTCAGGTGTTTTAGCTTTTTCCCATCTAGCACCTGTAGCGGGGACAGGAAAGTCTAGACATGCACAATTACAGTACGGAAGCTCTTGCAGACCTGGTGGAAATGGCTGGGAATTTTTTCGCCCAGCGCTGGATTGTATAATCTCATGTGACATTTGGTCCGCCATGTAGGCTATTTACTGCAAAAGTGAAATATTGAGCTCTGTTTCAGACTCATTAGCAAGGATACATTTTGTTTCAGGACTATTGCTAAGCTAACGGAATGTGGCCACATGGAGAACATTAGTAGATGTAAGAAAAAGTTGATTGACGTACCGAGTTTGTTTTCTGCTATCGTTCCATGCCGCAGCTGTGGGGCAGCATCTCATCCTGGGCTTTCTGTGATGAAGTGGAGCCCAGAGAGCCCTAATTCCTTCACGGTCTGTTGTGCAGTAAAATTTAAGCTTGAATATGATGTCCTCTAACTACCACACGTGTGCTTATCATGGCCAAGACATGAGCTGGTGGGGCTGCGGCATGAGGTAAACATGGCCTTAATGCACCTCTATGCCTCACCCATTTTGATTGTTAAAGCCCAACTGGGAGACATATCTTTCAGCCTAGGTACATTGCGGCTGTTTTTGGCACAAGGACTTTTTGGCCGAGGGAAATGCAATACATTATTTTAGGGGTAAACCAAGGGTTAAAGTTTAGGTTTAGGTAAATGATTAGTACAATGTTAATGAGGTTAGAATCAAGAGTCTAGTAAATTGTTAGATAAAAGTGGTTGTATATTAAACTGGACCAACACCTGTTTTATCTTTAATGGGTGTTGTTCCCACAGTCAGCTTATCAAAACAAGCTCAGGGGGGCATCCAGAATGCTGGATTCCGCCCCCATACATAAGCCCACAGAATACCCACAATCCTTACCTTCACTACTAGCCAGCAACGTGAAAAGAGTCCCGCTAATGGCCGCTGGGTGGTCACACGGGCCATGGTCGCGTCCTCGGCGCCGGCCACCAGAACTGCCTGCCCCTATGAAGATTCACAGGCCAATTGCAGGAATCATAGGGAAGGTGAGAAATATGGGTGTTCTGTGGGGTTATGTGCGGGGGGGGGACTCCAGCATTCTGGATACTACACCCGAGCTTGTTTTGATTAGTTGACTGCGGGACTAAAACTAAAAATGCGTGTTGGTCCAGTTTAATTTCTTCACAGCCACTAACCTGGCACATGCCTGTATTATAACGTTTACTGTACATATGCAAAGCAGGTGACGCTAGGTTTGGAAAGGGCAGTCACAGGTAGTATGTGTGCCAGCCTTGGCTGCAATGTCCAGAATTAGGCCCCTTTCACACCTAGCTGTATGCGTTACAAAAGTCATGCATGCTGCGTTTCCAACTCAACGCAAACGCAACTCAACAGAAGCCTATGGCACAAATGCAGGCGAAATGCAAGTAAGAAGCAATGCAGCACAGCACATCAAAGCCCATCAAAGAATTCAGCCCAAAATTAACTGAAGGTAGCAAAATGTGCTCAGCATTGGGAGTCAGCCTTATCTGTCATAATAACTGTAATACATATTAACGCACTGCAAGTTCAACTGTCATCATGTGGCAGTTTACCTTGGAACTGAATTAATCAGCATATGGTTGCCATTCAAGTTCAGGTGACGACATAAACTTTCTATCTGGGTATAGGAACACTTTAATGTTAGCCTACCAGTGAGTAGGAGGCTGCGGGGCTAGATCTCGGGACTAAATTGCCTGGACAGACCCTTTAAACACAAATATTCACTGCTACACTGAAACTGTGAACACCATTAACTTAACTAAATTTGTAAAACCAACTCTCTTCATACATTCTTTTAACATTAACTCAGGATGCAACAAACATACCTTTTTATACAATCACCACGGCAGGCACCTGTACCAGTCATTGCCAGCAGAGGGAGCACGTTGGCAGAAAGGAACCTGGACCTCAGGTACTCCCATGTGCGAACTTTTAAACATGTGATCCAAAGGATCATTTGTGCTTACACTTGCACATACACTAATTACCAGTGTGCATGCACACAGACACTAGTTACCTGTTACACTATATTTCCTGAACTTCTACTCCTGTGAACAACCTGGCTTTCCCCTCTGATCACAGCTGATCTCTGCTCCTGTGAAAGACCTGTCTTACTCCTCTGACTATGGATAATCTCTGCTCCTGTGGACAGCGGAAGTTGGGGGAGAGGGGCAGTTAGGCTCTTTCGTGAAGAGCCCAGGGGGATTGGAGCCCTCCCCCAGGTGAAGAGGAGACCCGGAGGGAGGGATCAAACATGAAGGTGAGTAAATGTCATTTTTATTTATTTATTTTTTTACAGCTATTGTCAGCAGCTTCGAAAGTGGGGGGAGCCCTATCCCGGGCCCTTTCCCAAAGCTGAGGGAGCCTAGGGGGGATCAGAGGCCCCCAGATGAAGAGGAGACCCACTGGATCAATTGAGGGGTCAGGTGAGTCGCTTTTTTTGCTGCTAGCATGGGGGAAAGCCAGGTATGTAAAATGTATTGCATGGCTGGTGTTTAACAGTAGAAGACAGCCACATACATTTTACATGGTTGGCAGTTAAAGGGTTAATACCAATTATTGTGGGGTATCCTGCAACATGGAAAATGATTTAGCTTTACTGGATAGATGGTCAAAACTGTGGAAACTAGAGTTTAATGTCTCTAAATGTAAAATCATGCACTTGGGTAGAAGGAATCCCTGCTCTGAGTACCGTATGGGCAGTACTGTGTTAGCCAGGACTTCGAAGGAGAGAGATTTAGGGGTACTGATTACTGATAGCTGCAAGATGAGTGGACAGTGTAGCCAGGCAGTGGGAAAAGCAAGCAGGCTGCATAGCTCGAGGCATCACCAGTAGGAAGAGGGAGGTTGTGATGCCGCTGTATAGATCCCTGGTGAGGCCACAGCTAGAATACTGTGTGCAGTTCTGGAGACCTTACCTACAAAAAAGACATTATTCAAATAGAACGTGTCCAAAGGCGAGCAACAAAAATGGTGGAAGGACTTAAACTTAAAACTTATCAGGAGAGACTTAAGGAGCTAAATTTGTACAGTCTGGAGGAAAGAAGGGAGAGGGGGGACATGATTGAGACCTTTAAATATGTGAAAGGATTGAATAAGGTTCAGGAGAGAAGTGTTTTAAAAAAAAAACTTATTGATAGAACAAGGGGGCACAACCTGAAGCTAGTCGGAGGAAAGATCAGGAGCAATGTTAGAAAATATTATTTTACAGAAAGAGTAGTAGATACTTGGAACAAACTTCCAGCAGAGGTAGTTGAAAAATCAACAGTCACTGAATTTAAACATGCCTGGGATAAGCACACATCTATCCTAAGATAAAAAGCACATATATTATACACATAAGAACAGACTAGATGGAGACCATATGGTCTCCTTCTGCCATCAACCTTCTATGTTTCTATATTAGTAGAGTATCCACTTGTTCATGCCACTTGGGGGTCACTGCTGTTTAATACCAATTTTTAGTGGAATATTCACTAGCTCAAACCACTTGTATTTCACTGCTGCCTAATACCAATTGTTAGTGGAATATCTACTTAACTTGGGGGTCACTGCCCTATAATAAAAATTCTTAGTGGAGTACCCACTAGCTCAAACCACTTGTGTGTCACTAATGTTTAATACCAATTGTTAGTGGAGTATCCCCTTGCTCAAACCACTTGTGTGTCACTACTGTTTAATACCAATTGTTAGTGGAGTATCAACTAGCTCAAGCCACTTCTTTGCCACTAATGGCCCACTTGTTCAGACCGTGTGGGGTACGTGGCTCTTTAAAAGCAATTGTGAGTTGATTATCCACTTGTTTGGGACACTTGGGGGTCACTTCTCTTTAATAACAAATATTAGTGTAATATCCACTTGTTCAGGCCACTTAAGGGTTACTGCTGTTTAATACCAATTGTTAGTGGAGTACCCAATTGTTCAGGCCACTTACTGCTATATAATACCAATTTGTAGTAGAGTATCTAATTGTTCAGGCCACTCAGGGCACTTCTGTTTGATACCAATTGTTAGTGAAGCATTCACTAGTTCAACCCAAACCAACTTGTGTGTCACTACTGTTTGATCTAAATTGTTAGTCGAGTTTCCACTTGCTCAAACCACTTGTGTGTCAGTACTCTTTATCCACTTGGCCGGGTCACTTGGGTGTCACTGCTCTTTAATAGCAATTATTAGTGGTGTATCCACTTGTTCAGGTCACTTGGGGGTCACTGCACTTTAATAACAATCATTAGAGGAGTATCCACTTTTTCAGGCCACTTAAGGGCCACTGTTGTTTAATACCAATTGTTAGTGAGGTATCCACTTACTCAAACCACTTGTGTGTCACTGCCGTTTTATATCAGTTGGTAGTTTAGTATCCACTTGCTTCAACCACTTTTGTGTCACTACTGTGTATCCACTTGTTCAGGCCACTTGGGGGTCACTGCTCTTTAATAACACATATGAGGGGCATATCCACTTGCTCTAACCACTTGTGTGTCACTACTGTTTATCCACTTGTCAGGCACTTGGGGTCACTGTTCTTTAATAACATTAAATAGCGGAGTGTCCACTTGTTCAAGCCACTTAAGAGTCACAAGAGCTGTTTAATAATAAGTATTTAGGGCACTTAATGGTTATTGTCCTGTTATTTATTTTTAGTCAATTCCAGGCCACTGTAACTGCAGGTGTCTAAAAATACAGAAAGCAACAAATAGGGGGCAGGGATGTGGCCATGGTGCTTCAGCTGCTGTTGCTGGAGCTGGTGCTGCAGGGAGAGGATGTGTATCATCCTTGCCTGCTACACCTTCCTCACAATCTGCACCACTCCATTTACATGATAACAATCACTTTTATTAATTCATCTAAACACTACACAGGTTAAAATACATTAAAAACTGATTATATGAACATTCCACTAAAGGGCGCTGGTGGTAATGCACAATTAACTAGGTCAGATATCAAGCATATGTCCCTATGAAAACCAACTGAATCCTAGGCCCTTATTTATGAAGGAATAGCGACAGGTAGCGACTGATGAGCGGCCGGTAATGACGGGCCCCGCCACGAGAACGCCCGGCTCCCCACCACAATCACACATTTATCAAGCCAATCCTGCTTAGCGACTGAGATAGCGGCATATAGCGACTCATTCCTCATTATTCCAGCCTCAGCCCACAGCGCCAGCGTCCGACCTTGAACAGCGACAGGTATGACCTCTCGCTACCTGGCGCTCTCCAATGCATTTCAATGGAACAATCTTTAAATATTCATAATTAATTGTTATTAATTGTTTTTTTTTTTTTAATGTGAAAAATTCTGTGACCACTTCTGCCATTTAGATAATTTTTTTAAGGTAAAAAAAAAAAAAAAATGTACAGATATTACAGGTCTGATATTAATGTATTCATATTACAAAATTATTTAAAAATTTGTTTTTTTTGGTTTCCAAAAATATGGTTGTTATGGGGGTTAAAAAACTACTTTTAACACATCGCCACCAGTGCTCTGGGGTTTAAACATGCATTTTACAGCGCAATAATTTTTTGAGAGTGATTTTTTAATGAATATGGTGGGCGCTCTGAAAATGCCGCTACAGTCGCTAAACTGTCGCTGCCTGCCGCTATTAATGAATCGGCCTCCCTGTGTTTCAAACAAAAAGTGTTATGTGCTATATATACGATTAATAAACAACTCTAATGATACTATAAGTGCTAAAGTGACCAAGTGCAAGAAAAATTTAAGCAGTGTAAACCTACATATGCATAAAAGGTAAGAAAAAATGACCATACCAGGGGACACAGCAGGTTAACAAGAGGGACAACAACCATAAATCTTACATGTGCCAGCTGTCACCACGCCCCTCCCCCAGCCTACGCATTACGCGACGAAACGTCGCTTCCTCAGGGCAAATGGAGAGTCCAGACTCTCCATTTGCCCCGAGGAAGTGACGTTTCGTCGCGTAATGCGTAGGCAGGGGGAGGTATGGTCATTTTTTCTTACCTTTTATGCATATGTAGGTTTACACTGCTTAAATTTACACTGCATAAATTTCTGTAGTGTTTAGATGAATTAATAAAAGTGATTATCATCAACGGAGTGGTGCAGATTGTACCAAAGCCTGCACACTTCTTTGATTAATTGTTGTTGGTGCGGGCCTTTGCTCTGTATTCTATGTATGTATGTTCTTTACATTTTTTGTTTTCTGTTATTATTTTGAGTACTTTCCCTACCCCATTTTGTGCAGGATGTTACCCCCCAATCTGGCCACCAACACCCGTAAAAAAAGAAAGTTTTATTTTTTTTTTAATTTATGTATGTAGGCCAAACCAAAATGACAAGGGTCATAAGAAAGGGGCACAACTCCACAAATACCATAAAATAATATTTTATTAAATGTTACACTATAGCAAAACTAAAAACACACATGCAACACAAAGACACTGTTCAAATCAATTAATCCACTATTCCTGTGATGCTAAAATACTTAGCAATCCATATTATAGAAGACCACAAGGTATCAAAAAGTACAAATAGAAATCAGTATTAAATAGCTCCACAAATAGTCCAAAAAATATATATATATATTTTTTTTTTTTGGACTATTTTTTATATATTTCTAATTACTCAAGTGGGTGTTCAATTACTCCACTTAGTGCAAAAAATACAAGTATAAAAAAGTAATCACTACAAATAATTCATCAAGACTATAAACCTGTGCAATCAATCAAATCTAAAGTGCAAATGCTAGACAATGTAAACCCAATACACAAAAGTGCTTTTAGTGCAGAGGGCTGTTTAAGGGAGCTGAGGTAGTAAGCAATCACTGGAAAGAAAAAGTAAAGATCATACTGTCCTTGTGGTCAAACGTGACTAATCATCAGGCAGTGGATTAAAGGCAGGAGACCCCACGCATTCCACCGATCCGCTACGGCTTCTCCAGGGGTGCTGTCTCTTTGAATGGTGTCTCCTTTTATGTGGCATGGCAGAGCATCAGGCCACCCTCCTCCCTCCCCCCCAGTGCGAGGTGTAACTCCCGCCCCCTGATGCAATGTGTCCGATTGGACGAGGATGCGCCCATCAACTGTAGTGATGGGTGGCGGTTAAGCGCCATATGTGCAGGCGAGCCCCTCTCAGCAAGATCAAATCAATCAATCAATCCTGGCTAGCCGTCAGCTGGCAGAGCCCGCCCCCCCATGATGACCCGGCCGGTGTCATGGGCTAAAGGGGAGGGGCTGGGCACCACCAGCATAACAGCCCGGACTTCAGAGAGGAAGGCTGCACATAAAGAGTGGGGGAGGGAAGGAGGCAGATATCTCAAGGTCAACTATAGACAAAGTGTAACTCAACTATTTACATGGTATACAGCTATTCAAGTCACTCACTACATAATAAATACTGGATCTAAATATATATTCAAGAAGCATATGTTGTGTTATTTCTCTGTACAATAACAGACATAATTAAATATACATAATAACCATCTATTCGGGTCCACCTACCCTTTTATACATATATGTAAAATACCAGAGGTACCTCCATAAGCATCCCTCTAGTTTCGCCCTATAAGACGCACCTGCCCATAAGACGCATCTAGGATTTGGGGGAAGAAAATAAGAAAAAAAATATTTTAAACCAAAAACGCATCATTACAGACAGTGTGGCATTCCCCTATCCCATTCCCATAGGCCGTGTGGGATGCCCCCATTCCATAGACAGTGTAGCATGCCCCCATCCCATTCCCCATATACCCAGTGTGGCATCCCCCCCTCCCATTCCCCATATACCCATTGGCTGTGTGGCATCCCCCTCTCCCCCCATTAGTATAGGCTGTGTGGCATCCCTCTCTCCCCATTCCCATAGGCAGTGTGGCATCCCCCTCCCCCCATTAGCATAGGCTGTGTGGCATCCCCCTCCCCCCATTAGTATAGGCTGTGTGACATCCCCCTCCCCCCATTATTATAGGCTGTGTGGCATCCCTCTCTCCCCATTCCCATAGGCTGTTTGGCATCCCCCTCCCCCCATTAGTATAGGCTGTGTGGCATCCCCCTCCCCCCATTAGTATAGGCTGTGTGGCATCCCTCTCTCCCCATAGGATGTGTGGCATCCCCCTCCCCCCATTAGCATAGGCTGTGTAGCATCCCCCTCCCCCCATTAGTATAGGCTGTTTGGCATCCCCCCCCCCCCATTAGTATAGGCTGTGTGGCATCCCTCTCTCCCCATAGGATGTGTGGCATCCCCCTCCCCCCATTAGCATAGGCTGTGTAGCATCCCCCTCCCCCCATTAGTATAGGCTGTGTGGCATCCCCCTCCCCCCATTAGTATAGGCTGTGTGGCATCCCCATCCCCCCATTAGTATAGGCTGTGTGGCATCCCCCTCCCCCCATTAGTATAGGCTGTGTGGCATCCCCCTCCCCCCATTAGTATAGGCTGTGTGGCATCCCCCTCCCCCCATTCCCATAGGCTGTGTGGCATCCCCCTCTCCCAATTCCCATAGGCTGTGTGGCATCCCCCTCCCCCCATTCCCATAGTCTGTGTGGCATCCCCCTCTCCCAATTCCCATAGGCTGTGTGGCATCCCCCTCCCCCCATTCCCATAGGCTGTGTGGCATCCCCCTCTCCCCATTCCCATAGGCTGTGTGGCATCCCCCTCCCCCCATTTCCATAGGCTGTGTGGCATCCCCCTCTCCCCATTCCCATAGGCTGTGTGGCATCCCCCTCCCCCCATTCCCATAGGCTGTGTGGCATCCCTCTCTCCCCATTCCCATAGGCTGTATGGCATCCCCCTCCCCCCATTAGTATAGGCTGTGTGGCATCCCCCTCCCCCCATTAGTATAGGCTGTGCGGCCCCTCTCCCCCCATTAGAATAGGCTGTGTAGCCCCTCTCCCCCCATTCCCACCCCCCTCCCCCCATTAGTATAGGCTGTGTGGCCCCTCTCCCCCCATTCCCACCCCCCTCCCCCCATTAGAATAGGCTGTGTGGCCCCTCTCCCCCCATTCCCACCCCCCTCCCCCCATTAGTATAGACAGGCGCCATGTATATATAAAAAAAAGTTAAACTCACCTGTCCGCTGACACCGCTGCACTGAGCGGCCGGCTCCGTGAATGGGGTGGGCGTGGCCTGCGCCGCAGCATCGGCACAGGTCACGCCCACCCCATTCACGAGCTGGCTCTGTCCCGGCCCCGCCGCTGCGATCGCTATCTTTTCAGGCAGCGATGACAGCGGCGGGGCCAGAGACAGAGCCCCTGCCGCTCCTCCATCTGCTGTTCCTGGGCACATGCGAGCACGAAGGTCCGGTCCACCCACTGCCAGGACCTTCGTGCTCGCGTGTGCTCTGAGCCCGGAAGAGGCAGCAGATGGAGGAGCGGCAGGGGCTCTGTCTCTGGCCCCGCCGCTGTCATCGCTGCCTGAAAAGACAGCGATCGCAGCGGCGGGACCGGGAAAGAGCCCCCGCCGCTCCTCTGGCCTCTCGCAGTGTGGCAGACAACGCGGGAGCGGGTGAGTTTTTTTTTTTCTTACATTTTTATTTTTTATTTATTTATTTATTTATTTATTTTTAACATTCGCCCGATAAGGCGCACAGACATTTTTCCCCCACTTTTGGGGAAAAATAAGTGCGTCTTATAGGGCGAAAAATATGTTATATGACCCATACAGTAGAGTAAAATGTAATGGATCTTTGGGGTTTTATAATGACCTTAAAATAATTGCAGGAGTCAACCTAACTCATATGGGCCTAAACAAAAAAAACAAAAAAAAAGACACATTTTTTATATATGTTGTATCCAAGGTATCTGGGTCCTAGTTTCAGTCATCCAGTTGTGCAGAGGGCATCCCACGCTCGCACACTGAATCCAACACAGCCGTGAACCATGCTATTATGCTGTAAACCCTATAGGTTAAAAAAACAAACATATAGTGACAATCATGTGTACACAAACAAAAAACAAAAAAAACAAAGTGCAACTCAAACTACTACTTAAGTGCTATATATGCTGAAACATGTGATAGCAAAAGTGGAAAAGGAAGACCCCAAATATCATGGGGATATAAAGTGCACCCCCCAACTATAAGATCAGGAACAAGGCTTGTGGGATAGGCCTAATAAGCAAGCACCATTCAAGCCAAAAATGGCACTTTTACATCTTCGTTAAGGCCACTACTCTCATATTTCTTGGCGATCCACCATGTTGGAGCAAAAAATGTCGTGCCACCGAGGTAAATTGCTTACCTGCTTGTTCATCACGCGCACCTAATCGAATATTAGAGAGATGGGCATGCGTAGAGTGTTTTTGGTCTCTCCAACGCCTGCTATTTTGTATAAGTATTATTTATGTATGTACTTCTTTATTTTTTTGGTTTTCTGTTCCTTACCTGATTTTGTGCAGGGCAATCGCCCTGGTGTTCCCCTCGATTTGCAGCCCTCTAGCCCTTGCTACAACTATTCTACAGCCATTTTCATCCCCAAAGTTCCAGCCCCCATTGACTTCCAAACTTTAGCGGCAAGTTTGACTGGGTCCACTCATCACTACTCATTAGTGGTTCAGCAAAGAATGCGTGTGGGGGGGGGGGGGTATGCTGCTGCATGCTTCTATGTTTTTATTAGCGTTTTTCATTGGTGGGTCAACAGCTGTGGATTCTACCTCCTGAGCGAGTCCACACCATTTCCATCACAGGAAGGAGCCAGGCGGAGGGGAGCAGTGCACTAGGGAGGCAAACTATCAAAAAAGAATGGAAGAAACAGTCAATCCCATTTGGGGAGGTCATCTCCAGGATCAACACGATTTTTTGTCAATGAAAAACTAACAAACATTTTTAACAACACACACCAAAAGTTTCTCTTCACCTGGAAGCCCTGGATGTCATATACAAACCAAACCTTAGACCCAGTGGCCCTACAATAATAATCGGTAAATTCCTACCAGAGTTATCAAGGATGGCCTGGCAAACCTAACCCTAGTGCTTAATATGTACAAATCAACATAATTCATTAACTTTTAGGGCAGTTTTGTACTTATGGAACAAATGAGGTTTGTGTAAATTATGAATGGCAGCAGATCGGGTTGAGGTACAGGCCAGTCTGCAGTTTTGTTTACTACCGGATGGGATCTTTAAGACCACCAGTGCTACGCATACCAATGGTTGGGATTCCCTAGAGGAAGAAGGGTACATTCATTCTGGCAGCCACAGGAACCATCATCACACCAGGTTAGAGACTGAAGCCATGTGAGGTGAACAACACCAGAGCCTAGTGTAAAGGACATCGGAGCGAGGCATTGAGTTTTATTTTTTTCCTGAAGTTGGGATTTAAAATGATTTATAAAATCAAGCTTCCCTAATTATTTCTAATAATGCTTCAATTGCCTATTTAATTGTTGAGACAATACAATATCTATATTGTAGAGAAGATGGAAATACATAATAAATATTTGACTGTTATTATTTCAGGTCAGTTTAGCACGATCTAAAATGTCCATAAGGAAAATGTTGGCTAACAGTTTTAGTGAACACCTCATAAGAAAATGTAAAGCTTTGACATATTGTAACATAATAGCTTTAAACTCTGTCCCAACCTTGCCGAAGTACTTCACAGCGAGCCAGCTTCTGTGGTTCCTGAAATGAACAGCCTATTTATAATAGCTTTCAATAAATTGAGAGCCAGTTACACTTCAAAAGCAGTTTCATAACAGATATCCTTACATTAAGACTCGGCGCACAATCATGACTTCATATTCCAGCATTCTGCATGCATACACTGTTTGATTTGAGTCCTTGACAGATGCCAATGAAAGCATGCCTATTCCAGCCCGGTAACATTGAAGAGTTTCCTTATTTAATCCGTTGCATGCTGCACAGAGCCAGAGGCTGTGCTATGTTAAGGCTTTGAGATGGCTCTCTGGCATTTTTCACCACTTCCAAGGGAATTACCATTCGGAGGCCAACAGGGGTTCATTTAGTTTGTGTTGTTCAAAGGATATAAAAAAACCTTTCTATGATGAGCTGGCATGGTGGATGAGGTTTACTAGTATACTAATGATTCTCATATTGACTGTATGCTTTTCTCTTACCTGGGGGGAGTGCTGGAATACAAGCAGAATAAAGCTGCCTCTTTTGAAGGTACTTATGGTGGCTGACGTAGTTGTGTTACTGTGCTCAGGGTCACCGGGCTTTTCAGATGATGTCCTGACACAAGGAGCTGTGAGAACTCGTAGCAATCTCTGATCTAGAGATAAGCATCTTCCAAGATTTGTTTTCTGCCATTACATATCTAACCTTCAGATCTGAATCAGTTCAGGTGAATTGGCTAAATTGGTTTTAAAGTGGACCAAAACCCAATATTTTGACTATCTTTGCAACCGAGCACCCCGATCGGGGCGGCCCCGCTATGTGAAACCCCCCAGGTCGCCCGATCTCACTCACCCTTCCTCGGTTCTACGTCGTATGTGCAGCCTCTTGTCTAGTCAGCGCTTTCGGATCCGCTCCCGCTCCTTCATCCTAGAACTCGTGTAAGGTGAGAAGATTTGAGCGTGCTGGCATCCGCATCCCCCGCTACCCTTCAACAGGGAGCGTGCCGCATCAGTCATTCACCAATGCCCTGCTAAAGAGATAGCGGGGATGCGTCTGCTGCTTGCGCATGCGCCGTTGGACCGGGAACGAAGATACGTTCTCAGGGAACCTGGGGGGGGTTGACACAGTGGGGCATCCTGAATCTGGATGTCCCGAGGGAGAGAGTATGTCTGAACTCAATTCTCATAGACTCCAAGATGGGGTTTTGGTCCACTTTAAAAAGGTATCTGATTTATCAGACTCTGGCCCTGAGAATTTTTCTCCTCTTCTTTTTTCTTTCCTCCATATTATGGGCCTTTTTTAAAGAAGTACGACATTTAGCATAATTTTGCTGGCATAGCACCAGTTTTGGAACATCGGCATCGTTCTTTTTTGCTGTTGCTATTTGGACATAATGGCACTGGAAGTCACTGTGCCTGATGCTAACTAATTGGCTTTGAGTGTTGCATTAGGTAATGGCCGGCCTGCATCAGTGCCTGTCAGCACCACTGTGTATTGCCATCTTTTAGGTCCCTGTGTGGATAGGGATGGGTATTTGCACCAACCTCATTTATTCTATTATAAGTACATTAGGGTATGCTTCTCCAATTGCTTAATTAATTCCACTGTCTTTCAGGTACTGCACAGCGTATTTATACATTTTTGGCATGCTCAAAAGATTGGATCTGTATTTTACTGGCACTGGTCAGCGTTTTACCATTACACAGAGTATCACTGCTAGGGACAAAGGAAAAAAACTTTACAGTGTGTTTAGGCTGCATTTTTGTTGTTGCTGTCCAAATTACACATTGGTAATTAAAAGAAGACATGAAAAATGATTTCAGAAGAAAAAAATAAAATTACATTTGGTGACATCTAGGTCCTATGTTTACATTACTGACAAGTCACAAAGCAAGTTCTGTACAAAAAAATGTGTATAATATTATACATAAGCTAAAAAACACTTTAATACAGTTCTGCCCATTGTGCTATTTGAGATCTTAACCTACAGAGCTACTATAAACCGGCGCAGCTTAAACAAGATCGCCCAGCACTGTGAAATATATGGCGCTTGTGATAAACTAGATGCAGGCTGACGGCCGCATCGCCACCGCCAGTTTTTTGCTTGCTAAATCACATACTGAGTGCCGCTGAGGCAAATATATTGGCGCTGAGTGGTACTAACAGGAGCTGATGCTTAATAAATCAGGCTCTATTTCTCTTGCTGCAGTACTTTCTGTTTCTCTCCATCTTTTTCCATCTTTTTAGGGTATTTACATCTCTCTCATTTACAGACTTATATATTTGTAATACCAGCATCATCAGAGAAGGCCATAGGGTGATCTATTCTTGATCTCTAACCTTATGTAATACTCCTATCCTAATATAAATCAATGGAGTTATTACTTGCTTTTCCCTCTTTGCTAAATCTTTGGATCAAATCTTATCTTTTAACATCATTCCACTACAGCCCCTCTATCTATAGAGACCCATTTTTTAAACCTCTATTGAATGCCCAATCGACTGATCTTTGAATTTGGGCTGCATGCCAATAGCTTTTGAAATTGGGTACTGCTAGTCCCTCTTCTTATTTTGCTTTTTGTAACGCTGACTCAATCAGGTTTTTTTCCTTTGCCAGATAAGAGGTGATTTAAATCTCAAAATTAATTCTAGGGATATTAAAGTGGACCTAAACCCGCAGAGATTGCCCCAGGGATCTATAAGATTCCTGGGCCGATTAATTCCCTCCTCCCTGTGTGAAACGCCCATGAACTCGCCGCTTCCCCGCTATCCGTCTAACAGACATGTGCCCACGCCAGGCATTTGTGAATGGCCGACGACGAAGGGGCTCGAGCAGATCTGAGCACACTGATTGGATGAGCAGCCACGCATGCGTCGTAGGACCAGGAAGAGGTGAGTTTGTTCAGGCGATCTGGGGGCTTCACACAGCAGGGCACCCCCGGTCAGCTTGCCCCAGGAGCAAGAACCAAACCCAGGATAATCAAAATCCTGGGTTTGGGTCCACTTTAAAAGGCACAGCTTGGAATAAAAATAATGACTTTGGGAGTATTGCCATCTTAATAATATTAATTCTTCCAATCCGTGAGAATGTAGGCAAATCCCAATCCTTCAGATTGTCCCATATTTTATCTTGAATATGTAGAAAGTTTAGGTCAAAACAGTTTCCCAAATTATTGACCACTAATATGTTAATCACTGGCTTTCTTCATTTAAATATGAAAGCTTTATACCTTTTCCTTTTTAAATCCAATAGGCAACACCTTAGATTTATCGAGGTTAACTTAACCTTAAAAAACATTCAAATCCTGTGAGTATTATTGGGATGCCTATATCTGGATTTTCTAAGTAGAACACAAAATCTGCATAATCTTGTGCTCATCTGATTGTATCTTCATACCCTGAATATCTGGATTTGTCCTTATTGTTCTCAAGAAAGGTCTCGGGTGACAAAGGGCATCCCTGTCTTGTCCCATTTTTAATAACTATCTTTTTTGATAGCTCAAAATGTATTTTTATTCTTGCTGTCGGATTTCCATATAAGTTCAGAATCAAGTTCAGCATTTTTTCACCTAGGTCCGTATGTCTTAATGCCTTTTCCATGAACCCCTACTCTATCCTGTCAAACCCTTTTTCTGCGTGAATAGACAGCATAAAGAGGGGGCTTTGTTGTTATTTTGCCCTAGAGATGATGTTGACTGGTAGATGCTTTTAACCTTTTAATTCTGTACTTGTGAATTAGTAAAAGGGTCAAAAGAACCACTACCCCAGTTCAAAGAGTAGAGAGGATGGCAAGCTACCTGCCCAACATGCCAGGATTTCTGATACCCACATAACCATCAGCAAGAGGGGTATGGAAGAGCTTGTTGCCCCCTGCACCGCGGAAGAGCAATGGACCTGCGCTGGAGGGCATAGGGACTAGTAACCTGACATGGTTGGGAGCCAGCCACTTGACCTCTGAGCCCTAGGTTACCAGCCCCTAGAGTTTTTCTTTTTCAAAAAAGGCGAAAAATTGGCCAAATCAAAACAATGCAAGTGGCACAGCACCATACCCAGTGTTATACCTGCATCACAGTGCAGCTACACAGAGCAAACGCATACGTGTAAAGGATAAAAAGATTAGTTACTTTTTACACACTACAACATTTGCATGTTTCCCCAGCGTGTTAGTTTTTGGTCTCCTCAAATGCCATCTGGAATTTCTAAGAGCTAACATCAGGCCTGAGCATACTTTGATGCCATGTCACATGTGCTTAAGTACAAGCCAAACATCTCCATAGCTAAGCTGATCTGCACCATCTCATGGCTACCTAGGCAAATGAAAGTGACTGAAGCTTGCAATGTGCTATTTTATAGCTAGTTAGGAAAGAAAACATCCTACCTCATCCACTGATTTCACACAAATCACCGACTGTGGTAAGTAAAATATACAACCAGATATAATGCCCAAATATTGAACATTTCTTTCAAGCTGAGGTTTGGATCTTGTGTAGACTGGCGAGGATATGCTTGCATGGTAAAGTGAACCTCCAAACACAACATTTAATATGTTAATTTCTGTTCCTTTTCCTCTGTGGAAACCAAACTATGTCACTATGATATATCAACTACTCAAACTGTTTAAATGAAATTTGAGGCGTACTTGCAGATTCATTATTAAAATTAGAAGACGTGATTTATGTTCTTTACAAAGAATAATGTGGATTGATTGATGACCTTAAAAGCTCACTGGAGTTGTTTTCTAAATGCTGGAGATTTTTTTTACTCCTGCAAGTAGAACATTTGTGACTCTCATGACAGTTTTCCTACAGAGGAACAACACACTAGAATTTCACTTTCCTGTGTGTTTTTCCTCTTGGGAGAGCATCCCAAATTGGGATGCCCCACTGTGTTTATACCCCCATGTCACCCGATACACTCACCTTCCTTTCACTCCCATGCCACAGATTCGGCAAGAGCGAGTGCGCTGATTGTCTGAGCGGCACGCTCAGCCAATCAGTGTGCTCGCTTTCACTCACCCGTTTGAATAGCAGCATAAAGCAAAAAGGCTGGGGGTGGGCATGGGGACGGCTAGGGGGTAGCGGGGATCCGCCCGCAGTGCAGAGACGCGACGAGGGCTCCAGGGGAGGGTGAGTGTATTGGGGCTTCTGGGGAGTTTTACACAGCAGGGCGTCCTGAGTGGAACACGGATGGCCCTGGAGACTTTTAGACTCCAAAGCCCCTGAAGTTCCTCTGTAACCACTTACCTATCACGCATAAACGTTATACATGCTGGGAATAGGCTGTTAAATGAAGTTTCAGGCCAGTGCTGGAGATTGCTGTGACCATGCAGTTGCTAAACAGCTGTGGTCACATTAAAAGGCCATGGAACCAGTCCATGAAATTCCTGGGATTTTGACAGCCTGTCAGAGCAATTGATATAGAAACAAAATAGTGTAGTTGACAACTATACTTAACAATAATCTAAACGCCCGACTTTTTTTTTGCACAGCCTTTGAAGAGGAGTGGACCAACATTTTACAGGCCACAACAACCTGACCACCTCAAGAGTGAGACAAATAGTGGTCACGCCAGATACTGACTGGTTTTCTGCCCCTACCACCACCCAATACAGCAAAACTACACTTTTTAGAGTGGTATCCTTTTGTGGCCAGCCTAAGGCACACCTGTGTGATAATCATTCTGTATAGTCAGCATCCTCATATGCCACACCTGAGGTCACTGAAACAGATTTAGACAAATCTGTGAACATTATTTGAGAGGAAAGGGCTATTTGTGTACATAGTCTTAGATCTTTGAGTACAGCTCACTCAAAAGTGTTGCATTTATATTTTTGTATAGATAAAGACTAGCCTCTCTCTCTGCACAGTTCTTTGTGAGAAACAAAGTTACTTCAGGACACAACAGAAACAGTGCTTATGCTGTAATAACCATTTAACCCCATCCTGCCCTGTGAAATATACAATGGCATTTTTCCACACATTTTTTCTTTCAGAATAAATTATATTTACAAAAAGTATATATATATATATATATATATATATATATATATATATACACACACATATAGGGGGCGAGTATTTGTATATTCACTTTATGGGTGTTTCTTCTGTTTTGGCACTATACCATCTGTTCTGGCAGCATTGAGATTGATTTACCACCAGGTGCAAAAAGTTTGCATTGGAGTAAAAAGTGCACTTTAGGTGAAAAATAGAACTGGCACCATTTTCTCCAAAAAACAGAAGTGAACTTGTGCAAAACTCACGTCCTATGTGGGATACATCAATGTGTTTTGTCCATCTGGGATCTTTTCCTAAGACCTAGGAAAAAGTCCTAGAAAGCATATATTAATGAGGGGATACTAGCAGAAGATTGTGAGGATGTAAAATCCTTGTGGGTAGAAGTGGGGGGCGATGTAAACAATGCTATAATACAGTTTGGTGTAATCTATAGGCCCCAAATATAACTGAGGAAATAGAGGGTCAACTGCATAAACAGATAGAGCGGGCGTCACAGGCTGGTACAGTGGGGGTGATGGGGGACTTCAACTATGCATGAATCGACTGGAGACATGGCTCTGCTTCCACTACAAGGGGGAGAGCATTCCTCAGCTTGCTACAAGATAATTGTATTAATCAGTGTGTGGAGGCACCTACTAGGAGTGATGCTCTTTTAGATCTTGCAATATCAAATAATAATGACCTGATTGGGACAGTAACAGTTTATGTATTTAACATAAACTGTAAGAAAGATTTTCTGCCTGGGAAGGCAAAAACATTAAATTTTAGGAAGGCCGACTTCCCCAGGCTCAGAGCTGCACTCCAGGACATTGACTGGGAGCATCTGTTTAGGAATAAGGATACAGATGCCAAATGGGAGTGCTTTAAATCAATTGTGAGTAGCAACGTTGCAAAATGTATTCCTTGGGGTAACAAATATAAGCGGCTAAAATTAAACCCCTCATGGCTGACACCTGCGGTTAAAAGGGCAATAAAGAACAAAAAAAGGGCATTTAAACATTACAAGGCTGAACTCTCAGCTGTAACACTTGAAAAGTATAAACTAGTAAATAAAATATGTAAGAAAGAAATAAGTCAGGCAAAAGGCAAAAACACTAAATGAAAGAGATGTGGCCAAAGAAAGCAAAACAAACCCTAAAAGATTTTTAAAATATATTATTTCGAAGAAAACTAAATCAGAACAGGTAGGTGCCCTAATTAATGATAATGGGGAAATGGTCACTGGGGATGAAGATAAGGCGGGGCTGTTAAACAGATTCTTTAGCTCTGTGTACACAAGAGCTTTGTCCTCTATTATTGATCTTTAAAGACTCACTAGCAACTGGTATAGTACCAAGGGACTGGCGCAAGGCAAATGTGGTGCCCATTTTTAAAAAGGGCTCTAGGTCTTCTCCGGGCAATTTCAGACCTATTAGCTTAACATCCATTGTGGGGAAATTGCTTGAGGGGCTATTAAGGGACAACATACACGAATATGTAAATATCCATAATATTATAAGTGACAACTAGGGATGAGCGAACCGGTTCGGTCGAACCGGAATTCGTTCCGAATTTCAGGGAAAATTCGATTCGGCACGAATTTTTTTGGTTCGTGCAGATCGCATTTTCCCTGAAATAAAAAAAAAAATGCCGGCATGGTGGGAGCGGGCAGGCCGGCTACGCTGTCAGCGGGCGGCGGAAGCCTGCCCGCTCCCACCATGCCGGCATTTGTTTAAAAAGCAAACACTTACCTGCATGGTCGGTGCGTGGAGGCCGGCGCCGCTCTCAGCTGTCATCAGAGGACGCGTCATCAGAGGGCGACTGAGAGCGGCACCGGCCTCCACGCTCCGACCATGCAGGTAAGTGTTTGCTTTTTAAACAAATGCCGGCATGGTGGGAGCGGGCGGGCCGGCGGCGGCCCGCTGACAGGCGTAGCCGGCCTGCCCGCTCCCACCATGCCGGCATTTTTTTTTTCAGATGAGCGATTCGTGAAAGTTCGATTCGGGCGAACCCGAATTTCTTGGGGAAATTCGGCGAATCGCCCGAATCGAACTTTCAAGAAGTTCGCTCATCTCTAGTGACAACCAACACGGTTTTACTAAGGACAGAAGCTGCCAGACTAACCTGATTGGCTTTCGTTGTGTGGAAGCCTGGACAAAGAGGAAAGATTACGAGAATTAAATCTGTTTAGCCTTGAGAGGAGGCGATTGAGGGGGGACATGATTAACTTGTATAAATATATAAATGGCCCATACAAAAAATATGGGTGAACACTATTTCATGTCAAATCCTCTCTAAAGACAAGGGGGCACTGCCTTCGATTGGAAAAATAGAAATGTAGTCTCCAGAGACGACAATCCTTTTTTACCATAAGAACTATAAATCTATGGAATAGCCTCCCACAGAAGCTTGTTACAGCATCAACCGCTGACAGCTTCAAAAAAGGATTAGATGCTTATTTAGAAGAAAATAACATTAACAGTTACTATTAGTGGTTATCAGTAAAAAAAAAATAAAACAAAAAATTAAATAAATAGCTTCCCCTATAAAATAAAAATAACTTCCCCTCCCCAAACACCCTTGGTTGAACTTGATGGACATATGTATTTTTTCAACCGTATTAACTATGTAACTATGTAACTATGTAAAGACGAAACGTGTTGTTGGAATGCACACAGGAAGTGACGTATCACATTTAGCACCAGGTAGGTCACCAGCTTTTTGCCTGGATGGGTCTTGATGAGTGGGACGCTAACTCTTCTTGCTGCTGGTACACCAACTAATAAATACTTACCTTTTACTCTTGGAGCTCTGTTTGATGGGATGTTGAAGTGAAGTGCCACACACAGCCTATTTGTTTGTTTGTTGTTATTTTAAGTTTTGGCTGCCACACTTATGTGTCGCCATTTCCACCCCCCTAGATTTCTTTTTGTGTTTTTATGTTGGGCGCTCTAACACCAGTACAGCGCTGCAGTGAGCGAAAGGTAGAGCCAGCTCAGTGCGACCGGCACTCAGCACTTCACACCATACTTATCAAAAAAGACAGACACACACAGCATCGGCGTTCTAAATCTGGTCGTTATAGCATAGAGCGCCAGACGCTGTGTGATTAAAGTCTGATTTTAAACACATATACACCTGTAACAAAGCGAAAACACATGGAATGACATTGTTTTAACACTGCGACAATAGCACTTTAGTGCCAGACCTGTAATGACAATTCTGCATAAAAATATAAAAAGTAAAAAAAGTTTCTAAAAGTGTTTGTTTGCAGTCAGGAGAGGTCACACAATGATTTGAGGGAAAAAAAAGAAAAATTGTCAAACGCGCTTTTTAAACACAAGCAAATGAACGGCCATTGAAATGTATGAGAGAGCGACACTGAGCGAAAGGTAATACCTGGCTCTCTGGAAGCTAGAGCACCGGCGCTATACACTGAGCCTCCTGTAATAATACATGTGACGCTACAAGTCGCTCACCAGATTTGCTTTCATAAATATGGTTTTGGGTACATCATTCACCAGATGCTACCTGCCGCTACGAGGCACTACCTGGTGCTATCCCTTTTTAAATAACCCTCTAAGGGGTTAACTTCTGGTGAGTTAGGATTGTTGGGGCCCTTCATGACCCCAGGGAGGGGTTTAGGTCCACTTGAAGCATCAAGAGAGTCACTACTTACTTGTCACATTGCTATCTCCTGAGCAGGCCTGTGTTAAAAAGTTGTTGGGTGAACCTCCCTTTGACAAGTAGAAAGCAGCAGACAACCTTGACTAACTCTCTGAACGTAAACACTGGCGCTGCCTCGCAGGAGATTACTGTAGTTTGACAGATCTTGTATATTTTTATAGACAGGATTTGCTCGCCTTTCCTTTTTAAGCAACAACTTGGAAACTCTGGAGCAAACGTTGTATTAGTCCCACGGATAGACTCCAGAGTCTGAAGAGGGGAGCTCACTTCCCACCTGAGGATCCTGATTCATGTCTGTGGACCTGCTGAAAAGAATCTTTATGGAGGCCATAAATGATGTTCTCAGATTTTCCAGACCTGGGAACAAGACAAGAAACACTAGATGCAGTGAAGAGCCTCACTGCCATCATGAATTACTTCAGGTGTCTGACTCATGTGCGCAGTATAACGCGTGGAAATATTTTACAAACACACTACCAATTTAGGCTTGATGTATACAGGAGCATTGAGATGTCGCCAGGCTCGGGGTCTGGGTCTTCCTATTGGTAATAACTCTAGTGTAATAGTGTCAGAGTAAGACAGAAACATTCCAGGCCTAACTATGGAGGGGACCAGATTATTTTACATAAATATTGATTGGAATATTAACAATGACTAATCCATGGGGGAGATGGAAGAGCGGGGAAAGGGTTGATTTATATATGACACAGTGAACCCTTATTAACCCAGATTAGAATTTACTGGTTAGAAAAAAAGTTGCCTTCTACTGGAAGTTCTTAGATTTTAAAGGGTCAATAGTTTGGCATGATCGGACTCCATGGATACATTAATAAGAAAAAAAAAGCATCTGTTCTGTCACCCTATAAATCAAACAATTAGCAAAGTTACCAACCCTAGGGTCATATGACTCTATTATATCCAAAACAATGTCTGCCCCACCCCGACTCTTCCTGATTTGGAGAATCAAATTAAATAATCCTCACAAGCCTCCTCCAATACTTTTGGCAGTCGGGCACTGCTCCATTGCAGAAGAGAAGTCGTGAGGCTCAAATTTGAAGATACTACACTCAGCGTTACATCTGTTGGGTGCCGGGAGGAAACCAGGGCTAGACTGCCCCCTCCAATGTTGCAGTTCCCAATCTGAGGCCCCAATGCCAGGACTACTATCTGGCCCCCCATGGCTCCAGGACACCACTCTTGGCTCTTCTTCCTGGCTCAAATAAATTTAATAATAGCTTATAAAAAAGCTAGTGGGCCTTTGGCTCTAACCTTTTTCCAAGGTGAAGTCTGGGGGTGTAGCACACAAGTGCTCAACCTGCGGCGCATCTGATGTGGCCCTTGAACCACTGTGGGGAAATTGAGAGGGGTAAATAAAACTGACGTGTATAGGTAGTTAAATAGGGATACATAAAGATGAGCGATTGCATGGAGAGTGATATAGAAGGGGTCCATTGGCAAATAGAGGTGACAGAGGTGGCTTGGTGGAATACGGTGACATTGATTTGCGACACCACTCGTGGGTGAAATATTTGGTGCAATAATTTGGTAAAATAGTATTTCTATAAAAATCGCATGCTTAGCATTGGTTGAAGCTTAGATGGGGTGAGTATTGGGAACATTGGTAAGATATGGTACTGATGTGGGATGCCAATAAATGAGGGACCCGTATATTCAGAAAGAAAAGCCAGTCAGCATGTATATTGCTAGCATGCGGGGATTGTTACATATAAATATAGGGGAATGATGGAAGGACATATGAGTTGAGTATCCTGATTGTTGTGAAAAATCTTCCTCATGCTATTCCAAATGAAAAAAATCAGAACCTCATCAATATGGCCCACGACCAGGTTACAAATCATTTAAGTGGCTTGTGCTTCTCAAAGGGTTGAGCACCTCTGGTGTAGCCCAACACTGCTGCAGCTGGTGCCTCCTGCTAAAGAATGTGTTGGCAGTGAATCTGTACTGCAGCTTCTGGTGCTCCAACACATGGAGATTCGAAACTGGATGCTGAAGTCAGAGGAAGTCAGGGGCAGTACCTCTATTTTTTTTTTTTTAAATAACTGTACTGTAGTTCTTTATTCCTCTTTTGAGTGCAGGATACAACTTGCAGAAGTAATAGAGTTATGAGAGCAACATATACAGATGGCTTCTTACACTCCAAGTTGGTACAACACCTTCAGCAGCAAGATGACCGTAGCTAGAATTTGTGAAGGTGCAGGTATTGGTTTCAAGCTGGGTCCACTAGGCTGTCACTGGTCTTCCAGTCCATTCTCTGGTTCTCTCAGCTGAATGTTCTCAGAACCTAGTCTACTTTCCTGGCTCCTCAGCTACAATGCACTGACTGACTGTGGAGTTCTGTCTTAATGTTTTACTAGCCATACAGTTAAAATGAAATATCATTACTTTTGCACATTAAATGTTTAATTTGCTTACAAAAAGGCACATGTCTTAGACTATGACACAAAATGCAGTAGGGTGATCACAATATGCACTGCAGGACATATCAGTTGTTTCACTGAGAGTAAAGTTTAGCATTATTTAGATCAATCTAGCATTACATGTATCATATATGTACAAATGTTTCTTGCAGTTTGGAAGCAGATCTACTGATAAGCAAACAATAATACAAATGTATTAGCAAGCTAAAATTACTTCACTGAAGAGCATTGGGTGGATTCTAGTTAACTGCGTCAATAGTTCCATGTGTAATCTTTGGCCAGAAAGGTCACGTTATGGATATACATTTTGTCTACATTTTAGAGCAAATATGATTTTTTCGTACAATCGACCTGTCAATGTCATTCACTGAACAACAACCTGTAGATAAAATGAAGAAATATTTAGAGATCAAAAAATGTATTATGTGACATAAACCCATCATTTAGTAAATGGAGCCCTATTAATAGGAGGGTTTAATTACAAGTAAAATAGTAACAAGTGAGGCAGATATCTATTTTAAAGCAGATAAACAGCATAATAGCATAATAAATTGCAGTGGCACCAAGAATTTCCTGCGGACTATCGCCACTTGTTTCCGACAGTTGCATTATTGACCGCCAAGGGTGGACTGGGGACAGAAGTTAGCTGAGGATTTTACAGGCCTCAGGTAGCCCATGCCCAGCCCACAAGCTTCTGAGCCCTGTCTACTGTTCCACTGCATTTGTCAGTGAGGCTAAAGAATTGAAGGGACACATTTTGGCCAAAGCTGGGTATGGCCAGGCTTAAAGCGGTTTTATACTCAAGTCACCACTTCCTCCTTCATGGTGTCTGGCACAAAATGGTAATTGACCATCAGGTGACCAATGAGGAAGTGGTTAACATATGGGTATAGGATTGTGTAGTGGTGGGTATGGCACAACAAAGTAATAATTCAGAGGCGATAGCGTCGAAGGGGCAAAATATAGGCGGGGATGTCTTGGCTGCAAATTAGTAGAGCTGGGTATAAGGAGAGGGGCTGGGTGGGGGGCTTGGAAGGCAGGAAGTAAAGGAATGAATTAATTCTGACACAGGCACCTGGTAAAATAGGGTGTTTACTGGAGGCTTCTCCCAGCCAGCAATAAAGACAATGCAGCCCATGGGAATTCTCACTATGCTTCCTATTGCCATATAGCCCTGATGGCCACCATAAACTATTAGCAAAGGATGTCAGGGAAGGTTTAGGTCTACTTTCACTGAAGCTAAAGCTAGAAAGTAGAAATGCGAGAATAGTCATTTTTTATAATGCCAAAACAGGAACATTTTTCAGAAAAAGTTATTGTTTTCAATTTCACCCAGTCTGTACAGCCCATTTGTCAAACTCAATGCCTGGGGCCAGATGCAGCCCTCCGAGTCTTTTTTTGTGGCCCTCTGACAGGTACCAGACAGTTCTGGCTAGATGGTGCCCATTGTACCTGGCCTGGTCACTCAAAGGCTTCTGACACCAGCAGCATGTGCTCGTTTGAGGTGCTGCCGAGTAATGTACTGGGGAGCAAAGTACCTCTTCTAATCCAAGGTGCGGTGCCTTTAAAAGCAGCTGGTGCACACCTTTTTAACATATTGAGGGCAGAAGAGATTAGTGTCTGCAACTGATCTGTTTCTCTGTGGAACCAGCTCTCACCACAGAAGGAGGCCCATCTAACCCAGCCTGCTTACTGCCACAGCATAGGGTGTTACATCTGCTGCAGGAGCTATTACCAAGTGGGGTGGGAAAAAAAAGATTGAAGTGTTGTTCAGGGCAAAATTATTCTGCATCTGTTCTAGGCAAATAACCCTGCTTCTTTCCTTGGGAAAATAATTCTGCATCTGTCCCGGGCCAAATATTTCTGTGTCTGTAACCATACATTTGAAAGGTTTTGCTTCCAATTAGTTTTTTGTCTGTTATTAACCAGCCCTTTGAAGGCGACCAGAATGCTGATGTGCTGAGTTTGACACCCCTGCTCTACAGTTTGATGGATGATGATACTAATAATGATACTAATTATTTAGTTAAGTAAGTGTAACTGTAGATGCACATTGAGGTGTAAATTGCAACCTGCATCTTGGTAAGCTTTCTAACTTTAACACACAAAAAAGTCCATAAAAACAAAATGTTTGTTCTATTTTCCAATGATGTTAGAATACTTTTCTGTAAGTTTGGAAACCACAGAATCCTAAGGGCTATGCAGAAAAAGTCTTATGTCATTGGAAAAATGATGGATCTCACCTGTAAAAATGCCCCATTTCAAGTACAGGTGATTATCTGGGAAAATTAAATCAAGAAAACAAGCATTGCACTTTTGTGTGTTTAAAGTGAGGCTACAGGCAAAGGTAATTGTTACACCATTGTGTCAGGCTAGGTTTGGCACTGTCCTAAACTGTTTCACGTTTTTAAATTGAAGAAGAAATGGCTAAGATATCTGGGTTTACAGGTTTGGCTATGCTATACCCCCTTACATCCCATCCCTCCAAATCAGCTCCTGCAGAACAGGACATATTTGCTTGTACCCTCCCTCCTCCTTCTCCTCCCTCTCCTCCCTCTGCCTCCTCCCACTCCTCCCTCTGCCTCCCCCCACCCCTCCCTCTGCCTCCTCCCTCTGCCTCCTGCCACCCCTCCCTCTGCCTCCTCCCACCCCTCCCTCTGCCCCCTCTCACCCCTCCCTCTGCCTCCCCCCACCCCTCCCTCTGCCTCCTGCCACCCCTCCCTCTGTCTCTTCCCACCCCTCCCTCTGCCTCCTCTCACCCCTCCCTCTGTCTCTTCCCACCCCTCCCTCTGCCTCCTCTCACCCCTCCCTCTGCCTCCTCTCACCTCTCCCTCTGCCTCCTCCCACCCCTCCCTCTGCCTCCTCTCACCCCTCCCTCTGCCTCCCCCACCCCTCCCTCTGCCTCCTCCCTCTGCCTCCTGCCACCCCTCCCTCTGTCTCTTCCCACCCCTCCCTCTGCCTCCTCTCACCCCTCCCTCTGTCTCTTCCCACCCCTCCCTCTGTCTCTTCCCACCCCTCCCTCTGCCTCCTCTCACCCCTCCCTCTGCCTCCTCCCACCCCTCCCTCTGCCTTCTCTCACCCCTCCCTCGGCTTCCTCCCACCCCTCCCTCGGCTTCCTCCCACCCCTCCCTCTGCCTCCTCCACCCCTCCCTCTGCCTCCTCCCACCCCTCCCTCTGCCTCCTCCCACCCCTCCCTCTGCCTCCTCCACCCCTCCCTCTGCCTCCTCCCACCCCTCCCTCTGTCACTTCCCACCCCTCCCTCTGCCTCCTCTCACCCCTTCCTCTGCCTCCTCCCACCCCTCCCTCTGACTCCTCCCACCCCTCCCTCTGCTTCCTCCCTCTCCTTCCTCTGCCTCCTCCCACCCCTCCCTCTGTCACTTCCCACCCCTCCCTCTGCCTCCTCCCACCCCTCCCTCTGCCTCCTCCCTCTGCCTCCTCCCACCCCTCCCTCTGCCTCCTCCCTCTGCCTCCTCCCACCCCTCCCTCTGCCTCCTCCCACCCCTCCCTCTGCCTCCTCCCTCTGCCTCCTCCCTCTCCTCCCTCTGCCTCCTCCCACCCCTCCCTCTGCCTCCTCCAGCTTTACAGCTCAATGAGGATGGCAGCACGTGTGAACGGCAGGGGGAGAAGAATCATGCCCGTGGATGCCAACATCCCCACTAAGTGGTGACACACAGCTACCCTCCCCGCTGCTGGCTGATTAATATATTATTATTGCAGCATGACAGATCCAAGGGCCACTCCCCTTTTTTTCAGAAGAGACATCTTGGGGTGAAGTTAAACCTCAATATCTCTGCCATTTCTTCTTCAATTTTAAAACAGAAAACAGTTTAGCACAGTGCCAAATGTAGCCCAACACAATGTTGTAACAATTACCTTTGCCTGCAGTGGCACTTTAAGATAAAAAGCTCATTGAGATGCAGGCTGCGATACATGCCCTTCATCAAATAATTCACATGACCCCAATGTAAGTAGTCTAAAAGATTTTGACATATAAAGAAAGAACTAAAAAAATAATAATTAAAGGTATTTGTTTATAAGCAGGCGTATCTTTCAAAGATTACTAAATACCATCAAAGAAGGAGTCTTAGTAGAGAGATTAGCTTCATAAAGCCGGACCGAAGGATCTAATGTGTGAATTGCTGAACATGTCAGTCATTTGGGTCTGGGGTGAAACTGCTCCATGAAAGGTGTCAATAAAGCTTGACACCTATGCCACAAATCCTGTTTTAATTAACCGCTTCATTTGTTTGAGCTTCTAGATCATTACACCTAGTCCTTATCTTGATAAAAGTATTCCTAACAAATTTCGATGTAAAATTGGAAAGAGCAACAACGTTTGAATGTTGAAACAGGACCTCTGGGTAGCGGAGAGGTAAGAGTGTATTTTATGCATCAAGCATTCATGTATTTCTAAAGGAAAGTACAGCTATTACATTATTTATGCACCCAATATGGAGATTTAGGAGCAGTGGCGTAACTAAATGTGATGGGGCCCTGGTGTGAACATTAAATGGGGCCCTTTCCCAGCACATACAGTAAACCTTTTTCTGTCTTTTAACTCAATTGGATGCAGCTAGACAACTAAAGACTGAAGCTTTATTGTTTTTTTCAAGGTTTGTGTGTAACAGGGTTATGGAATAGACACCCCTGGTATAATGGCTAGATGTAGGGACAGCAGCAGGGACATTTACACACTAGCTTAGCTACCAACTTTTCAGGGTGGGAAAGAGGGACATTTGTTAAATTAGGCGACACTCCCTCATGGAGGGATGGATAGGAGATAGAATGTAACAATTAAAACAATAAACACTTTAAATAGGCAAATTAGTCATTTATTGCTGCAGCTCTGCATGTTATACCTAAAAGAGGGACAAAGGAGAACAACCAGGGACAGGGGGACATGGACTTAAAAGAGGGGCAGTCTCTTCAAATCAGGGACACTTGGCGGGTGTGCACTAGGGGGTCAATTCAGGTCCAGGTGAGAATTCTTACTTCTGTTTTAGGAGAGAAAACTGCCATTGACTTTCATTGTCTACCGGTGTATGCGGCCGTCAGCTCACTCGGAGCTTCTGGCCTTAGACAAAGGCTTAGACAACGTGACGTCAACGGACCTGAGAGCGCTGATTGAAGTACGTTTTCAGGGCGACCTGGAGGGTTTCACACAGTGGGGCACGCCCGATCGGGGGAAAGCACCAAAACCCAGGATAGTCAAAAGTAATTAACAAGGTAATTGCCCATACAATTTTTAAATCCACATCAGCCAATCTAGAGTTTCTGGTTGGTCTTCACAGTGGGATGCACATAGCTTGAATCCATGGCCTGATCTTCACGTGTGGTTTAACTTTATACCACCACTGCTGGCATAAGATCATACAGAAGATGACTGGTGAGAGGCCACCAAGAAATGTAAACAATTTTGAAGAATTTTCAAGCCTTATGTCACGATAAAGGGATCAACAGGGTCCAGACTGTAACTGCTGCCACAGGTAAATAAACATACTTGACCTCCATATTTAGATATCAGCATTTACAAAGGTGTGACCAGATTCTTCATATATTGGCAGTTCCAAGTAGAGGTACCTTTGCTGGCCTCTCCTGGCTAAGAATGGAATCAATGTGACTGACACAGTTTGTGATCATAGAAGTAATCAGGGGTGTGCCGGCTTGTGCCCATGTGCACATGGTGCTGACCTGCTTTTGGCAGACTACCCACCCTGATTCCTCACTTTGCTTTGACCGAATTTCCACTTTCCAGCTAGACTTCTAACCTGGACTGCAGAACCTTGGTGCCACCAGAGAAAATCATTCTTGAGGCCCACTATAGGAAATCAATCTTGGGGGGCCACCAGAAGAAACGTTTTATTCTTGGGCCCCACCATTGGAAATCTTTCTTGGGAACCACCAAGGAAAATTATTCTTAAGCCCCCCAGAGGAAATCATTCTTGGGGCCCACCACAGGAAATCATTCTTGGGACCTACCAGAGGAAATAAGTCTTGGGACCTACCAGAGGAAATAAGTCTTGGGGCCCAGTGCAGGAAATCTTGGAGCCCACCACAGGAATTCAGTCTTGGTGCCCACCACAGCAAATCAGTCTTAGGGCCCAACTGAGGAAATAATTCTCGGTGCCCACTAGAGAAAATAATTCTTGGGCCCATCAGAGGAAATCATTCCTGAGGCCTGCTCTTCAGCCAAAACACAATCAGCCCCTTTTCACCATAGTAAGATTTGGGATTACATTAGTGTGAATGAGCCTAAGGAACTACATGTCAGAAAAAAACCCAAAAAAGACCCTATTTTAAAACTGCACTCTTCAACGTAGGCAAAACCACTTTCAGGAAGTTTATTAACCCTTTAGGTGCTTCACAGAAATTGCAGGAAGCTCCATTTGAACAGGACATATTAGTATGTCATATGTATATAGAATGTGATTTTTATTAGCCAGAAATCACATATACCTTGCTAAAATAAGTTCTGTCCTTATGGTGGCCCAGGAGCACTACCTTGGGCACAGCGAATGATCCTCTGGAGCTCTGGTGGGCCAATCCAACCCTGAGGCTCACCAGTGACAATGTTACCGATTTAGCTGGGTCTCATTCCCATACCATTGACAGGAAACTTGCCTAGGGGGTGCTCTGGTCACTTTATAAACTGACAAGACACATTCACAGATCACAAAATGTACAGCACATTCACCAGAATGTATAATACATTTTACAGGTTTATAAACAGCACCATATAGTACGTCATGTTTTCTTTAAGCATGTCTGTATCTGCAAGTAGAGGCTGCAGTGTGGCCAACCTGCTCCCAGACACAGGCCTTGCCTCCCTTGGAAACCTGCAGCTGACTGTCTAACATTACTCTTCTCTGCGTTTCGTTTTTTTGCCTGGACAGGAACTTTTATTGAAAGACAACTTCCCCTTGTCCCCAAAACTAAGGAAACTTTTCTCCACTTTTCTTTTTTTCTCTCCCTAATTGGAAACATTTATCTTCAGTTCAACAACCTCAACCAAAGGCAGCATGAATCATCCTCCAATCAACAGTAATATTTTTTTTGTTATAGTAAGACTTCATTTAAAATATTAGGAGCCTTATTTAAGAAGCGTTTTTTGGCCTCAGTGGCATGGGGTTTGCAGGGGCTTAATGTATGGAAGACGAGGCATCAGCAATCATGATATAGGTGCAAGTGTATAACACCCTGATGACAACCATTATGTGAGCAGAACTATTTTCATATTTTCAGTGACACACAAGGCTCTCAAAAAAGGTGAGCCAGATCATTTATAAACTTACCTTCTACCCCCACAGCAGCTCCCAGACACTGCCTCTCTTAATTGCAACAGCACTGTGACTGGCACAGATGAGTGGGGCCAAAGCCAACAGCGAGCGTTAGTCATCACCCAAGGAATTTTGGGGCACACGCTCTGGAGCTGCTGCGAAGGAGAAAAAGTAATTGTTTTTTCTTTGGGTGGGGGTGGGGGGGGAGATGCAGTCCCTTTAAGCAATTTGCACAATCTAATTATACAACAAAACTATAAAATAAAAAACACAAGAGGGACCGTGGACAAATAATCCACCTCCGCCCCAAGACAAGATGCACCAGGAAATAAATGCAAAATTATAATATACACATTAAATTTATTTATTTATGGGAATCAATGCTCTGAATGGAACAAAATAATCAATGAATACAGTATTTGTGCCGGCACAAAAACTACCCAATTCCTATTGTGAATCAAAACGCAAAAAAACAGTCCCAATTTAGCAATATGTAAAGTGACCTGTGCAACAATATTTATATCAATACATTAGAGTAAAAAAACGTGTTCAAGATGCCAACCAAAACAAAATAAATAATTATAATAAAGACACAACAATAGTGCATACAATCAGGATCAGAATGTGCTAATAATCATGGACCCAAAAGTGCAGGTGCATAAATATGGGACATATTAAAGAAAAAAATAAACAATACTGCACCATAAGCCAAGCAACACAATCGTTCCACATATGTACAGAGGGGGAGATGCAGTCCCCCCTGCATCCCCCCCCCCCCGTACATATGTGGGACGATTGTATTGCTTGGCTTATGGTGCAGTATTGTCAGAGCTATTTGCCGAGCCGTATGTAATTTGGCAAAAGGTTCTGATTGTTTTCAATGGGGAGTGCAAGTGTTCGCATACCCTGAATATTCAGCTTGTGCACACGCTCCCGCCTCCGCTATTCAGCTGGGATGGGAGCATGCGTGCGCCACTGAGGGTGTGGTACTCTCTATTGCAGACTATCAGAACCAATTGGCAAATTATAGAGATGAGCGAACCGGTTCGGACGAACCGGAATTCGCTCCGAATTTCAGGAAATATTCGATTCGGCACGAACCCGAATATTTTGTGGTTCGTGCCGATCGAATTTTTCCTGAAATTAAAAAAAAAAAAAATGCCGGCATGGTGGGAGCGGGCCGGCCGGTTCCGCTGACAGCGGAACCGGCCGGCCCGCTCCCACCATGCCGGCATTTCAAAAAAAAGCAAACACTTACCTGCAGGTCCGGAGCGTGGAGGCCGGCGCCGCTCTCAGCTGTCATCTGAGGGCGCGTCATCAGAGGGCGCCTCTGATGACGCGCCCTCAGATGACAGCTGAGAGCGGCGCCGGCCTCCACGCTCCGGACCTGCAGGTAAGTGTTTGCTTTTTTTTGAAATGCCAGCATGGTGGGAGCGGGCCGGCCGGTTCCGCTGACAGCGGAGCGGGCCGGCCGGTTCCGCTGACAGCGGAGCGGGCCGGCCCGCTCCCACCATGCCGGCAAAAATGCTTTTTTTTTTTTTGTTTTGTTTTTTAAATGCCGGCATGGTGGGAGCGGGCCGGCCGGCTTTACCGGCCCGCCGGCCGGCTCCGCTCCCACCATGCCGGCATTTATGATGGGGAACTTCGTAAAAGTTCGATTCGGTCGAACCCGAATTTCTTTGTGAAATTCGGCGAATCGGCCGAATCGAACTTTTCAAAAGTTCGCTCATCTCTAGCAAATTACCTCGGCATGGTTGTTCTGCTTTAAAGTGTACCAAAGCCCAAGATAACTATCCCAGGTTTTGGTCTTTGCCCCTGGACACCCTGATGCGCGATGCCCTCCTGTGTGAAACCCCCCCAGGTCACCCACTCACCTTTCTCTGGTCTTACAGAACAGGCGCAACCTCCCATCCAATCAGCACACTCGACTGCGCTGACGGGAGCCCGTCTAGGCTCATCTAAGGAGACAAGTCTAGCCGAGCTGCGGTGGCAGGAGCATCCCCACTACCCGCTAGCAGGGAGTGTGCCCGTGCCGGCATTCACAAATGCCTGGATCAGACACACGCACTGCTAAAGGGATAGCTGGGATGCGGCCACTGCTCGCGCATGTTGGACTGGGGGAGAAGGTGAGTATTCCAGGCGACCTGGGGGGTTTCAGACAGCAAAGCACTTTCCTTACAGTTCATTTAAATGTATCCCACTTTATTGAAAACTACTGTAAAACAAAAAATCTAAAGTTGGGTTTTCAGTAGAATGAGCAATTGTAAAGTTACCCTTTAGGAGCCTTACTAACCTGAAAGAGCCATTGCCAGTTTAAACTCTTGTCTTAATATGTTGAGAACTTCTTTTACTCCTTCTTCTCCCTTAAATCAGAATAATCCATGATTAGCATTTCATGATTAAACCGTATAGCAGCTTTAATGGATAAATAACATGTCAGCACTCATAGTCCACACAGGTCATATCTACCTGATATGCCAGGCCCCATAATGCAGGTCGTCCTATGAAAACTGCTCGGGCGCCCAGAGCTAATGCTTTTAAGACATCTGTTCCTTTCCTTACACCACCATCTAGATACACTTCCACTTTTCCTTCTACAGCTTCTACAATTTCTTGCAGCACGTCAATCTATGGGAAACAGACACATTCATTCCAAGCCATAAATGATCATCATTACTACATTTCAGATTGAACCCCCCCACTCCCCATAATTACCTAAGGTGTTAGTCTGGTTTATAACACCACAACAAACTGACATCTCCTACATGTAGGGACAGATGCTTAAATATATGATTGCCCCCATGTCCCCTCTCTGTATCAAATGCCTGACCACCTCTCTGTACCCATAAATTCCAGGGAAGTTGTTCCTCGAGTACATTGCCGCTAGTGTTTATGGTATAGTAGTGATAAGCCAAACAGACCCCACCGAGAAGCCCTTTATGTGTCTATTCAGCATTTAGCATTTTTATACTCCTGAGTCAAAGTTCATTAAAGTGGTATGGGGAGAAAATTCAGGAAAGCACCAAAGCACCTAGAGCAGTGAAATCCCCCCACCTTCATTGCATGGAATTTATTTTTTTAGCTGGAGGCTCCCTAAAAATTACAAGGATGGGTCTGTTTGTTAAAAACCCCAACAGTATCCACAATACAAGTTGATTAGTTTAATAGGGTGTAGCCAGGGAAGTTTCTAGGCAAAATAGCACCAGTGTGGGAAAAGAAAATTGTGCTTCCCCCACCCATTGTAGGGTGCTGCTGTACCATACGGCTATGTGCCATGCTGTACCACTTGCTATACAGCAGGCAAAGCCCATGACTGAGCCCAATATGGAGGGGGTGAGGGGCCTGTCTTATGGCCGGCACCACTAACAATGACCCTGACTCATCTTCAGAAAACAGGATGGCTTCAGACAGAGCAATGCAAGATTGTCCAATAACATGTGATGAAATTGTGAAAGCAATAGCCCTAATGTCTAACCGGAAGGCCCTTGGGCCAGATGGGTTGCCATCCGAATGGTACAAGAGAAATAGCGAAGCCATAGCGCCAAGACTGTTGGAGGTTTTCTTACAGGCCCTGCAATCGGAGTCCCTCCCTGAAACCTTTGCGCAGGCAACTATCACCCTGATTTATAAGGATGGGAAGCCCCCAGATTCCTGCAGTTTTTATAGACCGATCTCTCTCCTTAATCAGGATGCCAAGGTTCTCGCCACGATACTAGCACTCCGTCTGAATAGGGTGATACTTTCTCTCATTGGAAACGATCAATCGGGCTTCATGCCAGGCCGAACGACAAGCATTAATCTGAGAAGGCTGTTTAGCAACTTACAAATTAGGCATGATAATGTGGGGAGCAGAGTGGTTGTCTCATTATACAATGAAAAGGCCTTCGACTCTGTGGAGTGGCACTATTTATTGGCATTCTTAGCTAAAATTGGCCTCCCCCAACCTATGTCAAATACATTCAATTGCTATATAAGAATCCTAAGGCGAGGGTCAGAGTAAACGGAGTCACAACAGGCGGTCGAGAAAGTGTCCATGTATGCAGATGATACCCTGGTTTACTTGGCTGACGCTGGGGGCTCTCTAGGGGCGTTGTTGGAGTTAATAACTAAATTTAGCTCATTCTCAGGCTTAAAGGTTAACTGGGAGGAGTCCAGCTTATGTGTAGTGGATGAGCCAGGAGGCGCCCAGATCTCCCCAGTCTCTTCGCTTCGGAGAGTGGAGAGCTTTAAATACTTACATGTATCGTCATGCATGCAGACCCCTCGAAATTAATTAAACTCAACATCGGCCTGGTGGAGGACCCCCAGTGGGCAGCCCTCCCTCTTTCAGTTATTGGCCGTATTTATATATTCAAAATTATTTTCCTCCAAGTTCCTATACCTATACCAAGCATTACCTGTTGTGCTGCCTGCCTCGCACTTACAACTTCTGGACTCCATCTTATTTGGCTTCATATGGGGGTTTCTCCCCCCAAAATGAATAGGGCAATCCTTAAGGCCCCGCCGGGACTGGGTGGCCTGGCCGCACCGCACATGATGCTATATTTCTATGCCGCTCAGCTGGTATATACTACTTACATTAGCAACCCGGTGGCAGCCCTTGAATTCTCTTTATTGGGTCCAACAGTTCCTATGCAGAATTTGGCATACAGGGGAACACCACTACGTGTATAAAAGCGACTTTACATGTGTGTCAGAAGGTACAGGCTATGGGGAATCCTCCAAGATCTGAATGGTCCCCCAATACCCCAATCTGGGATAATCCCAATTTGCCAGAACTGATAGCCCTCCCTGATACAATCTTCTGGTAAAAGCGGGGGAATTACCTTATTAATGCACTGGGGGGAATCTGATGACTTATGAGCAGCTGTGTCAAGCGTTCGCGTTGCCGCCCAGAGATTTCTTCCAATATTTACATCTCCGACATGCTCTGAGGTCCCAGATTCCTATAGTGGAACTACAGATGGGGGAATCACAGATTGAATCCCTGATAAGGTCTGTGGACCTACGTAAGCCCACCTCCACACTATATCCCTTTCAGTGCCAAGCACGTAGATTCTACGTGCTTGACTTTCCCCCCTGCTACAGACTAAAGTAAAAAAACACTCACCTGACCCCTCGTTCGATCCGGCCAGGTCTCCTCTTCATCCGGGTGGGCTTTGATCCCCCACCCAGGCCCCCCAGGCTGCAGGGGAGTGCCCGGAATAGCCACCCCCCGCCGGAATTACATATAAAAATAAATAAATAAATAAAAATGACATTTACTCACCTCCGTGTTTGATCGCTCCCGACGGGTCTCCTCTTCACCAGGGGGGCCTCCGATCACCCCCCCTGGCTCTTCAGCTTCAGGAGAGAGCCTGACAGGCCCTCACCTCCTCCTCTCTCAAAGGGCACCCCTTTGGGGGTTGGGCTTATGACGTCACTCCCGGGTGTCGTCCTGGCTCCGGGCTGTCATTTCTTTCACTTGTCATCGCTGGCCACAGGAGGGGGGAGGCACCTACACCTTGATAAAGTGGCCTGTGGGCGGGGGGCCACGAAACGCGTTGGGGGATCGCTACTTGACCTGGGCATTCCTGGGGAACACTTCAGAGTTATACACTCAGGTGATGTGTGTTTTCTAATTGGTTTTGTTGTGTTTGACATTTTAGTCTGTTTTCTTTCTTTTTCTTGCCACATTTTGTACCATTAATGTTATACTTGCACAGATTAGCACTGTTGCACTTTATGGACTGTTTTGTTATATGAACACGTATGTACGGTCTAGTCTTATATGTTTTTTAATTGTCTGTTATGTAATTTTTGTGGGTAATTATTAATAAATTATTTATGAATTCATGATGTATATTTAATTCATTTATTAATTACTGTGGAGGAGGTGCGATGGTTTGGAGCTATACTAGGTGAATTGCTGGATTCACCACTATAAAATCAGGAGGGGGGAGGCAGGTGATGATCTGATCACCTGCCTCCACCCTCCTATGGCCAGCGATGACCCAGGAGCTGACGATCGGAGGTGAGTAAAGTAAAAAAAAAGTTATTATTTTTAAATAAAGTCATTTTTAATTATGTGCGTGGTGTGTTTTTTTACTGTTAACCCTTTGTGAACTGGTAAAGGATCCATGAGACCCCTATACCAGTTCACAAAGCTGGGGGCTGGCAAGTCACCTGCGGCTAGTGGGTGACTTGCCGTTAACCCCCGGCACCCCAAATTACCTGCCTCCTCAAAGGCCAGGTGGGGGGCAGAAGGGCCCGGGCCTCACAGAGGCTATGTGGGCTTGGCCCCTGTGCCCTGTTCTGCAAGCCCTGCATAGCTGGCCCTGGGTTGGTTATGCTGGGTAGGGGGGACCTCACGTCATTTTTTTGTGGGATTTTTAAGGGTTTTTAACCCTTAAAATTCCCCCCAAAAATGGTGTCCCCCACCTCGGGAGGGGGGACCCTATGTAATTTTTTTAATTAACCCTATGTTACCTGTCCCCCACCACGTAAAAAAAGGCTTCCAGCTGCAACAGGAGCGCTGAAGCCAAAGTGATCGGCATGGGACACAGTGCCCTGGGATAGATGGGAGGTAAGTATTAAAAAAAATAATATTTTTTTTTTAAATTGTGTGTGTGTGTGTGTGTGTGTGTGTGTGTGTGTGTGTGTTTTGTTTACATGTAACACTTTGTGACAAGTTCACGAGGCTCTGGGTCTGGCAAGTCACCTGCGGCTAGCGGGTGACTTGCCATTAACTCTGAGCCCCCCCCCATTACCTGCCTCCCAAAAGCCCAGGGGGGCAGAGGAGCCCGTGGCCATAGGCTATGCCAGCTTGTAGCCTAGAGGGCCAGGGGCCACCACCAAAGCTGGCCCCTGCGCCTTGTGCAAGCCCCCATAGCTGGTCGAAGGGCTGGTTATGCTGGGTAGGGGGGACCTCATGCCAGCCATTTTTCTTTGGGGGGGGGGGATTTTCAGACCCAAAAAATGTGCCCTCCTCCCCCGGGAAGGGGGACCCCGCAACAATTTTTTTAAATGTAAAAAAGTTGACTGACCAGGCCAGGGGATGCCCGGACAAGTTTTAGTGAGTGTGGGAGGCGTGGCTCAACACCCCTAGCTCCATTAGTGATTAAGAACCACCACAGGCAAGATTCAGTGTGATTCTGAATGTGTGTGTTTTTCTTTTTTTTGGTGGTTCTATACAATTGTAGTAATTGTATTGTAATTGTAATGTAATGATGTTATTGTGTAACCTGAAAAGCATAAATAAAGATTTAGCTGGATGTAGCAGAGAGCACAATGGAGACATGGCTGACAATATTGTATTTAATTTAAATGGTTTCACAATTTGTACTGGAAACCCTTTTAAAATTTTCTTTACCTTGAGTACACCTCAATCAACAAGAAAACAAAACTTTACATGCTAGGTGGGGGAGAGTAGTATGTGGTGTTTTATACTACAGTATAAACCAAAAACAAAGAAGGGGGATAGATACCCTTTAAAGATTTAGGGATGTTTCACCACTGTTGCATCTGACACCAAATTTAGTCCAGGCTACCGGGGATATCCTAGACTATGGTAATAATACCATATTATCCAAACCGGATTCTATATTGCCTCCTGGTTTGAGGAACTGCATAAAGACCATCGGACACTGGGCATTAAAAAACAACAACTTTACTGTCTGTAAAGTCAAGAACCTGCCCCCCTAGTTCCGCTAGCCTGAATCTCTTAAACTTGTTCCCCTTGGCTCAGCAAAACTACCATAACTTGTTCTGTCCCTGGAACTATGAAAACCCCAGCCTGTGTTTAGCCTAATCTTCCCAGAAGCTGCAAGATGTGTCTTGCATAAAAACTGCGCTGACCCTACTCTGAATTCCAGGATTTTTCCAGATGAACCTGCTTTTATTGAAGCAGCCGTTATCTTGAAACTGCTTTTATTGTTTAGCTTCAAAATGCTGATACTAGTTAATTCAACTTCAGTTTCTGGCCTAACTGCTCCTTGACAAGGCTGTCCAGGGCTGCTCACATTATCCAATGCCAGGTCATAATAGATATTTCTGGATATTTATATAATAAGAGAACAATACCAATATAGTTCTGTTACCCACCGTACAGTATATTTACATAATATTTAACAATATCACTTTTCCATAAAGCCATTGTTTATAACATTTATTACATTGTACAGCCCGGCAGCAGTTTTAAAACTTACTGCACTACTACCCTGTAGTTAGGAAGATAGATAGATAGATAGATAGATAGATAGATAGATAGATAGATAATTGATGGATTTTATCTCACACTAAGAAGCAGTTCTTTTAGGTAGGCTATCCAACAAACTTAACCCCCCCCCCCCCATTGACTTTGAGGAGGGTCAAAACCAAAGAAGTGGGATACCCTCTCAGTTGCCTCTCAACCTTCAACAACAAATTTGGTTAAAACATTTTATTTCAATATCAATTAAAGAAAGCATGATTTTAATTTAATCATAATACATGATTGCCTTCATATAGATATTGCACCAGAATATATAATGCATATTTTCACATCACTGAAGGAATCTCTAAACAGTCATAAAAGAGCTAGTGTATAACTGTTTGGGGACAGGCCCGAGAGGGGGAGAGCCCTGGAGGAGCCAGGGAGAAAGGCGACCAGGGACAGAGGAACCAGGAGCAAGGAACCAGGGGGAGGGGACTAGGTGAAGACCAGAGAGAATATGAGGGTAACTATACTCAAGTTATAATGTGTTGCTGGGTCATTTAACCTGTCATTTTTTTCTGTGTTGGCAATTATGTAAAATGTTTCATAACTATCAGGATTAGTTGATACTTTATGTATATCAGGTATAATAACCTGAACTGTGTATTTAGTGGTACCCTTTTGTGTTGATGTCGATTGTACTTTGTATATGTGCTCAATGAAAATCTTTTATTTCAATATTATCGCTGTCCTTTTCCGCTTTGAATAGTCAAGCCTCTAAAGTACCTACAATAGCAATATTAACTCCTCATAACTGGTGTTTGGCGAGATCAGGTAAATGGGGGATAAATTTATAAATATTTAGCCATTTACAGTGGGGTGGAATTTCTCTCCTACATTATAAAAAGCAGTCTAGCATGCCACTGTATTACAGTATAGCAGCAAGGCTGCTGTTAAAATGTAACGGTGACCACGCCTGCTGCTTTTACATTGTAAAAACAACCAGTTCCCCTGCTGTTACAATGTAAACAGCTCACAGCTGACTGCAATGTGCTAACACTGTCATGATGGGTAGAATAATCTATAAAATAGCACATCTGTATTTAAGGTGGGGCACATGTTATTTTTGCCTGGACAGGCTACTCCTCCCCACCAGAAATGCCAAGTAGGTCAGTAAATAAAACACCTGATCCTGGCTTCTCACCTGCTTCCTGTCTGAGGCTTTTGTTGAGTAACACTCACAACTGGGCTTTAATGAATCTATAGCTACCTGTAGATATTTATCTAACTTGTTTCATAGCTAGGTATGTCAATCACAAGTTCTTTGCCTCCCTAAACCTAGATCACAGTGCAGCTGAGCGACAGTGACCCAAATCTGAAGTCCAACACTACTGTGTAGTTTGTCTGTGGGTGTAATGCAATACATTAAGGAATATAGTACTCAGCCCATCAACAAACTTAGCTCATGGTGACACATATTGTCGAGGGCAGAAAAAAATAACAGGTGATCAAGCAACTACAGTGTTGGACTGGCTCATCAGGGGACCAGAGGATACTCCAACAGCCCAGGTTACTATTAGACCCCTTTTACAACAGGCCGTTTGTGTCGCATTGGGGTATATACACTCCAGCGTGTCCCAAATGGCCGGAAAACGAGGCCCGAGGATAAAATAAATCGTCTCTTTCAAACCAGTGCACTGCGGTTTGCAAAAACACAATGTGCCCCCATAGAAGTCTATGGGCACAGCAGGTAAAGCACAGGTATTGGGCTTTACCTTTGGTGCATTGAGGTAGGAGGGCCATACTTACCCTCACCTCCTGATCCATGCTGCTGGTCGTGCACTGCCTTGGCCTCTGTCCTCTGGTCAGACACTGCTCCAGTCAGCTTCTTGGGAGCCTTCAGTCCTCTCTTCCAGCAAGGACTACTGGAAGGCTGCAAGAGGTGTTCGCAGCAGTGCCTGACCAGGGAGGATGTTGGTCCTGCCGACGCCACCTGCTCTCACTGCCCTGTGCTGGCGCCATGTACATGCTGTCACAGCACAGCAGAGCATGCAGAATGCAGCACACAATTGTGTGCATCGCTGTGCTATGTTTGTGCGTTAACACCACAAATGCGGTCGAACCGCGCGGTGTATAAGGAGCCTTAGGCAATACCCGATTTTTGGTTTGGTTGAAGTGTTCAATGAGGTGTTCAAAGGGGTCTACTTTGAACAGTGAGGTTTATTTATAAAAAGTAAGGCTGCTGTGATTACCGTTATTCAGATTGGGATGCACATATCAGCAGGTCTATGCTTATGATATGGTTAATTATAGGTCAGCAGCACAACTATGCCACGTGGTTTCAGAGAATCTTTGTTATCTGGGAGATGGAGAATCTTGCGGCCCTCACGGAGGCATTCAGAAGAAGTGAGACTCGCCTGGTCCCTGTGGTTGAAATTTGCCCCTACAACAGACTATGGCTCTCTCATCATCAGTTAGTCATATACGTGCCCAAACTCCCTCTGCTCCTCTCTTTCCTTCCTCCAGTTATCCTGATTTTCCCCTCCTTTTATTCTATGGTTTCTCTTTAATGATCACTTTAATACAGTGTTATTATTCAGTGATTAAAGAAGTGGGTAAAATTGGGTGTTCTACAGTGAAGGACAACTTAGGTCGGTTAGGTTAGGTGGTTATACTAAACAGGTTAACTTTGAGAATACCTCAAAAATTTTGGTTACCTGTGTACTTGTCAATTCAACAGGTGAGGTGTAGAAGTTTTCCAGTGAGGTAAAGCTGTTTAATCAGCACTCTAAGGAGCATCCAAAATCTCAAAGGGTTAAATTATTAGCAAATTTATAGAATGCCTTTTTTAAATTCTGTACCTCATCTGGAGAACTGCTTTGTCACAACAGCTAATCAAGTGCAGGAATATTCTTTGCACTTTCCTGGGTGCTGAGTGGGAAAGATATAACACAGATAAATGTAAGTTTATGCACATGGGAAGGAGAAATCTGTGCCATGACATGGCACTAGATTAAGAAATGCTTGGTAAAACTACAATGGAAAAGGACCTAGGGGTTTTAGTTAACAATAAACTTAACTGTAGTAATCAATGCCAGGCAGCAGCAGCTAAAGCAAACAGGATCATGGGGTGCATCAGGAGGGGCATAGGTGCTCATGACCAGAGCATCATTTTACCCCTGTACAAGTCACCGGTCAGACCCCATATGGAATATTGTGTACAGTTCTGGGCACCTGTGCTTAAAAAGGACCTATCAGAACTGGAGCATGTTCAAAGAAGGGCAACTAAGATAAAAGAAGTGCGGGGACTAGAGCACCCTGAAAGATTGTCAAAGTTATGTTTATTTAGTTTGGAAAAGAGACGTCTGAGGGGTGATCTAATAACTATCCCCTCGATTCAAAGAGCAAAAGTTAATTGATTTCGGATCGAGAATCGTAAGTTTGGGTGGGTGTTAGTCATTTTTTCCTGTTTTTTTGGCCATTTCCGACTCGCACGAGCCTACTTAGGATCAAATCCTAAAACTTAGGATCAAAACGTAAAACTTAGGATAATTGGATGTGTTTAGGTGTGATTCAGAGAACAGTTTTCAAACCTCTAAATACGTTTTAAAAGAAAGCCACTTCCGACACCTTTTAACAGTCGGATTGCTGTTCTTGAACAGGTTTTTTGGCTATGTGGAGGAGTCTGCGCGTCTGGAGCTCCAATGAACTGCATGTATCAGCATGGCCGAGGCCATAAATTGTATGGCAATGCATACCTGATTCATGTATGCCTTATAAAAGCATTTTAATGTGGACCTTAATTAGTCCTTTGCATGTAAACCTTTATTTTGCAATCTATTTGCGTTAATGAAAGAAACTTATGTCCTTTGGTATTTATTTTTAAATTGATGTACTAGAATAATATTTTTAGATTGCATTTATTGGTGTAGTTGTTTACCTTTGCTTTGTTTAATTATTTAAGCACATCTTTGGTCAGATGCATCACACTTACTGAGGAGAGGAGAGCGGGATAAAGTGCAGGATGTGGGTTACTGCTGTATTTTGCACAGACACAGCAGAGCTGGGGGCACGGAAAGGTCAGAAATCAAAGAATGCAGAGCAACACAGTCACAAGGCCCTTTCTGTTTGCAGGCTGCCCGATAATACCTGAGCCGCCATCTTGGCTGTTTCTAGGCTCATAACATGCAGAAGTTGCTGGGTGTTTTTTTATATTTGAGAGCAAATCTGTATGTAGAGGGTGTGGGTAACCACACACAAAATTTTAAGTTGTACCATTTGAAGCCTAAATATTTAAATTAAATCCTCAAGTAAAAAATGCAAGTTAACTAAAAATTAAACAAAGTAAGATTTACTTATGCAAATGCATTCATTAATGGTTGGTTACTACAAAATGAATGAAATAAAGAAAAATAAGACCAAATATTTAGAATGCACTTTAATGAGGTAAGTTTGTAGTGCGCAGCCGCAAGATCAGAAGGATTTACGTCCAGACAAAAAAGGAAAAAGGGCAAAACCAATGTTGCAACCTGAGAAATGAAACGGAAAATTCAGGATGGAAACTGACATAGGTCTGATTCCCGAACTGCCATACGAACGGGCGTACATTTTAGGATAGAAACGTATTTGCTTATAGAATCACTCGCAAGTTCATACGAACGCACGAGCGGACGTGAAAAATAGGATGATCGGCACCCAAATCAAAGCTGTTACATGTTTCTTCGAATGACAATTTAGGAACGAACTTCCGATGTTCGTAAGAGCATATACGCATTCGTACGTAGGCTCGTGCGAGTCGGAAATGGCCAAAAAAACAGGAAAAAATGACTAACACCCACCCAAACTTACGATTCTCGATCCGAAATCAATTAACTTTTGCTCTTTGAATCGAGGGGATAGGAGGGGATTATTGTCTGTAAGAGCAGTGAGACTATGGAACTCGCTGCCAGAGGAGGTAGTATCGAAGGATACAGCAACATAACATTTCCAGCTATGGCTGCTAGACCACTGGAAGGAGATAAACAGGCTGAACTGGATGGACTAAAGTCTTTATTTCGTCTTACATACTATGTTACTATGTTACTCCAGAGTGCTCATGGGATTACCCCCATAGTAGGTAGAAACTTGTGTTATTAAGTGACATTCTGATGGTCAGAATTGCTATTTCAGCGTGATCGAGCATTACAGTAAAACACACAAAAGGTCCACTGCACCGGCAAAATAATAATAATAATAAGGTGTGAGATATTTTGGTAGGACAATACAATTTATGAAACACAGGGGTGGTGGTAGCCCAATACCCCCACAACCATACCAAAAGCAAACTCCCGTACCACCACAGAGTTCAAAAAACCAAGATTGTATTATGTTTGGGTAACCACAAAAAACATAATTAAAATAATTTAAAAACATTAGACGTATACATGACACTGTATTATGTATGGGACACTGTACTGTTCAATCATGATATCCAAAAATCCATATGTAATATTCACAATGTGGCTTTATAATAATGAAATATGCTGTTACTACATAAATCCTTCCCAAAAAGGGCAAAAATGTTATGTGCAAAAAATTCCAAATATCAGCAACATTACATTACATAAAACATCTAATCTCATTAATAATAAGAACCATTTCTAATTCTAAGAGCCCACTCCCTAATCATAATCCATTTCACCAATCCTAAAGTGCTTGTGCTTGAAAACCTTGTCCCTTTAATGCATATCCAAGAAAACCCGGAGGGAAATGAAGCCAGCAATGATAATGTATGATAGATAAGGTATTACAAATCCAATGGCCAGTACAGTGTCCCCGCCTCCCACCTCCCACATAATACAGTGTCATGTATAAGTCTAATGTTAAAGAAATAAAAAGCAGCACTCACTGTAGCTGGAACTCCATCAAGCTGGCGCGCACCATGATTTGACACCAGAATGCCGCTTATGCCACATTTCACAGCCTCTTTAGCATCATCAGCTGGCAAACACAACATATTATTACAAATATGCCTTCAAATGCTTATCTATGTCCTCGGAAATCAAAATGTGACTGATTACTATTCGGAAGTAACTTAAAGTGGGCCAACACCCAGGGGTGATCTATAAGATTCCCGGGCCGATCACCTCACACACCGCGGGACATCCGAGATCGGGATGTCCCGCGGGGTGTAACCCCCCCAAAACCCCGAAAAATCCTTACCTCTCCAGCCGCTGCTTCCACCGCCGCCGCCTCTCTCGCGCTCCTCTAGATGTGCGCGCGCCCGCGCCGGCCGTCCCTGAAAGAGTGAAGCGCGGGAGGCGGCGGCGTGCGCGATCCCTTGTCCATCGACGAATGTCACTTGTCCGTCGGCGGGCATTGGACAGCGCACTCACGTGGGAGCGTGGAGAGGCGAGTTTTTGGGAGGTTTGGGGGGGTTTCAGGCAGCGGGGGACCCCAAATCGGGGTGCCCCAGGGAAGTGGACCAATACCCAGGATAGTCAAAATCCTGGGTGTTGGTCCACTTTAAAGTCGACCATTCCAGGTTTTGGTCCACCTCCTGTGGGATGCTCCACTGCATAAAGCCCCCCCCCCCTGCTTTCCACTGCTCGAATGACACATGTGCGGGCTCTTTTCCAATTAGAGCTGCATGCTCTTAATGACACCTGTTCTCTGCTTTATGTTTATGTGCTTGTCTTATTCGAGGACTTTTTAGCTGAAATATTATGGGGACAGAGGAAGGCTGCAGAGAGCACATGGTATAATATTTGTGTGCTGCCACAGCCAGAGCATGTACCATGGGATCACTAGAGCGAGGTTCAAATCAGAGCATCCCAAATTGAGAAATTAAGAACTAAACCCAGGATCATCAAAATCCTTTAAGGCTGCCTCCCTGCATGGCTGGCCCACTGGGTGCCTCTTAACTTGGCCTTGGGTGAGCCTGTTGAGTCTGCTGGCTGCCACTCTGAACCCACCGCCGCCTCCTCTTATAATGGGCACACTCCATCAGGAATTTTTGGGCCCCCATACAAGCACATTGTCTGGGCCCCCCACTCCCTTGCCACAAATCAGCCCTCTAGCCCAACGCTGACCCCAGTTAGACTTTCAGCCCACTCCAGCCACAGGTCAAACTCCCTGCCTACACCCTTCCCACCGATGAGCTTCTATACTCACTGTTCAGTCTCTCTGCCCACCCCACCTCTTGCCACCAACCAACCTCCCCACCTACCCCACCCCAGCCTCGATACCCACCTAACCCCTGCAACTGATCAGCTTCTCTGCTCACCCCTCCCCTGCCACTGATCAGCCTCTATGCTCACTCCACTCCTGCCACTGATCAGCCTCTATGCCCACTCTACTCCTGCCACCAGTCAGCCTCTCTGCCCAACCCACCCAAGCCACTGATCAGCCTCCTTACCCACCCCACCCCTGCCACTGATCAGCCTCCCTACCCCATGTCTACTACACTTTTACCACCAGTCAGCCTTTCTGCTCACCCCACCCCTGCCACCGATCAGCCTCCCTACTCACCCCACCCCGGCCACCGATCAGCCTCCCTACCCCATGTCCACTACAAACATACCACCAGTCAGCCTCTCTGCCCATCCCATTCCTGTCACCAATCAACCTCCCTACCCACCCCACCTCTGCCACCGATCAGCCTCCCTACTCACCCCACTCCTGCCACCGATCAGGCTCCCTACCCCATGTCCACTACACTTCTACCACCTGTCAGCCTCTCTGCCCACCCCATCCCTGCCACCGATCAGGCTCCTTACCCACCCCACCTGTCCCCTGCCACCAATCAGTCCCCCTACCCCACCCCTGCCCTGAAAAAAATTGGATGACTTGGCATCTCTGCCCTCTGCATGTGAGAAAGAGAAAGTGAAAATAAACAGTCCTGCCCTGCTGTGTGAAACCTCCAGGATCTCCCAGGAAACTCACCTCTTACTGGTTCCCACGTGGGGTGCTCAGCCAATCAGTGTGTTTGGTCTTGTTCGTCTCCATTTGGAGGATCCTCTGGTGGGCCAGCCCAACACTGGATCCAGTATATGAACATCTGATAACATTGTTTACTGACCTCTTAAAATGCCTTTAGCTACAATGGGAAGAGAAGTTAGTCCTTTAAGCCACTCAATGTCTTGCCAAGTTATGGAGGCATCAATTGCCTGTGATACATATACTGCCAAACCACTGTCATCCCCATAACCTTGTTTAGAAGAGAACGCCAATTCTTCTGTGTCAAAGTTCTTCATTCTGGAAACATCAAGCAATGGTGAGATGAAAAGAGGAAGCCATGTGCCAAGAATTGTTACAATAACATTATCGGGATGCCCCGCTGTGTAAAGACCCCCAGGGCGCCGGTAATTGCTTACCTTTCCCTGGTCCAATGGTGCATGTGCAGGCTTTTGTCCAATTAGAGTAGTCTGCCATTACTTTGTCATTCGGCAAATGGCTCTCATTGTTTTCAATGGGGAGTTTCACTGCTGCGGATTCTGCGCACTGCTGCAGATTCTATATAGCTGACATTTTCCCCTAGTTGCAGCTCACCTCCATGCTAGATCCAGCGCCAGGGGTCTCTTCTACCCCGGGGGAGCACCCAATCCCCCTGGTCTTCAGCAGGGCAGACAATGCCCATTCCTTAGTACAAGTTGGTTTTGAGGATAAAGCGCAATTGGATAATATGAGCGGGGGGAAAAACCTGTGATTCCCAGGAAAAATTGTGGTGTGTTAATCAATTTCAGTTTAGGTGTAGCCCTAGAAGGAAAAAGATTAGTGTAGGTGCGCTGTGGATACACAAGGGTTTATTAGTAATAACAGGTTAAATGGGGAGAAAGAGAGAGGTTAGTGTTCTCCGCAGTGCTGTGAATGAAAAGGTTAACAAGTATAACAGTTATAATGATATTAGTAACAATATTAGATCATGTTAAATACAGTAAATATTTATTATAGGTTTGTTTGAGGGGGTGTTTCCACCTGTTAATTACAATCAGTGACAACTAGGTCTCATTGCCCCTGACTAATTACACCTCAAAAATATTGGAATTTTTTATCTTGCTGTCTGAGGGATATTCTCCTGTCACACAGCTTTATACAGATTGGTCAGTGTTGGGTACACTATTGACCCTGTATTTGAGTCCTTACTTTTGTTGTGGGTTGGTTGAGCGCTGTTGTAAGCTGTAATGAATGTTTGTTCAGGACGTCTGTGGGACTTTGGAGTGAGGGACAAAGTTGTTGGTGGTTGGGACAATTAGTTTACAGAGGTCTGTCCTGTTTGTGAGGTTGCAGATGTGCTGTAAAGGATCTGGGTCGTTGTTTGGACATTGTGAAGATCTACTTAATTCACATCAAAACGAATTTAAGGAAACTGTATGTTTTTCAGTTTGGGTCAGCTTTTGGCAGTTGCTGGAATAATTATTGTAGTTGATGTTTGGTGTGTGTTACTCACCGCCACAGCCTGGACGGGCTGTGGTGCTCCCTGTTGTGTGGAGGGTGCAGGAGGAAAAGGCGGGTTGCCGGTTTCTGCAGAGGGAACAGGTGGAGAGCTGTGCTGGGGTTTCTCCTCTGCTGGGCTAATTGTGTAGGCGCCGGTGAGGTTGTTTAGGCTGCCTTAGGGTCGTCAGATCTGTGCTGGTGACTGTGGATCAGTCGGAGGGCAGGCAGGCGGAACGGAAAAGCCGCTTAGCGGCTTGTTCTAAATTTGAGCCACACAGGGGGGTTAAAACTTGCAGTTTCTTCTTCTTGGGTAAATCCTTTGTAAAACTTTGTTAACCCCCCTGTGTGGCTCAAATTTAGAACAAGCCGCTAAGCGGCTTTTCTGTTCCGTCCGCCTTCCCGCTGACCGATCCAGAGTCGCCAGCACAGATCTGACGACCCTAAGGCAGCCTAAACAACCTCACCGGCGCCTACACAATTAGCCCAGCAGAGGAGAAACCCCAGCACAGCTCTCCACCTGCGCCCTCTGCGTGGGGTGTAATTAGTCAGGGGCAATGAGACCTAGTGATTGTAATTAACAGGTGGAAACACCCCCTCAAACAAACCTATAATAAATATTTAATTTAACATGATCTAATATTGTTACTAATATCATTGTAACTGTTATACTTGTTAACCTTTTCATTCACAGCACTGCGGAGAACACTAACCTCTCTCTTTCTCCCCATTTAACCTGTTATTACGAATCAACCCTTGTGTATCCACAGAGCACCTACACTAATCTTTTTCCTTCTAGGGCTACAGCTAAATTGAAATTGATTAACACACCACAATGCCCATTCCTTGCCCTGCATGCACATCTCACTTTCCCGTTATAAAAGACAGCTGCCGGCAGCAGTGCTGTCAGAGTGCTGTCAGAAGCCGGTAGTGATCAGTGAAGTCTGGTTGTGGAGAAGGGGTCTACCAGCCAACAGATGCAGCGGCACAGGACATTAAAACATAAAATGTGTGTTAACAGGGCAGGAGCAGCTGGCAAGTCACCAAGCGGTTACCTCGCCCCATTACCTGCATGCCCAAAGCCCAGGGGGGTGCAGAAGACACCACTGTAGCCTCCAGGTAGCATTTTATGAAATTTTCAACTACTAACGACACTATGAAGGGTTTTAACCTTAAAATAATGTTTAAAAAGTGTGCCCCCCTTCCCCTATGTTTTTTTTTTAATTTGTAAGTGTTTAACCCTTAATATTGCAGATAGAAGTTGTATTGAATTTGAAAATGTCTATAAAAAAAGGCTTAAAACGGTTTGAGAGGTCTCTTGGGCAGTGCTGGTAAGGCCTTACCAGCGCTGACACAGGACACCTAGACTATCGCGCACCTCACTACTATGGGACCACGGGATACACATACCCGCCAGGCGCACAGCAACCTATATAAGCGCACACGAGCGCAACATACAGAGCAGCGCTACCCTCCAAAGACAACCCCCTTAGGGGCATGGAGGGCCCGGATCTCCACATGTAGAGCACACCTTACAGCAAGGAACACAACAGAATAACTTACAACACGGTAAACCCTAAACATGCCAGCACTCCAGGCACCGGGGCACTCTCAACAGCATAAACAACAGGCTCCCACACTGAGGAAGCCGTAGGCGAAACGCGTCTGTGAAGGAGTCTCCAACCACTTCCTACAAACCTTGAAGGGTTAACCGCTGTCTACAAACTGAGGAGCAACTACCCACATTTTGCTACAAATTTGAGGATAATATTTATGGATAAAGGACACTAAGGACGGGCAAGTAACCAAGCCCCTCCTTTCCTCATTATCTATACCCAGAGACTTTTTTCTGGATCGAACCACCTTGTTATTTCTGCGGAAACCAAAACATTAATTTTCTGTTAAGGACCAACACAATACCCATCAAAGAGAAACAATTGATGTGAAAGAATCCACATTGTAAATAGCACATGTATAATTGAATTAAAGAACAATCAGAGTAAAGTGTAGAGGTTATATATTTTTTCCAAGGGACACACAGGCCCCCCCCCCCCCCCCCGGAACTTTGGACAGGTTTCTTTACCAACCGAGGACCCAAAAGGACCCTGAGTGAAGCCCCATCATGGAAACCCCCCCCCCTTTTCCCTTACAGTATAAAAGCCTAACAGCTGCCTATAAACAAGTTTCACAATTGTATCTACAATATACAAAGATTACCTGAGATGAGGAGGAAGCTGGAACCTGTTTCGCACATCATCAAGCCTCCTCCCCAGATATGGGGTATCCACGGTGAGGAAGATTCCTTTGTACCCCATGCTTTCTGCCCTCTGTACAAGGGCCCTTGTCAGGTTGCGGTCTTTGTAGATATAAAGTTGCATCCAACGTAAGCTGTCAGGTGCAGCTTCTGCCACTTCTTCAATTGATGAGGTGGCCCAAGAGCTCAGCATCATCCCCGTCCCAAGAGCTTTGCAGGCTTGTAAAAAGAAAGACATTTCACAAAGTGTATCCATGAGTTTCACTCCTCACTGCTTTCACATACTTTAAGGACCTATGACAGCCAGGGGGCATTACCCTCAATGTCACAGTTTGTTTCCCTCCCACAGCCATTCATTAGACCCTAGGTGTGATCTTATGTGGTTTAAAGCTCATAAAAATGAACATTTCCACAATCAGGTCCAAAAATAGTGCTGACACCAGGAAGGTTTAGGATGACAGTTAGGGGCTTCCATGCATGTAGCACAAGATAGATCCCATTTAGAAATCTATAGGTTGGTCTGAATTTTTGCATGAATACCTGGACATTAGAAAACGTCCAGGGCTCCAGGCATTCATGCAAATGTATTAAAGACTGGGTCCCTTGGGAAATATATTGGAAACTGGGTCTGTTGGGGAAAAAAGCGGAACCTTTAACTATGCTTTACAAGATTTATCTACAGTTTTGTGACTGACGTACTTTAAATTTGATTTTGTTTTTGGTTGGATTGCGTTTTAAGTATTTTTATGTAAACTTGTAGACACTTAACTAATATATTATGGCTTGAAAGGGATGCTGTAAAACAGTGGTGTCTTATAAAAGAGTTTAAACTGGCTTCTCCGGGTCATAAATTGACTCGAGTAGCTAATTGTGCAGGATGTATTTTAAAGTGATTCAGCGTGCAGCTAAAAAAAATCAAAAGGGCATTTACGTTTTGCCCCGCACAGCTGATCAGTGCTTGTCCGGCGATCAGCAACTCACCTGATCACTGGCACTGAGCCCCTACTGCAGCTGCCGCATGCCACAGCGTCCAGGCCTGACCCTGTAGACGGGTTTGATGGTGGGTCGAGATTGCGACTCACCATCAGTCACACAGCACTGCCCCACCCTCTCCATTCATTGCAAAGTAGGTAGTGCTCCCCCCTATTGTAGTGAATGGAGGGGGTGTGGCCACACCCTGTGATTGGTGCGGCATCGTGGTCTGGCATAAAATCGCCAGTGAATGGAGTTTGAGGTCCAGACAGAGTGGGGTGTGGCTACAGCTGCGGTTTAGTTTAATTAATCAGGTGAGTTACTAATCACTGGACTGGCACCAATCAGCTGCATGGTTTGTGTGCATGTACCCCCTTCGGAAACAGTGGTTCAGAAGAGCTGTGACATAGGCCACCCACTCAGCCACCAGCTCTTGGTTACCACAGTAAAATCATTTGCCCGAATTTCTCCTACTATAGACTTTAACGGTCTCCAGAATTTTGTCAGTGTTGGATGCTGGATACTGGGGCTCATCCAGCCAGACAGATTCTGGACCAGATATATCCCTTGTCCTTTCTCACAACTGCAATGAGTACCTTTACCTTCTTACCCCTCACAGTAGCAGTTTCTCCATCAGGATGAGCCATCCTTTGCATAGCGGTGGCCCCCACACATATCGGCATGCTGATTCGCTGCCCAAGTATAGTTGTCGACAAATCAGAGGCTGAAACATCCCTCAGTACATGAGGATACAACCTGTAGCTACAGTAATAAGAGGAGTGTAAGAAATGTAATAGTGCCAACATTAGAAAATAATACTGTGTTGCAGGCTCGCCAACACAAGTGGACTTAAATGCTAAGATGGGTATAGACATAAAAAAACAGGAATACAGGAAATAAGTACAGTACATTACAGAATCATCCAGTTCAAAGAAACATCCCCAATATTAGTTATCCTATTCTCTCCCCTTGCTACTGTTAGCCCCGCTCCCCCACCAAGGATTGGTGTCACTTCTCCAAGGTTCGCCAACTGTTCAGTTTCTTTTGTCTGTATTTAAAGGGATATTTCAGGCAAAGGGTTATATTAGCTTGTGTTCAGCTCCCTTAATGCTGATTGTCAGAAGCTACATCTTTAATGGAAAGGTCCACACACTTTTCCCTAAGAACTCAGACCAGGAAATAGGCAAGAGGCAACCCATTTACCTACCACCCACTAATGCGCCAGGCCTGGCAGGTGGACGTGGTCCCAGTGCAGAGCACTCCTATGTAGGGAGTCGCCTATTTAAATCAGTGGCAATGCTCCACACTGGGACAATGGCCACCCACAGGCTGGCTTCTCATACCAGTATGAGAGATGTGAGGTGCGGGAGGCAGGCAAATGGGTCACCTTATGTCTGTTGTCACTACCTGTTCTGAGTTCTTTGGAGAGAGTCCACGAAAGTGTACTTTCCCTTTAATACACTGACATTTTGCATTTCTTGGTAAACCCTACTGAACTTGCCCAGTTTTGCTGCACTTGTCATACATAGCCCCCTCAATAAAATTACACATTGGGGTCGATTCAGAGCCAGGTGAGAAAACTCACTCATTTTAGGAGAGAAAACTGCCATTTGTGTGTATGTTGTTGGTATCTGCAGTTAACCACTGTGCACTAAAAATTAAAAGTCACTTTTGCAGTTCCTACTTATTTTTGAGGGGCATCCCAAATCAGAATGACCCATTGGAAGCAGTGGAGTACTGGGACTGTTTTCATGTAATAAAATCAGAGATATGTGATGCTGACATGCTGTTACCCTGATATGCGATACTTTGGGCACGGGTAGTATACATTTGTATTGTGCAGGCACATTAACACTGTGCTTTTTTGAGCTTTCGTCATTACCTGTCATATTGATTCTTACTTGGAAAAGGTTTTTGGTGAGGTGGGGTTTTATTGTTAGTAGGATTGGTCTATATTTAGGTATGTTGGGTATGTTAGATATGTTCATGATAATATTTTCTTAGCACTAAGCACTTTTTCAGTATAGTTCTTTGCACATTTTATTACTTAAGGTGCTTTACGATTTATGTGTGATTATATATATCTTGTTTATAGTTCATTATTGTTTATAACAATTGACAGGTGTTTTTGGATAGTATAGGGGCCTGGTTTGGGCTTTTTAAGTTCCGGCACAGATACTTGAGTATGTGTGTGTAGAGAAATTTGTGTCTTTACACATACAGATTCTTGTATACTAATATATTTATAGCAATAGAGTCACACATCACATATATTTTGAATAAGATACCCCATTAATGGTGGATTGGAGATATTTAATTGATATGAAAGGGGATCAGCTATTTGTTTTTAAATGTCTTGTGCTATGTGTATTTGTGTATATGTTTTTATGAATTTTCATGTAATAATAAAAAGTCAAACTTTTTGAGGATATAGGTTTTTGAATATTCTTTGGTGCTCCCCACAGGGAGGGAGGTGTGGATTTTCCACGTCCACTCCCTATGGAGTGATTGCATTTATTAAGGTGTGAGCACATTATAAATGGTATAGGTAGTGCGCCCCATAGCAATTGCATAAAATCAGAGATGCCTGAAACAATTCCCTACAGTTTGGTATGTATTGTAAGGAAAAGCCCATATCGTAATATTCGCTCACCAGGCAATCCAAGGAATAACTAGCCCTGTGGATTGGTCTCCTGCAGCCCTGGTTTGTGAAGCCGGGATCCAGCTGGCAGGTTGGCATAGCCTCTGTATGGCTGGTTCCCAATGAAAAGAGTACAGAGGCCACCCGCCAGCCACAGATCCCAGCTTCAAACACCAGGGCTGTGGGAGAGCCATCAGCAGCATGGGAGTGTAAGGTAAGCAGATCTCCCAGTTACCCCTTGGACTGCCCAGGGTTGGAATATTTCCTTGAATTTGGAACAGATTCATTCATCCCTATCTGGTAAATGTATTACCAATAGACACATTTGTCGGTGGACTTTTTCTTAAATGTCTGTACCCAACTTTAGGCAGTGACATTAGCATTTTATATCTATGAGACAGGGCCTGTGCATTGAGTTAGGAAATATTCCCCATGTTATCGAAGTTGGTTGATATCACCATCACCTTACAATTATACGCTAGCAAAAGTAATTTGTTAAGGCCCTTATTTATGAAGGAATAGCGACAGGTAGCGACTGGTGAGCGGCGGTAATGACGGGCCCCGCCACGAGAACGCCGGCTCCCCACCACAATCACACATTTATCAAGCCAATCCTGCTTAGCGACTGAGATAGCGCCATATAGCCACTCATTCATCATTATTCCAGCCTCAGCCCACAGCGCCAGCGTCCGACCTTGAACAGCGATAGGTATGACCTTTCGCTACCTGGCGCTCTCCGATGCATTTCAATGGAACAATCTTTAAATATTCATAATTAATTGTTATTGTTTTTTTTTTTTTTTTTTTTTAAATGTGAAAAATTCTGTGACCACTGCATCAATTGTGCAGAATTGATATTACAGGTCTGATATTGTATTCATATTACTAAATTATTTAAAACATTTTTTTTTTTTTTTGGTTTCCAAAAATATGGTTGTTTGGGGGTTAAAAAACTACTTTTAACACATCGCCGCCAGCGCTCTGGAGTTTAAACATGCATTTCACAGCGCAAGAATTTTTTGAGCGTGATTTTTTGATGAATATGGTGGGAGCCGGTCGCTCTGACCAGTCGCTATCATGCGCACCCATACATTGCGGAACCTGTCAAATAGCGACTCGTCACCCCGTATTCAACATTACTGCACACCGACTCATTCGCTATCAACAACCGAACAATGGCCAAGCACAGCGACTACTAGCGGGGCTGTGAAAATACTGCTACAGTCGCTCAACTGTCGCTACCTGCCGCTATTAATGATTCGGCCTCTAAGAAATATCACATGATAAATGATCTAATAATACATTGAAAGAAACACTATTGCGAAAAAATGGGCCAATAATAAAAATCCATATAAATATGCTGAATGGTGGGAGAAGAGGTCACTTATACACCCAGCATCAAGAAATATCCAGCCAGGCTTGTTTTTTATTTTTATTAATGGAAGGAAGAGGTAATCGGGTGACCCCTGAATACACTAAACCTGTCACCCCTGGATTTTATTCCTACCAGGAGAAGAAAACCACAAGTTGGAGGGAGTTTTATTCAGTTCGGGTGTTTATATGGTTTTTTATTGTTACACAATTTCTCGATAGTGCTACTTTATTAATAATGAACAAATAATTGATACATTTTCTAGACTGCAAGAAGAGGGGATACTTGTACACTTTGCATCAAAACAAATTCCAGTCAAGCTGGTTTGTTTCATTTATTGGAAGGAAGAATAATTGCGGGTGACAGGTTTGGAACATACCATTCTGCTTTTCCTGGGGGGGGGGGGGGGGCACTTCTAATGGCCTGTCCACTGAGCCAGCCTCTGCTGCAATAAAAGGTTATTGCTATTATGTGTAGATACATTTATTTAGCGTGCAATGCTTTGGGAAGATTTTACAGTGGTTAATACTACCGTTCCCCATAGGCTGGCTCAGGATACACGCAGCTTAAGGTGAGCAGCTCTTCCCTGTAAACATGGAACAGTACATTGAAAAAAAACTTTATCAGTAGAAGGAAATCATAAGCTTTATGGTATTTTTATTTTCGGTTGAGGTGTATAAGTAGACCCCCTGCTCACTATCTAGCTTTGGATTTTAAATATTATACAATTTCACAATAAACCTCCTTTAAATGCATGAGTCCATTTTAAAACTTACTTTGAAAACGCGGCAACATTATCGGCCAGTGTTTGCTGGTCCTCGGATCCTGACCGATAGTAATCGAACACTGACTTTTTCAGGAAATGTTTTGCATGTTGCTCAAAATCATCAAGTGTTATTAGCTTCCCCGACATCTTCTGGCTGTTTGTGGCTGTAGGATGGATCAGAGATAACACATACCTCTGAACTGTCTCTGTTACAGACGTGAGCCAGTAAATGTGTAAACAGGGGCTGTACATGGATCTGTGATGGACTTTCCCCTGTGGTCAGAGCTGGCAATCATTTGTAAACAGGACAATGACTCCCCTATGGCCTCACTGATATACTGCTGGGATTATTTAAACCAGATCTTCACCTGAATTCGAGTTTATATGATTCCCCACCCTGTACATACAGATTTCCCACATCAAAAATCATCCTACCTGCATCTACTGCATTCTCGGAGCCTTTAAACATCCAAGATGGCAGCTCATGGAGTGTCAGGCTGTCTGCAAACAGGAAGTGTCTTCTGACTATGCCGCTCTGCATTCTGAGATTGTCTTCCTTTTCCTGACACCGGCTTTGCTCTGTCTGTGCAAAGCACAGCTATAACCCACCACCCTGCACTTCTCCTCTCCTCCTCTCCTCAGTATGTGATGCTTTGGAGGCAAGATGGTGGTGCCCGTATCCTAGAGTCCTGAACAGAGTTGCAGCCCAGTGGGGGAAGAATAAAAAGTGATAAAAAACATAAATATATTAATTTTAGATCTGGGGAATAGGTTTTTAAGGGTTTTGGCTTTTCATTAAATGATGCTGAAGGTCCGGTTTAATAGAGCAGTGCAAGGGCTCAAGTTAATCGCATCTAGCCAGTACTAATCAAGTCTCGAGCAGTATTTCCTAACAGGTAGTACTAGTCCCAGTGGTGGTCAAGTGGTGGCTATATTTTCCTATTAGGCAACCCAAGGCTTGTGCCTAGGGCCAGCCCCTGCAGCAAGTACCAGTGCCAAACAAATAATCCTATTTATAATATTTGGCTGTAGGGGGTTTGACACTCACTCTGCATATGAGTTTCTGGACGTTAAAATGGGATCTGTGCCGAATGGGGGGAGGGGGTATTTTTGAGTACTGGATACATGCGCTATCACAATAAAAGTTCCAATATAAATATGCTAGATAGCAATGGGGGGGATCACAAATAAGCCAGCCAAGGCTGTTCCTTTCTTTTAACCCTTTCCCTGCTGGTCTACATAGTGGTGTTGTCACCCTCTGTTGCCAGTCGATATACATGTTTCACTGTGTTTTTTGCAGAAATGCCCAGGGATTTCCCAGAAATATATATATATATATATATATATATATATATATATATAGGGCATCATTTGGCCTTTAACACAGGGAGGCCGATTCATTAATAGCGCCAGGTAGCGACAGATGAGCGACAGTAGCGTTATTTTCACAGCGCCCGCTAGTATTCGCTGTGCTTGGCCGTTGTTCGGCTGTTGACAGCGACTCAGTCGGTGTGCGGTAATGTTGAATACGGGGTTAGGAGTCGCTGTTTGACAGGTTCCGCGCTGTATGGGAGCGCATGACAGCGAACGGCCATAGCGAACGGCTCCCAGCATATTCATTAACAAATCACACTCCAAAAGTTCTCGCGCTGTGAAATGCATGTTTAAACCCCAGAGCGCTGGCGGCGATGGGTTAAAAGTAGTTTTTTAACCCCCAAACAACCATATTTTTAGGGAAAAAAAAACAAGTTTTTCAAAACATTTTGTAATATGAATACATTAATATCAGACCTGTAATATCAATTCTGCACAATTTTTTTTTTTTTTACCTTAAAAAAAATATCTAACATTGCAGAAGTGGTCACAGAATTTTTGACATTTAAAAAAAAAAAAAAAATTAATAGCAATTAATTATGAATATTTAAAGATTGTTCCATTGAAATGCATTGGAGCGCGCCAGGTAGCGAGAGGTCATACCTGTCGCTGTTCAAGGTCGCTCGCTGGCGCTGTGGGGTGAAGCTGGAATAATGATGAATGATTCGCTATCTGGCGCTCTGTCAGTCGCTAAGCAGGATCAGCTTGATAAATGTGTGATTGTGGAGGGGAGCCGGCGTTCTCGTGGCGGTGAGCGTCATTACCGTTCGCTCACCATTTGCTACCTGGCGCTATCCCTTGTTAAATAAGGGCCTAAATGTCTTTAAATGTAATTTATCTTTTTATCAGTGCTTTTGCACTTGTTTGGTTGACTGTTTTTTTATTATGTTTGGAAAATCAGATCCCATATAGAAAGTTAGCTTTATATTGATCACACACCTTATAATCTGATCACATACTGACATACAGTGGCGGACTGGGGCCAAAATCAAACTGGGATTTTATCAGCATCTGGCCTGCCCATGACCAGTCAGTGGCATCTCTGCTGCTTCCTGGCCAGTCAACTAATCTGTTCCAAGGCTGAGGTTAAATCATTAGGGAGAAGACATGGGCTGGGGTTACTTGGGTGAGGGGGTAGAGTGGGGAAGGGGATGGGGGGGAGGCAGGGATTGGATGAGAGTGTTAGTAAAATAGCAGCCCAGACTGCCCCAAAGCAGTGCGGCCTACCGGCATTTGCCTTGGTCTTCCTATGGCCAGTCCGCCCCCTGCGTGTTGCCTTGTATGTAATTCTTCAGCTGTAGCTGAGATATATAAGATATATAAATGTTTTATTGAAGGGGAGTTGGGGTACTAGCGGGAGATAACATGGAGCTCTAGTCCAGTCATGAACAGGGTGGCAGGGTCTCCTGCTGGCTGTGTCTCTACAACTATGTGCATCCACATAGGCCATTAAGTTTTATAGCTGGTGCAAGTGGTAAAGGGAAGTGGCCAGCAGGAGACCCCAGGCACCCTGTCCTTTCAGAATAGATACTGGCTCAGTAAGTATACTGGGCAAATCAGGGTGTTTTACAAAGTGGGCATCCCAAATCACTTGCTGGGTTTTCACTCCACAATGCTTTACCATACCAGGTAAGGAGTGCTGCAGGCAAATCTCATCAGCCACTAAAGTGTGCAGATCTCAGCGTCTGCTCTCAGAAGAGCTGCAAGTGTTGCAGCGTGCTTATCCATCATTCAGCGTCTGACAGGCAGCCTTCCTGGCAGGCCGGGGCAACCCTCAGCGCACCCACCAGCAACAGGGAAGAATGTAACACATGCAGCCGGCCAACGGAAGAGGGCGCCTTTACTTCACAGCGCTCCAGGAGCGCTCATGTTGCTACAGGCAGAGGGGTGCGCAGGGGAAGTGCGGCACCACACCTTACATCTCTTACACACAGCCAGGGGCCGGCTTATCATTGTTGGGGCCCCATGCAAACTTGTGTCTGGGAGCCTGAATCAAAGACATTTTTTGTATAAGCAAGAAGATGTAGCTGCATTTTATATGCGTTCTGCAGAGCAGGAGGGGCCCATGCATGGGTTGTGTGGTGGTTAAGTAAATCACTCACTGCAGACAGCCTAAAATGCCATAAGAGGGGCCCCTAACTCCACAAGGGCCAACTCTGCCAGGGCCCTATTAGTAATAATGCTGCCCTAGTTGTGGAGGCCTTCCTCCTCACCCCGTACTAGGGCAAGTGGGCGCGCACATCCCCTGAGTCCTGCCTTTAATTCGGCCCTGACTACTAGGGGAGCCATATGCAATTGCATGGGTTGTGTGGTGGTTAAATACGCCACTTTAGACAGCCTAAACTGCCATAAGAGGGGACCCTTACTCCACTAGGGCCAACCCTGGCGAGGCCCTATTAGTAAGAATGCTGCCCTAGTGGTGGAGGCCCTCCACCTCACCCCGCACTAGGGCAAGTGGTAGAGGCCCTGGGGAACACACCCCCTGAGCCCTCCCTTTAATCCGGCCCTGACTACTAGGGGGGCTCATGCAATTGCATGGTTTCTGTGGTGGTTAAACATGCTACTTCAGACAGCCTAAAATGCCATAAGAGGGTGCCCTTACTCAACAAGGGTCAACTCTGCTGGGGCCTTATTAGTAAGAATGCTGCCCTAGTGGTGGAGGCGCTCCACCTCCCCCCGTACTAGGGCAAGTGGTAGAGCCCCCGCCCCCGAGCCCTCCCTTTAATACGGCTGTTTCAGTCTTTGGTTGTCTAGAGAGGAAAAGGATTATGATGGGGCTCTATTCAATGTTGCACCCGGTCACATTAAGTTAGTGAATTAAGGAGGACTTTTTGTACCACAAGGGCATATATAGAATGTGTTCCTATCAATTAGATGTAATCAAGATATTTATACTGGTTAATGCGGCCACTCCCCCACAGGCCGGCTCAGGACACTGGCAATGGAATGGAGCAGCTAACCGTGTAAAACTGTAATATTACATTTACAAACCTGCCACCCCTGGATTTTCTTCCTACCAGACTTGGTGGTATTTTTTTAAGTTATCCCATGTTTATATGGATTTTTAATATTATACAAGTTCACTTTAATTAGGGTTGGGGGGGATAACTTTGTTTGTTTTTTTTAGTATAGAACTGATTTAAGCTGCAGTACCATTAAAAAACAGGTTAAGTCTGGGATAGCACAAATGCAAGTGATGTTACTGGAATAAATGACAGAGAACATTTTCTGTGCAATCACTATCATAGCTCTCTCTTACCAGTACCAATACAAGAGCGCCCTCTGCTGGTTCAGCTGGAGAGTCACATGCATTGATAAACATGGCCTTGTTCTGGACCTAAGCAATGCTGTCTTTTTGGGAAGATCAATGCAGACTCACACATTACAAGTCTTGTATGTTCCCATTTTGGAGAGGCTGGGAAACTTTTTGAAACTTTCTAATGTAATAAAGTAAAAATAAACTTATATAATTTGTTAGGATAAATTCCCTGCAGCTGCAATGGTTTTTTTTATACATATGAGCGTTATTTTTTTTATCAATGGATAAGATTTTTTTTCCAAATATATAAATAAAATCTATAGGAACGCAAACACATTTTGGGGATCACCCACATGATTTTGAGAACCTCTGGAATTTCTGGAGTGGTTCACTTTTGACAGCTTTTCTTCCTTATCTCACAATAAAATGGAAAATATACTTTTTTCTCTATGTTAAAAAATCCCCAACTCCTGTGGTAAAGCAGCTCTGCAGGGCTTAAGATAATACATATCAGCCTATGGGTTACCTAAACAAATTAAAATGAACAATAAATTCCCCATTAGGAGAAGCTAATTTCTAATATGATTGAATTCCCATGGGCTGTTGTTATTATTAATTATAAATTAATTATAAATTAGTAAGACAAAGTAAACTTTGCTACTAGAAAATAAATCTTCTCTCATCTAGAACTGGCCCATTGCAGGTATGGGAGTAGAAAGTCTTTCAAGGAAAAATAGCAGAGGCTCTTGAAATCATTTGGATAACTCTCAGAGAATTAAGGGAAGATTAAAAGGACAAATCAAAGTTTGCTTAAATGTTTTGCAGAGGATTTGTCCCGGTGTGCTGCTGAATAAAGCTGTTTCTATTTTCTGTAGCCCTGCTCCCGGATTCTTTAAAACATGACCACCTTTTCCAGCACTAAGAGGTGGACATATCTCAATCCGTTTTGCATCAAATTGTGTGGGACACACCATTGCTTGTGTGTGCAGAGGAGGATAGCTGCTACTTTCTTCAGTTGCCTGCCTTTTTCCTGGTTCTTTGTATACTCAAAAGTTAAAGGGACTGCCCACATGAAAAAACAAAATTATACTCACTATACTCCCCCCCCCCCCAGCCCCTCTGCCCTAACCATTTTGAAAAACTCATTGGGTGCTAAGATCAAGATCCACAGCATCCACAGTCGCCTCACTGACGTAGAGGGGTGGCAATTGGTCCTATATGCTGCCAGTGACTGTGAATGCTTTGAGACTCAATCTCAGCCCCTGGTGAGTTTTTACAAGCCGGGGAAGGATAGAAATACTTCAGGGGACAAAGGGTGAGTGTGCCTGGGCCAACCATTTTAACTGACAGTTACACAGACATACACAGACAAAAGAGGACCCGACTCCCTTCTTTACAGACATTTGGAGCGATCTGAGGCAGTGTTCAATCTCTGCCTCCTCCAAGATGTCATGCAAACCCCATTTATTGCAATAGAGGGGAAGTGTCGAAGCAAGGCCATGCCAGGACCAGTACGCCCCCCCCCCCCCCGCATTGCAAGTCCTGCTGAATGCTGGGCTGCTTGTTTTCACATTTTTAACCGTACTGTAACTGCCAGCTTACCTAGAGATTTTGTCACCTATTGGTGCCAGGCAATTTGTAAGAATTTTGCACTTTAAATATGTTTAACTGTGATTTTTGCAGGAATTTCCAGGGATTCCCAGGAAAATGATATATTGTTTTTTTTAGCAAAGTTTGGGCTTTAGTATGAAATGTCTTGTTTGTAATTTTTTCAGTGCTTTCTCAGTATTTTTGGGTCAAATATGTGGAAAAAAATTAATAAAGTGGACCAAAACCCACGCTAATCGATCGATTCCCTCCCTCCGGGGCATCCAAAATCTGGATGCCCCGCTGTGTGAAACCCCCCAGGTCGGCCCATGCACTTATCTTGTTTTCAGGTCCAAAGGCACATGCTCAAGCCACGGCCGCATCCCCGCTATCGCTCCAGCAGGGCGCGTGCCCACGCCAGGCATTCGTGAATGGCCGACACAGGCATGGTCCCTGTTAAAGGGAAGCGGGGGATACGGCCGCCAGAGCGCTAGAAGCCGCTGGCCTTAGACGACGTGATGTCAGCGGCTCCGAGTGCGCTGATTGGACCAGCAAACATGCATGTGCCGTAGGACCGGGAAGAGTTGAGTTGGTATCGGTGATATGGGGGGTTTCACACAGCAGGGCACCCCCGACCCCCCCAAACTGAAAAAAACTTTTTTATGAGATTTTAAAATAAAATACAACTAATTTCAGCTTGCAGCTAACTTGCAATAACTATCAATTGTTAAACCAAATATAAAAAAGATAATGTTGTGGGGTCCTACCTCTCCAGCAAACCAGCCTGGGCACCAGCTATGTGGGTTGGTGGACAGGGTACAGCAAGCCACAGTGGTCCCACAGCAGATCATGACCCATAAGGCTGCACCATGACATGCCCTTCCCAGATGATTTACATAGATTCATACTCAGATTTTAAGATGCTTTAAAATAGCTTATTTTATACTGTTCCCATGGGAGATCATGAGAGGAAGTTATCTTGTGCCTGGACAGGGACCTTTATTGTTAAAATACTTTTTAACAAAATCACATAGAGCAACAAGAATTAAGTCGGTTTGAAACTTTAAAATATCCAATTAAAAGATTCAAATCCAAGATGAAATTTGGTGCTTTGAAAATGCTGTATCTATCATTTTACTATGAAGGGGGTTATAGAAATAGAATGTTTCACAGAGGAATAATATAGTTTCCATCTTTTCTTCGTTTATCCTTATTTTCAGTCTTAAAGTGTGCTTCAAATTCAATTAAAAAACTGCTCTTAAAGTTCCTGTCCAGGCGTTAAAAAAAGTTTATACTCACCTTTTGTGCCCCACAGCCCTTCCAGGCGGTGCCACTGTCTTCATACTGATGAGGGAGATCAAGGGATTCCCTTCCTCCAGTGCCAGGCAGATATGGCCCCTAACACGCCTACTCCATTCATTGCAATGGAGGGGTCTGCCCAACCCACCTTGATACAATAACATTGCAAGCAAAGCAATCCTTAAACTAGACCAAAACCCATAAAGAAACAGTGCTCCTATGCATCCTTCCTCAGGGCAATTCAGATTGCTGCACATAGGAATTCATTTATCTTTTAGTAACTCCTGTTGTGGTCAATTTTACAACCAAAATGGCGTGGATGCAGGAGCAAATGTAAGTGCTGACAATGATTCAGTATAATGCTTGAAGATAAGGGAGTTTTAGGGTGTTTTTTTTTCAAACTGTGCAAGGCAGTTGGTCTGGTTTAAAGTAGACCAATCACCCATGCTAAAAGATTCCAGGACCGGCTGCTAGCCTGTCCCCAGGGCATCCTATATCGGATGACATGATGTGTGAAACCCTCTCGTTGAAATAGGCCGGGCACGTGGGAGAGCACACTCCACAGGGAAGCCAGGGATGCGGCCACTGCATGCGCCGTGGGAATGGGGAAGGGTGAGTGAAAGTGGCCAATCTGGGGGGTTTCACGCAGGGAGGCATCCTACATTGAGATGCCCATGGGTGAGGACCAGGATAGTCAAAATAAGATAACTCTTTGATAATACCTCTTGTTCCTCTCGAGAATTGTCCAGAATGATCCTCCAATTCAATTCCGAGCATGTCCACATAAATGTATTCATTCTGGCTGTCCAAAGTGAAAATATAGGCATTATTATCATGTAATTATTTGATTGTGTAACTGCAAATGAATGTCTTCAAAAATATATTTGTAATTATCTGCTATAATCTTATGAAACAGATTTAATTTTTTTTTTTTTCAGAAAATTGGTGCACTGTTGGAGTTTTTCTGAATCAGGCCCCTGGTCTAGCTGGTGCAGAGCATCCTTATGATAAAACTGGCAAGATAAATGCATGCAAGATAGTATGTTATTTTACCTTTTTAAATATAATTTTGTCCATAAATTTGAGAACATGATGTTAATACAAAACCCTGTTTTTTTTTCTTTAACGGGTCTTTGTCCCACAGAAAATGCTGGAGTTCCCTCCCCCCACACATAACCCCCCAGAACGCCCATAATCCTCAACTTCACTATTAGCCAGTGCCCGGAAAGGAGTCCCGCGAATGGCCGCCGGGCAGTCACATGTGCCATCGTCACGTCCTTGGTGCCGCCCCCTGGAACAAACTGCCCCTGTGACTGCCCACCGGCCATTCGTCGGCTCGTAATGAAAGTGAGGATTACGAGCATTCTGATTAGCTGTTTGCAGGGACAACACCCGTTAAAGGAAAAATGGGTGTTGGTCCAGTTTAGGTTATTAGTTACTGAAAGGCTTCAGATTCAGATCAAATTTAGATTCAACCAGAATTTAACAATTTCAATTTTCCCAAACAGAATATTCGGCCAAAGTGTTTAAATAAGAACAAAATCCAGGAATATGACTTTACCAGTTTTTGTTCCATGTCCTCAATGTGTGAAACCCCCCCACTATTCCCTCACCTCTCCTCGATCCAATGGTGCATGCACAGGCTCTCGTTCAACGAGAGCCGTTTGCCCTGACCATGCGATTCGTCAAATGACTCTCATTAACTTCAATGAGGAGCACAAGTGGGTGCAATCCAAGCATGGTGTATGCTCCTGCCCCAGCCTATCTGAATAGCTAGGGAGCGCCTTGCTCAAAGTCCCAGGATACAGGGGATTCCCTAACTTGAGCTCACTATTAAAAACAATGAGAGCTGTTTGCAGAATTAGATATGCACAGCCAATAGCTCTCATTGGACGAGAGCCTGTGCTCGGACCAGAAAAGGTGAGTGAATACTGGCTCCTCAGGGGTTTCACACAGTGAATCGGGATGGGGGAAGGCCAAAGAAAAGATTTAAGGGCCAGCCCAGCTGGGTTTTATTCTGCTTTAACAACCATAATGTTTGTAGATAATGACAAAGGTCACCATTAGCCAACTATTGCATTTGAAAGTGGAAAAGATAGACAAAACTGCCTTAACTATAGTTAACTTCAGAATTAATGTTAGAGGCCCCCTTAACTGAATAATGTATTTTAAGAGTGAAAGAGTATTTCCACCTTTAAATCATCTTTCAGTAAAGCTAGAGGGTCCTGGCGGCAGCACCAGCAGGAGGTGGCAGAACCCAGCATCTTTTTCCAATCTGGTGTTGCAATAGCCCCCTTGGGGGTCTTTCAGTCCTCCATGGAAGTACCTGAAAGAAGTACCTGAAGTTGGCGGCAGCTGGTACTGGGCTGAAGGCCTGTGACAGTGGTGGGGGATCATCTGCGATGGCCAGGTAAGTGGCAGTAAGTATGGCTTTTTTACTGCAACCCACTGCAGATAAAGCCCAATACATGCATTTTACCTGCAGTGCTCTTTGACCTTAAACTCCAACGCAACACAAACGGGAAGGTGAGAAAGGGGGCTTAGAAAATAAAAATTTCCCTTTTCTTTATGGTATAATACCTGCACATAAACCCAGGGACACAAATGTATCAGTAACTGTTACACTTGTAACACTTAGGCCTCGATTCAAGAGTTGAAAAAAAATTCTCATGGTAGTAAAATTAAAAAAAAGCCGTTATGAGACATTTCAATGTTAATTGGTAACTTTCTAATGTTTACTCTCGAAAAATAAGTTAAAGATGATAAAAAACCTAAAGTGACAATCTCTCCCTAAATAACATTGATTCCTATGGGGTTCGCCAGTGCTGATAAAGATTCAGTATCACGCATTCATGCAAGTGCAAGTGAGTTCTGGGAAGTTTTCTATCCCACCTGTGCCAGACTGTTGGTGCAATTTAAGTATTATTCCATGTTATAACAGAGAAAAATATAGTATTATATGGCCACCACTGTTTTAAGCTGAATTGTTTTTTGATGGTTGCCGCCATTGTTGCCTCTAATGTGGTGGTTGCATGAATGCAAACTGGCCTTCAGCAAAACTAAACTACCCAATCCCTGCCGGGTTCCCCTAGTATCTAATCTGATACTCCCTTTGTTTTCCTTGTATCCTGACATTTTCTGTGTTCTGTCCTGGCTTCCTAAATTTTTCTTTGGAACTGCCAGGATTGGCTACACCTGCTCTCCTGGTAACCAATGCTGTTCCTGTGCTTGAAATCTACTGTCCATGGATACTCACCTGATCCAGCTCCCTAAGGTACTGTGTAACCAGCCAAGTATTCTGGCATCTCACGATCGTCTGGTTATTTGGTTTGGGGCTTTTCCGATACTATACCTATTTTATCTGCCAGCTCACAGTGGAATTCCTAACTCTCAGTACTCACCTTGCCTGTCTGCCTGAAAGCAAGTTTTTAAAAAAATAATAGAGGTATTTTCAAAATGAACCAAAAATTTATTATTGTATGCATACAAAGTTATTCATTATTTATTCCATAACACCTTCTTTATCATGTTCCTAGCTTGGATGTCCTGATATAAGGGGGTGGAAAGGGGTGCTGGATGGGTGATACATTATGAAGAAAAAGTGTGGAATAAACCAGGATAGAGTGATTTGTTTGGAGGAAAAGTAGGGGAGAGGGGATATTAGATTCCTCCCATGTTATCTAGAGTAATAGCTTGGAATATGTGGAAGGGTTGGAGACTCTGATAAATATTAGCGTTATTCTTATTAGTCGATAAGGGCCTGAAACTCTGGGGAGGCTTTGGAAACCAACCTTTCTGTCCCATCCTCCACTTCCTCCTGGACCAGCTCCTCCATCCTTCCTATATGTTTCATTCCCTGTAGCCATTCTGACATTTGGGGAATTACCTGAGAATTCCAGTGGCATGGGATTACTGATCTGGCTGTGGAGGAAACTTAGGGGTGTTAGGGATCTTCTCAAGGGTCAGATGTTTATATATTCCTAAATTACTCCCAAATGTGAGATACTGAGGTTGATTTGGAGCCAGGTGAGAATTCTCACTCCTATTTTTAGGAGAGAAAACCGCAATTCACTACCAGTGTCTTTCATAGGGCTGATTCAACAACCAGATGTTCATATGGTGTTGAGGCCCAAGGAAGACAATGAAAATAAATGGCAGTTTTCTCAACTGGCTATGATTGACCCCATTGTGCCTTCAGCATTACTGCAGCGCCAGAATTGTTTTGAAAGTTCTCCTCTGAATTTGACGAGATCCACCGGCCATTTATAGCAGCAAGTCAAAATCCTATAATTATTTTCCTGCGCTCTATATGCCACTGACAGGCAATGCAGTTGGGGCTTCTGTAGCCATATGTGGGAGCGTCCAATATAAAAGGGTGAGAACGTGATGGGGGGAGGACGTCTTGAGTATGCTCTCAAAGAGGGTTAACATATGCGATAAAGAGGCCACAGGAGTGTGTGAGTTGATGAAGGCAGTCAATAGTCTGTGGAGGAACCAGGAAATTCTGGGACCACATTCTGGAAGCACAGCTGAATTTCCTGAAGACTTCTTTTAGGTTGGTTTCACCCCAGGCCGATTGCAGATTGCTCGCGATTTTGAGGCGAGCGCCCCACAATCACTGTGTGCAGTGTGTGGAGGGCGTTCAGCGCTAGCAATCATTAGTGCTGCACCCTCAGGATACTGCTGGCAAGGCTTTTGAAGAGCGATCTGAGCGCTCCGCAAATGCCTGAAGTGCATGTGAAAGCTATGGATAGCTTTTCACAGGCAACGAGCATTCCGCATCCGTGTGACTTCAGCCAGAAATCTATGTTCAAGTTCCGCGTCCGGCCTGAACACCTATGGCTAATCACCTATGAGGTGGTGGGTGGGAAGGTCAAAGTTCCAGATAGGCAAGCAGCATCAGGGTGTGAATGCCAAAAGTGTGCCACTCATCTGTCTCCTCCTGGATGCTAGTCCACAGATCCGGGGTGGTGTGTGGTCTTTGACCCAGAGTAGTTTCAGCAAAGCCTGCTGCAATATACACATGGCTGTGCTTAAACTGGTGTGGCAGGTGACGTCTGCCAACCCTGGGTGGTGGAAGTATATGCACCAAATCGCTTCACGGCTCGGGCCCTGCATCCACTACATTAACGCAATGGGCAGTTAAAGAGATGTAACATCTCTGCCGCTTAGTTGTTCACATATCAGTTATGGTGTGTGACCTTGCAACATATAGTATTGACTTGGGCAATGGTGGGCAGAGATGGCCTGCCGAGAAAAGTTGGGGCGGCTGGGAATGATTGTGGGAGAAAGATTTTTATTAGCACCAAGCTCTAACTAACTGAAATAACCGGCTCGCCCCACCATAAAATTTTTAAAGCTCTCCAGCCAGAATGGGAGTATTTCAAAGGCAAGCAATTCTCAAATGCTTGCATTCAAGACCAGAGTTCATCGATGAGATGGGCCAAACAAGTTTCTGTCCATTGTTTGGGGAATAGAAAGCTGAACGCTTCCCTGGGATGTTGTGGACGGGCTTGGTTGTGATGGTGGTGACAGTGGTCTCACATCATCCTCTTGGGGGGAGACAGGTGACCTTGTTGTGGAGGTTGTGGGAGAGGCTGAGACAATGAAAGCATCAGAGGGAGCCTCAGGTGTTTGCATGTACCATATACTTTTTTTTATCTCTGGCACAGGCAGACACTGAGGTTCTTGTAGGCCCCAACACCACTGCCAGAATGGTGAGGCAAGTCCAAGTTGAGGCATTGATAGATTAAATGGCACACAGTACTTCAAGTTATTTTGGATTGTCTTTAACTCACTCCACTTCTGCCCAAACCGCAGAGCCCTTCACCTGATCCCACTTCAAATCAGCAAGGCCATCTCAGCCACAAGTCAAGGAGCAGTCACTAATACTCTACTCCCAGCTATCCTCTAGCTGGGATTCCATGGGCCATCCACCTGCCCCATTTGCAGACATAGGATTCCCCAGATGGCCAACAACTTGTGTTGGAGGATGAGAATGTGGACATCGGACCATTGCAGGACATCTACGCTGAGGATGACAGCCAAGTGCCAACTGCTGCGGTTTTATGCAATGTGGAGGCTGAGAAGGAGGGTAGCCGGGAGAGGAGGGTGAAAGATGATCTGAAGGGGTGATGACAAAGTCCTAGACCCAGCGTGGATTGAAGGCAATCAGATTTCGGTGGAAGAGGTGGTGGCCATGCAGCCCCAGGCAGCCAGCAGAAGATGGAGAAGGGTGCAAACCCCCAGTGGTCAGCCAGTTGCTACTACTGCCCACCACGCCCAGGCACTGAACACGCCAAAGCTGACGCAAAGGGTGTCTGCAGCATGGAAAAGAACAGTTGCCAGCTCTGAACCGCTCGATCTCCCCACAACCTCTGGAGCCGCACGGCCAAGAGTGCTCACCTCTTACTGGGTCAGTCCCATAGTAGCAAAATAGAGCCAGCCGACATCCGGTTGTGGAATAAAACGTCCCGCTTATTTGAAGTGCAATTAAAAGTCCATATTCATATACGATACAGCAGACATATTAAAAAGATGAAAAGCGTTGACGCGTTTCGGGCATCGTGCCCTTAATCATGACATTATTCCAAAGATTAAAACCTTATATATATATATATATATATATATATATATATATATATATACACACCATAAGTGAATCATTAATCATAAAACAGTATTAATTATCTAAACATCATCACATGGGGAAGGACTTACACGTGTAGATTCTCCAGTACGTAAAATGAGGCTCACATAATACACGTCATCTCTTGCACCCGCTAGCCCAGCAGCTGGGTGGTAATTGTAAAAGAAATGACGCATTATCATCCCATTATCTGCAAGCCCACCGCGCACAAGCAGGCAAGGGGAAACCACCATGCAAGCAGAGAATGGGCGGAAGTAGAGCACATAAACCGAACTAGAGAAATAAGCCGCTACATTGGTATACACAATATCATTACAAAGAAAAAACATAGTATCATTGTGCAGATATAAATGTAGCAACAGTATCAAAAACATAGTATCCTTGTGTGAATACAAATGTAGCAGCCCTACCCCGGTTAGAGACATGATATTCACCAAGCTATCAGAAACGTACAAGTCATCCAGTTCTAAGTAATATTAACCCCATGTGTGCAAGAACAAACTATACCAATATCAATATACAGAAAAAGACAAAAAAATTATAAACTAAACCTACAATATATAATCAGTAGCTTGTATTGAATCAGACCAGTTCTTATATAACCCTGAACATTATAGACACAATCTGGATGCCTGCTAAAATATACAAGTTACCTAAATAAATATTCTATAGAAAGAATGTGCTAAAAGAAAGGAAACCAAAGACCCAAGACCCTAAAGCAGGGAAACACACAGACTTGAAGCGGGAAAGACAGTTGTATACACCAATAATGAGAAAGGGGGATAATATAAAACAGAGCCGATCAGCTTTTAATCCCCAATTCAATATATATATATAAATTAATCCCGCAGGAACAGATCCACATCCCATCTGGAATTCAATCCAGACGGGATGCGGGTCTGCAACCTGAAGATCCAAAACACCTCCCTTTGAAAAATCCTAGCTTGGAGGTCCCCTCCTCTAGGGCCTAACATGACTTTTTCTATGGCCATACATGAAAAGCCAGAAAAATCTCCTGCATGAATATTATGGAAATGGCGACCTACATTAGAGGCAGTACTAGGACGCTCAGGGTTTGGATTAACCAGATGTTCAGCCATCCTTCTTTTGAATGGTCTAATTGTACAACCCACGTACTGTATGTTACAAATTTTACAGGTCACCAAATATATAAGATTTTTCGTATTACAATTCAGAAAACTTTTAATCTGAAACTTCTCCCCCGTAACTGCTGACATAAATTCATTGTTCTGGCAGACATATCTGCAAATATTACATCTAGCACCACCACACTTAAAGAAACCCTTACACTGTAACCAAGTAGATGTACCTTTAGTATGTTTCACAAATAGACTCGGAGAGAGTTTTGTCCCTAATGTAGGTGGTTTTCTACTGACTATTCTGACACCTTCTTTCACCACCTCCCGTAGTTGAGGGTCACCATTTAAAATCGGGAGATGTTTCTGAATGATTTTGCAGATCTTACTCCTCACTATATGATGTCACCATAGTCACTGTGTTGTTATTTTTATTTTTCCGCGGTGACAATAATTTAAAATGGGCATTCCTAGTATCCCGCCCCGACCCCATCATAGACTGTCTATCTTTAGATTTAGCAATCCCTCTTGCTCTCATGATAAATTCCTGCGAATACCCCCTCTGTGTAAGCCTATCTTGTATAAGATCCAATTCTTGTTCAAACCTCATCTCATCGGAACAATTCTGCAGCATGGCATTTTTTCAAGAAGTGCACAGACGACAAGACATGGTCCATTTGCACGATGTGTCACCAGTCCCTGAAGTGAGGGAAAAGCCTAATTAAACACTACACAACGTCCATCCTCAGGGACTTGCAAAGCAAATAAAAAAATATTGTTATTTTTGATGTAGCATCACTTTGAGCCCAGTCATGGGGAAATGGCAGCTGGTGGTGCTGAAACTCATCTGTATGGGCAAAAGACCACACACCACCCAGGAGCTGTGGACCAGCATCCAGGAGCAGACAGATGAGTGGTTGGTGCCTCTGAACCTGAAGCTCGGCAAGGTATTGTGCGACAATGGGCAGAACCTAATAGGCTCTTATAGGGCGAAAATATATAATAATAACAATGTTTTTCTGTTTGCTTTGCAGGTTCTTGGCCATGGTGATGTGGTGAAGATTATTCAGTATTCCACCCTCCTGCAATATTTAGTTTTTGCAGTGCAATGGAATACAATAGCGCTCTGCAAATATAAAATAATAATACTAATACTGTTTTTTTGGTTTTTGGCTTTGCAGGTTCCTGGTGAACTGGAACTTGCTGCACTGTGTGCCATCTAATCTATCAATGACTCAACTTGGTCTTGCCTAACCAGTCCGGAAACAGTACCTGGGCATAAAAGAATACACTGCACAGTCTGGCACCTGCTGGCACCAGAAGAAGGTGTAGCAGGCAGGAATCTAACACATCCTCTCCCTGCAGCAACAGCTCCATCACCATCAACAGCACCAATGTCACGTCCCTGTCCCTTATTTCATTTTTTTTGGCCTGTCCCCATCAGCAGTGGTGTAACTAAATGTGACATGGCCCTGGTGCAAACCCTAAATGGGACCCTTTCACGGCTCGGTAAACTTTTTTGCTGTCTTATAACAGTATCTAATTGGATGCCACTAGACAACTAAAGACTGAAACAGCAATGGGGCTTCCTTCCTCTAAATGATGCCAAGTGAGCACAAATATGATATATAAGGTGGAGGAGCAGCAATGATGGGAGCCCCTGACCTTCTGGGCCCGGTGCCCTGCACCCCCTCAAGTTGTGCCCCTGTCCCTCAGTATATCAGCCACCTGTCCCTGGAAGTGGCCTGAAATGGAAAATTAGCAGATGTGTTTCTCTCCACCTCAGTATATGAGCAGGCGGTCCCTGGAAGTAGCCTGAAAAGGACAAATAGCAGAGGCTTATTTGTCCCTAGCTTAGTACGTGAGCCACCTGTCAATGGAAGTACAATGAAATGGACTATTAGCTTTGGAAATGCCCCTTACTAACGAGAAACAGGATGTATATCTGATTAAATAAAAAAAAAAAAAGAAAAGGGTTTACTGTTAATATTTTGAGTACTTTCGCAACCCCATTTTGTGCAGGGCAATCGCTACATCAGTCACAGTAATTTAGGCAAGGCCACTACATTTACTGCAATATACGGGCATGACAGGCCTTGGCACTACCACTTCATTGAAATTACTGGAGTGGGTATTTGGAGAGGTGGTCACTTCTATCCTCTCTCACATCTAGTTTGTGTATGTAGACTGACAATGAGCAGTCTCAGATTCCTCTAAATTTGTACACACCACAGCAAGGGACAAAAAATACAATTCTGCGATTACTCACCTGTAGAATTGGTATTATACGTATACAGCACGTCCTGTTCCAGAATATTCCTTACACATGGGTAATACATCCACAAGATGGCGCTGGGCTGCAGAAAACAGCTTGTGGCCCCTCCCGGCCCTATATAAGTCAGGCACCTCCCACAAATTCCCCAGTATTGACAAGCAGTTAACAAGAAGCCGGGAGAACAATAATAACCAGAATTCAAATACAATCACCATACAGAGGTAACACATACAGAAGCTGAAAGCTCTTCCAAGACATTGCTAGTGCATCCATGGCCAAGGCCAGAGGGTCCTGGGACAGAGAGACAAAGACTAGAAGCTTGTGATTGTGATGGGACGCAAACAGATCCACATCTGGCTGACCCCAGCGGTGGCACAGGGAGCGAAACACCCTGCTGCTGAGGGAGTCTGCCTCCAGATTCTCCACCCCCGGGATGTACACAGCTGAGATGCAGGGAACATTCTCCTCTGCCTTCCTTGGGAGCCCTCTTGCTCCGGGTCCCTCCCTGATGATTGATGTAGGCAATCGCCGTCTGGTTGTCCGAGCGGACCTGAACCGCCCAAGCCTGAAGGTGTGGAGTCAATTGGGCGAGAACCAACCTTATCGCCCTCAATTCCAGAATGTTGATAGGGGTGTGGGCCTCCTGAGGGCCCCACTGACCCTGGAATTTCAGGGATTTCCAGAAGTCCCCCAACCTGTCAGACTGGCATCTGTGGTGACTGTCTCCCAGCACGGGGCCAGAAAGGATCTGCCCACCAACAGGTTTCTTGAGTCCAGCCACCACGAGAGAGACCGTCTGGCCAGAGGGGACAGAACCAACACCTGATCCAGGGACCGAGGGTCCTGATCCCAAACTGATAAGAGGTGAAGTTGAAGAGGTCTCATGTGAAACTGAGCGTATGGAACCGCCTCGAAGCAAGACACCATCAGGCCCACCAGCTGCATCCCCTGCCGGATGGAGGGATGAGGGCAAGACATAAGGAACCTGGCTTGGGCCTGAAGACTCTCCACTTTCTGCTGAGGGAGAAAAATCTTGACCTGAGATGTATCCAGAGTCATGCCCAGAAAGGACCTCACCATTGACGGTGACAGGAAAGACTTGGGGTGGTTGATCACCCAGCCGAAGGACTCCAGTGTGGACACCACCAGCTGAGTATCCAGCTCGGCCTGCTGGAGAGATTGAGACATGATGAGAATGTCGTCTAAGTAAGGAAGGATGCGAATGCACTGAGATCTCAGCAGAGCCCGCCAGTACCTTGGTGAATACCCTGGGAGCCGAGGTGATACTGAAAGGCAGAGCCACAAATTTATAGTTCAGATCCTCCATAGTGAACCTGAGGAATCTCTGATGACCTGGAAAGATTGGTAAATGAAGGTAAGCGTTGTCTACAGAGGTCATGAAGTCCCCTGGGCGTAGTGAATTGACAGCTGAGCGCAGAGTCTCCATGCAAAAGTGTTTGAATCTGACAAATTAGTTGAGGCACTTTAAATGCAGGATTGGTCTGATGGACCCGTCTTTTTTGGGAACAGTGAAAAGATTGGAATAGTAGCCTCTGCCCCTTTCCCTCAAAGGCACCTGGCAGATAACCCCCAACTCCAGAAGGTTTTGGACAGCAAGGCACAGACCCTGAGCTGACAGGGGGTTTAGAGTCATCCGGGATTTGATGAATCTTGGGGGCGGCCAGGCTGCAAACTCTATCTTGTAACCGGAGGACACTACCTCCTGAATCTACCGATCTGAGACGTGAAGCCTCCAGATGTGAGCAAAGAGCCAAAGCCGTCCCCCCACCCGGATGGGTGAGGGCACCCCTTCATGCCTGAGGAGGCTTGGGTGAGGATTTTGGCTTAGGGCCCCAGGAGAGGCCAGGACGGCTACAACCTCTGCCCCTTCCCCAGTGATCTCCACGGGCCCCAGTAAAGGAGACTCCTCGGTCAGTTCTGGAACCGCAGAAGGATGGGAGAACGGCACCCATCCCCCGAAAGGACCGAGACGGTCTCCTACGTTGAGGTAACCTACCGCCCCTGGCAAACAAATCCAAGCGTTCACCAAAAAGGCGCAGGCCCTTAAAAGGGAAACCAGTGAGAGCTTTCTTAGCCGCATTATCAGCTACCCACTGACGTAGCCAGACAGAGCGGCGTATAGCCACCAACAGGGCAGAAGTTCTACCACACATTCTAATGGCATCATCCATAGCAGACAGGACATATGCAACAAATTCATAGCAAAGCAGGAGAGATCTATACTCTTCTCCTCCCGCTTCATCAGAGGCCCCCTCTTAGAGACTCTTAAGCAACCCCTTAATAGCAATAGCTGTAATGGCAGAGGCACAAACCGGGCGTAGCGCTGTCCCCACACAGTTAAAGGCATGGCAAGCCAGTTGGTCCATATGCCGGTCCTCACCATCCCTCAGGGTTGTAGTGTCAGGAGAATGCATGACAGATGTATTGGAGAGCCCCAGAACGGGCGCGTCCACCTCGGGAGGACATGACCAACGCTTAATCACATCAGCAGGAAAGGGATACCTTTTGCCCCAACTGGCAGGTACCCCTGGCAGCTTGCTAGGCCGCTCCCATTCTTTGAGCACCAGATTATTAAAGTGAGACTGCTCAAGGAATTCCAAAGGTGGTTTAACCGTATGAAAGAGCTCACCCTGCTGCTGCGGAGCCACGGCAGGAGGGGAGATACGGAGCACTTCAAAAATATAAGCCAAAAGCCTGTCAGTGTCATCTGAGGACCAAAGATCTTCCCCAAAGGGAGACCCTGTACCATCATAAACCCTAGGCTGCTCCTCAGATGATTCTGTATCAGAGAACAATTCCCCCTCCTCCAGGGGGGAATAACCAGTAGTGTCAAAAATGTCCTGCTTCCACAGGAAAGAGGGAGACGGCGGGAGATAAATGCCGCTTCTTAGCAGAAGCCTTACGTGAGGCAGACCCAGCAATATGTTTCTCATTGCTGGCCACCCGTGCAGCCAAATCAGGCTGAGACTCCCCGCTGGTATGCTGTTCGTAGGGGGTCAGATGCAGGCGTGGCGGGGTAGGCGAAGCCCGAGGGGGTGCAGGCCCAGCAACAGGTAACCCAGACTGCAGTGCAAATACCTGCTGGGCGCAGGATACACATACCCTGACATCATCACCGATTGGGGATACCCCACACGCAACACATAGCAGGGCTTGTCCCGAAGGAACCCCAGGCTCATTATCCCCAGAAGCCTCCATATGGTGATTTAAAAGGCACAGTAGGCCAGTAAGGGTTAATGCTAAAGAGCTACCCGGGATGCCCCAATGAACCGCTAGGGAAGTGGGAGATAATGAGGGGAGAGGGCCGGGAGAAACCACAGGACCGAAGCTTTATCCCGCCTGAAAGACACAATCAAATATTTCCATGAGAATAAGGCATGAGAAAAAATCAGAGAAAATTCACCCCACCGGGGAACTCAGACCGCAAGGAGCCAGCAGCGACAGGAAGAAGACAAAATGGAGTCCGCAACCTCGAGGGGCGGGCCGTGGAGATATGAGGTAAAATGCATCATCCACAGAGCCCCCCCCCCCCGAAGAGCACGCCCACGTGATCCGGCCTACCCGTAGCGGCCCGGCAGCTCTGAGGTGAATGGGGCTGCCAGCCGCGGAGCACAGTACAAACGCGCGTTTTAATAAAGTGACAAGAACAAATATGTCTAAAGTCATAAAACACTAGACAACCTCCCCCCAGGGCTAATATGAGGAGTGAGGGTGGAGGGGGGATGGGAATAGGGTTTAACTGCACAGGATAACTTGGCAACAACCATGAGGCAGTGGAGGCATCCCAAAAGGCTCCCCATTGGCCTAAACCGCCTACCCTGTTAGAGCAGGGACTTCTTCTATCGCCTACCTTCACCCGAACCTTATCAGCCGAGGCTGGGAGGCAGTAAATGGGATGGAACGGGTGGGAATAGTCCTGCAGGGCCGCAGGCAATAAGCCCCACTCACCTGCGCCACATCGAGCTTCTATCTTCTCAGCGCAGACTGCAGAAATGAACTGGGGAATTTGTGGGAGGTCCCTGACTTATATAGGGCCGGGAGGAGCCACAAGCTGTTTTCTGCAGTCCAGCGTCATCTTGTGGATGTATTACCCAAGTGTAAGGAATATTCTGGAACAGGACGTGCTGTATACTTAGAATAGTATGGCTTTTTATGTTGTTGCTTGTGTGTAAAGGAGCACTACTGTAAAATTGTGTAATATAAAAAATCCATATAAACACACCAGCTAATGAAAGCAGGGGTCACTTATACACCCGAACTGAATAAAACTCCCGCCAAACTTGTGGTTTATTCTCTCATGCTAGGAATAAGAGCCAGGATGACAGGTTTAGTGTATCAAGGGTGACATAATCTGTCACCTCTGATTTCCTCTTCCTTCTGTTAAAATAATAAAAACATGCCTGGCTGGATATTTCTTGATGCCGGGTATATAGATGACCTCTCCTCTCGCCATCAAGCATATTTGCATGGATTTTTATCATTGAACCATTTTAGTGCACCTTTAAGTTTTAACCAACTTTCTATCAAATGATCTTCCAATGGCTTGTTAAACTTGTCACCTATTGGTCAGTGTTGGTACCCCAATGTGAAAGGAAAACTTACAAGGGAATCTGTGTTGCATTACATGCTATGCTACCTAATATAACTATTTGTATAATTCTATTATAAATTAAAGCCAATGAGTCCCATAGGAAATTCTGCATTACAAAACAGCCAGAACTTACATTCTGAATTCTGGTTTATTTGATGAGTCAGTTGCCACAGTGTCACTCATCTTATTGGAAAAAAGCTTGAAAGTATTATAGACAAATATTCATAAATATAAAATGTGAATTAAATAATACTTGACATAAACATGAAAATAACAAGAGGGAGCTAGTGGAAGAGAATTATTGCTGATTTGTTGTGCTGTTATTGATCTAGGATATGACATCATTGCGGTAGAGGACTTTACATTTCAGGGAGGGATAATCTCTTCCTTTGGTTTTCTCTGGTGGAGTATTGAATGCCCCATAAAGAAAGGCTTCCTTGTTTTCCATTCTCATTGGAGGGGTAAGAGCACCAATGTCTATTTCTTAGTGTAATTTGCTAACGTGAAATTCCATTTTAATAAGGTTCCTGGAGCGATTATGATAATGTGTGTGCATTGTGTGGGCACACAAAATATTACAGATGATGAGAAATGAGTCAGTCCTGAAAATATGACGGGCAATCATTACAAGCCAGACACTATTTACATTTATCCAGACGACAGCTCCTGTATAATTGTTCTCCCCATGGCTCACATGTGCAGGTTGCGTTACCAGGCTGCCAAATTGTTCCTCATTTACGAGAAATAATAAATAAGGTCCCACGCCACTGCTAAAGTAAAAATCATAGTGATGGAGCAGTGGTCCCCAGCCAATTTCAAGTTAATATAACAGGTAGGATTAAGCAGGGAGCTACTAGAGAGTCAAGTTTACAAGTTCGGTTGATAGGTTTCAGGGTGTCAAGACCCTCTCTGGGATAGTGTTGCCACTCCTGGACCTCTTTTTCCTTTCAGGACATAATCCTGTTATAGTGTATGATATCAAATATTACAGGCTTGGTGTTCAGCTCCCAGTAGGAGCATCGGTAAAACATTAAACCCTGATAATGATTTTGCTATGGGGCCCATGTATGTGTTTTGGTTTTTCCCATGTCAGTAGTCATGGTAGCAGATAGGGTTAAGCAGGAATTCTTCAGTTAGGGAGCTTCTGGACAGTCAAGTTTACAAGTTCAGTAAATAGGTATCAGGGTGTCAAGACCCTGTCTAGGATAGTGTTGCCACTCCTAGACTACGTTTTCCTTTTGGGCCATAATGCTGTTATAGTGTATGATATGAAATATTCATCACTATGTTGTGGTGTTCCAAAGCTTTGAAATGGAGGGATCACGGCATTACAAGCTTGGTGTTCAGCTCCCAGTAGGATCATCAGTAAAGCATTAAACCCCGATAATGATTTTGCTATGTGGCCTATGTACAGTATGCGTTTTGATTTTTCCTATATCAGTAGTCATGGTAGCAGGTAGGGTTAAGTGGGGATTCTTCAGTAAGAGAGCTTTTGAAGAGTCAAGTTTACAGGTTCAGTTGATAGGTATCAGGGTGTCAAGACCCTGTCTAGGATAGTGTTGCCACTCCTAGGCTTCTTTTTCCTTTTAGGACATAATCCTGTTATAGTGTATGATATGAAATATTCATCACTATGTTGTGGTATTCCAAAGCTTTGAAATGGAGGGATCATGGCATTACAAGCTTGGTGTTCAGCTCCCAGTAGGAGCATCAGTAAAGCATTAAACCCCCATAATGATTTTGCTATGGGGCCCATGTACATGTTTTGGTTTTTCCCATGTCAGTAGTCATTATTACCCAAAGCAGACTGGGAACATTGGGACACATTGCAGCCTTCAGTACACAGACTATTTTTGTACTTTGCCCCGAAAGCTCACAAAACCACAATGTTCCTCTGGGCTCCAGTACATGAAATAATTGTAGCAAGAAGGGGATGTGGGATGACTGTTCTGTATTAGCCAGGTCACAACTTCCAATATAACACACCATAAACCTTTTTTGCTTCTCTAAAGTTTGCAAAATGTTTTGTTTATTGCCGAAAGATCAAGGCTGATTCTTTCAATACTGACAAAAAATATTTCATCGTGCCCAAGGAGTGTTTCGAGTTTGCAAGGCCTTATTGTGTGTGCCACTGCTCAATGTCACCATGCATCTGCGCCTATAAACAGAGGGCACATTTAGGCTTCTAAGAGTCTTTTTAACTCCCTAACTATTAACTTCCTATCCCACCAGCTGTGGTCACAGGCAACTGTTTTCCCATGCCAGTCTCTGCTCGCCACTAATCTATGCCAGATGAGCTCCATATTAAACAGTAATAATATAACCTCTCAAACCGCTCACTTATCCTGCTTGCTTTCATTTTAGAAGAAAAAATTGTTTGGATTTGAATATATTTTCTGTCTGTAAAAGCACAGGGCCGATCTGGAGGACTTTAATCCCTCACTTCACATTTCCTTTCCGAATTATTTCAACAAACCAGGTAAGGGTCACAGACAAGAGTTTTATTGTGCTGGCATCCATCGCTCTTTAAGTCGGTGCGGTGGACCTTAGGCTTGAGTTACAGATCCCAAATGTTTCACTTTTCGTCAAATATTCTTTCCCTCATGGCTTAAAAATGTAAAAATATTTCCACATTTTATTTATAGCACTGGGATGTAAGCTGACTTCATGTGTATTGCCCTAATGTCATCAGAAGTGGAGGATATGATGTCAGATTCATTTTTTTGGATAGGCTGGAGTGGGAGACTTTTCCAAAGCTGCCTATGGGCTCATGCAATTTTCACCATATGAAACAGTCTTGTTATATGTCTAGAAAAATGAACCCTTGATTTGGGAGTTAGGGCCAAGATCCATCATCGGAATTTTCTCAGTGTCCCGCATACAGCATAATTGTCAGGAACCCCTTCATCAGCCTGCTGGTCCTAACCATTCAAGGGTTTAACTATTTACCCAAAGCCCTGTTTCATCTCCTTGGGGCTGATCTATACTGTTCTAGGGCCACTTAATCATGTGTTCCGTGAATGCCCTAGGCACTGACTGAGTACATTTTCCTTAAAATGGCTCCTAAAAAATAAGGCCACATTATTTCAAATAGGGAATGAGAAAAATCAAGGTGTTTTCTATCCTTTTTCTTTTAGATTATTTAATAATAAAGAAGAAGGAGAAGAAGAAAATACAGTCCCTTGTTTTGTGCATGCTTTCACACAATGGCCTTGACTCATCAAAAATCCTCATGGTAAAAAATCAATTTCATGAGAAAAAAGCCTGAGTAATGTCACTGTTAGTGACTCACTAGTTAGGAACAATGAAAGTCAATGGTACTTTTTTACTCCTGTAGTAAAAAATGCCACTGACTTTCATTGTCTTCCTATCTTGTGATTCATCAACACTGAAATTCTCAGGCTTTTTTTCTCATGAAAAATGAGATTTTTTTTTAAACTCTTGATGAATCAAGGCCAGTATGTTTCAGAAAGGTGAATTGTACTACAGTAATTAAAAGGTACTAATTAAATTTAAATGTTTCTTTCACTGTAAAGGTGCCCTATTTTGTTATCTGGAGATACACTATATTCAGAAGTATACCTATGGTTCTATTTTATATTATGTAATCAAACATTATTTGACTTAAATAGAACAAAACCCAAGCAGGATGGCCCAGCTTTGTGAAACCCCCAGATCGCCAGTAAAAGTTTACCTGTTCCCATTGCAACTTTGCATAAGTGGGTCCTCGTCCAATCAGAACCGTTTCTGTCTATGTCAGATAGGCTGAGGTGGTAGAGCATGTTTTGCTAGAGATGTGCCTGCTTGTTCTCCCATTGAAGTGCATCAGAGCCTTTTGCTGAATGACATAGTCAAGGCAAGCAGCTCTGATTGGACGAGAGCTTTTGCATGCATCATAAGAAATGAGAGCCCTACCTTGTTCTTACCTGATTGCTTTATTGGGGTCCTGACACAGCCTCCCACACCTTCTGTGGCTAGACCCCAGAGACTAATGGCGAGACGGAATCGCGACCCGCCATCAATCACCAGGGTGTGGTCACATCTTTTCCATTTATTGCAATGGAGCTTGTGGGCGAAGCCTTACATGTCCCCTCTATACTGTAGTGAATGGAGGGTGCATGGTCATATCCCGTGACTGATAGCAAATACAGTCTCAGGCCTCGGATAATGGCCTGAGAAAATGGTCACCTCTCACCAAGAACTGATTTGATGATATAGGGCACTGGGATTGTCTGCACAATTTGTAGGTTGCAAGCATCCAAAATTAAAATGGTAATGTATTTAGCAGTTTCAAATCATCCAGTCCAACACATGACATGACAGCCACACAGGCATAAGTCTGCACCACAATGCTCAAGAGGTGATGCAGATAATCAGGAGGGAGCATTGGTAAGTCACCTGTTGGTAGGCAGGTGGTTTGCCATGCCAATTTCTCCCTAACTATTGGGGTTTCATCCAGCTTTCTTAGTCTTTTGGATGCCCTGATGTGCTGGGGTCCCTTCCACTGTCCTCAGTGGGGTCCCAGCCAGCTCCTAGTCCTTTAGGGCCCAGCTTGGTTGGTAGTTCCATGACAGCTGGGTGACATAGGAAGAGGAAAAGTGTGTGTATATTACACACAAGATGACTTATAAAAATGGGGAAATTGTAAAATAGTATAAAGAGTTGGTCATCGGGTGCTGCAATTATAATGGTCAGGACCAAAACCAATCGATAAGATTCCCAGGTCGATCGATCCCCCCCCCCCCCGAGGCATCCAAAATACGGATGCCCCACAGTGTGAAACCCACCAGATCGCCCATACACTTACCTTCTTTTCCGGTCCAATGGCACATGTGCTAGCGCCACTATCCCTCTAGCAGGACGCGTGCCAGTGCCAGGCATTTGTGTACAGCTGGCGCAGGCAAGCTCCCTGTTAAGAGGGTAGCGGAGGATGCAGCTGTCAGCGCGCTCGGGGGCCTAAAACGCGGCCGTTCGTCCAATCAGCATGCTCTAATCCACTCACGTCAGCGATCTTAGGTGAGTGGCCGCTCATGTGCTGTAGGACCGGGAAGAGGGGAGTTTGTTTTGGAGAGCTGTGGGGTTTGCCCTGGGGGCAAGGACCAAAACCCAGGATAGTAATTTATACATTTGCCACTAGATGGCAGTAACATGCTTGTGGCTAGAGCTGGGCAAACCTCCTAAAGTTCGGGTTCAGTAAATCTTTAAATAAATGTGCAGGTTTAAATCAACAAGGATCTGAATTTTGGGGGTGACTGTGGCAGGCGGGATATAGAGCGTGCAGCAAAAGCCTCTCCGGTCAGCGGTGGCAGCGTTTCAAACTGGTCCCAGCTGGGGCTACAGGTAGGTGGCCACTGGCTCTGATAAGTGCCAGCACTAGGAGTGTCCTCACTCATGGGAGCTGGTGGCCATCTTTTTGTAGTCCCAGCTGAGGCCAGTTTGAAATGCCACTGCCGCTGACAAGAAAATCGGTGCTCAGGTTAGTTACAGCAGCTGCCTGCTGCTGAACCCTTAGTTGAAGTGGGTGGATGAGCTGCTCAGCATCCCATCAACCAGCTTTTCTGTGTTCGGGTCGGACGCTGAATTCGAACACAAACTTCTGGCTGAAGTCCATGTTTGGGTTTGGGAACCGGAACCTTGCAAAGTTTGGTACGAACCAATCTCTACTTGTGGCCTATCTACTGTGGTAAAGCCTGTTCAATAAAGTCATTGTTACACACAAAAGGAGCAAGTGCTGCAGGGGAGCCTGGCACTAGCCCCGCCCCTTTCAGTGTAAAGAGCCGTGGAAGTTAGAGCTATCCTAGAAAAACACTCAATTGCTTCATGAGCCCTAATAAAATTGTTCAGAAACCGTGTTGGAGGAATAGGCGTACATCCAACAATCTTCCCATATACTGAAGGTGAGATGAACTGTACATTGCAGAACAGTAGCTTGTAGTAGTCCTTCCAATTAATCCATGCACCACCTAGTGATAGAAATAAGATATTACATGCATCCAATAAAAAAGTAGCAACAGCACAGCCCAGTACTGAACCAGGGCTATGAGAGACTCACTTTTATGAGATGGTCCAGGCAACTTTATAGACTATATAATCACATAGCCTAAAGATCCTCATTTCTTTTTCTTTTTCAAAATGAACCCCCTAAAGGGGAGAATGAGGATGCTTAGTGGGTGGAGATGCAGCTACTATGTGGGCTGCTGTAGTTAATCTGGGGATCTGTGTTTCTCCCGTAATTACAGTAAACCAGATAGGGGTTAAAGAAAAAAAATCACCTGTGCGGTGGGAGTTCAGCCTGTGCACTTTCAGCAGCAAAGCTCCTGCACTGCATTTAAATAACTGCTTGGTCAACCAATGAGTGAGTCAAGCTTTGCTGGGACTCCAGAGATTAATGGGGCTCCAGGTGAGACCCGCAAATCACTTAGCATGGGGGTTCATTCTTTTTGTAAGTTACAGACAGGGCCGCCACTAGGAATTTTGGGACCCCGCACAGCCACAATGTCTGCCCCCTCCTGGTTTTGATCCTACACAAATACAATATTTTTTACATTTGCATTTTACATTTTAAATTTACAGTAAAAAAAATCATGGGGCCCCACACTTCACGTCCCACATACATATGCCATTACAGGGGCCCCATCAGGTGTGTGGAAATGGGGCCTCCATCCATGTGCCACTACGGGGGTCCCATCATGTGTGCAGAAATGAGCCCCCAACTATGTGCCATTGCATGGGCCCCATCAGGTGTGTGGAAATAGAGCCCCCATACTTGTTCCTTTATGGGGACCCCATCCATGTGCCATTAGGGGCCCCCATGTGCCTTTACAGGGGCAACATTAGTTGTGCAGAAATGCCCCCCATCCATGTGCTGATATGGGGGCCCTCTTACCCAGTAGTGGCTTATCTAAGTGTCATTGGGGACTGGTGTGAATATTAAATGAGGCCCTTTCAAGTCTCATACAGTATATTTTCCTGCCTTTTAACTCAGATGGATGCAGCTAGACAAACTAAAGACTGAAACAGCAGAGATAGATGGTTCTTCCTTTCTCTAAATGAAGCCAAGTGAGCACAAATATGACAAAAAAGGTGGTCAGAACAACGATGCCCCCCCCCCCCCGCCCTTCCTAGGCCCCGGTGCAGCCGCACCCCTTCAAGTTACGTTCCTGACAGCAAGGTGCAAGCACATGCCATATACAAAATGAAAAAACACAATTCTGTGAGTACTCACCTGTAGAATTATTTTTACTATGCACAGCACGGCCTGTTTCATGTAGTCCTTACGTCTGGGTATTCCGCCACAAGATGGCGTAGTGGATTGCAGAAGAATTGTGGCTCCTCCCGGCCCCATATAAAAACGGGAATCACCCATAGTGTTGAAAAGCAGTTATACAAGAAGCTGGGAGGTAATAAAGGTAAAAAAGGTAAAAAGAACCCTCACAACCAACTTTGGAACAAATCACCATACAAAGTCAACCAAAGATAACGACAACAAGGGAGGGATGAAACAGGACGTGCTGTGCATAGTAAAAACAATTCTACAGGTGAGTACTCACAGAATTGTATTTTTCCTAATGCACAGCACGGCCTGTTTCATGTAGTCCTTGCGTCTGGGACATCCAATAGCAGTGTCCGTAAGGTAGGGTGGGATCCCCAAAGAGTAACAGCAGGCAGTTCAAACCACTACCGCCTGAAGAACCTTGCGGCCAAAAGCAACATCAGCTGAGGCCTTAACATCAACCTTGTAAAACTTGGGAAAAGTATGAAGAAGACCAAGTAGCGGCCTTACAAACTTGTTCAACAGAAGCTTGGTGCTGAAAAGCCCAAGAGGCACCAACAGCACGAGTGGAATGAGCAGTAACCCTAAAAGGAGGTTCCTTCCCTTTAGCAGAATAGGCCTGCTCCACCGCCTGATGGATCCACTTGCTGATAGTGGATTTAGCCGGAGGCAAACCCTTCCTAGGTCCAGCAGGAAGAACAAAAAGAGCATCAGATTTCCTGAAAGACTCAGTAACAACCAAATAAAACTTCAATGCCCTGACAACATCCAGAAAATGAAGGGTCCGTTCCTTGGAATTAGCAGGGTTAGGACACAAGGAAGGTAAGACAATGTCCTGATTCAGATGAAAAGCAGACACAACCTTAGGCAAGAAATCCGGCTTAAGCCGAAACACCACCTTACCGCTCAAAATAGGGAGGTTTAATGGAAAGCGCCGGGGCGTGGCCTGAGCATGGTCGGGTGAGGAGTGTTTGTGCAGAGCTCCGTTAAGCCCTATTCTACACAGCTGATTTGTGCAATAAGATTGATCGGGACTCACCAACAATGGGGTCCCCCAAGAAGAGGAAAGGGGCGAGGAGGCTGACAGCGGCACCGCGAGCAGGGATCGCACGGTTCCTGGCCCCCCCTGTTGAACAGGGACTGTGGAAGGCGGCGAGCAAGATGGCGCCGGCCGCGGCGAGGCAGCTGGATCGCGATGTGAATGGGAGGAGAGGAGGTGCAGCCGGTCCCTCCAACAGCGCGTCAGTGACTGACGGAAGTGGAGGGCGAAGATCAGCAGCGGAACGGCGGCGGTCAGAGCAGCTGCAGAGGGGAGCCGACGGAGGAGAGGAGGTATGAAGAGGGGGGCTGGAGGAGAAGCACGTGGGTGAGAAGCCGGGCCCGAGACGGCGGTGACGGTGGTGGGAATGATCATGCGGCCACGGTGGACACAAGCACTAAAGGGGGCACTGACAAGTATATTGATGAGGTGCCCAGCAGCCCAGACAGCCCCAGGAGTCTCAGAGGCAGCATAGTGGTGGGCACACCTGATGGCAACATGAGCCCAGGAGATGAGGGGCAGGTGGCACACCATAAGGGGATCCCCTCCAGCAGCATAAGGGAGGAGGCCAGCTCCCCTATTGAAAGCCCAGACATGCGGCTAGATCTGGATGTCAGCAGCAGTGGCAGCCTAAGCAGCCTAAGTGACATGAGGCTCGATCCCCAGGAATACCCAGCGGTGGGGAACATCCACAGCGAATGTAGCCCCAGCCCCCGTAGGAAAATCCGGACATCTTCCTCATCGGCATGGCAGCCTGGTTCAGCAGCGGGAATGCAGCATGCTCAGAAAGGAGAGGGGTTCATACCCCCAGCAGCGACCCCCCGCAGGGATCAATCACCACAAGCCGAAAGGGATCTAGGGGGGGGGGGTGGCTTTGAGAAATCTCCTGCAGTCCCTGGCTACTAAAGAAGACCTGCAGGCCCTCCCCTCCAAGGCAGACCTGGAGTCTATGGCGCTTCATATTGAAAAGGCAGTAAGGAAAGATATTGAAGATCTGCAGCAACAGACGGCTACATTAGACGTAAGAACAGTTGCGATGGAGAGAAATCAGGAGGAGATGACCAGGGAATTGTCAGAACTAGCCCGCCTGCAGCGGGAAGTCCGGCGGCAACAAAGGGAGATGCAGTTACATATTGATGACTTGGAAAATAGAAAGAAGAAGAAACAACGTAAAATTGAGGGGGATACGCAAGGAAGTCGAAGGTGATAGACTGCGGGCATCGGCACAAGCTAACTTCAATTCTCTGCTCGGCAGGCCACCGGAGGCGGCGTTCCGGATTGAACGGATCCATAGAGTCATGAGCAGACCTGAGGGAGGTCAAGGGACTCCACGGGATGTTCTGTGCAGGTTATTGTCCTTTGAGGACAGAGAAGAAATAGTGAAGGCGGCTTGGGAGAGGGGCCCGGTGAGTTGGAGTGGCACCAGGATCACACTTTTGCCAGATTTTTCCAGGCGAACACTGCATATGAGGCAGATTTTGCGTCCGCTTCTGGATAAGATCAAAAGCGTGGGTGCCTCTTACAAGTTGGGGCATCCTTTCCATTTAATAGTGAGGAAGAATGATACTTCATTTTTTCTCAGACCGGCGCTGTTTTAATTTTTATCGACGGACGCGATCCAGGTGCCTGATAGGCTAGCGGAGGTTTTGCAGGTTCCACCCCAACCCTTGCCACAGAGGGTGCGGAGACTTTGCCAGGGAAGGGAGGTGGGGTGGGGGAGGGGGGGTAGGATGGATCGTGCATGACTGCGTTTGGAGGGCCTGACAGGACACCTGGAGGGGGGGGGGGATTTAGAATGATGGAAGGAATAAAATGTTAATGCTTCATAGGATCAGGGCTTTTACGGCACCAATTTGGGCAGGTTTGGCGATGGGGAGGGAACCCGGATGTCGTGGGCCCCTCCAGGCGCAGGCACAGATATGGTTATTGTTCCTATTATGCTTTTCTCTATTATCACTTCTGGGACTAGAGGTATCACTTGCATTTAAGGGGAGACATGTGTTTGTTGGTTGATATCTATGTGGTTTCCCCTCGTTCCCTCTCCTGGGGTTCCCCCTCACCTGAGAGCTGTGCTATTTTGATGGGATCGAAGGTGGTCGTAGGTAGGCCTGCTCTCCGGGTCTGGGGGGCCGGGGGGGGCGGGTGTGGTTATGTTCCAAAGTTGTGACTATCGAATTTATCTGTATTGTATTATGGTGGGTGGGAAATGGTCTCTGTGGACCTGGGGTCTTCCTTGTGCCACCCCCCGGGCCTGCCTTCTGCTCCGGGGACCGGGTGACTCAGACGAGGTCCTGGGGGGTTGTGGGTCGGCTTGTCTCGGGGGGAGGAGGGGGTCTTCTCTGGAGTGAGTATGGCGCACCTGCTTGCCCTGGTTGCTGAGGGATGGGGACTTTTACGTTCAATGGGTATGACTGCTGGAGGTACTCGCATGGTATTGGGATATGGAGGCTGCCTCGGGCCCTCCCGGCTCGCCCTTAATCCCGGGAATCGGGCGACGCGGATGGAACGTCCGGTTTCTTGTTGGTTGGTCTCTGGGGTGGGGGGGATCCCCGGGAGGGTTGGGGCACGCAGGCTGACTCGTGATGGTATTGGGGGGGGGGTGGGGGGTGGGGCTGGGACTTTCCCTGGGCGGGAGCAGCTGGGTTGCTGTCTCCTATTTCATTTTATATTATGATTACTCGCTGCGTTGTTAGATTGTTTACCATAGTTAAGAGGTTTGCTGCTATAAACCGAAAAATATCATTCTGTGAATACTCACCTGTAGAATGGATATTATCAGTATGCATCACACCCTGCTCCAGGATAATTCATTACGTCTGGGTTATAGTCCACAAGAGGGCACTTTACTGCAGAGATGGCAAAAAAGAGGCCCCTCCCGGCCCATATATACCCGGGACCTCCTTCTCATTCCCCAGTATATGTAAGCAGTAAGGGAACCAGGAGAAGCCAATAACAAATTAACAACATTAACAGGGAAAAATTCACCATATAGAGGATCCAGAATACAAGTCAGGGCGGGATGGAGCAGGGTGTGATGCATACTGATAATATCCATTCTACAGGTGAGTTTTCACAGAATGGTATTAAGTATGCATCACACCCTGCTTCAGAATAATTCATTACGTCTGGGACATCCAGTAGCAGTGTCCAACAACGGGTGGGGATCCCAAAGCAAGGCCACAATGCGCAGTTCAAAACACTGCAACTTTGCGGCCAAAACAGCATCCGCTGAGGCCCGAACATCAACCTTGGAAAAAGAATGAACAGAAGACCAAGTAGCAGTCTTACAAACTCGTTTAACCAAAGCCTGGTGCTGAAAAGGCCTAAAGGCCCCAACAGCACGAGTAAAATGAACAGTAACTCGGAAAAAGGGGGAACCTTTCCCCTAACAGAATAGGCCCTAACAATGGCCTGACCAATCCATATGCTAATGGTAGACCTGACCGGTGCCAAACCCTGCTTTGGACCAAAGGGTACCCCAAACAAGGCGTTGGTCTTCCTGAAAAGGCACTGAGGCCAGCAGGTAGTATTTCAAGTTTCTGACAACGTCCAGAGAAGCAAGGCCCCGTCCTTGTCATTACCAGGATTAGGACATAAGGAAGGAAGCACAATGTTCTGAATAAAGTGAAAGGCAGAGACAACCCTATGCAAGAAGTCCGGTTCAAAACGGAAAAAAACACCCTGTCCTAGTGTCTCTCAAATTAGGGGGCCTGAATGGACAGAGCCACCAAATCAGAAACACGTCAGACAGAAGAAATAGCCACCAAGGAGGCAACTTTCAAGGTGAGAATAAACAGTGCAGCCTCATGCACAGATTCTAAGGAGGACCCCGAAGGGCAGACAATACCAAACTGAAATCCAAACCGGAAACAAGGATGAAGAGCAAGGACCTCTGGAAGAGAACAGCGGAAGGCGGAAACATGCCTGAGCTGAAAAATCCAAATCAGGACCATGTTGAAGGAACTCCAGTATCCGAGGAAAGAGGAACCCCCGACAGGGGAAGGCACCAGCCCCACACCAGATAATGTAGGTCCACCAGGTCCTGTAGAAGCTGCTAGAAGAAAATTTCTTCCTAGCTCTGACCAGAGTCTGAACAACAGCATCAGACATACCCTCTCCTCTAGGATGGAGGTAACAGTAGCCATGGCGTCAAAGCCAGCGTATGTACATTGGGGAAACAGAGCCGTCCTTGAGTGAGAAGATCCAGAACCAGGGCAGAGGGTCTGGATCGACCGTCAGCTGCACAACGTCTACGAACCACACCTGTCTTGGCCACCTGGGGGCCACCAGAACAACTGGCAATCCTTCCTGAATCAGCTTACGTAAGACTTAGTCCAGAAGGGGAACGGAGGTAAAAAAGGTACAGGAGACCGAACCCCGGCCAGGATAGAGACATGGCATCCACCGCCAGAAGATCCTTGGACAGTGATACAAATGCAGGAAGCTAGTGAGAACTGACGAGAAACAAACAGATCAACAACCGGCATCCCTCACCTGTGACAGAGAGATAGGAAGACCTCGCTGTTAAGGGACCATTCTCCCCAGCGAGAAGCCCCTCCCTCGCTCAGGGGATCCACTTCCAGGTTTCCTGCTCCCAGAATGTAACCGCCAAGACGCACGAAAAATTGTTCTAGACCCAGGATAGGACCAACGACACCTCCCAGAGGACACTCTTGCTCTGAGTCCCTCCCTGATAATTGATGCAAGCGACCGCAGCCCAGTTGTCGGAACGAACCTGAACCGGTAGGCCCTGGGGGTGAGGCATCAGCTGCGCCAGCGCCAATCGAACTGCCCTCAACTCCAGAACATTAATAGGGGCGTGTGCCTCCTGAGGGCCCCACAGCTCTAGAATTTCCCACCCATTACCCCCCCCCCCCAGCCTGACAGTCTGGCAACCGTAGTGACCGTCTCCCAGTACTTAGTCAGGAATGAACTGCCCCCAGAAGATTTCAAGTCCAGCCACTCGAGGGGGGGAACTCCGGACCAGAGGATATCTATTTAAAGCAAAGGCCTGAACCAGAGACAGGGGACAATTCCTTTCCCAGGCTGAAAGAAGATGGATCTGAAGAAAGCCACATGTGAAATTGAGCATAGGGCACTGCCTAGAAGCAGGCCACCATATGTCCCACCAGCTGCATCCCTTAGCGTAAGGATGGATGAGGGTTGGACAGCAGAACATGAATCAGCGCTTGAAAGGCGACCACTTTCTGCTGAGGGAGGAAAACCCTGGCCTGAGTGGTATCCAGAGTCATACCCAGGAAGGCGATCACCCGGGACGGGGAGAGAGAGAACTTGTGGTAATTGATCACCCACCCGAACCACTCAAGTGTCGCCACCACCGTCCAGGTGTCCAGCTCCGCCAGTTGGAGTGAAGGAGACTTAATGAGAAGAATGCGAATAACTACGGGCTCTAAGAAGGCCCTCACACTTGCCAACACCTTGAGTAACCCCTGTGGGCAAGGTGAGCCCGAAGGGGGGTGCCACAAATGGTAGTGTCGTTCCTCTACTGCAAACCTGAGGAACCGCTGGTGCCCTGGAAAAACCAGCACGTGATGATAAGCATCCAAGATGTCTGTCGAAGTCATAAAGTTCCCCGGGCGCAGGGAACTGAAGACGTAGCGCAGCGTTACCATGCGACAAGTCAGGTTCTGATGAACTTGTTGAGAAGATTAGTTCTCGGATGGGTATGACGGGACCATCCCTTTTGGGCACTGTAAAGAGATTGTTAACACCGACCTCTATCTCCTGGGGGGACCTGACAGACGGCCCCCATGGCCAGAAGGCTTTGTACCGCCAGCAACAGGCCCTGAGCAGCCCAAGGGTCCGTAGGAACCCGTGATAAGAATCTGAGAAGAGGAGTGAAGAGCAGCAGCAGTCCCCCACCAGAAGGGTGAAGGCGCCCCCTCAATGCTGAGCGGACTAGCAGTGGATTTGGGCATAGCACCCCATAAGGATCCGGATCGGGCACGGCAACTGCCTTTGCCCCAGAATCATCCCTTTGTCCCGCAAAGGGTACCCCCTGCCTGACCCAGGCCCATGAAAAGAGGGATTGAAGGACTCTGCCCCCCGAAAGGGTCGTGGCTGCTTATTGCGTTGGGGAAACTTACCTCCCTTAGCCAGAGATCCAACGATCACCAACAGGCGCAACCCAACAGAGGGAAGCCCCTTGAACGCCTTCCTAACAGCATTATCAGCTGCCCACTGGCGCCACCAGACCGAACAACTGGAAGAGACCTCCTGCTATACCGCCGAATGGTGTCATCTAAGGCGGGGATAATTAGCTCACATTGTGACAAGCTCTAATTCAGCCCTAGAAGGATCCACATGGAAGCCATAAAGAAGGCCCCTGAATAAGGTCCTAATTGCCACGGTCGTAATAGCAAAGGCACCCACCGGGCGCAAGGCGGAACCCTCACAGGCAAGGACATGTGAGTTCCATTACTCAATACATCAGTCCTCACTATCCATCAGGTAGTGGAAGCGAGGGAATGCACCACAGACGTAACAGACAACCCCAGGATGGGGGCGTCCACCTCAGGGGAAATTGACCAACTCTAGAGCAATCCGCAGGGAAAGGATACCTCTATCCCACCTCGTAGGTATATCGAGAACCGGCAAGCCGTTCCCATTCCTAAAGAACCAGATAACAAAAAAGTGTCTGTTTTGGCAATTCCGATCGCGGTTCTGCGGTACCAAACAATTCCCCCTGCTGCTTAGGAGCCGCTGCAGGAGGGAAAATGGCAAGTACCTCAAAACTCTGAGTAAGAAGCCTATGGGTGTCATCAGCATCCCACTGCTCTGAGGCGGCATCAGTGCCATGGCAGGCTGATCATCAGAGGGATCAGAATCTGAACAATTTTCCCTTCCACTAGAGGGGTACAGACAGACAATGATTTAATCATGATGTTAACGTAAAGGCCTTTAGCTGGAGCCAACCGGGCTGCAGAGCTAGCAATCAATATCTCATAGCGCATACATCATATAGCGACTGTTAATGTCACTAGGGGTCATAAACCAGGTGCGGGGGCGTGGGGGATGAGACCAGCAGAGCTGAACCAGCCGCACATGGCGCAGCTTGCAGCGTAAGCGCATGCTGTGCACATTGAACACAATCAGCACATTATAGCCCACAAGGGATGCCCCACATACCACACACAGCCGGGCTTGCCCCAAGAGGGCCCCAAGCACAGTATCCTGGGAAGCCTCCGTATGGTGATTTTGGTAGTCGCCATGACCAATGGGAATTACGCTGTTCAGCTACCCGGGATGCCCCTTAAATCTCCGTTAGTGGGAGGATTTAAAAAGGGCCAATGGTAATAATGGTACCCCTTAAATTTGAGGGATAGGGCCACAGGACCGGGAGAAACCTCTAATTAGGGTTGTCCCACCTGGAACACATAATAGGGAAACCAGCGTAAGCAAAAACAAGCAAGCACCCGCATACAAGTAGTTGTAGTTACAATACTGATAAATGTACCAACAAATTCTGCCCGCAGAGCCTTAACAATCGCCTGGCAGCCCAATGACAATTGCCAATATACACATAATAATATAAGATATAAGCCCGCATGGGGCACTCACAAGCACCGTCAGGGATAAGATGGCGCCGGAAGGACCGCAGGAAGAGGAGGACGGGGGCGGGCCGCTGCGGAGCGCGCCTAGCGCTAGGCCCCTCCCCCTCCACAACGTGGGGACCAACCACATGCCACGCTCCCCAGCCAATAGGACGTCACTAGAGCTGGAGCGCGTGCGGGCCGTTCGAATGGCCGGAATAGCAGAATGGAGGAGAGGGGAAGAAGCGCGAGACAGTACAAACATACACACTCAAACACATATACAAGGTGAAAGTAAAACAGCACACATCACATTACAAATGAATGACCGCCCCCCCCCCCCCCCCCCAACTAACCGGGAACAGGGAGGCAGGGGGAAAAGCCCATGGTTACATTTGGAGCCATGTAATGAGGGCTATAAAATGGACAGGGCATCCCATATCAGGATCACCAACCTGAGCCGCCTACCCTTTGGCGGGGGATTTGCGGTGGAGACTAGCTCCATTGTAAAAAACACCTCTTATAGGTGCTCCTACCATAACCCGGACCATGCAGCCGTAGCTGGGAGGCATTTTTAAAATGGCCCGGGTGGAAATAGGACAAAAGTGCCGGGGGCTGTGCAGCCTGGCTTACCTGCAAGAAGAGAAAGAGCCATCATCTTGACCGTCGACGCCGACTGCAGAGACTAAACTGGGGAATGGGAGGTCCCGGGTATATATGGGCCGGGAGGGGCCTCTTTTTTGCCATCTCTGCAGTAAAGCGCCCTCTTGTGGACTATAACCCAGACGTAATGAATTATTCTGGAGCAGGGTGTGATGCATACTTAGAATAGGTACAGTATATTTGCACTAAAGGTTTACTGTTATTATGGGCTGTGCAGACCTCGCCACGGCTGTGTTTAACCAGGTTCCCCAAATAGGTGACTGACTACCTCGGCAGAGCTTGCTTTGCAGACGGTGGTTGGAATTTTTTGGGAGTAATTCCCAGAACAAATTGTTTAGTTTTAGGGGGGAAGCCTTCCCTGAAACTTCCGGATACCAGGTGGTAACCGCTGTGGAGTTTGTGTGTAGTGTGTGTTAGTGTGTCCAGTCATGTGTTCACCTAGTGTTTCTTTCCTATGTCTGGGGGGGAGGCATTCGGGCGGGTGGGAGGGGGAGGGGGGTCATCGCTTTACAATTTGCTCATTCAATGTGAAAGGCCTGAACAGCCCTTCGAAGAGGTCTCAGATTTTATATTCACTACATAAGAGGGGGTGTCAGATCCTCTTCCTACAGGAAACTCATTTTAAAGAGGGGAAGGTGCCAACATGTAAGGGTAGGAATTTCCCCACTTGGTTCCATGCGCCAAACCCTGAAGCCAAAACCAAAGGGGTGTCAATAACGATCCATAAAAATGCAGGGGGAGGGCTATTGAACCATTGGTGGATGCATCAAAAGGACAGTCAGCCATATCTTATACAAAACTGAGAGCATTTAAGAAGCTACTCCACGATAGACAACTTATTGATGTATGGCGGATATGTAATCCAGGGGTCAAAGACTTTACCTCAAACATTCATTCATCTTATAGCAGGATCGATTACTTCTTTGTGAGCCATCATGCACTCCAGTGGTCCCCGGTAGCAAACATTGGTACCAGAATCTGGTCAGATCATGCTCCCTTGCTGATGTCCTTGGAGTTGCCGGGGCTAAACGAAAGGCCTTGGCAATGGAGACTTAATGAAGGTCTTCTACAGGATGAGGCATGCTCTAGAGCAATAGCAGAGGGAATTGTGGATTTTCTAAGAAATCAAGAACTCGATACAACTAGGCTCCCCATGCAGTGGGAGGTATTAAAATGTAGCCTGCGGGGGATTCTCATCCAGCATACAGCGAGGTTGAAAAGGGAGAGGGGAATGAGGGTGGCGGGACTATTGGGCAGAATTTCCAAACTAGAGACCTCACATAAGCAGAGCCCGAGCCCATCCATTATGTTGGAGTTGACGGAATTAAGGAATGAATTGCTGAGCTTACTAAATAAAATGTCTAGCAGACAAAGAGAACTGGCCAGCAGATTCTACTATGAATACAATAAATGCGGGCGGCCCTTAGCCAGGTTGTTACATCCTCGACAATGCCAGACGTATATACCAACAATAAAAGATACGAGAGGTAATTTAGTACATGACCCGAAAGGAATTGTACTTTCTGGAGACGGGTCTCGTAATTTAGTCTAGATTATGATTGCCATACCATCACACACAGCACAGCTCATGAATAAATTGTACAACATGGAGAGTGGGCGGGGGTTGGAGGGGAAGATAGCAAGGTATATGGAGGAGACAGGATAACCAGTTTTAGACACCTCGAATAGAGAGGAGCTGGAGGAGAATTTTGAGCAATCAGAACTGCTTGCAGCTATAGCCTCGACCCCATCGGGGAAGAGCCCGGGCCCTGATGGGTTTACGAAAATTTTACAAACAATTTAAGACTCAACTGGCCCCTTTCATGACTAAAACTTTCAATGCGATCTCAGAGGAGTGTGGCTTCCCGACACAGACCCTAGAGGCACACATCACGGTTTTGCCCAAGCCGGGGAAGGAGCAAACACTTTGCAACAATTACAGGCTAATCTCATTAATTAATGTAGGTGTAAAGCTCTTTTCCAAACTGATTGCCAACAGATTGAAGAATTTTCCACCTGCTTGGGCACACACAGACCAGGTGGGGTTTGTGACGGGAAGAGATGCACGGGACAATACGATAAAGACTATTCTTTTGAAATCTTAGGCTAGAGCGAATAAAATCCCTATGTGCCTTCTGTCAGTAGATGCCGAAAAGGCGTTCGACAGGGTTAATTGGAAGTTCCTGGAATGTACTCTGAGGCAGGCAGGATTGGGCCCGACCCTGAGGGGGAAGATACAGTCTCTATATAGCAGCCCTACAGCGAAGGTGAGAATGAATGGGCTCCTGTCTCCAGCCTTCCGGATAGGTAATGGGACAAGACAGGGTTGCCCCTTGTCACCCTTGCTATTTGTACTTGTAATGGAGCATCTGGCGGTGGCATTATGGAGGCATCCCGACATTAAGGGGATAGAGGTGGGGGGTAAGTCGCATAAACTGGCACTGTACGCAGACAATTTGCTAATGTATATTACGTCGCCATATATATCTCTACCATCGATAATAAAGGAATTTCAGAGATTTGGTAGGCTCAGTAATTTTAAAGTCAACATGTCAAAATCAGAAATGCTGAATATTAGCATAACTGATCAACCCCTGGTCAAGACACTTGAGGGGAATTTCCCATTTAAAAGGTGCAGGGAGGCCATAGAATACCTGGGGGCACTTATTCCGGCTGATCCCACCTCGTTGTTTAGCTTGAACTTGATCCTTTACTCGCCAGAATCAGGGTGGATTTAGAGGCATATGGGAAGAAAGGTATTTCCTGGCTTGGAAAGATAAATGTTTTGAAGATGGATGTTCTCCCAAAATTGTTGTACATTTTCCAAGCGATCCCAATATCTGGTAACAAACACTTCTTCAGACAAATTAGATCGGAGATCGTGCGATTCGTATGGGGGGGGGGGGGGGAAACAGCCAAGATTGAGCCTTCGTAAATTGGCCAGGCGGAAGGAACGGGGGGGGGGGGGGGGGGGCTGGGCTGCCGGACAATGAAAAACACCATAGAGCAGCAGTAATGGTAAGGATGGTGGATTGGTATCATGGGGAAGGGTCTAAACAATGGGTCACAATTGAACAAGATATGCAGCCATGGAGGGTGACATCTCTCCCATGGGTGGACCCGAGGGTGTTGCCGAAAGAGAAGTTGCCATTTCTGACGGTACAACTCCTCCTGACGTGGGAAGATTGTCTTAGGAATTTAAAAATAGCAACAAGGCCGGGTCCAATGGCACCTTTATTTGATAATCCAGAGTTTGAGCCGGGAGTGGGGGTCCAGAAATTTCTGATTTGGAACGCTTCTCCACAAATTAAGTTGAAACATACCCTGGTGCAGGGCAGACCACTTTGGATGAGAGGGTTGGACGTTCGGGGGGTCCTGGTTGGCAATCTATCAACTATGGAATTATTTGGGCTCGTTGGGAGATTTGAGGGAAATCACTAGGGAGTGCTACCAGTTTGAGAGCTTGCTGGAGGCACCGGAAAGACCAGAAAAAATTATCTCAGTCCTGTATAGAGTTACAATAGATGTAAAAACACAGCGCTACAATGTTTAAAATCAATCAGTGATTTTACAATTCTTGAATTATTTTTGCTTCAATGTGCCAGACTTTCCATCCAAATAAAGTCCCACAACAATATATATATGTATAAGGCACAGAGCATAAGGGGAAAACAATGATCTTTCAATCAATAATTCTTCAGTCGCAGAAGGATATCCCGCGGTGCATGCACAGCAAACAGGCTTTCTTAACACGCGTGCCCACCACCTCTTAGAAATAGGCTTACCAGATGTCTGTGATTAAAATGCCTTAAATAAATTTCCACTGGTATAGATCGACCGCGTAACTTGTATCCTCCGTTCATGTATTAACAATCACTCATGTATATCTCGATTGTGTCCCATGCGTGAATTTAAAAGAGAGAGAGCACAGAAATCTAGTGCAACTACGTTGAAAAGTTATACAACTATTTATTAAATGAAAATGCACTCACAAATTTCCAGATGGTAAAATCGCATGTAGAATCTAAAACTCTAAAGAGTCCCCTCTTTCTTGTTCCACCATGGCCGTAGGAGGATTAAACAAGTTTCATGTAAGGGATGACCCAGTTTAAAAATCCATAGTTTGGAGGCCGCCGTCTCCTGCCCAACGCATTTTGTTGCTATGTCGCAACTTTAACAAAGGCTGGGCGGCGCGGTTAGTAAGACATATTTGTAACAAAAGGTAAATCCTCCCCCCTTTTTAGCCAATAGGGAACCCCGGGGGTGAATATAATTATCAACCATGCTTGTTGTAGCGAAGGGTGAACCCTCCCCCCTCAGTTGTTAACCAATAGGGAATGCAGGAGGTGAATATAATTATCAAAACATACTCATTGTCAAGGGCGGGATCAAGTGAACTTACGCAAAACGCGTCAAACCTGCCCGAGAAATCTCCGGCTCTATGCGTCGGCTGCTTCGACCATGTTTATTGTTAGGGGCGGGGTCAGACGAAATTACGCCAGAGGCATTACCCCAGCAATAGAGGAGCTTCCGGCCTAGACAGCCGGCTACTTGATACTCGATCGGATATTTTCGCTGAGTCAGCTGACTCAGCCGAGGGCTGGGGCTCATGATGAATCGTTAATTTCCGGAGGCTGTAAGTTTAAGTCTCCGTGGCTGTCAATCAATGATAGTAAAAGTTCTAAAGGTAACCATCGATGCCTGGGGGTTAAATCTCACAATTATCCGGATGAATAACAGTAGACCATTACAATAAAGGCAGAGTTCTATTCCCATACTCTCAATAGTATATACCGCATGTAGTGTTTTCTTACAATTCCAAGTAAATGAATAACCCAAACTGGAAAATGGATATAATAACATATGTTAAAAAACACATAGAGGATTAATGGATCAGGAAAGTGTGCTATCAATAGAGATTTTACGTAGTACAAAAATGCAGACAGAGTTATAAAAATGTATAAAATTGTAATTACTAATGAAAAAGTTTTTTTATTGAGTGATAAGAAAGGGAAGCTTGCATTGGAACAAGATAGAGTGAACTACCCCATACACATACAATACATCCCTATCGACGTATAATACATTATATCTATTTCAACAATAGCTAAAAATTATATAAAATGTGAAAAATAACCCCAAATGGCAAATTACTCTTAAAGTAAACTATAACTAGGCATTATCAATAAAACAATTAAAATCAAAATCAAAATTTAATCCCAATGGGGTCAGAGTATTGAGCTTGAAAATCCATTTGCCCTCCCATGCCTTTCAATATGATCGATCCCTATAAAAGCCATGTGTTTGGGATCACTTGAATAAGCTGTTTTAAAATGGGCGGACAAACTATGGGTTTCTAGCCCCCTCTTAATGATATATATATATATATATATATATATATATATATTCACACCCGGAGCTCCCTTGTGGTTCGCCCTACATAAAATAGTTGACATGGGCACCATATTAGGTATACCACATAATGTGTATGACATAAAGATATAAAACTATCAATTTTATATGTTTTATTCACATCAGCTACAGCAAAATCTTTTTTGGTTTTGGTGATTAGCAGACATATTCTACACCCCATGCAGGTACCACATTTATAAAATCCCTTCATAGGAGTTGTAGTCAGGGATATCTTTTTTGGGGGGTCTACATAACTACACGTTAGACGATCCTTTAGATTTGGGGCCTTCCTGTATATCACTTGCGGCTTTTCAGGTAAAATAGGACCCAGGACTATATCGTCTTTTAATATGTGCCAATGTTTGCAAAGGAGTTTCTTAATCTCCTTATGTTGCACGTTAAAATCTGTGATGAAAGACATACTATGGGTAGAGTCCTCTTGTTTTGCCCCTTTAGGTGTTAATAAGGAAGCTCTATCTTTTTCCCTTATTGATCTCTGTTGTTCCTTAATACTTTTCTATAAACCTATTCACTAAGACTGCTGATTGAGTATCATAAGTATCCAAGAGGGTACAATTCCTACATAGGCGCATAAATTGCCCCTTAGGTATTGCCCCCAACCACCCAGGGTGGTGGCAACTATTAGAGGGGACATACCCGTTTCGGTCCGTCGGTTTGAAGAAAGTGGATACAATCAAATTGGTCCCTATTCTATTTATAGTCAGGTCCAAAAAATTAATTGAACTAGGACTGCTCTCCATAGTGAATGTTAGATTGAAGGAATTACTATTCACCTCCACAAAGAAGGCTTCCAGTTCCAATTTGGTGCCCCTCCATACGCATAAAACATCATCAATGTAACGTTTCCATGTCACCACGGCCTAGCAATCTGGTGTATAAACTGGCTTTCCCACCAGCCTACATATAGATTAGCCATGCTGGGTGCAAATTTTGCACCCATGGCAACTCCTGTGGTCTGTAAATAGAAATGATCCGTAAACCAGAAGTAATTGTGTTCTAGTGCGAAGGTGAGGCAAAGTACAATAAAATCAATTTGTTCCACAGGTAAATCGGAGTCCATGACCAAAAAATGAAACATCTGCAGTCGCCAAAAAGGTAGATCCTGCCCAGTCCCCATTTTCACATGTTTATCACCTGTGTTGAATCTTTAAGATAGGATGGAAGTTTAGTAACCAAACCTTGGAGATAAGAATCAATGAATTCACCAAGACGGCAGGTTAATGATCCTACCCCCACTTACAATAAGACATCCCGGGGGTTTCTTTAGGCCCTTATGTACTTTTGGCAATTGGTATATCGTCGGAATTTTAGGTGTCCTAGGAGTAAGATAATCATACTCTTTTAGGGTTAGAAGGCCTTTTTCTAATCCTTCGTGTAGTAAACTGATTAGGGCCATTTTGTATTCCGAAGTAGGATCCTTATTAAGGAGTTTGTATGTGTCCCCGGTCAAGAAGTCGATTTAGTATCTCTCAATAATATACTTTGTTTAGAATAACTAACCCTCCCCCCTTGTCAGCTGGCTTGATGACCACATCATGTTTTTTCTCTAGGGATTTTAAGCCATCATATAACTTAGCAGGCCAGCACTTCTTTTTAAGAGATAAGCACTTAAGATCCCTAGTCATTGCAGTTTTAAATGCTTCCAGTTGTGGATTGGATAAATTAGGGGGGTTAAATAACGATTTATTACGTAATTTTGTATGTTGTATAGAATCCCCTTGGTTGATTTCCACCAAGGGTGCATTCTGATCATTGGATTCCTTTGTCAGGAAAAATACAATTCTGTGAAATACTCACCTGTAGAATTGATATTATTTGTATACAGTACGTCCTGCTCCAGATATAATACTTACACTTGGGTTATCCTCCGCCAGATGGCCTGCACTGTAGAGACATGGAAAAACAGGCTCCTCCCGGCCCTTCAAATACCGAGGGACCTCCCACAAATCCCCAGCATTGAAAAGCAGTGAACAAGAAGCCGGGAGAATTAAACCACCCAGAACAACTGGTAATGATAACAATGATAACAATCACCATACAGGGGATCCAGAAAAATGCAAAAAAAACAGGGTGGGGTGGAGCAGGACGTACTGTATACAAATAATATCAATTCTACAGGTAAGTATTTCACAGAATTGTATTATTCTTAGTATACAGTATGTCCTGCTCCAGATATAATACTTACACTTGGGACATCCAAAAGCAGTGTCCATAAAGTAGGGAGGGATCCCCAACAAAAAACAACAACAGCAGACAGTTTAAACCACTGTCACCTGCAGAACCATATGGCCAAGACAGCATGAGCTGAGGCCCTAACATCAACATTGTAAAAACCTTGCAAAAGGTATGAGCAGAAGGCCAATGGTAGTGGCCTAGCCAACCAGTTCAACAGAAACCCGGTGCTGAAAGGCCCAAGAGGCATCAAGCACGCGTAGAAAAGGAATCAAGGAAACAAGGGAGATTCTTCCCCTTGCCGGAATAGGCCTGAGTAACAGCCTGACGAATCCTATCGCTACAATAGATTTGGCAGAAACCAAAGGCCGAACAAGGTACCAGGAGTAACATCCATTAAGGTAACAACCAGGACCAAACCGCCCAACTCCCGAGAGCAGACGAGATCGGGCACATTCAGGATGTAATGACCACAAGCCCCAAGGAACCTCAGTTCCCCTAAAGGACACAGTGACTCCCAAGGAAAAACTGCCAACACCTGTATAAGGAATGCAGAACCACTTCCTCAGCGTTGCTAGGAAAAGGGGATAGCCGTGGATAACAATATCTCGAATAAATGAAAACATAAGACACCTCCAGATGTAGAGAGTCCGGCTTCAGGCGGAACTCCACCTTATCCTGGTGTATCTCAAGGAATGAGGGCTAGGTAGACAGAGCCGCCCGCTAACACACGCCTGACCAAGGTAACAGTCACCAGAAGGACAACCTTGAGGGTAAGGACAGCCAGACAGCATCCTGAATAGGACCAAGGGACAAATCCTGCAAGCAGACAGAATGAATTCAATTTCAATCCCAACAGGGACCATAGGATTACATGGAGGACGCACATAAGCACCCCCTGAAGGAAGTCTTAACCAAGGAAGACTGAACCAGAGACTGCTAAGGCAAGGTGGACAGGGCAGAGCCTGACCCATCAGAGAACTGAGCTGGGGAACCGACTCCAATTCATGCTGAAAACCACACTAGAACCCTGGGAACCGAGAACGCCCAACAGGTAAGAGAACTAGACTTGCCCCAATCAATATGGGTATGCCATACCCTACAACAAATAGAAGAAGGCGAGGAAGAGGCTTACTCCTAGCCTTCCCATAGTCACAAACACAGAGACAGATAAACCTATCTCCATCAAGATGTATGTTTCAGCAGTCAGGCCGACTAGGCCAGGGACTGTAGATTGGAGTGACGTAAAGGGGGCCCTGAGTGATCAAACTGGCCCTCCTGGCAAACTACAGAACTACTGACCACAGTACCATGTCTGCAACCACACTCTACTAGGTCACCTGGGGGCCACCAGAATCACTGGTCCCCTTACCAAAGCAATCTTACGCAGAACCCTGCCTAACAGAGGGAATGGCGAAGGACATACAGAACCGAACGTCCTGTCAAGACGGTACTAAAGGCGTCCGGGCCACTGACATAGGATCCTGGGACAGGGAAACAAAGGCCGATATCCTGTGAAGGTGACGGAACCCAACAGATCCACGACTGGTTGGACTCCATAGCGACACGGGGATTAGCACATCCTGTCGCAGAGGGGCTCCGCCGGAGCTAATATCACTAACATGCAGGGAGCATTGTCTCCACCCAGAAAGGGAACATAGACACTCCTTGGAAGGTCCGCCAGCTCCAGGCCCCTTCCAATGATTAATGTAGGACATCTGTCGTCAGACGGACCGAGCACCCCCAGACTGGCAAATCCAGAAGGGGAGTGGTCAAGCGAGATAGAGCCAACTGAAAAACGCTCACTGTTTAGAATTCAATAGGCGTAAGGACCTTCTAAGGGCCCCACCACCACCAGAATCGCAGGGGGTTTCAGAAGAAACCTTCCCCTTCAACCTGAAAGGTTGGCATCCATGGTGACCATTTCCAGGAAGGGGCAAGAAGGAACTGCCCCCAGACAGGTCCCTCGAGTTCATCCACTTTCAAGAGAAAAAACGTCATACAGGTGGAAAGGCCCACAGACCCTGCTCCAGGGGTGCTGGATCCCTGTCCTGTGTTACCAATAGAAGTCGCAGAAGGGCTCAAGGGGAACTGAGCATAAGGGACCTCTTCCGAGCAAGTTAACAACGGGCCCACCAGTTGCATCCCTGCCTGGTGTTAAGAGACCAGGAACGCAATGAGGGACTGAGCCCATGAGACCAGATTGCCCACCTAATTGCTGAGAAGGGGATAATCTGGTTTGAACCTAATCCAGAATCATTCCAAATAATGGAGTTACCACTTTAAGGGAACAGCGAGGACTCGGGGTGATTGAACACCCATCCAAATGACTCCCAATGGACCCACCAGCCGGGTATCCAACTATCCTGACGCAGAGACAGGGAAGTGAGGAAGGGCGTCTGGGTAGACATCGCGCGGACGCCCCTTGGTCTCATCAGAGACATCACCATCGTCAGCACCTGAGTGAACACTCTGGGAGTTTAAGAGAGGCCAGATAACAAGGCCACAATTAACAGTGTTGGACTTCCAACACGAACCTGAACAGCCTCAGAGACCTGAGGGCACAGGGATGTAAACATAAGCATTGTAGAGTTCCCCAGACGGCAAGAAGCCCACTGGGTGCAAGGTGCTGATGGCCCAACTCAGAGTTTCCATGCAGGAAACTGTCTGTAATTAGAGAATTGCTGTGAATCCAGAATGGGCCAACCCGACCCATCCTTTGGGGGACTGTGGAAGGTGGTATAGCGGCCCTTGCCTCTGCCTATTACGGGCAATCTGCAAGAGACCCTCAGACCTTGCAGGCCTAGCATGGCCTGTGCCAGCAACTGAACAGCGGCAGGGACCAAGAGTACCTGGGACCTGATAAAAACTGGGGAAGGCCGTGCAGCAAACGCTATCCTGTATCTGGAGGACACAACCTCCTGAATCCACCAGAATGAGGCGAGATGCCTCCTGATAAGAGCAAGGTGCTGCAGCCATCCCCTCACCCAGATGGGCGAGGGCGCCCCATCATGCTTGAGGGGGTTTGGTGGAAGATTTGGGCTTAGCCCCGCCGGAGGGGCCAGAGCGTTGTCTGCTGCTCGTGGGGCAGGAGTCTGCACGAAAAATCCGGAAGGACACCCCTGGTTCTTGTTTAACACTAAGGTAGGGGGGAGGAGGGGTGCCCCTGCCCCGAGGGGGCAGAGACGGCCGTCTGCGAAGGGGTGATTTGCCCTTTTTACCGAACAGGTCTAGACGGGCCCCAAATAGGCGTTGCCCTCTAAAGGGGAGCCCAGTAAGAGTCTTTTTAGTAGCGTCATCAGCACCCCACTGTCGCAGCCAGAGCAGGCTTGCCACCGCAAGGGCGGAAGTTCTTGCACACATTCTAATCGCGTCATCCAGCGCTAATAGAATAAATTTTACAAATACATCACAATTGGAGAGTGCATTAAACACCTCCCAGGGGAGATCCTCGGGGTGATGATCAAGCAAATTTTTGATGAGGGTTCTAGCGGCCACTGCAGTAATGGCTGCGGCACAGACCGGCGCAGCGCCGTCCCAGCACAAGAAAAGGCATGGGAAGCCAGCAGCTCAATGCGCCGGTCCTCAGCATCCCGAAGGGTACTATAAGCAGGGGTTGTAATAAAGGGGGGGGGTTAGGGACCCCTATGATCGGCGCATCCACCACGGGGGGTGATGACCAACAATTAACCACCTCAGTGGGGAAAAGGGTATTTCCTATCCCAGTCCCCTGGAAGTTTACTGGGGCATTCCCATTCCTTGAGCACAAGGGCATGGAAATGAGCCTGCTCTAGAAATTCCAAACATGCAGTCGCAGTATGGAAACGCTCCCCTCTAGGCTTGGGGACCTGACCGGGGGGAGAAATAGACAGTGCCTTAAAGACCTTAATCAACAAGTCGTCAGTGTCGCACTGGCCCCAGTATTCAGGGCCAGAATCGTCATGACTCCTCGGCCTCTCATCAGATGAGCCTGAGTCAGAGAAAAACTCCCCCTCATCAGAAGGGGTATAGTCACACGGAGTAGCAAACCCCTCAGTTCTCATAGAACATACAGAAACATGAGGCGACAGGTGCCGCTTTCTACCAGGGCCCATTCGCTCTGACAACCTAGCAATAATCTGTTCAGCTGTAGGCAGTCTGGAAGGCCCAGCAGGCTGCGATTCCCCACTTGTAGGCGACTCAGCAGGAGAGAGATTTAAGCCTGGGGAGATAGGTGAATTGAAGCTAGGTGTAGCCACTGGCCGACCAGATTGCAGGGCCAGTGCTTGCTCGGCACAGGTACGCAGACCCGTGCCCTGTCAGCATCAGCATGGGGTTGTCCACACGCTATACACCGCCGGTCTTGTCCCAGAGGGACCCCGGTCACATAATTCTGAGATGCCTCCATATGGTGATTATTCAAGGCACAATATGCCAGTAGGGATTTACACTATAAGTAACCCTGGATGCCACAAAGACCCGCTAGGGAAGTGGGAGAATATTACAAGGCCCGCTATAATTTTAAACAAGAAAAAAGGAAGAACCACACCAACAATTTTCAACTAACAATTATCCACCAGTGTGCTATCTGTCCAGGGTTAAAACAGACTGACCTGTTAACTATATAGAGCAAAAGTTGGGGGTACCACGTTACCCCCCAAAAACCCTGCTTGTACAGAAGCACCACTACAAAATCATCCAATTATGTCAAATATAATCAATTTTATTATTAATATATCTACATTTATTTACAACAATAAAGACACTCTTTAAAACCCATTAAAAAACATATACGCAACAAATACTGAGGAGGAGAGGGAAGACAAGGGGGGGGGAGGGGGGAGAAGGAACCGAGAATCCCCCCAGCACCGCTGCTCTAACAATATATCAAACAGAGCCCTCAAAAGTGATAACCCATGGGCTCTCCTACGCCATTCTCACAGATACAGGTCTGCTAACCAATAACAGAAATCCTAAAAGGCCGTTAATAAAATCCTGCCTGCAGTGCTTGCTCGGCACAGGGTACGCAGACCCGTGCCCTGTCAGCATCAGCATGGGGTTGCCCACACGCTATACACAGCCGGTCTTGTCCCAGAGGGACCCCGGTCACATAATTCTGAGATGCCTCCATATGGTGATTATTCAAGGCACAATATGCCAGTAGGGATTTACACTATAAGTAACCCTGGATGCCCCAAAGACCCGCTAGGGAAGTGGGAGAATATTACAAGGCCCGCTATAATTTTACACCGGGCCGGGAGAAGCCAATGGTGTTCACCAGTCTGAAAGACATAATGGGAATAAAGGGTGTCAGAACCATGCGCAGTAATCAAGGATCATGAAAATCGCCCGCGAGGGCACTTACAGACCAAGGGAGGAGGAGGACCGCTACCACGCGTGCGTGCGACCAGCATCAAAATGGCGCCAAGCGAACCTCGAAGGGCGGGCCAGAGCGGGCTGTGACGCGGAGCGCGCCAACCAGGTCCCCGCCCCCCCGAAGAGCGCGAAGCTCTGAGATAGTTACAAAGTTGTCATGAGGAGCGAAGTGTATGGCACACTTAGAAAAAATGATTTGCCAATGAAGACGCTGCAGCGTCTGAGGCGACAAATACACAGTAAAGAGCAAACAGCGCGGCTCTGACACCAGGAATACCAGTCCGGGGCAAGACTAAGGCCATAACGTGTAAAACATACACTAAGACCACCACACGAAGTGTATGGCACACTTAGAAAAAATGATTTGCCAATGAAGACGCCGCAGCGTCTGAGGCGATGCCGCCGCCCGGCGCAGCACTTCCAGTAAAGGAAGAGGTGCGCGCGGAGGCGACAAATACACAGTAAAGAGCAAACTGCGCGGCTCTGACACCAGGTATAACGGTCCGGGGCAAGACTAAGGCCATAACGTGTAAAACATACACTAAGACCACCACACACACCCCCCCCTTTCTTTCCCCCCGGGCTACGGGGGGGAATGAAGGAGGATGGCGACCCTTTGTACAGGGCCCACCGCTACACGGGGCATGGGGCAATAGTGCGGGAGGGGCATCCCCTAGAGGCTCACCATCAGCCTAAACCGCCTACCCTTTGGTGGGGGACTGCGGTGGAGCATGGCTCCGTTAAGCACGCATGGTGCTGCCTACCTTCACCCGACCAGCGCAGCCCAGGCTGGGAGGCACATCACAGGGAGGACGGGTGGGAATAGTCCAACAGGGCTGCAGGCTTTGGTAGCCCCGCTCACCTGTGAGAGAGTGATACTTCATGTCTTCGCAGTCTGGGAGGTCCCTGGGTATTTGAAGGGCCGGGAGGAGCCTGTTTTTCCATATCTCTGCAAGGCAGCGCCATCTGGCGGAGGATAACCCAAGTGTAAGTATTATATCTGGAGCAGGACGTACTGTATACTAAGAATAACTGCTTTATTGAAAGTTTCCTCATATATTTCTGTAAATCAATAAATGTAGCAAAAGTATCTAGGTTTTTAGGAAGAGCAAACTTCAAACCCTGATCTAGTAATAGTATTTCATTATCTGTTAGAGTTATCGAACTTGAATTAAATATCCCCTGTCCTACTGGCGCCTTATTTTGCTTATGTTTGTGTCCCCCTCTGCACCCTCGTTTTCCCCACCTTTTCGTTTGAGTGATGGTCTGTTGGTTTGATCTAACAATCTCCCTCTGTCTCGCGGAGGAGTCATACGAAATCTTAGTGGGGTTGATTGCTGTGAGTGAAAAGGGGCCGAGTGGGGTAGGGGGCTATCACTAACTTTTGAACATGGTTTATTTAAATTCCAACGAGGAGTAGAATCTACTTCCGAGTCTGTGGTATTCCTCCACCTAGCTCTTTTTATATAGGTAGGTTTCCTTCCCCCATAATGTTCTATATGTTATATGTATATATATGCTATATGTTATATCGGATCTGGTTAGGAACTCTTGCGAGCCCGCTAAGGGGCTTATTCTTCCTTTTACAACTTCTTTCTCTGTTTCTATGGCTAACAATTGCTTTTTCTTCTTAGAAACCAATCTTTCCAATAGTGCTAAACCAATCTGCTAGCACTTCAGGGGTGTCATCCCCATCATAAATGTGTAAACACCACCTTAGTTGTTGGGGCACCATCCTTTTTGCCACATAATGCTGTAGGGTGGCCACATTCCACTTTACTCTTAACTCCTTATTCAGTAGTTTGTATAATCCTTTAAATTCATCTTCTAAACCCAACTCTGGTTCAGAATTATTAACTCCATTAAAGATATTCCTTCTCACGTCTTTGACAAAAAGAGAAAACATCCATATTGGAGGATTTACAATGAATATCACTAAATCTTAAAGCTGCTGGTGTATATGGATAGAATGCAAAAATACAATAGATGTCTAGGCCGGAAGCTCCTCTATTGCTGGGGTAATGCGTCTGGCGTAATTTCGTCTGACCCCGCCCCTAACAATAAACATGGTCGACGCAGCCGACACATAGAGCCAGAGATTTCTCGGGCAGGTTTGACGCGTTTTGCGTAAGTTCACTTGATCCCGCCCTTGACAATGAGTATGTTTTGATAATTATATTCACCTCCTGCATTCCCTATTGGTTAACAACTGAGGGGGGAGGGTTCACCCTTCGCTACAACAAGCATGGTTGATAATTATATTCACCTCCGGGGTTCCCTATTGGCTAACAACTGAGGGGGGAGGATTTACCTTTTGTTACAAATATGTCTTACTAACCGCGCCGCCCAGCCTTTGATAAAGTTGCGACATAGCAACGAAACGCGTTGGGCAGGAGACGGCGGCCTCCAAACTATGGATTTTTAAACTGGGTCATCCCTTATATGAAACTTGTTTAATCCTCCTACGGCCATGGTGGAACAAGAAAGAGGGGACTCTTTAGAGTTTTAGATTCTACATGCGATTTTACCATCTGGAAATTTGTGAGTGCATTTTCATTTAATAAATAGTTGTATAACTTTTCAACGGAGTTGCACTAGATTTCTGTGCTCTCTCTCTCTTTTAAATTCACGCATGGGACACAATCAGATATGCATGAGTGATTGTTAATACATGTTAATACATGAACGGAGGATACAAATTACGCGGTCGATCTATACCAGTGGAAATTTATTTAAGGCATTTTACAGACAGATCACAGACATCTGGTAAGCCTATTTCTAAGAGGTGGTGGGCACGCGTGTTAAGAAAGCCTGTTTGCTGTGCATGCACCGCGGGATATCCTTCTGCAACTGAAGACTTATTGATTGAAAGATCATTGTTTTACCCTTATGCCCTGTATAGAGTTATGTCGGGGGGAGGGGACGCAAAGTTAGACTTTGTGCCTAAGTGGAAGAGGGAGATTGGAAGGACCTTTGAGAGGGAGGAATGGGAGAAGGCTTTTTTCCTCACTCATAAAATGGCAAAACCCTGTAAAGCCCAAGAGAAGAATTTCAAATTGATTTCACAATGGTACAGAAGCCCGGCTCGCATTCGTCAGATTTTCCCCGCAGTGCCAGATGCATGCTGGAGATGCAATGCAGCACGGGGCACTCTTCTGCATGTCTGGCGAGAGTGCCCCAGTATAAACAGCTTGTGGGCAAAGATCCGCCAGTTGTACGAGGAGGTATATGGCTCCCCAATCCCAAACACTCCTGAAATAACGCTGCTGTCCATGCTACCGAGAAGTAGGCAGTCAGGTGAGCCTTGAGGCACTTTTTGACAGCTGCAAGATCGGTGATTTCAAGCTATTGGAAGAGAACGCTGGTCCCCTCCTTGTTAGAGTGGAGTGATATAGAGGGAGAGGGTGAAAAATTCAGGAATGTGTGGATAGCCTGGATAATGTTTAAGGGCTCGGACCAGGGGCAAAAGAGGATGTTGGAGCTACAATAGGTTCTGGGAGGGGCTCTGGTGTTCTCGCATCTGTCCGCCCCCCCCTTCCCTTCCCTCCCCCCCCTTGCCGTTACTCTGTCTCAGTGTTAGTATGGTTGTGTGTGCAATTGTTTCTCATCCGGTGCTAGAGAAATGCCTAACCTACAGACGGGCAGTTAACAAAGACCAAAAGGGTTTGGGTGATTACAGTCCCGTACAAGTCGACGTTACTGGAACATTCTGGCCAGGGCTCCCTATCCATGAGATGCAGACTAAGCAAAGTTAAACTTGTCATGTTCTCCCTGGGAGTTGAGGGAAACAATGCTAATACAATAAACACTGTGGGGGAGCAATAGAGGTGGGGACAGTTGTTGTGGGCTTACATGGTCACCGAAATGTGAAGCAATGTTGTATGTTATGTAATTGTAACGTGTAATGTGTATATGTGAAATGTTATAATCTTAAAATGCCAATAAAGTGAGATTAAACATAATGGAAAGCGCCGACAGCTCAGAAACGCGCCTGACCGAAGTAATAGCCACCAAAAAGGCCACCTTAAGAGTTAGAATAGGCAATGCAGCCCCACGGATAGGCTCAAAAGGAGGACCCTGCAGAGCAGAAAACACCAGATTCAAGTCCCAAACCGGTGACATAGGTTTACGTGGCGGATGCACATGAGTAACTCCCTGGAAAAAAGTCTTAACCAGCTGGTGACTAGCAAAGGATCTTTGGAAAAAAATAGCCAGAGCAGACACCTGTCCCTTGAGGGTACTAAGTTGAAGGCCCGAATCCAAACCTTGTTGTAAAAACTCCAGAATCCTGGGGATAGAAAACACCCGACAAGGAAGAGATTTGGACTCACACCAGGCAACTCCTTGTCCATCAAGATGGAGGTTTCAGCAGCCAAGCCGTTAAAGCCAGAGTTTGTAAATTGGGATGGCGCAGCTGTCCTTGAGGGAGAAGATCTGGATCCTTGGGCAAGACGTACCGGTCTGCTGCCACCTGCACGATGTCTGTGAACCACACCCTCCTTAGCCAACAGGGGGCCACCAGAATGGCTGGTACCCCCTCCTGGCCTATCTTGTGCAGCACCCTGCCCAGCAGAGGAAAGGGAGGGAACACACAGAGGAGCCTCCGTGGCGAAGGTTAGAGGATCCTGCGACAAATCCTAGAAGCTTGTGATTCTGGCGGGACGCAAACAGGTCCACATCCGGCTGACCCCAGCAGTGACACAGGGAGTGAAATACCTTGTTACTGAGGGACCATTCCCCCACCCGAGACATCCCCCTGCTCAGGGAGTCTGCCTCCAGGTTCTCCACCCCTGGAATGTAGACCGCCGAGATGCAAGGGACATTCTCTTCCGCCCAAGACAGTATCAGGGACACTTTCTTGAAGGCTCGCTTGCTCGGAGTCCCCCCCGATGATTGATGTAGGCAACCGCCGTCTGGATGTCCAAGCGAATCTGAACAGCCCGACCCCGAAGGTGTGGGGTCAACTGGGAGAGAACCAACCTGATCGCCCGCAGTTCTAGAATGTTGATGGGTGCATGGGCCTCATGGGGGCCCACTGACCCTGAAATTTCAAAGACTTCCAAAATCCCCCCCAACCGGTCAGACTGGCATCTGTGGTGACAATCTCCAAGCACGGGGGCAGAAAGGTCCTGCCCACTAGAAGATTCCTCAAGTCCAGCCACCACAAGATGGACTGCCTGGCAAGAGGGGACAGAGCAAACTCCTGATCCAGGGACACAGGGTCCCGATCCCAAACTGACAAGAGATGCAACTGAAGAGGCCTCATGTGAAACTGAGCAAAGGGAACCGCCTCGAAGCAGGACACCATCAGACCCACTAACTGCATCCCCTGCCGAATGGAGGGATGATGACACAAAAGCAGAGCCTGTGCCTGCAACTGAAGGCCCCCCACTTTCTGCTGAGGGAGAAATACCTTGACCTCAGAGGTATCCAGATTCATGCCCAGAAAGGACCTCGCCAAAGACGGAGACAGTGAAGACTTGGGATAGTTGATCACCCAGCCGAAGGACTCGAGAGGGGAGGTCACCACCAGAGTATCCTTCACGGACTGATGAAGAGACTGAGCCGCAATCAGAATGTCGTCCGGGTAAGGAAGGATGCGAATGCCCTGATTCTGCAGCAGAGCCATCAAGCCCGCCAGCACCTTGGTGAACACCCGAGGGGCCAAGGTGATACTGAACGGTAAGGCCAGAAACTGGTAATGCTGATCCCCTAGAGCAAACCTGAGAAATCTCTGATGACCTGGAAAGATTGGCACGTGAAGGTAGGCATCCTTGATGTCCACTGAGGTCATGAAGTCGCCCGGGCACAGGGTACTGACCGCCGAGCGCAGAGTCTCCATGTGAAAATGCTTGAACCTGTCAAACCTGTTGAGACCCTTCAAGTCCAGGATGGGCCTCAGGGACCCGTCCTTTTTGGGGACCGTGAACAGAACCCTCGACCCCGTTCCTGGGAAGGCACCGGGCAAATGACTCCTGACTCAAACAGACGTTGAACCGCAAGGCGCAAACCCTGAGCTGACAAAGGGTTTTGAGACATCCGGGATCTGATGAATCTTGGGGGCGGCCAGGCTGCAAGCTCTATCTTGTAACCGGAGGACACCACCTCCTGAATCCACCAGTCTGAGACGCGTAGCCTCCAGACGTGTGCAAAGAGCCGAAGCCGTCCCCCCACCAGGATGGGTGAGGGCGCCTCCTTATGCCTGAGGGGGCTTGGGGCCCCATGAGAGACCGGGACGACCACGGGATCTGCCACGGCCCCAAGAATCTCTGAGGGTACCCGAGAAGAGGGAGCCACGACCTCCTCTGGAAGCACAGAAAGAGGGGAGGGAAGAGGAGAGCCCCCAAAAGGGCCAAGGCTGTCTCTTACGTTAAGGCAGCCTACCATCCTTGGCTAAAACATCCAGACGCTCACCAAAGAGCTGCAGTCCCGTAAAGGGGAGCCCAGTTAGAGCCTTCTTAGCGGCAGCATCAGCCGCCCACTGACGCAGCCAAACAGAGCGGCGCATAGCCACCAAAAGGGCAGAGGTCCTACTACACATCCGTACCATATCATCCATGGCAGTAAGGACAAAGGCAACAAAATCAGAGCAAAGCAAAAGTGACCTATAATCCTCCCCCCTGTTACCAGCTGAAGCACCCTCAAGGAGACGCTTGAGCTGTCTCTTAAGGGCAATAGCTGTAATGGCAGCAGCGCAGACTGGGCGCACAGCCAGCCCCCACACACGCAAAAGCATGGCAGGCCAGCTGATCCATGTGCCGGTCCTCGCTGTCCCGCAGTGTAGTAGTGTCAGGTTAGGGCAAGACCGAGGTGTTGGACAGCCCGAGCACGGGAGCGTCCACCTCAGGGGGACACGACCATCGCTTGACCAGGTCGGCAGGGAAGGGATACCTCCTATCCCACCCTTTGGGCACCGCAGGCAATCTACTAGGATGTTCCCACTCCTTGAGCACCATATTAGTGAAATGGCTCTGCTCAGGGAACTCCAGGCGCTGTTTGTTAGGATGAAAGAGCTCAGCCTGCTTCCTCTTAGCCACCTCGGGGGGGACAATGTGCAAAACAGGCTATGTGTGTCCTCAGGGAACCATGAGTCTTCCCCAGACGTCCTGAAAGAGTTCCCCCTCCTCTAGGGGGTAAAGGCCAACAAAAGTATCAGGTCCCTCATCCTCCTCAGGAAAGAGGGATGTCACGGGAGCTAGGTGCCGCTTCTTGCTAGAGGCCTTACGTGGAACAGGCCTGTCAAGCTGCCTTTCAATGCTGGCCACATGCAGTGCCAAATCAGACTGTGACCCCCCCCAGTATCCCCCTTACTAGGGGCTAAATGCGGGCGGTAGGTGATGCAGAAGGGGGCGCAGAGCTGGGAAGCGAAGCGGGCAACCCAGCCTGTAGCGCAAGGACACCTTGGGCGCATGGCACGCACACCGTGACACTGTTACTCACAGGGGATACCCCACACATGGAACACAGCTGGGATTGCCCCGAAGGACCCCTGAGCACACTATCCCCAGAAGCCTCCATATGGTGATTAACACAGGCACAATAGGCCAGTATAGGGTAATGGCCGATAAAAGCCACCCGGGATGCCCCCCAAGGGATTCCCACAGAGAGGGCCGGGGAGGAGCAGGACCGGGAAAAACCACAATGCACAGTTATCCCGCCAGAAAGACATAAGCAAAAACACACAAGTATCCCGCAGTACAAGCCCCAAAAAGAATAAGCAAACCCCCAAAAGGGACTCACGGACCAAGACACAGCACGTTCAGCACACGCAGTTGATCGCCGTACAGCCGGCCCACACGAATGGAAGATCAGGCTAACAGCCACTGCCCACGCTGCAAGATGGGCCTCCGGACACAGCACACAGCCCGAGGGGCGGGCTGCGAGTCATCCCCCGGCACCGCCCCCACGAAGAGCGCCACTGCCATGACAGTCCGCATCGCAGTATAGCAGAAGCGCCGCCCGCCGCGGAGCGTAGAACAACCACGGCGGCGGCGGCGGCGAGACAGCACAACAGACAACGCCGCAACACCCGCCGGGTAGAGGGCAGGCAGCGGCGGAAGCAGCCAAATGGGGCTGGATGGTAGGGAGGGGGGGGGGGGGGACAGGGGACCCAAAGGGAAGGGAGACAGAACAAAAAGAGAGGAGACTGGCTAGCAAAACATGTCCCCAAACACGACTCACCCCACAAGGAGAGACAGGAATTCCTCAACCCTCAGCAGGCTCACCATAAAGCCTATGGCCGGCTACCCTTTGTGGTACAGGGTCTGTGGCTTGGAGCAGCACTGCCCGAGCACCTGACCCTAGTGCTCCTCTACCCTCACCCGATCCATCAACCAAGGCTGGGAGGCACAGAGGGTCCAGAAGCGGGTGGAAACAGATTTGCAGGGCCGCAGGCTTGGTTGCCCCGCTCACCTGCGCAACATAGAGAGCCATCTTCTATCTTCGCAGTATCACTGCAGAGGAAACACTGGAGGTCTATGGGTGATTCCGGTTTTTATATGGGGCCGGGAGGAGCCACAATTCTTCTGCAGTACACTGCGCCACCTTGTGGCGGAATATCCAGACGTAAGGACTACATGAAACAGGACGTGCTGTGCACTAAGAAAAACAATTTTGCCTTATGTAGTCCAGACTGCACTCAGGTACACTCCCTTCAGCCTTCCTCATGGATGTCGTCGAAGCTGGCAAGGTCGGTGGGCATGGCAACACCGCAGGAGAGGGGAGCAGAGCAGCAGCTGAACCAGTTTGTGCATGGGGGTGCTAGCGATTTTTTTTTCAGCAGTTGGCTGCCGGTCCACAGGCAGTGTATTGCAGCTGTGTTTTATATCCCCGACCCGTTATGAGCCTAGGAAAACCCTCCCCTTGCCCAGGAGACAGGGCCCACTCCTCCCCCACTGATGGCGGCCCTGGTTACAGACCCTGCAATGGCTGAGTGTAAAACGAAAGTGTTAGTGTCTACCCTCCCAGCCAGTTAGATTCTGGTATAGTCTGATCTGTCAGTAGTGTGTTTCTGGTGATTCACGTCTCCAGTTCTTCAGACATACCTGCCTTTTTCTCTCCGAGAAGCACATACTTGGACTGATGAAGGTGCGTGAATCAAGGGGATGACACTTTCCTTGCATAGCTGTGTCTCTTACTCATTTCTTTTTGTGTCAGTGAAATTTGCATCCAGCTAAAAAGCAGAGAAGAAACAAACAGAACAAGGGGCAGCTATTCCCCCTGGAGACAGAGTGATGTAGGGCTTACACTACCAACTACCTCTCAGTGGGTGATTGTGTAAGAAAATGGTGGCTTGGCTATAAACAAAAAGGGTCTAGACCAGTGGTATTCAACCAATTCTTGTAAAGGTCCATTTAAAGGCATCCGGTGAGAGGTGAAGGTCTGGGCGGAGGGCTGTCACGGGAGTAGATAGCTAAAAATCAGCACAATGGGGGAGGGGCTATAGATTCTCCAGGCAAAACTAAAAAAGGCTGCTTGCCCCCCACCCCAAAAAACCTATTGGCCACTGAGAAAAAACAGGAGCTTTTTTTTTCTTCTCTTTTTGACCCCACAGAACCTACAGCTCTGGCCCACACACTGTTACCCCCCCCCCTGCATACTGTGCAGGCCTTGTACAGGGGTAAACTAGGGCACAAAATTTTACTGGCAACAAGGTCTGGGAACAGGGATGGATAGAGCTCATGGAAGAGGGATGAATGTGAGAGAAGCTGTAAGGAAAAGGGATGGATAGACAGAACAGGAAGGGCAGGGAGGGATGGGGAGCTGGGAGAAGGAATGGATAGACAGAACAGGAAGGGCAGGGAGGGATGGGGAGCTGGGAGAAGGGATGGATAGACAGAACAGGAAGGGCAGGGTGGGATGGGGAGCTGGGAGAAGGGATGGATAGACAGAACAGGAAGGGCAGGGAGGGATGAAGAAAGAGCTTGTTTGTATATTTTTAATACAAACAGGTGAATTTTATATTCTTCTGGTGACAGTGGGTTTTGAAAGGTTCTTAAGTTTAAAGGGTCACCCACAGCACATAACATTTCCAGTAATAAGTGGGAAAAGGGCAATCTTTGAGATGCAGAAGTGGAAGCTTGAGCGAAAGGTTGAGGCTTTCTCCTATAGGTTGTAGGTAAGCTTTAAAATGGACTTAATCTCTCCCTCAGAACTAACCTAACCTAGCCTACCCCCTCACACCATCAGAGGCCAGCCACACTTTCTCCCAACAGGAGGCATGCTTTACAGGAATGCAAAGCTACTTTCTCACTAAGGTATTACAAGCCATCTGGTCTGTCAGGTGCAAGGGGTCTCCAGAAATACATTTCTCTGCTTTAGGGAGTTCATTTTTAAAAAAGAAAAATACTTTTTTTCGACTATAAGTCTGCTTTAAAGTGGACCAACACCCACGGGTGATCGGCCCGGGAATCTATAAGATTCCCGGGCCGATCACCCCCCACCCCGCGGGACATCCGAGATCGGGATGTCCCGCGGGGTGAAACCCCCCCCAAACACCCCAACTCACCTACCTTATCTTCGGCGGCGGCCGGCCGCCGCCGCCTCCCTCGCGTCACTTTTGACGCGCGCACCCCCGCGCCGGCCATTCGCAGACGGCCGGCGCGGGGGTGCGCGCGTCAAAAGTGACGCGAGGGAGGCGGCGGCGGCCGCCGCTGCTTAGACGTTCCAGTTCTCCCCTTGTACGTCGGCGCTGGGAGCGGGCAGAGGTGAGTTTTTCGGGGGGTTAGGGGGGGTTTCACACAGCGGGGCACCCCGATCGGGGGTGCCCCACCGAAGTGGACCAAGACCCAGGATAGTCAAAATCCTGGGTGTTGGTCCACTTTAAGGGGATAGCAGCAGTCAGATTATACTTTAGCAACCTGTGACCTGGACACTTAGGTGATTCCTTTAGACTGTAAGCTCGCAAGGGCAGGGCTCTCTACCCCATTTGTATCTTGTACTCAGAATATCCATTGTCAACTCTGTAAAACTGCATTTGAAATAGTATATGTACCGTATGTGTTTACCCTGTCTGTAATTACTACTTTGTAAAGCGCTACGGAAGATGATGGCGCTATATAAATAAACAATAATAAAATAATAATAATTTCTATCTCCAATCTGGGTCTTGGCCAGTCATTGCCCCTTTACCACCACCACTGCTGCATTGGATCAAGCAGAACAGATTTAAAGCTGGCCATGCACCTTACCCTTATTTGTAAAACCTTTGCACTTACCTTGTGAAAACCATGTGAAGAAAGATCTCACTGTAAGAATCTTACCTGCTTCTCGGCCTCAGTCCCGCGGCGCGTCCTCCGGCGAGTCGCGGCCCCGTCCTGCTGCTGGTCCTCGGCGCCACTCTGAGGCCGGCATGGCGACGGCGGGGTGCGGCGGCCTCGCTGCGGGCTGTGCGGTGGGGGCAGGCGGCCCCAGGGAACCACAGGCTGGTGCGGCTGTGCTTCCCCCGGCCGGGAGCACGCCCAGCCATTCACGTGCTCGCGCGCGAGCACGCTCTGTATATGCCCCCAGGCGGCGCTGCTCCCAGCGCATCCGCCGGGGGCGAGTTTTTAATTAGTGTAAATTGCTGTCCTGGTGGGAGACGGGCCCAGGGACTGGATAACCCGTCTGGCCTGGGCAGGTCCAGTTCCTGGGACCGCTCCCATTGGGTTAGTCGCACCAATCACTACACTTCCCTCTCCTTTCCTTTCCCCCCTTCCCATAGGCCAGTCTTCCCTTTATTACCCTGCTGCCCCATTGTCCAGTGCCCGTTATAGCCTCTGGTTAATAGGGTGTGCTTTCTAGTCTGCGTTTATAGTTTCTACTCGGCTTCATCTCTGACCATCCTTGTCTGCTGCCCGCCCTGACCTTTTTGCCTGTCCTGACTCCGCTTGTGCCTGATCCCTCTGTTACCGCGTTTTGGTGCTCACCTGGTTTGACCTCGGCTCGTTTTGACTATTCTTCGCTTGACCCCTTGGATACCGCGCTCTGTGACCACTCGGCTTGTTTCTGGACCTTTCTGATTGCTTCTCCACCTGTAATCCTATCAACATCCCGGCATCCACATTCGGGATACCCCGCAGTTCATCCGTCTCCACCTTAAGCCAGTAATCTTTGCGCCAACTAAGTCCTGGGGGTAACCGAGTCTGGAGAGGCATAATCCACGTCTCCTGCGAGCGGGGACTTGTCTAAAGGCAGAAGAGGCGGTGGAGATTGGGGATTACCTGGCTTAAGAGAGAAGGGTGTCCGGCGCCTTACACTCACCTTATACTTAAACAGCTTGGGATAGGAAGCCATGTTATAACATATGGTTTTGGTGGGGTTGTAGAAAATACAATTCTGTGAGTACTCACCTGTAGAATTGTTTTTACTATGCATGGCACAGCCTGCTTCAAGAAGTCCTTACGTTTGGGATATTCCGCCACAAGGTGGCGCAGGTACTGCAGAAGAGTTGTGGCTCCTCCCGGCACCATATAAAAACAGGATCACCAATAGACCTCCGCAGTGTTGACAAGCAGTTATACAAGAAGCCGGGAGATAATAAAGGTAAAAAAGGTAACAACCCCAACTAACTTGGAACAATCACCATAAAGAGGCAACCAAGAATAACGATAACAAGGGTGGGGTGAAGCAGGCCGTGCCATGCATAGTAAAAACAATTCCACAGAATTGTATTTTTCCTATTGCATGGCACGGCCTGCTTAAAGAAGTCCTTACGTATGGGACATCCAATAGCAGTGTCCGTAAGGTAGGGTGGGATCCCCAAAAAGTAGCAGCAGGCAGTTCAAACCACCACCGCCTGAAGTACCTTGCGGCCAAAAGCAGCATCAGCTGAGGCCTTAACATCAACCTTGTAAAACTTGGAAAAGGTATGAACAGAAGACCAAGTCGCGGCCTTACATACTTGTTCAACAGAAGCTTGGTGCTGAAAGGCCCAAGAAGCACCAATAGCACGAGTGGAATGAGCAGTAATTCGGAAAGGAGGAACCTTCCCTTTAGCAGAATAGGCCTGAACCACCGCCTGGCGAATCCAGTTGCTGATAGTAGATTTAGCCGGTGGCAAGCCCTTCCTAGGTCCCGCAGGAAGAACAAAAAGAGCATCAGATTTCCTGAAAGACTCAGTAGCAACCAAGTAAAATTTCAGAGCCCTGACAACATCCAGAGAATGCAGGGTCTGCTCCTTGGAATTAGCAGGGTTAGGACACAAGGAAGGTAAGACAATGTCCTGATTGAGATGAAAAGCAGACACAACCTTGGGCAAGAAATCCGGCTAAGTTGAAGGCCCGAATCCAAACCATGTTGTAAAAATTCCAGAATCCTGGGGATAGAAAACACCCAACAAGGATGTAAGCCTTGCCAGACCCTGTGTAAGCATGCCAGACCCTGTAGCAGATAAAGGACGAGGACTTCTTCCTAGCCCGAATCATAGTATCAACAACAGAGGCCGGCAACCCCTTATCTATCAAGATGGAGGTTTCAGCAGCCAAGCCGTCAAAGCCAGCGTTTGTAAATTGGGATGGCGCAGCTGTCCCTGAGTGAGAAGATCTGGATCCTTGGGCAAAACGTACCGATCTACTGCCAACTGCACGACGTCTGCGAACCACACCCTCCCTGGCCAACAGGGGGCCACCAGAATGGCTGGTACCCCTTTCTGGGCTATCTTGCGCAGCACCCTGCCCAGCAGAGGAAAAGGAGGGAACACATAGAGGAGCCGAAACTCTGTCCAGGGAATCGCTAGCGCATCCGTGGCAAAGGCCAGAGGATCCAGCGACAGAGAGACAAATCTTGGAAGCTTGTGATTGTGGCGGGACGCAAACAGGTCCACATCCGGCTGACCCCAGCGGTGACACAGGGAGTGAAATACCTTGTTGCTGAGGGACCATTCCCCCAGCCGAGACGTCCCCCTGCTCAGGGAGTCTGCCTCCTGGTTCTCCACCCCCGGAATGTAGACCGCCGAGATGCAAGGGACATTCTCTTCCGCCCAAGACAGTGTCAGGGACACTTCCTTGAGGGCTCGCTTGCTCCGAGTCCCTCCCTGATGACTGATGTAGGCAACCGCCGTCTGGTTGTCCGAGCGGATCTAAACAGCCTGACCCCGAAAGGTGCGTGGTCAGCTGAGAAAGAACCAACCTGATTGCCCTCAGTTCCAGGACATTGATGGGAGCATTGGCCTCCTGGGGGCCCCACCGACCCTGGAACTGCAGAGACTTCCAGGGAAACTCTGTCCAGGGAATCGCTAGCGCATCCGTGGCAAAGGCCAGAGGATCCAGCGACAGAGAGACAAATCTTGGAAGCTTGTGATTGTGGCGGGACGCAAACAGGTCCACATCCGGCTGACCCCAGCGGTGACACAGGGAGTGAAATACCTTGTTGCTGAGGGACCATTCCCCCAGCCGAGACGTCCCCCTGCTCAGGGAGTCTGCCTCCTGGTTCTCCACCCCCGGAATGTAGACCGCCGAGATGCAAGGGACATTCTCTTCCGCCCAAGACAGTGTCAGGGACACTTCCTTGAGGGCTCGCTTGCTCCGAGTCCCTCCCTGATGACTGATGTAGGCAACCGCCGTCTGGTTGTCCGAGCGGATCTAAACAGCCTGACCCCGAAAGGTGCGTGGTCAGCTGAGAAAGAACCAACCTGATTGCCCTCAGTTCCAGGACATTGATGGGAGCATGGGCCTCCTGGGGGCCCCACCGACCCTGGAACTGCAGAGACTTCCAAAAGCCCCCCCCCCCAACCGGTCAGACTGGCATCCGTGGTGACATCCGCCCGCCAGCACCTTGGTGAACACCCGAGGTGCCGAGATGATACCGAATGGTAAAGCCACAAACTGGTAACGCTGATCCTCTAGAGCAAACCTCAGGAATCTCTGATGACCTGGAAAGATTGGCACATGGAGATAGGCATCCTTGATGTCCACGGTGGTCATGAAGTCGCCCGGGCGAAGGGTACTGACAGCACCTGATCTGAACCTGACAAACTTGTTGAGACCCTTCAGGTCCAGGATGGGCCTCAAGGACCCTCCTTTTTGGGGACCGTGAAAAGATTGGAGTAGTACCCCTGACCCTGTTCCTGGGAAGGCACCAGGCAAATGACTCCTGACTCCAACAGGCGTTGAACTGCAAGGCGCAACCCCTGAGCTGACAGAGGGTTTTGAGACATCCAGGATCTGAGGAATCTTGGGGGGCGGCCAGGCTGCAAACTCTATCTTGTAACCGGAGGACACCACCTCCTGAATACACCGGTCTGAGACGCGGAGCCTCCAGACGTGAGCAAAGAACCGAAGCCGTCCCCCCACCCAGATGAACGAGGGTGCCTCCTCATGCCTGAGGGGCCTTAGAAGGGGGTTTGGGTTTAGAACCCCAAGAGAGACTGGGACGACCACGGCCCCAAGATTCTCTGCGGCTACCCGAGAAGAGGGAGCCACGACCTCCTCTGGAAGCACGAAAGGAGGGGAAGGAAGCGGAGGGCCGAGTCTGCTTCCTATGCTGAGGTAACCTACCATCCTTGGCTAGAACATCCAGACGCTCCCCAAATAGCCGTAGCCCCGCAAAAGGAAGCCCAGTGAGAGCCTTCTTAGCAGCAGTGTCAGCTGCCCACTGACGCAACCAAACAGAGCGGTGCATAGCCACCAAGAGTGCAGAGGCCCTACCACCCAGCCAGGCCACATCATCCATGGCAGTAAGGACAAAGGCAACAAAATCAGAGCAAAGCAAGAGGGCCTTATAATCCTCCCTCCTTCTACCAGCCATAGTGCCATTAGTGAGACGCTTGAGCTTTTTCTTAAGGGCAATAGCTGTAATGGCAGAGTCTCAGACCGGACGCAGCACAGCCCCCACAAATGTAAAAGCATGGCAGGCCAGCTGATCCATACGCCGGTCCGCGCTGTCCCACAGCGTAGTAGTGTCAGGGGAAAGCATGACTGAGGTGTTGGACAGCCCTAGAATGGGAGCATCCACCTCAGGGGGACACGACCATCGCTTGACCAAGTCAGCAGGAAAGGGATACCTCTTATACAACCTTTTGGGCACCGCAGGCAATCTATTAGGACGTTTCTACTCCTTGAGCACCATATTAGAGAAGTGGCCCTGCTCAGGGAACTCCAGACGTTGTTTATCAGAACGAAAGAGCTCACCCTGCTTCCTCTTAGCCACCTCAGGGGGGGCAATGTGTAAGGTTTCAAAAATGTCAGACAGAAGTCTATCAGTGTCAACAGGGAGCCATGAATCCTCCCCGGACGCAGACCCAGGGTCACAGTCGTACCCCTCCTGCTGGTCCCCAGGGGTGTCAGAGTCCTGGAAAAGCTCCCCCTCCTCTAGGGAGTAACGGTGACCAAGGGCATCAATTTCCTTATCCTCCTCAGTCGACGCGGCACGCATCATCCCCCGGCACCGCCCCCCTGAAGAGCGCGAAAACGGCGCTCACACCAACGCCATCAATAAACACCTCACTGCCATAGTGCCGCCCGCCGCGGAGCGAAGTACAAAGCGGTGATGGCGTCGAAAACAACGTTAAACACAAGACCCCTTAAAAACACCTCACCGCTGCCACTGACCGACACCCCCCCCCCCCCCCCCGGAACACACGCCGGGTAGGGGGGGAGAGAAGAGCGAGCAGGCAGCGGCAGGAGTCGGGCCAGGGTAGGGGGCGGGGACCCCAGAACCCAAACAAGGCAAAACAAGGGGTATAACCAGAACACAGTCCCCAAAACACTCACCTCCTCAGAAGCTAGGACAGGAACCCTGCATCCCTCATTAGGCACACCATAAAGCTTATGACCGGCTACCCTTTGTGGTACAGGGTCTGCGGCTTGGAGCAGCGCTCCTTGAGCACCTGACTCTGGTGCTCCTCTACCCTCACCCGATCCGTCAGTGAAGGCTGGGAGGCACAGAGGGTCCGGAAGCGGGTGGAAATAAACTTGCAGGGCCGCAGGCTTGGTTGCCCCGCTCACCTGCGCAACATAGAGATCTATCTTCTATCTTTGCAGTATCACTGCAGAGGAAAAACTGGGGAGGTCTATTGGTGATCCTGTTTTTATATGGTGCCAGGAGGAGCCACAACTCAAATACAAATACAATTCTGTGAAGTACTCACCTGTAGAATTGGTATTATATGCATACAGCACGCCCTGCTCCAGATGTAGTAATTACATGTGGGTAATCCTCCGCCTGAGGCGCTGTTCACTGCAGACATGTAGAAAACAGGCTCCTCCCGGCCCTACATATACCGAGGGACCTCCCACAAATCCCCAGCATTGAAAAGCAGTGAAAGGAGAAGCCAGGAGAAACCAGCCACCCAAAAACTGGCAATAATAACAATGATAACAATCACCAAACAGGGGATCCAGAACAACGTGAAACCAGGGTGGGTTGGAGCAGGACGTGCTGTATGCATATAATACCAATTCTACAGGTGAGTACTTCACAGAATTGTATTATTCTAAGCATACAGCACGTCCTGCTCCAGATGTAGTAATTACATGTGGGACATCCAATAGCAGTGTCCGTAAAGTAGGGTGGGATCCCCAACAGAAAAGGCAACAGCAAGCAGTTTAAACCACTGCCGCCTGCAAAACCTTGCGGCCAAACACAGCATCAGCTGAGGCCCTAACATCAACCTTGTAAAACTTAGTAAAGGTATGAACAGAAGACCAAGTAGCGGTCTTGCAAACTTGTTCCACAGAGGCCTAGTGCTGAAAAGCCCAAGAAGCCCCAACAGCTCGAGTAGAATGAGCAGTAAGACGGAAGGGGGGAGACTTCCCCTTAGTAGTATAGGCTTGAACCACAGCCTGACGAATCCATTTACTGATGGTAGACTTGGCGGGAGCCAAACCCTTCCTAGGCCCGTGAGGCACAACAAAGAGAGCATCAGTCTTCCTGAAGGCCTTAGTGATAACTAGGTAATGACGCACCTAACCACGTCCAAGGAATGCTAGGGTTACTAGGATTAGGGCACAGAGAAGGAAGCACAATATCTTGATTCAAATGAAAGGCAGACACCACTTTAGGTAGAAAGTCTGGTTTGAAGCGGAACACTACCTTATCCTGGTGTCTCTCATAGTAGGGAGGCTGAATAGATAAGGCAGCCAACTCAGACACACGCCTAACAGAGGTGATAGCTACTAAGAAGACAACCTTGAGCGTGAGAACAGCGAGAGCAGCCTCCTGAATAGGCTCAAAGGGAGCACCCTGCAGGGCCGATAAAACCAAGTTTAAATCCCAAACAGGTACCATAGGCGCACGTGAGTGACCCCCTGAAAGAAGGTCTTGATAAGAGGATGCGGGGCAAAGGTCTTCTGAAAGAAGATAGACAGGGCCGAAACTTGGCCCTTCAGAGTACTAAGCTTAGACCTAAGTCTAGACCATGTTGTAAAAACTCCAGCACCCTAGAGACTAAAAATTCCCGGCAGGGAAGAGACCTGGACTCACACCAGTCAATGTAAGAACGCCAGACTCTATAATAGATAGCAGAGGAAGTCTTTTTCCTGGCTTGCACCATAGTAGCCACTACAGATGCAGACAAACCCTTTTCCATCAGGATGGAGGTTTCAACAGCCAAGCCGTCAAAGCCAGAGTTAGTAAATTGGGATTGCGTAGAGACCCCTGAGTTAGAAGATCTGGCAACCTTGGCAGATCGTACTGATCTACTGCCATTTGAACCACGTCTGCGAACCACACTCTTCTTGGCCACCTTGGGGCCACCAGAATCGTGGGTACCCCTTCCAGAGCAATCTTGCGCAGAACTCTGCCCAGAAGGGGAATTGGTGGAAACACATACAGGAGCCGAAACTCCCTCCAAGACATGGACAGGGCATCCGTGGCCAGAGCCAGAGGATCCTGAGACAGGGATACAAAGCACGGGAGCTTGTGGTTGTGACGGGACACAAACAGATCCACATCTGGCACACCCCAACGGTGACACAGGGACTGAAATACCCTGTTGCAGAGGGACCATTCCCCCTGACGGGACGACCCCCTGCTCAGAGCATCCGCCAGCAGGTTCTCCGCCCCCGGAATGTAGACAGCCGAGATGCATTGGGCATTGGCCTCCACCCATGTTAGGATCAGAGAAACTTCCTGAAGAGCCCCCTTGCTCCGGGTCCATCCCTGATGGTTGATGTAGGCAACCGCCGTTCTGTTGTCTGAACGTACCTGAACCGGCAGACTCCCCAGGTGATGGGTCAATTGTTCCAATCTGACCGCCCTGAGTTCCAAGACATTGATAGGCAGATGGGCCTCCTGAGGGCCCCACCTCCCCTGAAAGCGCAGGGACTTCCAGAATCCCCCCAACCCGACAGACTGGCATCCGTTGTGACCGTCTCCCAGGAGGGAGCCAGGAAGGATCTGCCCCTTGTCAAGTTCTTGTGGTCCAACCACCATGCAAGGGATTGTCTGACTGAGGGGGGAACCACCCATATCCCGTCCAAGGACGCTGGGTTCTTGTTCCAAACTGACAGAAGGTGAAGCTGTAGGGTTCTCAAATGAAACTGGGCAAAGGGCACTGCTTCGAAGCTTGCCACCATCGAGCCCACCAACTGCATTCCCTGCCGGATGGAGGGATGAGGGCTCGAAAGCAGGGACATCGCCTGCGTTGTCAGAGCTTCCACCTTCTGCTGAGGAAGGAATATCCTTGACTGAACCGTATCCAGAATCATTCCCAGGAACTGAGGAGGGGGACAGAGAGGACTTGGGGTAGTTGATCACCCAGCTGAATGACTCCAGGGTGGACACTACTGAGTGTCCAGCTCTGCCTGTCGCAGAGACCGAGAGGTGATGAGTATGTCATCCAGGTAGGGCAACACGCGTATGCCCTTTAGTCTTAACAGGGACATCACCCCTGCCAGCATCTTGGTGAACACCCTGGGAGCCGACGTGAGGCCGAATGGCAGGGCCACGAACTGGTAATGCTGATCCAGCAGCGCAAATCTGAGAAACCTTTGGTGTCCTGGAAACACCGGAACGTGCAGGTAAGCATCCTTGATGTCCACAGATGTCGTGAAGTCCCCTGGGCGCAGCGAGGCGATGGCCGAGCGCAAAGTTTCCATACGAAAGTGCTTGTTTCTGACAAATCTGTTGAGGATTTTTAAATCCAGAATGGGTCTGACTGACCCGTCCTTTTTGGGTACCGTGAAAAGTTTGGAATAGAATCCCCTGCCCCTGTCTCTTAAGGGGACCTTGCAAATGACCCCTAGATCCAGAAGGTCCTGCACAGCCAGCATCAAGACCCGTGCTGACACAGGGTCCTGAGGGATCCGGGACCCAACGAACCTGGTAGGGGGCCGTACAGCAAATTCTATCTTGTAACCGGAGGACACTACCTCCTGAATCCACAGGTCTGAGACGTGGCGACGCCAGACATGTTTGAAGTGCTGTAGACGTCCCCCCACCCTGACGGGCGAGGGCGCCCCTTCATGCTTGAGGGGTCTTGGGAGGGGCCTTGGGCCCCCAGGAGGCACCGGGACGGCGTCCTTTATTCTTGTTCCAGGGCTCTGCCCGAGACCCAGCGAAGGACACTCCTCTGCCTTGCTTAGCACCACGGTAGGGGGTTGATAGGGAGCTTAGGCCACGAAAGGGCCGAATCTGCCGCTTGCGCTGGGGTAACTTGCCACCCTTGGCAAAGATATCTAACCTTTCTCCAAACTGGCGCAATCCCTTAAATGGAAGCCCCTTAAGGGGCTTCTTGGCGGCGTTATCAGTGGCCCACTGGCGCAACCAGACCGCTCGGCGTATAGCTACCACCAGAGCAGAAGCCCTAGCACTCAACTTAATAGCATCGTCCGATGCAGATAGGATATAGTTCACAAAAGTTTCACAGGTGGCCAGAGCATTGGCAGCACCAGAGGGCAAGTCATCCGCCCCTTCAAGAGCAGTCTTAATCACGGTCCTGAGCGCCACCGCCGTGATGGCCAAGGCGCAGACTGGGCGGAGCGACGCTCCCCCAAATGCAAAGGCATGACATGCCAGTTGGTCAACACGCCGATCCTCCGAATCCCGCAGCGTAGTGGTGTCGGAGGAGTGCATAATAGAGGTGTTGGACAGACTTAGGATTGGGGCATCAACCTCTGGTGGCGATGTCCAACACTTGACCAGGTCAGCAGGAAAGGGATAATTCTTATCCACACTTTTAGGAACCCCATGAAGTTTGCTGGGGTGTTCCCATTCTTTCAGCACGAGGCTATTAAAATGGGTTTGTTCGGGAAACTCCAACCGCGCCCTAGCGGTGTGGAACAGATCACCCCTTTGCCGGGGAGCCGCGGCAGGGGGAGAGCGGGACAATACGTCAAAGATCTGGGTCAACAGTCTATCCATGTCGTCCGAGGACCAATGATCAGAACCAGACTCTTCCTGTCCCCTGGACTCGTCATCGTATGACCCTGAGTCAGAGAGCAATTCCCGTTCGTCTGAGGGGGAATGAGCGTAGGAAAGAAGTAAATCATCAGATTCTATAGGAAATATAGTAGATTCAGGATTCAAATGTCGCCTCTTGGCGGTGGCCTTGCGCGCCATAGAGCCAGCATTTAAGTTTTCCACACTAGCCAGCCTAGTGGCCAAATCGGAATGAGAATCCCCACTGGTATTGGGGGTTAGGCTCAGACTTGGGGGAGTAGGTGAAGTGAGGCGAGGTGCGGGCCCAGCCTCAGAAGAGGTGGGAAGACCGGCTAGCGCCTGCTGTGCACAAGGGACGCAGACCCGTGCATTGTCACCGCTGCTAGGTAAGACCCCACAAGCTACACACACAGACGGGCTTGTCCCGAGGGAACCCCGTTCACAATATCCTGAGATGCCTCCATATGGTGATTATTATGTGCAATATGCCAGTAGGGATTGACGCTATGAAGCAACCCTGGATGCCCCAATGACCCGCTGGGAAGTGGGAGTGATTTTTTAGAAGTCAGGACCGGGTGTTACGCCGGGCCGGGAGAAGCCACCGAAGCTCACGGTCTGAAAGACACAAGGGGAAGAGGGATGTCAGAGCCAAGTGAGGAGAAGCGAAAGCTAAAGAAAGGTCGCCCGTGAGAGCACTTACAGAACAGCGAGGGGAGGACAGTCTTCACCACGCGCACGTGAAAAGGAATGGCGCCAGCGAACCTCGAAGGGCGGGCCAGAGCTGAACATGACGCAGAACGCGCCACATCAGACCACGCCCCCCCGGAGAGCGCGAAGCACGGAGCAAGTAGCCAATAGAAAAACGAATAGTTAGAAACTGAGCCCCTACCAAGTGAATCACCTCAGGGACTGACATGACAGGAAAGAATAGATAAATCAACCCATATTGTCCGCGATCGGAGCCGCCGTACGCGGCGATTAAACTACATTAAGGGCGCTGCGGCTAAGGTTAAGATAAGTGTTGAAAAGCGGCTCTGACACCCAGTAACCGTCAAGGGCTATAACTTACAGTGTAATGGGGCAATGTTAGGCCGTCTGTACACACACCCCCCCCCCCTCTTTTCCCCAATAGCGGGGGGAACTAGGAAGGAAGGTGACCCAATACTCGGGGTTCACCGCTACACGGGGTATGGGGCGCTGATGCGGGAGGGGCATCCTCTGAAGGCTCACCATTAGCCTTAACCGCCTACCCTATGGTGGGGGATTGCGGTGGAGTCTAGCTCCGTAAGCACCTAAGGTGCTGCCTACCTTCACCCGACTGACGCAGCCCAGGCTGGGAGGCATATTCTTTCATAAAGAGGACGGGTGGAAATAGTCCCGCAGGGCCTCGGGCTGTAAAGCCCCCGCTCGCCTGCGAGAGCGTGATACTTCATGTCTTCGCAGTGAGCACTGCAGAGAAATGTGGGATTTGTGGGAGATCGCTCGGTATATGTAGGGCCGGGAGGAGCCTGTTTTCTACATGTCTGCAGTGAACAGCGCCTCAGGCGGAGGATTACCCACATGCAATTACTACATCTGGAGCAGGACGTGTTGTATGCGTGGAATAACCTGCTATGATAACTCATCTCTAAATACCTCATCCCTAAAACCATCTGTCAGATACCCTGTGTAATGTGCTGACAGCCAGTCACATGACCAGTGCAGAGAATACTTGACTGATCAACCTAGGTGACATAGCAGGCTGTCAATGCTTTATTACACATCACTGGAAGCCAGCATACTTTAAAGTGGGCCTAAGTTGCCAGGGGGATACAGGTCTGTGGAACCATACCCCATTCTCTTCCTGGTGCTAGTAAGCCACACAGCTCTCTCAGAGCTCTGTTCAGCGAGGTAGCAGTTGTGTACTGCCTCTACTGGTGGAAGTTCAGCTGCCATATTTGCGTGTAGCTATTGCCAAGCCCCCTATCGGTCGCAGAACCAACAATAAAAGCTGTACAGGCAGAACTTTAAATCCCATAGTGTCTTACCTCCTTGACTGCTGATTTCTGCCCCCCAAAAGAGAATAGTTGGGATGAGATCTTATCTTTAACCATACTGCAGCTTTCTATGTGTCTCTGTGAAAAGCAGACTGGGATAACCCAACATAAAGCAGAATCTATGTATTTGCAGTCAGTTAAATTTGCAGTACACCAAGAAGCAGGAAAAAGACAAAACAGAGCAAAGAACAACTATTCTCTAAACACACACGTGCTGGCGTCTCCCACTCAGTTTGATGAGAAGGGGTGGAGATAGGTTCACCTCTTAGTGCTAAATAAGTAGTCATATACAAAATCCAGGGGCTGGAATACAGAAGTGGGTCTGGATCTCTGCAACAATAGCTTTATTCAGCAGAACACCAGGGAGCATCCTACACATGTCAGGTAAGCAAACAAGGATTTGTTTTAACATTTGGATTATCCCTTTAAACCGGACCTTCAGCATCATTTAATGAAAAGCCAGAACCTTTAAAAAACGATTCCCATGCATCTAAAATTAATATATTTTACGTTTTTAGTCTCTTACTTTTTCTTTTTCCTCCGCTGGGCTGCAACTCTTTAGGAACTTTAGGATATGGGCACCTCCATCTTGCCTCAGAAGCATCACACACACTGAGGAGAGGAGAGCGGGGCAAAGTGCAGAGGGGTGGGTTATAGCTTTGCTTTGCACAGACAGAGCAGAGCTGGGGTCAGGAAAAGGTCAGCAATCCAAGAATGCAGAGAAGCACAGTCAGAAGACACTTCCTGTATGTAGGCTGCCTGATGCTCCATGAGCCGCCAGCTTGGATGTTTAAAGGCTCAGAAAAACACTAGGTGCAGGTAGGATGATTTTTAATGTGGGCAATCTGTATGTACTGGGTGGGGGAAACATACAAGATAGGCTCTTATTCAGAGTGAAGGTCTGCTTTAAAGGGAGAGTTCTGCCCCAAAGGGGGAAGGACTAATCACCAGGATAGTGAAAATCCTGGTGATTGGTCCACTTTAAGTCTGCTTCAAGTCCAGGAGCATAAAATCTGTACTTAGGCTTTAAACATTGAGAAGCAAAAAGCGTTATATTGGCAACATAGCTAAGTTTTTCAAAATACATTACAAAAAGCAAATATTTCCTTAAACTATAAATACTTTTAAAAGAACATTTCTGTATAAAAAATCCCTAAAACAACATGCAGTCTACTGCATGTAGATTGCTTGAAAACACCCATCTCCCTAAACTGCCCGGCATTTCAGAAGCATACTCTTCCTGGGAGGGGGGGGGGGGGGGGGTGCAGTGATGGCTTTGGCAGTTTTCATCAGCCATTATAACCAGGAGCCACTAGAAGGTCTCCTAAAACAGATTCAAGTCAGGAATTCATAACAAATACTAGACTTCCCTCTATAAAAAAATTGCAACTGTAAGAAAAGGGGTTAGGGTATGAAACACTTTGGGTAAGAAAGCCTTCATGCTACAAACAGCTTCACCGACATATGGCGTCTTTGGTCCGCAAAAGGTAAACATCAAAGCATTTAAAAAAGTCTAATGTCCACTCTCAACTACAGCTTCTGTTTTGCGTTGTCTCAAGGCACTTTCAGATTCAGTTGCACGTGGCTCAGGAGCTTGGTCATCAAGGTCTTCCTCCTCTTCTGTCCCACTGTCTTCCACTGCAGAATCCTCAGCAGAGTCCTTTGCTGCACCATTAGAATCTTCTCCTTCATTATCCCCTGATTGCTCGTCATCTTTCTCTTCGGCACAGTCGTCACTAGCTTCATCAATGACGTCCTCATCATCAGAGACCTTCTTTTCATCTTCATCTACATCATCAGTCTCCTGCTTGGCAATGTCTACAATAAAGATGAAGTCAGATCGAATCAATTAAGATCAGAAAGCTTGTTAAATTGGAAAAAAAAAACAGGCTGGGCCCTAGAATCGCTGACCTTCCCCTGGGGCATCCCAAATCAGGATGTGACCCCCCCCCCCCCGGAAGCCCATAAACACTCACCTTTACCCACTCCAATGGCGCATGAACGGGTTCTTGTCCAATGAGAGCCATCTGAAGTGACTATGTAATTCAGGACACGGCTCATATTGGTGAGTGCGCCCTGCCGCATCCCCGGTGGCGTGTGCACAATCCCACCCCAGTCATTCAGATAGGCGGGGACAGGACAGTGCACACCGTGGGAATGTGGCTGGGCGCCCTCATTGGACGAGAGCCCGCACACGTGCCATTGGAATGATGAAGAGGTGAGTGAATAGAGGCGTTCTATTGACCAATGTGATTACTAGATGGGATTGCAATGACAGGTGCTGTTGGCGGCAGTCACATGGGGCGGCAGACTGACAGCCCACTTCGAGGGAACACTGAAGTGGTAGGTCTGGGGCTTGCCGGTCTCAGGCTTGCGGCAGGTAGGAGGCAGCAGGTCATCCTAAGTTGTTTGTAGCATGTAAAGCCTTTTGCAAATTTACTTTCTCCTCAAAGGGATTGTCTTTACTAACCCTTTGTCCCCCACAGCTCCTCCAAGTAGGTCAGTTATTCCAATGTAGCTCTTCTGTCCAGCGGCGGCATTTTCACTTACAGAGGGTGTGGATCCAGTGATTCTATCTCCCAGAACTGGCGGCCTAACATAGCAGTGTCTGTGGGGCCGTGCTTCCGCCCCCACATGCCTACCCTATTCATTGCAATAGTGGGGAAGTGCCAAGGTGGGTTTAGCATGCCTCGCCTTGGCATTGCAATGAATGAAGTGTTAGGAAGCTAGCTTAATGGATGCCGCCATGCCTGCCCGACACTGGAAGAAGGATATCGCTCATTCTCCCTCATCAGAAAAAAGAAGATAGTGGCACTGCACAGAGGGGCTCAGGAAGACAATTTTTTTTTATTTAAATGGCTGGACAAGGGCGTTAAAAGTGGTCCGGTGACGCTGAGACAGGGCAGGGGGGATACATAAGAAAACATTTCTTACCTTTCCTTCCCCCGGGATCCAGTGATGGCCACATGGACCGTGCACAGAGTGGCTCCCCCTGCACTGGATGCGTGCCTGTCCGTCCATTCAAGTGAAGCCGCTCTGTGCAGCAGTTGCAAGATGGCGACGCCCAGCACCAGAATCCACTGGTAACCAGCACAGGATCCCGGGTGAGGATAGGAGTTTTTTCCTCTTTATTGTAACCATTCCAGGTCACTTTAGGCAACATGGAGACAGTTAAGACACTTCAGGGAACAATCTGGGGATTTTCAGCACCACCATACAGGCAGATAAATGGAGGAGTGCAAAGATGTGCTGTTTATATTATAACAGGTGTACTGGAAATCTTTGTCAATATTTCACTATGGTGTAACACCTTATTCTCCCCATTGTCTGGAAACACTTGGGATGCATTATAATGTGTGTGTATGAAGTGAAGCTTTTTAATAGATGGGTCTTGTCACCCAATTCATCTTTTTCTATAGCAGCTTTGTATGTCAGCAAAGAAAGGTAGGGTGCCCAGACGGGCCCCTAATTCCCGCAAGGTGCCTCGGACTTGTTCAGTATAAGCAGACACAAAGCCGCTAGCGCATCCCGCTATCTCAGCTAGTTTCACTTAAGCTGGCCGGCATATGGGCTTTCACCCACAAACGCAGTCACCTCTACGGCAATGCGCATATGAAACTTTCTGATCGTTTAAAGATGTCCTTTGATGTTAGTATCAACATATGGTAACCTTAGAGAAACAGATCATTATTCTACCTCAAGCAGAACGCTTATGCAGAACATACAATTTAACTTGAATTGTCATTCATTATCTACAAACATGCGGCTGAGGATCCATGTTCCCCTCCAGCTGTCTGAGATTCGGAAAATGATGAACAGCACTTGGCTGCGGCAGAGGGGCTTTATTGTTTTAGGAATGTGGAGAGAAAAAACTGATACACAAAGCACAATAGAAATAATCATATGGCCAGCAGAAAACATATTAGTGTACAAAACAGATCTCTGGACCAAAAAAGGGAAATTTGTGTACTCACCGCTAAATTTCCTTTCTTGTCCTCTTCCATTCCGGGGCACCACACCTGCCCTTCGGTTGTGTTACGACTGCATCGGTGGCGGTTGATGCCTTCTTTTTTCATTTTTTTTGCACTGTTTTTTTAGGTGCGCGCATTATGCGTAGGTTAGCATTCTCCCCTCCCAGGGCTTTGGCTGAACTGCCTTTCAATTAACTCAGGAGATCCTGCCACAGTCCGCCCTATATAGGCCAGAAGCAGCTAGTTTTTTTCCTATCTTGCAGTCCTCACCTACACCTGAGATTAACCCACACGTTGCTACTGCTGGTTACCCAGAATGGAAGAGGACGAGAAAATACCATTTTGTGAAATACTCACCTGTAAAATGGGTATTATAAGTATGTCACACACCCCGCTTCAAGATATCCATAACATGTGGGTAATACCGACCTGAAGAGGGCGTTCCTGCAGAGATGATAGCAAAAAGAAAGCCCCTCCCTGATCCATAAATACCTGGGACCTCCCACTCATTACCCAGTATATAGAAGCAGTAAGGTAAGGGACCAGGAAGAGGCAAATATAAGTCATAACAACGCAAAGTTCACAATATAAAGGATCCAGAATACAAGAAGGGCGGGTGAAGCGGGGTGTGTGACATACTTATAATACCCATTTTACAGGTGAGTATTTCACAAAATGGTATTATTCTAAGTATGTCACACACCCCGCTTCAAGATATCCATAACATGTGGGACATCCAATAGCAGTGTCCATAAAAAAGGGCGGGGATCCAAAACAAGGCAACAATGCACAACTTAAACCACAACAGCTTGCAGAACTTTGCGGCCAAAAACAGCATCCGCTGAGGCCCGAACATCAACCTTGTAAAACTTGGAAAAAGTGTGAACAGAGGACCAAGTAGCGGCCTTACAAACTTGCTCAACAGAGGCCTGGTGCTGAAAAGCCCAGGACACTCCAACGGCACGAGTAGAATGAGCAGTAACACGAAAAGGGGGACTCCTCCCCTTGGCAGAATAGGCCCCAATGATGGCCTGACGAATCCATTTACTAATGGAAGATTTGGCAGGAGCCAAACCTTTCCTAGGCCCAAAAGGCACCACAAAAAAAGCATCAGTCTTGCGAAAGGAAGACGTAACCACCAGATAATATTTCACAACACGAACTACATCCAAGGAATGCAGCGCACTTTTCTTGTCGTTGCTGGGATTAGGACATAGAGAAGGCAGAACAATGTCCTGATTCAGATGAAAGGCAGAGACCACCTTAAGAAGAAAATCCGGCTTGAAACGAAAGACAACCTTGTCCTGATGCCTTTCGAAGTACGGAGCTTTAATGGATAAAGCTGCCAATTTAGAAACACGCCTAACCGAAGTGATAGCCACCAAAAAGGCCACCTTTTGAGTAAGTGAAGACAAGGCAACCTCATTCAAGGGCTCAAACGGAGGACCCTGAAGAGCAGAAAGAACCAGGTTCAAATCCCAAACTGGAACAAACGGCTTCCTCGGGGGCCGTACATGCGTAACTCCTTGGAAAAAGATCTTGACTAAGGGATGAAGTGCAAAGGACCTTTGAAAGAACACCGCCAGGGCAGAAACCTGCCCCTTCAAGGTACTAAGTTGAAGCCCCAGATCCAGACCATGTTGAAGAAACTCCAGGATTCTGGAAATGGAGAACTCCCGACAAGAGAAAGACCTACTTTCACACCAGTCAATATAGGACCTCCAAGTCCTATAGTAAATAGTAGAGGAAGAGCGCTTCCTGGCGCTAATAAGAGTCTGAACCACCGCGTCAGAAAGACCTTCCTCCTTCAAGATGGCGGTTTCAGCAGCCACGCCGTCAAAGCCAGCGAAGGTAAATTGGGATAGCGCAGCCGACCCTGGGTGAGCAGGTCCGGCAGTAGAGGCAGAACGAACTGATCCTCTGCCAGTCTTACCAGGTCTGCGAACCAAACCTGCCTTGGCCACCTTGGTGCCACCAGAATCGCCGACGCGCCCTCCAGGGCCAGCTTGCGCACCACTCTGGCTACCATTGGAAACGGAGGGAACAGGTAAAGAAACCCCAGATCCCTCCAGTTCAGAGACATGGCATCCACCGCCAGAGCCAGAGGATCCTGCGAGAGAGACACAAAGACCGGAAGCTTGTGATTGTGACGAGAGGCAAAGAGGTCCACCGCTGGGAACCCCCACCTGAGACAGATCGAACGAAACACCTTGGGACTGAGAGACCACTCCCCCTGACGAGAGGAGGCCCTGCTCAGAGAGTCCGCCTCCGTGTTCTCCACTCCCGGAATGTAGACTGCTGAGATACACGGGACGTGGCTCTCCGCCCAGTCCAGAATCAAAGACACTTCCCTGAGGGCACTCCTGCTGCGAGTCCCCCCCTGGTGATTGATGTAAGCAACCGTCGTCCGGTTGTCCGACCGGACCTGAACAGGCAGGCCCCGCAACTGATGAGTCAAGCGAAACAGAACCAACCTGATGGCTCTCAACTCCAGAACATTGATGGGCTCGTGAGCCTCCTGCGGGCCCCACAGACCCTGAAACTGGAGGTCCTTCCAAACACCCCCCCAACCTGACAGACTGGCATCCGTGGTGACTGTTTCCCAACGCGGAGCCAGAAAAGATCTGCCCTTCAACAGATTGACTGACCCCAGCCACCATTGCAGGGATCGACGAACTCGGGGAGTCATCAGGAAGGACTGATCCAACGATAGAGGAGACTTGTCCCAAACCTTCAACAGATGAAGCTGAAGCGTCCTTGTATGAAACTGCACAAAGGGAACCGCCTCGAATGAGGCCACCATTAACCCCACCAGCCTCATCCCTAGACGGATGGCCGGACGAGGGGCCGACAAGAGAAGCCGAACTAACTCCTGAATCAAAAGAATCTTGGCCTGGGGCAGAAACACCCTGGCCTGCGAAGTGTCCAGAGACATTCCCAGAAAGGTCACTACTCTGGACGGAGAAAGAGAAGACTTGGGGTGGTTGACCACCCAACCGAACCTCTCCAGAGTGGACACCACCACTCTGGTGTCCAACTCCGCTTGGTTGAAAGAAGAGGCCATGATCAGAAGATCGTCCAAATAGGGCACAATGCGGATACCCTGAACCCTTAGCAGAGCCATCACCCCCGCTAGCACCTTGGTGAACACCCGAGGAGCCGAGGTGAGACCGAAAGGGAGTGCCACAAACTGAAAATGCCGATCCTCCACCACGAACCTGAGAAACCTCTGGTGTGCTGGAAAAATTGGAACGTGTAGATAAGCATCCTTGATGTCTATGGACGTCAGAAAGTCTCCCTGACGAAGAGAGTGAATGGCCGAACGCAGCGTTTCCATGCGGAATTTCCGTGGCCGGATGAACCTGTTGAGAAACTTCAGATCCAAGATGGGTGGGACCGATCCGTCCTTCTTGGGTACCGTGAACAGATTGGAATAAAAACCCCTGCCCTGATCCGAAGGGGGCACTGGGCAAATGACAGCCATGTCCAGAAGATTCTCTACTGCCAACAGGAGCCCCTGCGCCGCCAGAGGTTCCGAAGGCATCCGAGACCTGAAAAATCTGGAAGGGGGGCGGAGCTCGAACTCCAGCTTGTAACCGGAAGACACCACTTCCCGGATCCATCTGTCCGAGACCTCTTGATCCCAGATCTGGGAGAAGTGTCGCAGCCGTCCCCCCACCCGCATGGGTGAGGGTGCCCCCTCATTGCTGAGCCGGCTTAGTAGTCGGCTTGGGCTTAGAGCCCCAACTGTATCCTGGACGGGCACGTCCTCTGCCCCTGCTCCCAGAATCTCCTCTGGAAGAGGGGAATGCAAATCCCCTGCCAGATCTGGCCCCACGAAAGGAGGGGGTAAAAGAAGGCGCCCCCCGAAAGGGACGGCGTTGTTTCTTGCGTTGAGGTAACCTACCACCCTTGGTGACAGAGTCTAATGTCTCTCCAAAGAGCCGTAATCCAACAAAAGGTAGAGCCGTCAGTGACTTCTTGGACATAAAATCGGCCGCCCACTGGCGCAGCCACACCGGCCGCCGAATAGTCACCAACAGCGCCGATGTCCTACCACACATCATCAACGTGTCATCCAAGGCTGTTAACACAAAGGATAAAAACAACTCACACCGTTTAAGGCTAAGGAACTCGGCACTACCAGGATGAAGCCCGGAAGAAGTCAGCAGGTCCCTGACCACAGACCTGGCAGCCAACACCATTAGCGCCGAAGCGCAAACAGGCCGCATGGCTGACCCAACGCTAGCAAAACCATGACAAGCCATCTGGTCAATACGTTTATCCTCTCCATCCTTGAGGGTGGAACAATCAGGTCTATTTAAAACCGAGGAGTTGGACAACCCCAAAACCGGTGCATCCACCTCGGGGGGAGATGCTCAGCGCTTAATCGCCTCCGAAGGGAAGGGATATTTCTTATCCCACCCCTGAGGGATGCCAGGGAGCCGAGCCGGCCTGTCCCATTCCTTAGCAATAAATTTGTCAAAATGCCATTGTGTAGGAAATTCCAAGCGCGGCCTGGATTCCTCAAACAATTCACCCTTCTGCTGTGACACCTCCTCGGGAGGGGAAATATTCAGAACCTCCAACATCAGAGCCAGAGCGTGAGGAGTATCCGAGGATCTCCCCAAGTCACCAAGCTCGGCATCAGCGCCAAAGGACTGCTCATCGTCCGAAATATCAGAATCCTCATAAACCTCCCCTTCCTCTAGCGGGGAATAATCAGACCAATCCAGATTATTAACATCCTCATGGTCCTCCACCAGCGGAGCCGGCGACAAATGCTTCCTCTTAGTCGGAGCCTTACGGGCGACCGAGCTGGAGATAATTTTTTCAAGGTTAGCCAATCTGGCGCACATCTCAGATTGCAGCTCCCTGCCCATGACGACGTCACACGGGGTGCGTGTCAAGACGGGAGGGGGAGATGAAGCGACCGGCGGTGCTGACCCAGACGCCTGGGGTTCGGACTGCCGCGTAATAGTTTGCTGTGCACATGGTATACACAGAAGTACATCGTCCCCAGTAATGGATACCCCACACAACATACACTTCCGGGGATGCCCCGAAGGGGCCCCGAGCCCAGTATCCGGGGATGCCTCCATAAGGTGAACTCTTAAATAGTCGCTATGACCCCGGGAATTACGCCACTAGACAACCCGGGATGCCCCTTTAATGTCCCGAGTGGGAGGATTTATGAGCAATAAATGAACCCAGTGATCAAGGATCGGGAGAGACCCCCTAAATGCTACTGGAGATCCTCCTGAAAACCTCCGCCTGAAAGACACAGAAACAGCTTATAAGGCGATGGGAAACAAAAGACACATGTACACAACACAGGATGGAGAAGAGGGGGGGCACAGGCCACTCAGAACCGCGGGAGCTTGAAATGGCGACCAGACCGTGAGGAAGAGGATTGCTGACAAGAAGAGGAGAAGGGGGCGTGGTCAGCGCGGGACGCCAAGCACCGCCCCCCCCCTCCTACGCAAGGCAAGAGCTCCTCAGCGGCGCCAGGGATAGATGGGGGCGGGCAGCGGTGACGCGCCGCAAAACCGGCCCCGCCCCCAGGAGGACAATCGTGAGGAGAATGTCTCCTCAGGAAAGAAGCGCCAAAACCGGCCGGCGCCGCAGCGTTATGGCCGGTGGAATAAACACAGTAAAATGTATGCACCTAAGCACCGCAGCAGACATACCAGGAGGGACGGACCCCGGCCCCGCGCCCCCCCCCCCACTACATGGTCATCCTTACAGTGCGTGAGGTAACTACCTCCGCCATTATGAAGATAAGGAGACAGGCCCAGCACCGCACAGAGGCCTCCTCAAGAACGGCTGCGGCGCTGAATAAAGACATTTAAAGTGACACACACACACTAACATTAGTAAAAGACAGAAAGGGTTAAGAACGTGCTAGGGAGAGTAGTAAAGAAGGGACCCACACCCCCCATCCCCACTGTGGAAAAGGGATCCTGGGAGGGCCATTCAAGGTTAAACTAAGGGACAGGGCATCCCAAACCGGGGTCACCAACCCGGTGTAACCGCCTACCCTCTTGTATAGGGTCTCACGGTGGAGCGTTGCTCCTGAGCACCTGAGGTGCTGATATACCCTCGCCTGGACCCACAGCCAAAGCTGGGAGGCATATGGATTCTAGGAAAAAAAGGGTCCAAACGGAAATAAATAAGTAGCGGGCCGGGAATCATCCCGGCTACCTTAAATCCCCCTGTGCAAGGAGGAGCCATCATCTTCTGACTTGCTCGCCGTCTGCAGAGATGGAAAAACTGGGTAATGAGTGGGAGGTCCCAGGTATTTATGGATCAGGGAGGGGCTTTCTTTTTGCTATCATCTCTGCAGGAACGCCCTCTTCAGGTCGGTATTACCCACATGTTATGGATATCTTGAAGCGGGGTGTGTGACATACTTAGAATATATACGGAAATATACTAGTGAGTACGCAAATTTCCCTTTTCTCATCTCTTCCATTCCGGGAGCCCACCAGTAGGAACGCGTGGGATGTCCAGCAGGCAAGACTGCCAGCGACTGCTGGTCCAGCCACCAATTTAGGGATCGCCGGGCATTGTCCGTCAATATGAAGAGACGGTCCAACGTCTGCACAGTCCTGCACCATTTCGATAGGACCCGCCTTTGTAGAGGCATGAGTGGAACTGGGCATACGGAAAGGCCTCAATGGTAGACACCATCAGGCCAAGGAGACACATCCCATCCGTAACCGGCCGACTAAGTGCCCCTCGTGCATGCTAATTGTCAGGGAACCGCGGGTCACGTGATCCAACTATAAACCAGGGACTTCCGTAAACACAGACCGCGTTCCCCAAAACCCTTTGTCCGAGTTCTCCTATCAGAAACACCAGGCCCAAAGCCTGCGGACACGCAGATTCTTGGTTTAAGGCAATCAGATCACTCAAGTTAAAATTTAAGTTTTAATGCTATAAGCACACTAGGCAGTGATAGCAAACCTTTAGCTATGATGTAATATGAAATGATACAGATGATACAAATGTGCTGTTCTGAGACGGTTACAGGATAGAGTAAGTTACACAGAGAAACAATGAGTCAGTTACCTTAATATGCAGTTGTAGTAGTGGTGATGGGGAGCTCTCACAAGAGGTAAGGGAAGAGCTTGTGGATGGACACCTCCAGCATGGGTGACTCGTGACCTCTCCAGATGTGAAGAATGCCTGGCTCAGGATTACCCTATATATGCAGCGAGACCCCTCCACCCCCTCCCCTCTGTGGGACGGGTTGTCACCTCCCACGGTTCGGGGGCTCGCTTCAGCCCCTAAAACCCTTTAGGGGTTATAACTTGGAGTAGGGGGGTCGTATGGCTTTGGAAGCAGTACCAAACGATTGGGCTGGACGCCGGGCATCCGATGAGTCCAGAAATGGGGTCCCTAAGCAGGTCAGAACCTTAGATCTCCGTTTTCCGGGTTTTCCTTTATTGCTGAGCCCGCAGTTACATATCCCCGTGTGTGGTTTTGTGAGCCAGTTCTGATTCTGTACCTGGTTTGGTGCTGGGACACATGGGGTCACAGCTATGGTCCGATTTCTGTTGGTGCCGTAAGTCTGCAGCTCCCCTTTTTCATGTGACAAATTCACAGCCAGGGGTCCAGCGAGCTGCAGACCAAGTGGAGCCTTACCAGGCTGGTTGTGTGACAGTCAGCAGGGGGGTCTGTGATCTGCGCTGTCCAACACATAAATGCTAATTTCTCTTCCTGAAGAGATAAGGACCTGTGCATTTATAACAGGGGGAATAAAGGGGAACTCCAGACTTGGATATGTGAGGTTTCTGCACTTAAGCTGGATCATTCCTTCACACTACATGTTCCAGTGTATGAACCCCCCAGATGACCCCAAGCCTCTTAATATTATTTATATAGCGCCATCAGCTTATGTAGCGCTGTACACAGTATAATTACAGATATGGTAAAACATACTGTACAGGGAGCATTAAAACTAGATTCTAGAAAGTTCAGATTTTATGTTGTGACAACAGGAGACAACAGAAAAAGAGCCCTGCCCTTGCAAGTTTACAGTCCCTTATTTTTCCTGCCAGTTCCTTGCCACAGGTGTTTCCTATGCCGTCAGGCAGTCCAAAGCAATGGCTTTATGCCGCGCATTAGGATGCACGCCATAAATCATTGATTGGCCGAGCGCCCGCACATGGGCAAAAATGGGAAGGTGGTTGGAGTGGGCAATCCAGGGGGGTTCACACAGAGGGGTATCCTACATCAGGATGCCCCCAGGGCAAGGACCAATCAAATCCTGGTGATTGGTCAACTTTAAGTGACGTGATTTAAGGACAGCCTCCGCTCCTCTGCCGACCTACTTCTGTCCTCCTCCCTGGTCACCTCCTCTCACGCCTGCCTCCAGGACTTCTCACGTGCAACCCCAATCTTCTGGAATGCCCTCCCCCACCCAATCCGCCACTCCACAACCCTCAAAACCTTCAAAGGCGCCCTTAAAACTCACTTATTCAGACAAGCATATAATCTGGCCTAACCAATCTTCTAAAGGGCACATGCCACAAAGCTCAATACTGACTGTTTGTGATCCTTCCCCCTCGTCTTCACCCCTCTTCCTTTAGACTGTAAGCTCGCAAGGGCAGGGCTCTCTCCCCAATTGTATCCTGTATTCAGAATATCCATTGTCAACTCTGTACAACTGCATTTGAATTAGTATATGTACCGTATGTTTCTACCCTGTCTGTAATTACTACTTTGTAAAGCGCTACGGAAGATGATGGCGCTATATAAATAAACAATAATAATAATAATGATTGGATTATCTTCTTTGCTATTTGAATTGAAGGCTTACATTCAGCAGAGCAGCTAAAAAACTGGGTACTTACCTTTAGTCATGTGAAGCTGATCAGTGGCACTGAGCCCACAGGGTCACACCATGCCGTGCCAGACCATGACCCCCACCATCAGTCCCAGGCATCAGCCCACTACCTCCATTGCAACTAATAGAGAGGGTGGGAAAGCACTGTTAGATTGATGGCGAGTGTGATCCTGACCCACCAAACCCAACAAGGTCAGGCCCCAGACAGTGCGACTGGCAGCGATCAGGTGAGTTACTGATTACCAGACTAGCATCAATCAGCTGCACAGGAAAAAAGATAAGCTGCCTGGTGAAACACTTTAAAAAGCCCTGTGTACTGTTACCACCCCCCACCACGCTTAAATTAACTGTCCAGACCCGGTTCCTAAATCCTGGTCCTTGAAAATAAATATTTCTCTCCTACAGGACCAATCCAAAAAGACTTCTAAGTCAACGCCACCGCAGACACGAATCCCAAGTTTCTATGGGTGGCCCATAAGTGTGTAATCAGGGGCTCATTGATAAAACCTGGGTGCAGACTCAAGAAAGAAAAGAGCAAGCGTATCCTGGAACTTTTACTAGAGGCATCACACAAACATTCCCTTGCATCTCTTAGGTATAAATTAAAAAACTGTTGTGACAAGGTTAAGAAGCCAGGAGGCCTAAATACAAAAACCTGTCAACAGATTAAAAACACTGCCCACCTCATTCTCTGTAAAAGTGGACCAAAAATACAATTCTGTGACACTTACCTGTAGAATTGTTTTTGATTATATCCAGTCCAGGTCGTCCCAGTGATGACATGTGGGTATTCCGCCCCAAGGGGGGCGCTCGACTGCAAGATCAAAGATGCAGCTCCTCCCGGCCCCCTATAAAGGCAGGTGTCTCTCTATCATTCTCCAGTGGTTAAAAAGCAGTAGACAAAAAGAGGACAGGCCGGGAGGCCCAAGAAACCATGTTACCTCACATAGCTTCAGCTTGTACTCTCTCTAACAAGACTTATGAAAACAAAGTCCAAGAATAAAAATGGTGATCACCATAACAGGCGAACAGGAGACAATGAACAACAAGGGCGGGGTGGGACGATCTGGACTAGATATAATCAAAAACAATTCTACAGGTGAGTTTCACAGAATTGTATTTTTCCCTATATCCAGTCCAGGTCATCCCAGTGATGACATGTGGGACATCCAAAAGCAGTGTCCATTTGGGCGGGATCCCTAGTGCGGAACAGCATGTAGTTCATTTCACTACTGCCTGAAGCACCTTTCGGCCAAAAACAGCATCAGCTGAGGACCTAACATCCACCTTGTAAAACTTTGTAAAAATACCATTTTGTGATTACTCACCTGTAAAATGGGTATTGTAAGTATGTCACACACCCCGCTTCAAGACATTCATTACATGCGGGTATACTGACCTGTAGATGGCAATCTTGCAGAGATGTCAATAAAAAAGTAAGACCCTCCCAGTCCATAAATACCTGGGACCTCCCACTCATTCCCCAGTATAAAGATAACAGTAAGGTAAAGGGACCAGGAAAAGCCAATTACTAATAACTAATGAAAACTAAAAAAGGTTCACCATATAAAGGATCCAGAATACCAAAGGGCAGGGTGAAGCGGGGTGTGTGACATACTTACAATACCCATTTTACAGGTGAGCAATCACAAAATGGTATTATTCTAAGTATGTCACACACCCCGCTTCAAGACATTCATTACATGTGGGACATCCAATAGCAGTGTCCATAAAGGGCGGGGATCCAAAAACAAGGCAACAAGGCACAAACTTAAACCCCTGCAGCTTGCAGAACCTTGCGGCCAAAAACAGCATCCGCTGAGGCCCGCACATCAACCTTGTAAAACTTGGAAAAAGTGTGAACTGAAGACCAAGAAGCAGCCTTACAAACTTGCTCAACAGAGGCCTGGTGCTGGAAAGCCCAGGACGCCCCAACAGCACGAGTAGAATGAGCAATAATACGAAAAGGGGGAATCTTACCCTTGGCAAAATAGGCCCCAACAATGGCCTGGCGAATCCATTTACTAGTGGAGAGCCAAACCTTTCCTAGGCCCAGAGGGCACCACAAAAAGGGCGTCAGTCCTACGAAAAGAGGAAGTAGCCACCAAATAGTACTTCACACAGCGAACCACATCCAAAGAATGCAAAACCCTCTCCTTGTCATTGCTGGGCTTAGGACACAAGGAGGGAAGAACAATGTCCTGATTAAGATGAAAAGCAGAGACCACCTTAGGAAGGAAATCTGTCTTGAAGCGGAAAACAACCTTGTCCTGATGCCTCTCAAAGTAAGGGGCCTTAATGGACAAAGCCGGCAACTCCGATACACGCAGAACGGAATTGATGGCAACCAGAAAAACAACCTTCTGAGTAACCGTAGAAAGTGCAATATCCTGCAAATGTTCAAAAGGAGGACCCTGCAAGGCAGAAAGAACCAATTTCAAATCCCAAACTGGGAGCAAAGGCTTCCTAGGAGGCCGCACAAGCGTAACCCCCTGGAAAAAGGTCTAAACCAGAGGATGAAGAGCAAAAGACTTTTGAAAGAAAACCGCCAGGGCAGAAACATGCCCTTTCAGTGTACTAAGCTGCAAACCTAGGTCCAGACCAAGTTGCAGAAATTCCAAAACCCTAGGGATAGAAAACGCCTTGCAAGGCAAGGCCCGGACCTCACACCAATCAATATAAGACCTCCAAATCCTATAGTAGATGGCAGAGGAAGACTTCTTTCTAGCTCTAACCAGAGTCTGAATGACAGCATCAGAAAGACCTTCCTCCTTCAAGATGGAGGTTTCAGCAGCCACGCCGTCAAAGCCAGTGTTGGTAAATTGGGGTAGAGCAGTGGACCCTGAGTGAGCAGATCCAGCAGAAGGGATCTAACTGATCCTCTGCCAACCTTACCACGTCTGCGAACCAAACCTGTCTTGGCCATCTTGGAGGCACCAGGATTGCCGACGCGCCCTCTAGGGCCAGCTCTTTGCCCACCATGGGAAACGGAGGGAACAGGTACAGAAACCCCAGATCCCTCCAGTTCAGAGACATGGCATCCGCTGCCAGAGCCAACGGATCCCGCGAGAGACACACAAATGCCGGAAGCTTGTGATTGTGACGAGAGGCAAAGAGGTCCACCTCCGGAGTCTCCCACCGGCTGCAAAGTGACCGAAACACCCTGGGGCTGAGTGACCATTCACCCTGGCGAGACGAGCCCCTGCTCAGGGAGTCCGCCTCCGTGTTCTCCACTCCCGGACACTGCCGAGATGCATGGGACATTGCCCTCTGCCCAAGCCAGGATCAAGGACACTTCCCTGAGGGCCCGCCTGCTGCGAGTCCCTCCCTGGTGATTGATGTAGGCGACCGCTGTCCGATTGTCCAACCGAACTTGAACCGGTAGGCCCCGCAACTGATGAGTCAAGTGAGCCAGAACCAACCTGATGGCTCTCAGCTTCAGAACATTGATGGGATCGTGAGCCTCCTGAGGCCCCCACAGACCCTGAAACTGAAGATCCTTCCAAAATCCCCCCCAACCTGACAGGCTGGCATCCGTGGTGACCGTCTCCCAACGAGGAGTCAGAAAGGATCTGCCCCTCGTCAGATTGCTTGGTGTCAGCCACCACCGAAGGGAACGTCGCACCCGGGGGGACATCAGAAAAGACTGATCCAATGACAGTGGGGACCCGTCCCAGGCCGCCAAGATATGGAGCTGGAGCGTCCTTGTGTGAAACTGGGCAAAGGGAACCGCCTCGAACGATGCCACCATCAATCCCACCAGTCGCATCCCCAGCCGGATGGACGGACGAGGGATGGATAGGAGACGCCGAGTCAATTCCTGAATCAGAAGAACCTTGGCCCGGGGGAGGAACACCCTGGCCTGAGAAGTATCCAGAGACATTCCCAGGAACTCCACCACCCTGGAGGGAGAGAGGCAGGACTTGGGATAGTTGATCACCCAACTATCTCCAGAGGTGGCACCCGTCCATCCGACTCTCCAGAGTGGACACCACAGTCCTGGTATCTAGCTGCGCCTGACTGAGGGAAGATGCCATGATGAGAAGATCATCCAGATATGGCACGATGCGGATACCCCGGGCTCTGAGGATGGCCATCACTCCTGCCAACACCTTGGTGAAAACCCTTGGAGCCGAGGTAAGGCCAAACGGAAGAGCCACAAACTGAAAATGTCAATTTTCCACGACAAACCTGAGAAATCTCTGGTGTGCCGGGAAAATCGGAATATGCAGATAAGCATCCCTGATGTCTATGGACGTCATGAAGTCCCCCTGACGAAGTGAGTGGATGGCTGAGCGCAGAGTTTCCATACGGAACTTCCGGGGATGGACGACCCTGTTGAGCAACTTCAGATCCAGAATGGGATGAACGGATCCGTCCTTCTTGGGCACCGTGAACAAATTGGAATAGAAGCCCAGGCCCCAGTCCGAGGGGGGCACCGGGCAGATGACAGCCATGTCCAAAAGACTTGCTACTGCCGCCCGAGGCCCCTGAGCGGCCAGAAGATCTGACGACACCCGAGACCTGAAGAATCTGGAAGGGGGCCGGAACTCGAACTCCAGCCTGTAACCGGAAGACACCACTTCCTGAATCCACCTGTCCGAGACCTCTTGGACCCAGACCCGGAAGAAGAGTTGCAGCCGTCCCCCCACCCACAAGGGTGAGGGCGCCCCCTCATTGCTGAGTCGGCTTGGCAGCGGCTTTAGGCTTAGAGCCCCAACTGTGTCCTGGACGGGCACGACCCCTGCCCCTGGACCAGGAATCACCTCTGGATAAGGAGAAAGCCGAACCCCTGCCAACTCTAGCCCCACGAAAGGACTGAGTGCAGGAAGCCGCCCCCGAAAGGGGCGACGCTGCTTCTTACGCTGAGGTAACTTACCTCCCTTTGCAACCGAATCCAATTCCTCTCCAAAGAGCCGCAACCCCACAAAGGGAAGGGCCTTAAGCGACTTTTTGGACACAAAATCAGCCGCCCACTGGAGTAACCAAACCGACCGCCGGATAGCCACAAGCAAGGCCGAAGTTCTGCTACACATCACCAATGTGTCATCCAAGGCGGTCAGCACAAAAGACAAAAACAACTCACACCGCTTAAGGGCGGTAAACTCCTCACTAGCCGGGTCAAGCCCGGAAGAGGTCAACAGTCCTCTAACAACTGACCTGGCAGCTACTAATAAAAGCGCCGAAGTACAAACCGTCCGCAAGGCCGACCCAACACTGGCAAAACCACGACAAGCCATCTGGTCAATGCGTTTATCCTCACCATCCTTGAGAGTAGTGCAGTCCGGAGAATGCAGGATTGAGGTGCTGGACAACCCCAAAACAGGAGCATCCACCTCGGGGGGGGGGGGGGGGGGACCAGTGCTTCACCGCGTCAACCGGAAAGGGATATTTTTTTTGTCCCAACCCGGAGGGACGCCCGGAAGCCGAGTTGGCCTCTCCCATTCCTTGAGAATGATGCCATCAAAATGCATTTGATAAGGAAATTCCAAGCGCGGCTTGGTCACCTCAAAGAACTCCCCCTTCAGCGGAGGAGCCGCCTCAGGGGGAGAAATAGCCAGGATCTCAAACATATGAGCCAGGGCCTTAGAGGTATCCAAGGAATCCCCCTGGCCCTGCTTGGTATCAGCACCCGGCCCTGCTCGGTATCAGCACCCACAAACTGCTGATCATCAGAACCCTCAGACTCCTCAAACAGCTCCCCTTCCTCAAGCAGGGAACAATCAGACCAATCCAGAGAGTCAAACTCCTCCATATCAAAAGCCTGCATGGCTGTATACAAATGTTTTCTCTTAGCCGTGGCCTTTTTGGCAACAGCACTGGAAAACAATTTTTCAAGACTGGCCAATCTGGCACACACCTCAGATTGCGACTCCCCACCCATGACCACATCACATGGGGTACGTATCAAGCAAGGGGGAGAAGGAGAAGAGACTGGCGGAGCAGAACCAGACGCCTGAGATCCGGACTGCCGCATAATAGACCGCTGCGCACAGGGTACACAAAGAAATACATCATCCCCCGAAAGGGATACCCCACACCCCAAACACAGCCTAGATTGCCCCGAGGGGGGCACAAGCCCAGTATCCGGGGAAGCCTCCATATGGTGATTTTTTTAAATTAGGCACAATGCCCAGAGGGCATTACGCAATAAATGCAACCCGGGAAGCCCCTTTAAGTCCCACGTGGTAGGAATTTACAGACCCCTAAATTTAACCAGGGACCCTATGACCGGGAGAACCCCCCTTTAATAGAAACAATGGTCCACCTGGAACACAAAAACAGACAGCAATCAGACCTCAGTGACAAATGCCCAAAGGGGTTAATAAACAAGCGTTGCCAACAACCCCAAGGAGGGGCATGGGTGTATATGCATACATATATAAAAGAAAACTAATGGGGCCACAGGCCACTCACCGACCAAGGCCAGACTGTCCACACGCACACCGAAGGGGAGGAAAAGGCGCGTAAGCAGATGAAGAAGCCCGGCCCCGCCCCTCCCCAGTGGCGCCAGCAGCACGGGCGCGGGTCGTAGGCGATCGCCCGGCCCTGCCCCCCGCGCCTGAGGGGAAGAGGCTCCCCCGCCGCCATGGCAGACATCAGAGGCCGGCGCCGGTTAAGTACAGTGCAATGACAAGTGATCAAACGCGCACCACACATACAATAAAGGATCTCAAACATGACAATCTTCAAGGGACAAGGCCCCCCCCCCCCCAAGGGTATCCGGGAGAGGGGGAAACCACGCTAGAGTGGAAAGGCCAAGGGACGGGGCATCCCAAACTGGGGTCACCAACCCGGTTAGTCGCCTACCCCTTGTTATGAGGTCTCACGGAGGAGCGTAGCTCCTAAGCACCAAGGGTGCCATCTACCGTTGCCCGGACCAGCAGCCTAGGCTGGGAGGCAAGTAAAATAAAGTAAGGGGATCCGGGCAGAAATAGATCAGATAGAGGGCCGGGAGTCACCCCGGCTACCTTGCAAGGAGGAGACATCCATCTTCTGACATGCTTGCCGTCTGCAGAGATGAAAGACTGGGGAATGAGAGGGAGGTCCCAGGTATTTATGGACCGGGAGGGTCTTATTTTTTTATTGACATCTCTGCAAGATCGCCATCTACAGGTCAGTATACCCGCATGTAATGAATGTCTTGAAGCGGGGTGTATGACATACTTAGAATAGTATGAACTGAAGACCAAGTGGCGGCCTTACAAACTTGTTCAACAGATGCCTGGTGCTGAAAAGCCAAGGAGGCACCAATAGCTCTAGTAGAATGAGCTGTAATACGAAAAGGGGGTTCCTTCCCCTTGGCAGAATATGCTTGCACCACCACCTGTCTGATCCACTTACTGAGAGTGGACTTGGCTGGTGGCAAACCTTTCCTAGAACCCTCTGTTACGACAAAGAGCAAATCCGATTTCCTGAAGGATTCAGTCGCAACCAGGTAATACTTAATGGCTCTGACCACATTCAAGGCATGGAGGGTCCTTTCCTTAGAATTAGTCGGTGCTGGACACAAAGAAGGTAAGACAACTTCATTAGGGTGAAAGTGAGACACGACCTTAGGCAAAAAATCAGGTTAAATCGAAAAACCACCTTATCCTTATGCCGCTCAAAGTAGGGAGGCTCCATACAGAGCGCGGCCAGCTCTGACACGCGAATCACCTAGGTGATCGCTTCCAAAAAGATCACTTTAAGAGTCAAAAAAGACAATGCAGCATCGCACGAAGGCTCGAAGGGACGACCCTGAAGAGCAGAAAGTACCAAATTCAAGTCCCAAACAGGTATTATTGACTTACACGGTAGACGGACATGGGAGACTCCCTGGAAAAAAGTCTTGATCAACCTATGATTGGCATCGGATCTCTGGAAAAAGATGGCTAAGGCCGAGACCTGGCCCTTGAGGGTGCTCAGCTGGAGACCCAAGTCTAAGCCGTGCTGTAAAAAATCCAGGATCCTAGAGATAGAGAATGTGCGGCAAGGGAGACTCTTGGACTCTCACCAAGCAATGTAGGCGTATATCATGGAAGAAGACTTCTTCCGTGCCTGAATCATGGTATGCACAACCGTGGCCGACAGCCCCTTTTCCGTCAGGATTGAGGTTTCAATAGCCAGGCCGTCAAAGCCAGCATCTGTAATTTGGGGTGCCGCAGTGACCCCTGAGTGAGGAGCCCTGGGTCGTCGGGCATGATGTATTGATCCACTGACATCTGAACTATGTCCGCAAACCAACTCCTTCTCGGCCAGCAAGGAGCCACCAGGATGGTTGGAGGCCGAAGGCATCCAGGGTTGACAACACCGTCTGAGTATCGCTCTCGTCCTGCTGAAGGGACTGGGCTGCAATCAGCAAGTCGTCCAGATAGGGCAGCACATGAATGCCCTGGTTCCCCAGGATAGCCATGATGCCCGCCAGCACCTTGGTGAAGACAAAGGGGGCTGAGGATATCCCGAACGGAAGTGCCACAAACTGGTAATGCTGATCCTCCAGAGAAAACCTCAAACTTCTGATGCCCCTGGAAAATTGGGATGATAAGCATCCCTGATGTCCACCGTGGTCATGAAGTCGCCGGGCCGAAGCCCTCCTTGGCCAACAGGGGGCCACCAGAATGGCTGGTACCCCCTCCTGGACTATCTTGCGCAGCACCCTGCCCAGCAGAGGGAATGTAGGGAACACATAGAGAAGCCGAGGCATTGCTAGCGCATTCGTGACGAATGCCAGAGAGTCCTGTGACAGGGAGACAAACCTGGGAAGCTTGTGATTGTGGAGGGACGCAAACAGGTCCACATCCGGCTGACCCCAGCAGTGACACAGAGAGTGAAATACCTTGTTGTTGAGGGACCATTCCCCCAGCCGAGACGTCCCCCTGCTCAGGGAGTCTGCCTCCTGGTTCTCCACCCCCTGAATGTAAACCGCCGAGATGCAGGCGACATTCTCTTCCGCCCAAGACAGAATCAGGGACACTTCCTTGAGGGCTCGCATGCTCCCTCCCTGATGATTGATGTAGGCAACCACCGTCTGGTTGTCCGAGCTGATCTGAACAGCCCGACCCCGAAGGTGTGTGGTCAGATGAGACAGAACCAACCTGATCGCCCTCAGTTCCAGGACATTGATGGAAGCATGGGCCTCCTGGGGGCCCCACCGACCCTGAAACTTAAGAGACTTCCAAAAGCCCCCCCAACCGGTCAGACTGGCATCCGTGGTGACAGTCTCCCAGCACGGGGGCAGAAAGGTCCTGCCCACTAGAAGGTTTCCTGAGTCCAGCCACTACGAGAGGGACTGTCTGGCCAGGAGGGACAGAGCAAACTCCTGATCCAGGGACACTGGGTCCCGATCCCAAACTGACAAGAGGTGCAACTGAAGAGGTCCCATGTGAAACTGAGCAAAGGGGACCGCCTCGAAGCAGGACACCATCAGGCCCACAAACTGCATCCCTTGCTGGATGGAAGGATGGGGACACAAGAGCAGAGCCCGTGCCTGCTTTTAGAAACATAGAAGGTTGACAGCAGAAGGAGACCATACGGTCCATCTAGTCTGCCCTTATGTGTATACTGTATGTACTCTTTATATTAGGATAGATGTGTGCTTATCCCAGGCATGTTTAAATTCACTGACTGTTGATTTTTCAACTACCTCTGCTGGAAGTTTGTTCCAAGCATCTACTACTCTTTCTGTAAAATAATATTTTCTAACATTGCTCCTGATCTTCCCCCCGACTAGCTTCAGGTTGTGCCCCCTTGTTCTATTATTAAGCTTCTTCTTAAAAACACTTTCCTCCTGAACCTTATTCAATCCTTTCACATATTTAAATGTCTCAATCATGTCCCCCCTCTCCCTTCTTTCCTCCAGACTGTACAAATTAAGTTCTTTAAGTCTCTCCACCTTCTGCTGAGGCAGGAATACCTTGACCTGAGAGGTATCCAGAGTCATGCCCAGAAAGGACCTCACCAAAGACGGAGAGAGTGAAGAATTGGGACAGTTGATCACCCAGCCGAAGGACTGGAGAGTGGAGGTCACCACCAGCGTATCCTTCTCGGCCTGATGAAGAGACTGAGCCGCAATCAGAATGTCGTCCAGGTAAGGAAGGATGTGAATGCCCTGATTCCGCAGCAGAGCCATCACACCCGCCAGCACCTTGGTGGACACCCGAGGGGCCTAGGTGATGCCGAACGGTAAGGCCACAAACTGGTAATGCTGATCCTCTAGAGCGAACCTGAGAAATCTCTGATGACCTGGAAAGATTGGCACATGAAGGTAGGCATCCTTGATGTCCACTGAGGTCATGAAGTCGCCCGGGCGCAGGGTACTGACCCTGTCTGCATGCAAAAATGCTTGAACCTGACAAACTTGTTGAGACCCTTCAAGTCCAGGATGGGCCTCCGGGACCTGTCCTTTTTGGGGACAGTGAACAGATTGGAGTAGAACCCTCGACCCCGTTCCTGGGAAGGCACCAGGCAAATGACTCCTGACTCCAACAGACGTTGAACCGCAAGGCGCAAACCCTGAGCCGACAGAGGGTTTTGAGACATCCGGGATCTGATGAATCTTGGGGGCGGCCAGGCTGCAAACTATCTTGTAACCAGAGGACACCACCTCCTGAATCCACCGGTCTGAGACGCGTAGCCTCCAGACGTGAGCAAAGAACCGAAGCCGCCTCCCCCACCCAGATGGGTGAGGGCACCTCCCCATGCCTGAGGGGGCTTGGGGGAAGATTTGGGCTTAGGGCCCCATGAGAGACCGGGATGACCACGGGATCTGCCACGGCCCCAAGAATCCCTGGGGTTCCCGAGAAGAGGGAGCCACGACCTCCTCTCGGAGCACAAAAGGAGGGGAGGGAAGAGGAGGGCCCCCGAAAAGGCTAGAGCATCCAGACGCTCACCAAAGAGCTGCAGCCCCATAAAAGGGGAGCCCAGTAAGAGCCTTCTTAGCGGCAGCATCAGCCGCCCACTGACGCAGCCAAACAGAGCGGCGCATAGCCACCAAAAGGGCAGAGGCCCTACCACACATTCGTACCGCATCATCCATGGCAGTAAGGACAAAGGCAACAAAATCAGAGCAAAGCAAAAGGGATCTATAATCCTCCCCCTTATGGTCAATAGCTGTAATGGCAGCAGTGGAGAACGGACGCAGCCCAGCCCCCACACACGTAAAAACAAGGCAGGTCAGCTGATCCATACGCCGGTCCTCGCTGTCCCGCAGAGTAGTAGTGTCAGGGGAAGGCATGACCGAGGTGTTGGACAGCCCTAGCACAGGAGCGTCCACCTCAGGGGGACACGACCATCGCTTGACCAGGTCAGCAGGAAAGGGATACCTCCTATCCCACCCCTTGGGCACCGCGGGCAATCTACTAGGACGTTCCCACTCCTTGAGCACCATATTAGTGAAATGGCTCTGCTCAGGGAACTCCAGGCACTGTTTATCAGGACGAAAGAGCTCACCCTGCTTCCTCTTAGCCACCTCAGGGGGGACAATGTGCAAGATTTAAAAAATATGAGCTAACAGGCTATCAGTGTCCTCAGGGAATCCTGAGTCCTCCCCAGACGCAGACCCAGGGTCGCTGCCGTAACTCTCCTGCTGGTCCCCAGAGGAGTCAGAGTCCTGAAAGAGTTCCCCCTCCTCTAGGGGGTAAAGGCCAACAAAAGTATCAGGTCCCTCATCCTCCTCAGGAAAGAGGGATGTCACGGGAGCTAGGTGCCGCTTCTTGCCAGGGGCCTTACGTGGAACAGGCCTGGCAAGCTGCCTTTCAATACTGGCCACACGCAGTGCCAGATCAGACTGTGACCCCCCGCTAGTATCCCCCTCACTGGGGGCTAAATGCAGGCGCAGGGGGGGGGGTAGGCGATGCTGAAGGGGGCGCAGAGCTGGGAAGCGAAGCGGGCAGCCCAGCCTGGAGCACAATGATACCTTGGGCGCACGGCACGCACACCGTGACACTGTTACTCACAGGGGATACCCCACACATGGACCACAGCTGGGATTGCCCCGAAGGACCCCAAAGCACGCTATCCCCAGAAGCCTCCATATGGTGATTAACACAGGCGCAACAGGCCAGCACAGGGTAAAGGCTGATAAGAGCCACCCAGGATGCCCCCCCCCCAAGGGATGCCCCCAGAAGCCAGTAAGGGAAGATGAGGGATTGTAAGGGGTAAGACCGGGAGAAACCACAGCCCACGGTTGTCCCGCCTGAAAGACATAAGTAAAGACACATAAGCATCCCGCAGCACATGCCCCAAGGAACCAAAAAAAACCCCGAAGGGGACTCACGGACTAAGCAGGGCAAGGGCACCAGCCGCCAGACCACAGGAGGAAGCGACAACAGACAGGGATCACCGCCGCAGCTCCGGGATGAAAAAGGGCCCCAGACGCGCAGCAGAATCAAAATGGCGCCGGCAGAGGAACCTTGAGGGGCGGTCACGTGACCTCGCCTGCGTCATCACACAAGAGAAAAAAAAACGCCTCACAGATATAGCGCCGCCCGCCACGGAGTGTAGTACAAAGCGTCGAAAGACATTTAAACACATAGTAAAAAAACAGATTGAAAATAGCAAAAAACACCCTCGCCGCTACCATCCCCCCCACCCCGAGCACAAGACGGGGAGGGAGAGAGGAAGGCGAGCGAACAGCGGCGAGAGCCCAGGCCAGGGATGGGGGGGGGACCCCACAACGCCAGTGCAAGTAAACAGTCCCCAAAAACACTCACTCCCTCAGAAGCTAGGACAGGAACTTCGCATCCCTAGCAGGCTCACCATAAAGCCTATGGCCGGCTACCCTTTTGGTACAGGGTCTGCGGCTTGGAGCAGCGCTCCTTGAGCACTTGACCCTATTGCTCTACCCTCACCCGATCCGTCAGCCGAGGCTGGGAGGCACAGAGGGTCCGGAAACGGTGGGAAATAGCCATGCAGGGCCGCAGGCTTGGTTGCCCAGCTCACCTGCGCAATATAGAGGGCCATCTTCTATCTTAGCAGAATCATGGTGATTCCGTTTTTATATGGTACTGGGAGGAGCCACAACTCTTTTGCAGTACACTGCGCCACCTAGTGGCGAACTACCCAGATGTAATGACTTCATGAAGCAGGCCGTGCCATGCAATGGGAAAAAAGGGCACCAGCAAAGGTGAACGCATGGCAGACCAGCTGATCCATGCGCTTGTCAGCAGGGTCACGTAAGGAAGCAGTACCAGGTGACGGCATAACAGTAGTGTTGGACAATCCCAACATGGGGGGATCCACTTCGGGAGGGCGAGACCATAGCCGAACCAGCTCATCAGAGAAGGGGTACCGCCTGTCCAGGCCTTTAGGAACCAAATGTAACTTCTTAGGCCTCTCCCATTCCCTGAGAATCATGTTAGAAAAATGGGCCTGCTCAGGGAAAAGCCACCTTTGCCTTTCAGATTTAAACAAATCTCCCTGCTTCCTCTTAGCCGCTCTGGGAGGGACAATGTGTAGAGTCTCAAACACTGAGGTAAGCAACTTCTCTGTATCATCCGGGAGCCACGCATCCTCGTCCGAGGAAGAACCAGACATACTGCCATCGCTAGCCGAAAAATCCACAGTAGAGCGTGAATCCTCTGGCAACTCCCCTTCCTCCACAGAGCCCAGACCATCAAAGAGGTCGTCAATCATATGAGTAAATGGGCTCGAGGTGCCATCTCTTACTTGTGGCTTTCTTAGGAGCCGTCCGCGAGATCTGTCTCTCGAGATTGGCCAGCCTATGCGCCAAGTCAGCATGAGACCTCTTGCTGGCTCCTCCTTCGCTAGGGGCTAAGTGCAGCAGCGGAGGGTCCGGAGAGGCCACCAGCAGCGCAGGGCTAGGGGCAGGGACGCCCGCCCGTTCATGGTCCAAAATAACACCTCTGGCGCAAGTGGTACAAACAGTGCTGAATCCGCCCAGATAATTCCTACTGCACAAGGGGCAGAGCCTTTCCTGCCCAAATGGGGCCCCCAGGTCACTATCCCCTGATGCCTCCATTATGGTGATTAAAAATGGTCAAAATCAGTAAGGTTACAAGACACTAATGGCCCAAACCTATAAGTGATCCCCCTTATTAAAAAGGGGGAACGGGAGGAACCACAACCCTCAATCTTACGCCCACGACCTATACAAGAAGGGGGAGAAATGCCCATGATCAGAACAATAAAAAATACAATTCTGTGAAATACTCACCTGTAGAATTGATATTATAAGTATACAGTATATTCTGCTCCAGATAGATTACTTACACTTGGGTAATCCTCCGCCAGATGGTGCTGCACTGCAGAGCCATGCAAAACAGGCTCCTCCCGGCCCCTCAAATACCCAGGGACCTCCCACAAATCCCCAGCATTGAAAAGCAGTGAACAAGAAGCCGGGAGAATTTAACCACCAAAACTGGTAACTATAACATTGATAACAATCACCATACAGGGGATCCAGAATAATGCAAAACACAGGGTGGGGTGGAGCAGGACGTACTGTATACTTATGATATCAATTCTACAGGTAAGTATTTCACAGAATTGTATTATTCTTAGTATACAGTACGTCCTGCTCCATAGATTACTTACACTTGGGACATCCAATAGCAGTGTCCATAAAGTAGGGTGGGAACCCCAACAAAAAAGGCAACAGCAGACAGTTTAAACCACTGCCGCCTGCAAAACCTTGCGGCCAAAGACAGCATCAGCTGAGGCCCTAACATCAACCTTGTAAAACCTTGAAAAGGTATCAACAGAAGACCAAGTAGTGGCCTAGCCAACTTGTTAAACAGAAGCCTGGTGCTGGAAGGCCCAAGAGGCACCAACAGCACAAGTAGAATGAGCAGTAAGGCAAAAGGGAAGATTCTTCCCCTTAGTGGAATAGGCCTGAATCACAGCCTGACAAATCCATTCGCTAATAGTAGACTTGGCAAGAGCAAAAAACCTTTCCTAGGACCAGAAGGGATATCCCATCCAAGTACTGACCAGGCCCAACCCTGCATAACCCCCGAGATCAAACGAGATCGGGCGCATTCAGAATGGAGTGGCCACAGGCCCAAAAAGAGCATCAGTTTTCCTGAAGGACGCAGTGACTACCCAGGAATACTACCAACACTTGTCCAAGGAATGCAGAAACCTTTTCCTCAGCGTTGCTAGGAATAGGGCACAATGAATGAACAACAATATCTTGATTCAAATGAAAAGCAGACACCACCCTAGGCAGAAAGTCCGGGCTTAAAGCGGAACACCAGCTCAGACACACGTCTGACCGAAGTAATAGCCACCAAAAAGACAACCTTGAGGGTAAGTACAGCCAGAGCAGCATCCTGAATAAGTACAAAGGGAGCACCCTGCAAGGCAGACAAAACCAAGTTCAAATCCCAAACAGGGACCATAGGTTTACGTGGGGGACGCACATGAGTAACCCCCTGAAAGAAAGTCTTAACCAAAGAATGCTGAGCAAAAGACTTCTGAAAGAAGACGGACAGGGCAGAAACCTGACCCTTCAGAGTACTGAGTTGGAAACCCGACTCCAACCCATGCTGTAAAAAACTCCAAAACCCTGGGGACAGAGAACACCTGACAGGGAAGAGACCTAGACTCACACCAATCAATATATATACGCCATACCCTATAATAGATGGAAGAAGAAGAGTCTCATCACCGAGGCAGATAAGCCTGTCTCCATCAAGATGGATGTTTCAGCAGCCAGGCCGTCAAGCCCAAGTCTGTAGATTGGGATGGCGTAAGGGGCCCTGAGTGAGCAGATCTGGCACTCCTGGCAGAACGTACTTGTCTACTGCCATCTGTACCACGTCTGCGACCCACACTCTTCTTGGCCACCCGGGGGCCACCAGAATCACTGGCACCCCTTTCCAGAGCAATCTTGCGCAGGACCCTGCCTAGCAGGAGGAATGGAGAAAAGACATACAGAACAGAATGTCCTGTCATGACATTACTAAGGCATCCATGATCACGGCCAGAGGATCCTGGGACAGGGAAACAAGGGCCGGGAGCTTGTGATTGTGACGGGACACAAACAGACCCACAACTGGTTGGTCCCCATAGTGACACAGGGATTGGAACACCCTGTTGCAGAGGGACCCCCCCCCTCCCCGGAATGTATACCGCTGATATGCAGGGAACATTGTCCTCCACCCAGATCAGGATCAGAGACACTTCCTGGAGGACCCTCCTGCTCCGGGTCCCTCCCTGATGATTGGTGTAGGCCACTGCCGTCAGATAGACCTAGCGCCCCTGAACAGGCAGGCCCTGAAGAAGAGTAGTCAAGCGAGTTAGAACTAACCTGAACGCTCACTGTTTCAAAACATTGATAGGTGTATGGACCTCCTAAGGGTCCCACCTCCCCTGGAACCGCAGGGAATTCCAGAACCCCCCCCCCCAACCTGATAGACTGGCATCCATGGTGACCGTCTCCCAGGAAGGGGCAAGAAAGGAACTGCCCCCAAACAGGTTCCTTAAGTTCATCCACTACAAGAGGGACCTCCTCACCAGGGGGGAAGGCACACAGACCCTGTCCAGGGATGCTGGGTCCTTGTCCCGTACAAACAATAGGAGAAGTTGCAGAAAGCCCCAAGGGGGACTGAGCATAAGGGACCTCTTCGGAGCACGCCACCAACAGGCCCACCAGCTGCATCCCCTGCCTGGTGGATGGACGGGGACACCTATGAGGGACTGAGCCCTTGCAACCAGATTGTCCACTTTCTGCTGAGGAAGGAAGATCCTTGCCTGAACTGTATCCAGATTCATTCCTAGGAATGACGTTACCAATGAAGGGGACAATGAGGACTTGGGGTGTTTGATCACCCATCCAAATGATTCCCAAATGGACACCACCAGCCGAGTATCCAACTTAGCCTGACGTAGAGACTGGGAAGTGATGAGGACGTCCAGGTAGGTCAGCACGCGGACGCCCCTTAGTCTCATCAGAGATATCACCCCCGTCAGCACCTTGGTGAGCACTCTGGGAGCTGAAGAGAGGCCAGATGATAAGGCCACAAATTGGCAGTGTTGGTCTTCCAACGCGAATCTGAAGAACCTCGGTGTCCAGAAGACACAGGGATATGAACATAAGCATCTTAGAGCTCCACAGATGGCAAGAAACCCCCGGGGCGCAAGGCGCTGATGGCCCATCTCAGAGTTTCCATGCAGAAAACTGCCTGTAATTGGAGAATTGCCGAGAACCTGTGAATCCAGAATGTGCCAGACTGACGCATCCTTTTGGGGGACTGTGGAAAGGTTGGTGTAGCGGCCCCTGCCTCTGCCTGTTAAGGGGCAATCTGCAAGTGACCCTCAGACCCCGCAGGCCTTGCATGGCCTGTGCCAGCACCTGAACAGAGGCAGGGACCAGGAGTACTCGGGACCTGATAATCGTGGGGAAGGTCACGCAGCAAACTCTATCTTGTATCCGGAGGACACTACCTCCTGAATCCACCAGTATGAGGCGTAATGCCTCCTGACAAGAGCAAAGCGCCGCAGCCATCCCTTCACCCAGACGGGCGAGGGCGCTCCATCATGCTTGAGGGGGTTTGGTGGAAGATTTAGGCTTAGCCCCACCGGAGGGGCCAGAGCGTTGTCTGCTGCTCCCGGGGCAGGAGTCTGCACGAGCCCCCAGGAAGGACACCCCTGGTTCTTGTTTAACACTATGGTAGGGAGGGGGAAGGGTGCCCCTGCCCCGAGGGGGCCGAGACGGCCGCCTGCGTTGGGGTGATTTGCCCTTTTTACCAAACAGGTCCAGACGGGCCCCAAACAGGCGTTGCCCTCTAAAAAGAAGCCCAGTAAGAGTCTTTTTAGTAGCATCGTCAGCACCCCACTGTCTCAGCCAAACCAAGCGACGTATAGTCACCACAAGGTCAGAGGTTCTTGCACACACTCTAATGGTGTCATCCAGCGCTAATAGGATACATTTTACAAACACATCACAACTGGAGAGTGCATTAAACACTTTCCAGGGGAGATCCTCAGGGTGATGCTCAAGCATCTTTCTGATGAGGGTTCTAGCAGCCACTGCAGTAATAGCCGCGGCACAGACTGGGCGCACCGCCGTTCCTGCACAAGAAAAGGCGTGGGAGGCCAGCAGATCAATGCGCCGGTCCTCAGCATCCCGAAGGGTACTATAAGCAGGGGTTGTAATAAAGGGGGGGTTAGGAACCCTTATGATCGGGGCATCCACCACGGGGGGTGATGACCAACAATTAACCACCTCAGGGGGAAAAGGGTATTTCCTATCCCAGTCCCCTGGGACCCCTGGAAGTTTACTGGGGCATTCCCATTTCTTGAGCAGGAGAGCATGGAAATGAGCCTGCTCTAGAAATTCCAAGCGTGCTGTCGCTGTATGGAAACGCTCCCCTCTCGGCTTGGGGGCCTCACCAGGGAGAGAGATAGACAGAACCTTAAAGACCTTAATCAACAGATTGTCAGTGTCACACTGGTCCCAGTATTCAGGGCCAGAATCGTCATGACTCCTCGGCCTCTCATCAGATGAGCCTGAGTCAGAGAACAGCTCTCCTTCATCAGAAGGGGTATAGTCACACGGAGTAGTAAACTCCTCAGTTCCCATAGGAAAAACAGTAACATGAGGCGTCAAGTGCCGCTTCTTACCAGGGCCCTTGCACTCTGACAACCTCGCAATAATCTGTTCAGCCGTAGGCAGTCTGGAAGACCCAACAGGCTGCAAATCCCCACTTGTATGCGACTCAGCAGGAGTGAGATTTAAGCATGGGGAAATAGGTGAATTGAAACGAGGTGCAGCCACTGGCAAGCCTGATTGCAGGGCCAGTGCTTGCTCGGCACAGAGTCCGCAGACCCGTGCCCTGTCAGCATCAGCATGGGGTTGTCCACACGCTACACACAGCCGGTCGTGTCCCAGAGGGACCCCGGTCACATAATTCTGAGATGCCTCCATATGGTGATTATTTAGGCACAATATGCCAGTAGGGATTTACGCAATAGGCCACCCAGGATGCCCCAAAGACCTGCTAGGGAAGTGGGAGAATTTTACAAGGCCCGCTATAAATTACACAGGGCCGGGAGAAGCCAATGATGTTCCCCAGTCTGAAAGACACAATGAGAATAAGAGGTGTCAAAAACATGCGCAGTAAGCAAGAAGTATGAAAATTGCCCACGAGGGCACTTACAGACCAAGGAAGGAGGAGGACCGTTACCACGCGCGCGCGCGCGACTACCATCAAAATGGCGCCAAGCGAACCTCGAAGGGCGGGCCAGAGCGTCCCGTGACGCGGAGCGCACCAAGCCAGGTCCCCGCCCCCTCGAAGAGCACGAACTCTAAGCCAGTAGTCAACTTGTCATGAGGAGCGAAGTGTATGACACACTTAGAATAGATGATTTGCCAATGAAGACGCCGCAGCGTCTGAGGCGACGCAGCCGCGGCACATCCAATAAGGCAAGAGACGCGTGCGGTGGCGGCCGATACACAATAAAAATGCAAACAGCGCGGCTCTGACACCAGGTATATAAGTCAAAGGACAATTCTAAGGCCATAAGCGTGTAAACCAAATACACTGGGACCACCACACACACCCCCCTTTTCTTTCCCCCCGAGCTACGGGGGGAACGAGGGAGGATGGCGACCCTTTGTACAGGGCCCACCGCTACACGGGGTATGGAGCAATAATGCGGGAGGGGCATCCCCTAGAGGCTCACCATCAGCCTAAAACGCCTACCCTTTGGTGGGGGACTGCGGTGGAGCCTAGCCCCATAAGCACGCATGGTGCTGCCTACCTTCACCCTACCAGCACAGCCCAGGCTGGGAGGCACATCACACAGGGAGGACGGGTGGGAATAGTCCAACAGGGCCGCAGGCTTTAATAGCCCCGCTCACCTGCGAGAGAGTGATACTTCATGTCTTCGCAGTCAGCACTGCAAAGAAATCGGGAGGTCCCCGGGTATTTGAGGGGCCGGGAGGAGCCTGTTTTGCATGTCTCTGCAGTGCAGCGCCATCTGGCGGAGGATAACCCAAGTGTAAGTACTATATCTGGAGCAGGACGTACTGTATACTAAGAATATAGGGCCCGCAGCGGCAGACGGCTAGGTGGCCCCTCTCTGCTGCCATTAACTGAGAGAGATCTTCTGCAGCCAAGTCTGCAAGATGAACAACTGGAGAATGATAGAGGGACACCTGCCTTTATAAGGGGCCGGGAAGAGCTGCATCTATGATCTTGCAGTCGAGCGCTCCCTGCGCGTGCCCTGCTGTGTGAAACCCCACACACCCCAGATCGCCCAAAGAAACTCACCTCTTCCCGGTCCTACAGCGCATGCGCGGCCGCTCGTCCAATCAGCGCACTAGGAGCCACTGACATCACGCCATCTAAGACTGTGTCTAGAGCCACCGTCCCCCATCACAAATGCTAGAGGGATAGCGGGGATGTGGCCTGCGCATGCACCGTTGGCCAGGGAAGTAAGGAAAGTGAACAGGGAAACCTGGAGGGTTTCACGATTTTGGATGCCTCAGGGTGAGGTTATCGATCGGCCCGGGGATCGAGCTCGGTTTTTTCCACTTTAAATGGGCCTAAGACATACTCATGCTTCCTTATGTAAAGCAAAGGCAGCAGCTAGACGGGCTGGGAGTGACTCAATGGGTTTGATTCAGAGCCAGGTGAGAATTCTCACTCTTTTTGTAGGAGAGAAAACTGCCATTGACTTTCACTGTCTACCTTGGGGCTGATTCAAAGTCAGGTGAAAATTTACACCGGTTGTCAATAAAAGTCAATGGCAGTTTTCTCTCCTACAAAAAGAGTGAAAATTCTCACCTGGCTCTGACTCGACCAATAAGGTCCTGGTTGTCATAGGTATTGGGAGCCATGCTGACTGCTGTGTAACCCACAGCTGCCGGAGGATGTGTGGGGGAGGATTAATTGAGTGAACACGACAACCAAAGTGTCCCCACAGATGCTCAGTTGAGTTCATGGGAAATTGGTGGGCCAGGGTAGCACTTGGAAGTCTTGGTCAAGCTCTTCCAACCATTTCTAGCCGTGTGACATGTCTCATTGTCTTGCTGGAAGATTTCATCGGCCCAAGGATAAACAATCAGCATGTATGGGTGCATGTGATCTGCAAGGATGGATTTATACCCAAATCAACTGAAAGGACCTTTCACATTGGTAAGTGGGCTCCAGACCATAATGCTGCCACCACCAGTTGCTGTGATGCTTTTCGCCTGACATGCCAATGTATATCTATTTCCTTCAGATCAGACGATCACAAACCTAATTTACCCACCTAGCCAGCTCACAACAAGTGTATTTCTTTATGAGCTATGCACTGCTGACTTTGAGAGCAAAAAGTGGTTATAATAGTGTGACGTAACTGTGTGTATTAGTATATTTCAATGGAAACAGAACCACTTACCAGAACTAAGCACTTCATACTTCTGCTTTGCTGGGCAAAAACAATCTAACAAAAGAACCAGTATCTGCAGAGGTAAGAGGAAACAGAAACAGAACATTTACTTCTATTACCACCTGCATTTACATTACCACTTAATGTCCCTACTAAAGTTCAGAACAGCACAACCTTTACGTTATGCAGTAGGGACCTGGATTCCTTACACATGCAAGTATTCCATAAGACTCTAGAAATAAGCTGCATATAAAGTACAAGATTGATTTCATAGAAGCGATTTTCATTAGCTACAATCTGTTACCATTGGTTTGCACACCAAGAGAAAAGTGAGCCCTGTACACACAGAACACTGCTGCTATGGCCGCTGCTGAGGTGGTGGAGCTCACTGAACCTTACACATGCCCAGCAACACATTTCTGTGTATAGGGATCACATTGCTCTTCTTGGTGTCCAGACCAGTGGCAACAGGTTGCACATAGTGAAAAGTGCTTCCATAAAACACATTTTACAACATAAGAAAACATTTTAAAAATAGTAAATCAGCTCAGCACACTGAGGACATCCTTTTGGCACAAAAAATATACACTTTCAAAAAGTCCATTCGAAAGTGGACTTACCCTTTATCTACCCTAATCAGAATCGGGATGCACTGGTGTGTGAAACCCCTCAGGTTGCCTGGAAACTCACCTTCTTTCCCGGTCCAACAGTGCATGCGCAAGCTGCGGCCGCATCCCTGCTCCAGCCATTTGTGAATGGCTGGCATGGGCACGTTCCCTGTTAGAGGGGGAAGCGGCCGCCAGCACGCTCGGATACAGCTAATAGACGAAGGGACGGGAGCGGATCAGAGCCTGCTGATTGGGCAAGAGGGCTGCGCAAGCGCCGTAGGACGGGAAAGGGTAAGATTGGGCGACTTGGGGGTTTCACACAGCGGGGCCTCCCCTATTGGGGTCAAAATCCTGGGTTTTGGTCCACTTTAAGACCAAAGGACTTAGCGTGTCTGTAGTAATATATTTGTAACTATATCACATCATACCTATACAGTATTCGAACCATCACAGACTTGCAAGCGGGAATACAATGATATATTGAAAATGGATCTAGAATATAATACAACCTACTTGTTCTCACACATCCTGACTGTCTAAGTAGTATAGTTTTTACTAGATGTGTGTCAAGGATGGGCTAAGGCATCTATGCCCAGGGCTCCGCCCCCTTCTTAGTGAGAAAAACCAAAGGAATTTTCTGTTTTCTGCTGTGGTAAAAAGGTCTACTTGAGGAAGGCCCCATCTTGCCACTATCTGTAGAAATATTCTCCCTGCAGCAGAGTAGTTCTGCTCAGGAAGTCTGCAGCTCCATCCTGCTGAGAAGTTTATCTGCTCCTGAAGGGGTACTAGGAAGGAGTAAGCTAATCTTAACAGACTGACTGATCTTGTGCCCCCCCCCTCCCCCGTGACTGATGTATGCTACCGCTGTGACGCTGTCCGAACTGACCTGTACATCTCTGCCCCTTATTAGATGGCTGAAGCAAGCAAGATCTCTGTGTATTGTCAATAACTCCCTGTAGTAGGAGGACTTGTGATATCTGCAGCCCAAGGTTCCTGTACTTGATGTGGTCCCCCGACACCAAGTGCTGGCATCTGTAGTCACAATGACCGGCTGGATCTGCTGCTACTGACAACCTGCCTGAAGGATGGAAGGGTTCAACCACCATTCTGAATTTTTCAAGATCACTGCAGGAATCGCTACCGTATTGTTTAGCGAGTCTGAGGAACGGACCCATACCTGAAGTAGGAAGGCCTGCAACTGCCTGGAATGCAGCTGTGCCCAAGCATCTGAAGGAATGGTAGAGGTTATGAGACCCAAATCTCCTCCATGGTTATCAGCAGGCGCATGTCAGTCCTAAGCTTTTCCTGGTTCTCTGGAGCAGAAAACTGTTAAGAGTTAAGCATAATTTTTCCTTGTTGACAATCCAGCACAGATCATCCAAGTAGGGCATAATGGTAATCCCACTGGACCTTAAATGGCACATTGCATCGGCTAGGATCTTGGTGAATATTCTGGCCGCCACAGACATTCTAAAGGGCAGTGCCCTGTATTGGAAAGGACAGATTCCTGAGTCTGAGAGAATCCTCAGGAATCTGCGACGGGCCTGCCAGATGGGAACATGTAGATAGGTATCTTGTAGGTCGATTCTTATCATAAGATCCCCTGACATTAAGAGGTTCCTGACTGAAAAGACTCCATACAAAATCTCTTGTACTTCAAGTATGGCTTGAGGCCCTTGAGATTCAGAATAATAATAACCCCCTACCCTGGTCTTCTAAAGGGACTGGTTCTATAACTCTCTTTCTGAACAGAACTGAGATTACTAGAGGAAAGGCTCTCCTCTTCTCTTGATACCTTGTTACCAGAAACCATTCTGTTGCTCTGTCCTGGAACTCTTACTGATAGCCCTGGGCAATGGTCTGGACAACAAACGGATTTGAACAGATGACCTGCCAGGCTGTCAGGAAGAAGGTCAGATGACCTTCCACTGGGGGGTTGGCGTCAAGACTGAAGTATGTCCATAGACGAAGGGGGAATGCAAACCAAACTGGGTCTCCTGCCATTGATAGGACATTTATTTGCTTTTTCAGAGGATTTAGCTTGAACCGTGTCTAACTCAGATCCAAACATGAAGGTTTCTTCAAAGGGGAGACTGCACAGCCTTGCCTTAGAGGCCAGATCCCCTTGCCAGGTTTTAGCCAAATTGATCTTCTTGCACAGTTTAAAAGGCCAGTGGTCTTTGCTGCAGCTCTAACTGTTTCAGCTGAGAAATCTTAAAAAAGGAAACTGCTCTAAACATGGATGGTAGAGTATCTAGCAGGTCCTGTTTACCTGTTTAGGTGTATCTCTTTCTATGTAACCCTTAAGGTTATTCAGCCAAACTCCTAGGTTACATGCAATGCAATCTGACGCTAAGGCGGGCCTGAGTATAAAAGCAGCAGCATCCCAAGCCATATTCATAGGCTCTCTCTAAGGGTGCCCGAGTTTCAAAACCTATATCTGAAGATCTAGAAACCTGTGCGAGCGGAGCATCCAGCTTTGGGCACTTGGGCCAGGCTGAATTGTCAGAATCTTCAAATTTTCTCTTTACTGAACCAGGTAGGAAAAAAATATTTTCTGGACACTGCCATTATTTCCTCATTAAATAAGTTAGAGAAGAGTGAATAGGAAAACGCGTCTTATCAACAATTTATGATAAATGACATTCTGAACAGATAAGGTTTCATCCACCTGTTGGCTATTCATGGTGTCATAAATATCCTCAAGGAGGGCTGAAGTCTCCTCAGACATCTTATTTTGTGTTCTTCCCAAACCCCTAGATCGAGTCTGGAGTTTCCATCAGAGAAGGCTGAGCCAGAGAAATCTGAGGGTAGCCCTGGGTACTGCTGCTTCACTGAGCAGCCATCCAAAATGGTGCTGGAACACAGGTGCCTGGATGTGATGCAGTGCTGTGACCCGGAAGTCACACGTGTGTATCACGCAGCCGGATGCCGCGCTCCCTGCCCTGCAGCCTCAGGCCTGCTGAGGAACTGCAGAGGCCAGCAGACACCCCAATTATGTGGTGCTCCAGCCCTGTTTGAATAAACACCTGGATGGCAAGCACCCCCCCAAGCCAGGTTCTCGTGGGGTTTGAAAATAACAAATTACAACAAACTGAACGATGCTATCCCAGAAGCTTCCTGGAGAGAAAACAAAAAACTGAGGTCTTGGAGGAAGGGGTAGGGCTTTTAAACTGTTCCAGTTTGTGTTTCCTCTCTAGGGGGAGGAGCCTCTCTGCTGCCTTCCTGAAGGACAAGGGGAGAAAAACCCTTACCTTGTCTGCGGTCCAGCGACATTCTCCCGGCACTCCAGATCCTGGGCGCTGCCATATTGGACAGGAAGCTTTGTGCTCTGTCTGTGTGGCAGCTGCATGTGCCTGGCAGAACCGTGCTGGACCCTGGGCAAGGAAGGGTTTTTTTTCTTTGTAACCCCCACGTCCTGCCTTGGTTACCCCAAGACTGGACCTCCGCTTTAAATGACTAAGCTGTTTATGGAGTTAAAATGAAATTGGCTTATTCTGAAAACAACTAAACCCCTTTCACAAGAGATCATTTTGCTGCATTTTATATTTTGGGTAGACAATTCTTTTAAGGCAAGGCCAGTACTCCAGTATGTAGTTATAACCCAATGGATTGCATTGACAGTCCTACAGCAGTTACATAATGATAGCACAATGTAGCCAACTCCTGGGTGGCTTTGCCTATGGGCGGATGCGACTCCTTTTTTTGCCCTGGATAGGTTTCAATCAATTTAAAGACAATGAGGGGGATACATACTTTTTCTTCCACCTAGCAAAATTTAAAATAACCACCAGTACGGACTCGGCAGCTTTTGTGTGTGCTGTACAGCACCACAAGCACTCAGTATCAACCTGCCCCATCCATCATAGTAATTGTTCTGTGGCCCTGCACCTGCAGCTTCCTCATTTCACCTGAATTTGGGTCATAAAATGTCTCTTAGATAAGATCACAGTCAAGAGCACAAGTGGTCAGTGCTAAGTGCAAGACCAGATAAATGGGCAACAATGGGGCCAGGCTGATTTAAATGATTGATTATATAAAAAACAATATCATAAACTGATCTTACCAGACCAAGGATGAGCCCAAGCAACAAAGTCCCCATAATAAAGATGATGTATGAACCCCAGGCTGGAATTCCCAGAGGGCCTGTGAAGTAGTTGTGTGTTTGCTGTAATAGAAACACAAGAACAATTAAAATGATATATTTTTCTTCTCTTTCTGCTGCAAGAGACAACATGTTATATTGAGACAAATGGATCCTTTCACATAAGTTAAGTCCAGCTCACAACAGAATCCTGTTTATTTTAACAGATCCCAAAAGCAGATCACCATGAAAATGTATAAAGAATAGTTATTGCATAACTCCACAATGGACACCCCTCATACACACACGTGCGCGCATGTGCATACCCACAATCTCTGCTGGGTAAATGTATAGAGGTCATGTGACCACCAAAAATAAACAGTTTTATTTTTACTGTGTGGGAGAGATAGCTCAAGAGTCAAACCCACTGCATTTTCAACTCCCTACAGTAGTTACCACCACCTCCTCCAAGTTTCACCTCGGGCATGCACTCCATTCAACATGCTGACTGCAAAGAGGAGCACACACCTAAAACAGCCATACACAAACCATACACAAGGGAAGGTATAGATTTATTTTTGTTGTTGCCTAGACAATCCGTATACATTCCTGTAACTAAGGGCCCTGATCCGGCATGTAGATACCGAATACAAGGGGCAGGGGAGACTGGAGGACTCATTATCTATTAGCAGCAGCTGCTGCTTATCACTGTTGTAAAAAACAAGGGCCTTAGATGGCATAAACAACATATAATTTACATTTATTATACAATATTAGTAAGAAATTGTATTTTTTATTCTGAAGACAGAGTCAGAATATTTCTAGTCCAACAGCCAAAACTACTGTAGCTCCAACTCTACAGACCGGACAGAAGAATTGCAGGGTTGGATCATCTCAGCAGGAGGTTGTGTGAGCGTAACAAAGCCTAAATAGCAAACAGTCCTGGTAATTCACCTAGTTACTGTCTCTTTCTGAACTTTTTTGTGCAAAGGACATATGAGATTTCACATTTATATACTAAAGCAGAATTATTTTGCCCAGGACAGATGCAGACAATAAATCATTTTACCCAGGACAGATGCAGACAATAAATCATTTTACCAAGGACAGATGCAGACAATTAATCATTTTGCCCTGGACTGATGCAGATGCTGAACCATGTGCATAAATGGAAAAGAGGTTAAGGTAGTACCCAAAATCAAAGTTCTGGGCACCTATATCACCCAAGACTTGAAATGGAACAAACATACAAGATGTGTTCTGAGGAAAGCTAAGCAAAGGGTCTTCTTACAACAACTGGAGAAATAGAGTATGGCAGCTAATGTCCTGTGCACATTCTACAATGCCACAATTGCTTGTTTTCTGAACTCCTCTTGCACTGTCTGGTATGGTGGTGCTACCTCAAAAGAATAACCAGATCTGCTGAGAGAAAATTTGGTTTGCTTCTCCCATCACTGGATACGCAGTTCAAGTGCAGGCTTGTCTCTCGGGCAAAAATATCATGTGTGACTCCTCCCACACAGGTCATCATTTCTTTAGACTTTTCCCCTAAGGTCGCAGATACAGGATCCCACATACAGAAACCGCCTGACACTCGAATACTCTCAATGCCATAAAAAATTTTAACCTGAACTTGGGCTCTACTAGATGTATCATTAATCGTTAAAGAGCACTATCGCAAATATTAAAAGCATTAAAAAAGATAAATAAATAGCCACACAATAGCTTCTAACGTGTATCAGTAATGTGGCAACAGAGAAAAAAAATGCCATTTTGTGAGTACTCACCTGAAAAATGGATATTGTTGGTGTGCCACACACCCCGCTTCACCTTTAATTCTTCACGATTGGGTTACTCACCGCCAGGTGACGCTGTTGCAGAGAGGAAGTCTTGTAACGAGCCCCCTTCCGGCCTATATATACCTGGTACCTCCCATTTATCACCAGTGTATTAAAAAGCAGAAAGACAAGGTACCAGTAATTTAACGGTAACCTCAAAATAAATAAAAGCTTCACCATATAAAGGATTCGGAATACCGAAAAGGGTGGGAGTGAAGCGGGGTGTGTGGCACACCAACAATATCCATTTTTCAGGTGAGTACTCACAAAATGGTATTATTCTTGGTGTGCCACACACCCCGCTTCACCTTTAATTCTTCACGATTGGGACATCCAAAAGCAGTGTCCACAAGGGATGGGCATCTCAAGGCCAGGTGAAGCATAACTTAAATGACTGCAGTCTGCAGAACTTTGCGGCCAAAAACAGCATCCGCTGAGGCTCGCACATCAACTTTGTAAAACTTAGAAAAAGTATGAACAGAAGACCAAGTGGCGGCCTTACAAACTTGTTCAACAGAAGCTTGGTGCTGAAACGCCCAAGACGCTCCAACGGCGCGAGTAGAATGAGCAGTGATACGAAAAGGGGGAACTTTCCCCTTAGCCGAATAGGCCGCAGTAACGGTCTGACGTATCCATTTGCTAATGGCAGATTTGGCTGGTGCCAAACCCTTCTTAGGCCCACAGGGCACAACAAAAAAGGCATCCGTCTTACGAAAAGGAGACGTGATAATCAAGTAGTACTTAACACAGCGTACTACATCCAAACAATGCAAAACCCTCTCTTTGTCATTCTTAGGATTAGGACACAAGGAGGGAAGAACAATATCCTGATTCAAATGAAAAGCAGAAACAACCTTAGGAAGAAAGTCTGGCTTGAACCGAAAGACCACTTTATCCTGATGCCTCTCAAAGTAGGGCGCCTGGATAGACAAGGCCGCCAACTCCGAGACACGCTGGACCGAAGTGATAGCTACCAAGAAGACAATCTTCTGAGTCAGGGTAGACAAAGCAATATCTTGCAGAGGCTCAAAAGGAGGAGCCTGCAGAGCAGAAAGAACCAAATTCAAATCCCAAACCGGGAGTAATGGTTTCCTGGGAGGCCGCACATGCGTAACCCCCTGGAAAAAAGTTTTAACTAAAGGATGAAGCGCAAAACGCTTCTGAAAAAAGATAGATAAGGCAGAAACTTGCCCTTTCAAAGTACTTAGCTGAAGACCAGAGTCCAGCCCAGATTGTAAAAACTCCAGAATCCTGGAGACCGAGAAGACCCTACAAGGAAAAGATCTAATCTCGCACCAAGCGATATAGGCTTTCCAAGTCCTATAGTAGATGATAGAAGAAGACCTCTTCCGGGCACTGATCAGAGTCTTAACGACTGAGTCAGAAAGACCCTCCTCCTTCAAGATGGAGGTTTCAGCAGCCAGGCCGTCAAACCCAGCGCTGGTAAATTGGGGTAACACAACCGACCCTGAGTGAGCAGATCGGGCCGAAGAGGCAGAACGAACTGGTCCACTGCCAGCCGAACGATGTCTGCGAACCACACTCACCTTGGCCACCTATGGGCCACGAGAACGGCGGACACCCTTTCCAGAGCCAACTTCCGAACCACCCTGCCCAGCATGGGTATCGGAGGAAACAGGTATAGAAATCCCAGATTCCCCCAGCTCAGGGACATGGCGTCCACTGCCAGAGCCAGAGGATCCCGGGAGAGCGACACGAAGTTCGGGAGCCTGTGATTGTGACGAGAGGCAAACAGGTCCACCTCCGGTGTCCCCCATCGGAGACACAGTGAGCGAAAAACCTGAGGATGGAGAGCCCATTCTCCCAGACGGGGAGAGCCCCTGCTCAACCGGTCCGCTTCCTGGTTCTCCACTCCTGGAATGTATACCGCCGAGAGACAAGGAACATGGGCCTCTGCCCAGGTCAGGATCAGGGACACCTCTCTGAGAGCACTCAGACTGCGAGTCCCTCCCTGATGATTGATATAAGCAACCGCTGTTCGATTGTTTGAACGCACCTGGACCGGAAGGCCCAGAACTTGATGAGTCAGGAGAGCAAGCACCCGACGGATGGCTCTCAGTTCCAGAACATTGATGGGTAAGTGGGCCTCTTGAGGTCCCCACTGCCCCTGGAACTGAAGCTCCTTCCAGAATCCGCCCCATCCCGAAAGACTGGCGTCCGTGGTGACAATTTCCCAAAGAGGGGTCAGGAAAGACCTGCCCCTCACGAGATTGGCCGAGACCAACCACCACTGGAGGGACTGCCGGACCCGGGAGGACAACAAGGGCTGATCCAGCGACCAAGGCTGCCGGTCCCAGGAAGCCAACAGATAAAGCTGAAGCGTCCTCGTGTGAAATTGAGCAAAAGGAACTGCCTCGAAAGAGGCGACCATCAACCCTACCAGCCTCATCCCCAGACGGATGGACGGCCGAGGACTGGAAAGTAGGACCCGAGCCAACTCCTGAATCAGATGAATTTTGGACTGGGGGAGAAACACTCTGTGTTGAAGAGAGTCCAACTGCATCCCCAGAAAGGACACCACCCTGGCCGGAGCGAGGGAGGACTTGGGGAAGTTGATCACCCAACCAAAGCTTTCCAGCGTGGAGACCACCATCCTGGTGTCTGTCTCCGATTGATTGAGTGACGGAGCCATGATGAGAAGGTCGTCCAAATAAGGTACGACCCGAATGCCCCGAGATCTGAAAATGGCCATCACCCCTGCCAGCACCTTGGTGAACACTCTTGGAGCCGAGGTAAGGTAACGGAAGTGCCACGAATTGAAAATGCTGATCTTTCATCACGAATCGAAGAAAACGTTGATGAGCGTGGCAGATGGGAACATGAAGATAAGCATCCTTGATGTCTATGGACGTCATGAAGTCCCCCTGCCGAAGGGAACCGACGGCCGTACGCAAAGTTTCCATGCGAAACTTCCGAAAACGGATGAACTTGTTGAGTAATTTCAGGTCCAGGACGGGACGAACCGACCCGTCCTTTTTGGGGACTGCGAAGAGATTGGAGTAGAAACCGAGGCCCATCTCTAAGCGCGGTACCGGCCGGATGCCATCTCTAACAGATTCTTTACCGACGCCAGGAGCCCCTGTGCGGCCAAAGGATCGATGGGCACCCGAGACCGAAAGAACCGTGAAAGAGGGCGAGACTCGAATTCCAGCTTGTAACCGGACGACACTACCTCCCGGATCCATCTGTCCGGAATCTCCTGGTCCCAAACCTGGGAGAAGTGTCGTAATCGTCCCCCCACCCGCACCGGTGAGGGCAGCCCCTCATTGCTGAGCGGGCTTACCGGCAGGCTTGGGCTTGGTGCCCCAGGACTGTGCGGGGCGGCCACGGCCCTTCCCCCGAGTCCAACCTGCACCTCTAGTAGCGGGAAAGGAAGCCCCCCTACCCGCTCTGAATCCCCGAAAGGAAGGCCTACCAGAACTTGCCCCCCGAAAGGGACGATGAGGCCTCTTACGTTGCGGCATTTTACCACCTTTCGCAACTGAATCAATTTTATCACCAAACAGTCACAATCCCAAAAATGGGAGAGCTGTGAGCACCTTTTTAGAAGCTACGTCCGCCGACCACTGGCGCAGCCATACTGCCCGACGAATAGCCACCAGCATTGCCGCTGTCTTGCTACTCATAGCCAGCGCATCATCCTGAGCGGACAGAACACAGGAAACAAAAGACTCACACTGCCTGAGAGCAGTAAATTCCTTACAAGTGGGATCAAGATCCACACACAGATCCTGAATTACAGATCTAACCGCCAATAGAAGAAGCGCCAAAGCACACATCGGGCGCATCGTTGACCCGGCATAAATAAAACCATGGCGAGCGTACTGGTCAATCCGACGATCCTCACCATCCTTAAGGGCAGTGGTCTCAGCAGACTGCACCATAGCCGTGCTGGAGAGCCCTAGCACAGGGGTATCGACGTCAGGAGGAACCGACCAGAGCTTCACCAATTCAGGCGGAAAGGGATAACGTTTCTCCCAACTGGAATGAATTCCAGTTAACCGCGTGGGATGTTCCCATTCCTTAAGCACAACCCTCTCAAAGTGGTGTTGTCTGGGAAAAACCAAACGCGGCTGAGGCAAATTAAACAACTGACCCTTTGGCAGGGTGACGGCCTCAGGCGGATCTAAATTCAAAATTTCAAACATTTGAGCCAGAATGGAGGGGGTGTCAAGAGAAAACCCCCGCAGACAAAACGCCAATAGCATCAACCTCAAGCTGATCTGCAGGCTCATCTGACTCCACCAGGAATTCTCCCTCCTGGTCCAGGGAGCAATCGGACCAATCTACAGGCTCACATACTTCATCCTGTGAAGCCAGAGGTACAGGAGAAAGGTGCTTCCGTTTCGCAGTGGCCTTTAACCCTGCTTTAACGGAAATTATCTTCTCGAGGTTGGCTAACCGCGCAGACACCTCAGATTGCGAATCCCCACCTTTGACAATGTCACACGGGGTCCGGAAAAGGGAGGGAGGGGTAGGGGATGATGGAAGTTGCGAAGAGCCAGCAGCCGGAGCAACGGACTGACGCGCAATATTCTGCCTTGCACAAGGAATGCATACAATAACATCATCGCCTGGGAGCGGAGTCCCACAGCCTCCACACACACTAGATGGCCCAGAAGAACCATTTCCGGTATTATCGGAAGCCTCCATATGGTGATTTATGGTATTCGCAAAATCCTGGGTTTAAGGCATAAGCCACCCGGGATGCCCCTTTTTTGTTAATGTCCCGGGAGGGAGGATTTAATTTATAATAAAGATCCCCTTTAAAAATAATTTAAATTATTATTTTTTTTTTAATATATATACATATATATATATATATATATATATATATATATATATATATGTCCCAATTTGGAGAAAAAAAGGACTAGCCAGGCAAAATAGAACCGGGAGGCCACTGTATTGAGGGAATCCCAGGATCTGTGGGGGAGGAAAAAAACAACAGTAAGACCCCCAGAAACAAATGGCAACATGCAATACAACATACATACACAGCACCAGAGTGCTTTGAAGAGGCAAAGAAAACTGGCCTCTGATTTTCCTCCTTTTCTTTTTCTTTTATCAAATAAAAATATTTCTCCAATATACCGTATTTTTCGCCCTATAAGACGCACTTATTTTTCCCCAAAAGTGGGGGAAAAATGCCTGTGCGCCTTATCGGGCGAATGTAAAAAAAAAAAAAAGTAATAGACAGCGATCGCAGCAGCGGGCCGGGACAGAGCCCGCAGCTGCTTCTTACGGCCAGCTCCGTGAATGGGGTGGGCGTGGCCTGTGCCGGCGCTGAGTCGGCGTAGGCCACGCCCACCCCATTTCACGGAGCCGACCGCTCAGCGGAGCGGTGTCAGTGGAGAGGTGAGTTTGACGTGTTTTATTTTTTTCACTTACGCCGACTGGGGGGAAAGTTCTGGTGCCACGCAGCCTATGGGAATTGGGGGGAGGGGGGGATGCCACGCAGCCTATGGGAATTGGGGGGAGGGGGGATGCCACGCAGCCTATGGGAATTGGGGGGAGGGGGGATGCCACACAGAATATGGGGGGAGAAGGGGATGCCACACAGCCTATGGGGGAGAGGGGGTTGCCAGGCAGCCTATACTAATGGGGGGGGAGGGGGAATGCCACACAGCCTATGTGGGGAGAGGGGGATGCCACACAGCCTATGGGGGGAGAGGGGGGATGCCACACAGCCTATGGGGGGAGAGGGGGATGCCACACAGCCTATGTGGGGAGAGGGGGATGCCACACAGCCTATGGGGGGAGAGGGGGATGCCACACAGCCTATGGGGGGAGAGGGGGATGCCACACAGCCTATGGGGGGAGAGGGGGATGCCACACAGCCTATGGGGGGGAGAGGGGGATGCCACACAGCCTATGGGGGGAGAGGGGGATGCCACACAGCCTATGGGGGGAGAGGGGGATGCCACACAGCCTATGGGGGGAGAGGGGGATGCCACACAGCCTATGGGGGGAGAGGGGGATGCCACACAGCCTATGGGGGGAGAGGGGGATGCCACACAGCCTATGGGGGGAGAGGGGGATGCCACACAGCCTATGGGGGGAGAGGGGGATCCCCCACAGCCTATGGGGGGAGAGGGGGATCCCCCACAGCCTATGGGGGGAGAGGTGAATGCCCCACAGCCAATGGGAATGGGGGGGGGGACACTGCCTATATGGAGAATAGGAGGGGGGAATGCCCCACTGCTTATGATAATAGGGTGCACACTGCCTATATAGGGAATGGGAGGGGGATGCCACACTGGGTATACGGGGAATGGGATGGGGGCATGCTACACTGTCTATGGAATGGGGGCATCCCACACGGCCAATGGGATAGGGGAATGCCACACTGTCTGTAATGGTGCGTTTTTGGTTTAAAATATTTTTTTTCTTATTTTTCTCCCCCAAATCCTAGGTGCGTCTTATGGGCAGGTGCGTCTTATAGGGCGAAAAATACGGTATATCTTACTTTTTTTTTTTTTTTTAAATAAACAGTCAGACATAAAAATATACGGCCCCACGCCAGGTGAGGCCGCTTACCTGCCCAAGGAAGGCTAAAAGAAAAGCCCAGCACCCGACCAGTAGAAGCGGTGGAAGACAGGCAGCAAAAGGAGCGAAGGCGGCAGTGGCAGCAATAGCGGCAGCAGCGGAAGAAGCGGCGGAGCGTCCAGCAGCAGCAGCAGCACACATATGCGGCTGAGAGCCCCGCACACGTCCTCCTGATAACAGGAAGGAAGTGCGGCTGGGGCCGGAGAGATGACGCGCCGCTGGAAACACGCCCCCACCCCTGACATCATCTGGGCCCCGCCCCCCCCCCGCCGAATTTGAACAGAGCGGCCCGCCGGACGGCGGTGCCAGGATGACAAGAGGGCCAACAACGCCCTTAGTAAAAGGAAAAGGGGGGGAGGGGGAAAAAAGAAGTTCCTAGGCAGCCTAACGCTGCCCCCCAAAAACTGACACACGGCCCGCCAAGCGGCGGCCGTTTTTTTTTTTTTTAAAGGAGACAAGGGGAGGGGGAGCTGTATCACCTGGGAAAGACACAGGCAGCCTCAGGTAAGCCTGACACAGTACAGCCTGCCCCGGCCACCCCTAAAGCTGATCCAAAACTCTGGCCCTACAGGCCAGCAGCAGCAGCCCGCATCACAGAGACTGCCATGTAAGGAGGATTTTTAGTCAGGCCAAACGCACCCTCGCTTGCGGTGCAGCCTGACAAACGTTAAAATAAGTAAACAAATAAAACATACAGTAAAAACATACATACAATACACATCCCTCTAGCCCCCCCCTCCCCCATAGTGAAGGGAGAGAAAGGACCGTAACGGGAGAGCAAGGGGCCAAGGGGAACCTCGGGACAGGGCCAGATCCGGATCACCATGCCGGACAGCCGCACTGCCCCCAAAACAGGGGGTCGAGCGGAGGAGATAAGCTCCTAGGCACCTATAGTGCCGTCTACCAATTGCCCAGTGAGCAGCCTAAGCTGGGAGGCTTCCATTTAACCACAAAGGTAACAACAATCAAAACCGGGCAGAAATAGACCAAAGGGGGGTGCCGGGGTAAAACCCCGGCTACCTGCAAGCAGGAGACTTCAACCTTCTGTCTTGTCGTCATGCAGAGAGAAAAACACTGGTGATAAATGGGAGGTACCAGGTATATATAGGCCGGAAGGGGGCTCGTTACAAGACTTCCTCTCTGCAACAGCGTCACCTGGCGGTGAGTAACCCAATTGTGAAGAATTAAAGGTGAAGCGGGGTGTGTGGCACACCAAGAATATGTATGTCTTACTTCTACATTTTAAAGTGAAAAAGGCTCAGTCCATTTACTGAATGGGGGGATATGCTGGGTCAAATTCTACTTTGAATGACTGTGCAGGTATATATAATGGTATTAAAGCAGAACAAAACCCAAAACAAGAGTGGCTGACCCTGGAGTCTAAAATCAGCATGCCCCACAGTGTGAAATGCCACTCGGGTGGCCACAAAACCCACCTTTTTCCTGGCTCCCATGGCGATGCAAATAGCTGTGGCCGCATGCTCAGCATCTCTGGGCTGAGGCGTGGTCCCACAGATAGGCTGGGCACACACCTGGGCGCACCGGCTCACCGTTGCCAAGCTCTACGTGCAAATGGAGCTGATTGGATGAGAGCCCATGCATGTGCCATGGGACTGTGTTTTCAGGTGAACTGGGGGGTTTCACATAGCGGGGATAAGTCGGGGGCAAGAAACAAAACTGGAGATAGTGAAAATCCTGGGTTTTGCTTTGAAAATGGGAAACCGAAAAATACAGCAGACAGCAACAGAGGTAACATGAAAGAAAAACTGTAAAAATAATAAATCTCCACCCGGGAGGTGGAGACACACTTTTGTTCTTGCAGACCACACCCTTCGGGAGAGTTTAACCCATTTGTCTCTGAATTAAGTCTGATGTCCTGAAGTAATAATGGAAGAGAAATTAATTCTACAGGTGAGTACTCAAAGAATTCTCTTTTCTCTTCCATTTTACTTCAGGCCATCAGAGTTAATTCAGAGACGAATGGGACCTCCAAAAGCAGTACCCGAATTCGGATGGGATCCCCAAACCTTATTCCTTTCAGGAACAAGACATCTCAAAAACCCCTATTCCATTCAGGAACAAGACATCTCAAAAACCCTTATCCCATTCAGAAATAAGACATTCCAAAACCATCTAATTACCACTGTATGTAATTCCTTCCTACCAAAGGCTGTACCTTAAAGAATTTGGTAAATGTATGAGCTGAAATCCAAGTAGCAGCTTTGTATTGAAGCTTGATGCTAAAAAAGCCCAAGAAGCTCCAATAGCTCTTGTCAATGAGCAGTAGTCTTAAAAGAAGAATCTTTCCCCTTAGGGAATATAGGCTCTTACCACTGCCTGTCTAATCCATCGCTGATGGTAGACCTAGATGGTGGAAGACCTTTCCGTGGACCCTCAGGTATGACAAAATAAGGAGTCCGACCTATGGAAAGATTGTGTAGCAGTGAGATGGTATCTTAGAGCTTTTCCCTACATCCAGCAATGTAGAATCCTCTCTCTATCGGACACTGGAGTAGAACATAAGGAAGACAATTCACCTCTTCATTAAGATGGGAACCACCTTAGGAAGAACATCCTGTTTAAAGCAGAAGACGAACTTGTCCTTATGGAACACTAAATAAGGAGACTTAACTGATAAGCTGCTAATTCAGAAACCTTAAGAGTCAATAAACTTAATAATGCATCTGTCAATAGTTCAAAGGATTCAATAGCCAGGCCGTCCAAGCCAGAACATGTGAATTGGGATGCCTTAGAGGCCCCTGTGTGAGAAGATCTGGATTGTCGGGTAACCTCCACGAGTTGCCCTCTGACATCCTTACTATGTCTGAGAACCAGCTTCTTCTTGGCCACCGAGGAGCCACCAGAATGGTTGGGACTCCCTTGTGAGCTAACCTTTCTTTGTACTTGACCCAGGAGTGGAATCATAGGGAATGCATAAAGAAGCTTGAATGCTGACCCCTGAACAGTCAGGACATCTGTTGCTATAGTTAGAGGATCCCTGGACCGAGACACAGACCTTGTAACCTTCCGATTGTGTGTCGTGAAGCACAAGAGATCTACGTCCGGAATCCCCCAGCGCATGCATAGGGATTGAAAAAATACAATTCTGTGAAATACTCACCTGTAGAATTGATATTATAAGTTTACAGTATGTCCTGCTCCAGATATAATACTTACACTTGGTTATCCTCCGCCAGATGGCGCTGCACTGCAGAGGCATGCAAAAACAGGCTCCTCCCGGCCCCTCAAATACCCAGGGACCTCCCACAAATCCCCAGCATTGAAAAGCAGTGAACAAGAAGCCGGGAGAATTTAACCACCAACTGGTAACTATAAGAATGATAAAAATCACCATACAGGGGATCCAGAATAATGCAAAAACCAGGGTGGGGTGGAGCAGGACGTACTGTATACTTATAATATCAATTCTACAGGTGAGTATTTCACAGAATTGTATTATTCTAAGTATACAGTACGTCCTGTTCCAGATATAATACTTACACTTGGGACATCCAATAGCAGTGTCCAAAAGTAGGGTGGGATCCCCAACAAGAGGTAACAGCAGACAGTTTAAACCACTGCCGCCTGCAAAACCTTGCGGCCAAAAACAGCATCAGCTGAGGCCCTAACATTAACCTTGTAAAACTTTGAAAAGGTATGAACAGAAGACCAAGTAGCGGCCTTGCAAATTTGTTCAACAGAAGCCTGGTGCTGGAAGACCCAAGAGGCACCAATAGCACAAGTAGAATGAGCAGTAAGGCGGAAGAGAGGACTCTTCCCCTTAGCAGAATAGGCCTGAATCACAGCCTGACGAATCCATTCGCTAACAGTAGACTTGGCAGAAGCCAAAAACTTTCCTAGGACCAGAAGGAACCATCCCATCCAAGTAATGACCAGGCCCGACGCCACTTAGCCCCCCCCCGAGATCAGATGAGATCGGGCGCATTCAGGATGGAGAGGCCGTAGGCCCAAAGGAGCATCAGTTCTCCTAAAGGACATAGTGACTACCAAGGAATACTTCCAACACCTGTCCAAGGAATGCAGAACCCTTTCCTCAGCGTTGCTAGGAATAGGGCACAAAGAAGGAAGAACAATATCTTGAATCAACTGAACAGAAGACACCACCTTAGGCAGAAAGTCCGGCTTAAAGCGGAACACCACCTTATCCTGGTGTCTCTCAAAGAATGGGGGCTAGATAGACAGAGCCGCCAACTCAGACACATGTCTGACTGAAGTAATAGCCACCAGAAAGACAACCTTGAGGGTAAGTACAGCCATAACAGCATCCTGAATAGGTCCAAGGGAACACCCTGCAAGGCAGCCAAAACCAGGTCAAATCCCAAACAGGGACCATAGTATTACGTGGGGGACGCACATGAGTAACCCCCTGAAAGAAAGTCTTAACCAAGAAAACTGAGCAAAAGACTTCTGAAAGAAGACGTACAGGGCAGAGACCTGACCCTTCAGAGTACTGAGTTGGAGAACCGACTCCAACCCATGCTGTAATAACTCTAGAACCCTGGGGACAAAGAACACCCGACAGGGAAGAGACCTAGACTCACACCAATCAATATAGGTACGCCATACCCTAAATAGATGGAAGAAGAAGTTTGCTTCTAGTCTTGCCATAGTCTCAAACACCGAAGCAGATAAGCCTGTCCCCCTCAAGAAGGATATTTCAGCAGCCAGGCCGTCAAAGCCAGTGTCTGCTGGGATGAAGTAAGGGACCTGAGTGAGCAGATCTGGCACTCCTGGCAGAACGTACCGAGCTACTTCCCTCTGCACCACGTCTGCGAATCACACTCTTCTTGGCCACCCGAGGGCCACCAGAATCACTGGCACCCTTTCCAGAGCAATCTTGCGCAGGACCCTGCCTAGCAGGGGGAATGGAGAAAAGACATACAGAACAGAACGTACTGCTATGACGTTACTAAGACATCCATGACCACGGCCAGAGGATCCTGAGACACGGAAATAAGGCCAAGAACTTGTGAACGTGACGGGACACAAACAGAACCACAACCGGTTGTTCCCCATAGAGACACAGGGATTGGCACACCCTGTTGCAGAGGGACCCTCACCGGAGCGTATACCGCTGATATGCAGGGAACATTGTCCTCCACCCAGATAAGGATCAGAGACACTTCCTGGAGGACCCTCCTGCTCCGGGACCCTCCCTGATTATTAATGTAGGCCAAAGCCGTCAGATAGACCTAGCGCCCCCGAACAGGCAGGCCCTGAAGAGGAGTAGTCAAGCGAGTTAGAACTAACCTGAACGCTCACTGTTTCAAACATTGACAGGTGTATGGGCCTCCTAAGGGCCCCACCTCCCCTGGAACCGCAGGGACTTCCAGAAGAAGACCCCCCCCCCAACCTGATAGATTGGCATCCATGGTGACCGTCTCCCAGGAAGGGGCAAGAAGGGAACTGCCCCCAGACAGGTTCCTTGAGTTCATCCACTACAAGAGGGACCTCCTCACCAGGGGGGAAGGCACACAGACCCTGCTCCAGGGATGCTGGGTCCTTGTCCCGTAGAACCAATAGGAGAAGGGGGACTGAGCATAAGGGGCCTCTTCGGAGCACGCCACCAACAGGCCCACCAGCTGCATCCCCTGCCTGGTGGAGGGACGGGGACAGCTATGAGGGACTGAGCCCATGCAACCAGATTGTCCACTTTATTGCTGAGGAAGGAAGATCCTTGCTTGAACTGTATCAGAATCATTCATAGGAATGGAGTTACCAATGAAGGGGACAATGAGGACTTGGGGTGTTTGATCACCCCTCCAAATGACTCCCAAATGGAAACCCCCAGCCGAGTATCCAACTTAGCCTGACGTAGAGACTGGGAAGTGATGAGGACGTCCAGGTAGGTCATCAATCGGACGCCCCTTGGTCTCATCAGAGACATCACCCCCGTCAGCACCTTGGTGAGCACTCTGGGAGCTGAAGAGAGGCCAGATGAGAAGGCCACAATTAGCAGTGTTGGTCAACCAACGCGAATCTGAAGAACCTCGGTGTCCAGAAGGTACAGGGAAGTGAAAATAAGCATCATTGAGCTCCACAGACGGCAAGTAGCCCCCGGGGTGCAGGGAGCTGATGGCCGAGCGCAGAGTTTCCATGTGGAAACCGCCTGTAATTGACGAATTGCTGAAAATCTGTGAATCCGGACTGGGCCAGACTGACCAATCCTTTTGGGGAACTGTGGAAAGGTTGGTGCAGTGGCCTCTGCCTGTTAAAGTGGACCAACACCCACGGGTGATCGGCCTGGGAATCTATAAGATTCCCGGGCCGATCACCCCCCACCCCGCGGGACATCCGAGATCGGGATGTCCCGCGGGGTGAAACCCCCCCCAAACACCCCAACTCACCTACCTTATCTTCGGCGGCGGCCGGCCGCCACCGCCTCCCTCGCGCCCCTGTAGGCGTGCGCGCCTCCGCGCCGGCCGTCTGCGAATGGCCGGCGCGGGGGCGCGCGCGTCAAAAGTGACGCGAGGGAGGCGGCGGCGGCCGCCGCCGCTTAGACGTTACAGATCTTCCCTTGTACGTCGGCGCTGGGAGCGGGGAGAGGTGAGTTTTTCGGGGGGTTAGGGGGGGTTTCACACAGCGGGGCACCCCGATCGGGGGTGCCCCACCGAAGTGGACCAAGACCCAGGATAGTCAAAATCATGGGTGTTGGTCCACTTTAAGGGCAATCTGCAAGAGACCCCCAGACCCCGCAGGCCTTGCATGGCCAGCACCAGCACCTGAACAGAGGCAGGGACCAGGAGTACCCGGGACCTGATAATCTTGGGGGAAGGCCGCACAGCAAACTCTATCTAGTAGCCGGAGGACACTACCTCCTGAAGTCTGAGGCGTGATGCCTCCTGACATGAGCAAGGTGCCGCAGCCGTCCCCTCAACCAGACGGGCGAGGGCGCCCCATCATGCTTGAGGGGACTTGGGGGAAGATTTGGGCTTAGCCCCCCCGGAGGAGCCAGGGCGTTGTCTGCTGCTCCTGGGACAGGAACCCCCGCGAAGGACACCCTGGTTCCTGTTTAACATCATGGTAGGGGGTAGAAGGGGTGCCCTGGCCCCCGAAGGGGCCGAGACAGCCGCCTGCGTTGGGGTAACTTACCCCTCTTATCAAACAGGTCTAGACGGGCCCCAAACAGGCGTCGCCCTTTAAAAGGCAGCCCGGTAAGAGCCTTCTTTGCAGCATCGTTAGCACCCCACTGTCGCAGCCAGACCAAGCGACGTATAGCCACCACAAGGGCAGAAGTTCTTGCACACATTCTAATGGTGTCATCCAATGCTAATAGGATAAATGTTACAAACACCTCACAGCTGGAAAGTGCGTTAAACACATCCCAAGGGAGATCATCAGGGGGACGAACAAGCATTTTTCTGATGAGGGTTCTAGCGGCCACGGCAGTAATGGCAGAGGCACAGACCGGGCGCAGCGCCATCCCCGCATATGCAAAGGCGTGGGAGGCCAGCAGGTCAATGCGCCGGTCCTCAGCATCCCGAAGGGCAGTATAAGCATGGACTGTAATAAAAGGGGGGTTAGGTAGCCCTATGATCGAGGCATCCACCTCGGGGGGGGGGGGGGGGGTGACCAACATTTAACCACCTCAGGGGGAAAAGGATACTTCCCATCCCAATCCCCTGGGACCCCGGGCAGTTTACTGGGGCACTCCCATTCCTTGAGCACAAGGGTATGGAAATGTGCCTGCTCCAGAAATTCCAAACGTGATGTTGCTGTATGGAAACGCTCCCCTCTTTGCCTGGGAGCCTCACCAGGAGGAGAGATAGACAGAACCTCAAAGATCTGGATCAACAATCTGTCAGTGTCATCCTGGACCCAGGGGTCAGGGCCAGAGACTTCATGACCGGTCGGTCTCTCATCAGATGAGCCTGAGTCAGAAAAGAGCTCTCCTTCATCAGAAGGGGTATAACCACACAGATTCATAAACTCCTCAGATCCCATAGGGAAAACAGTAACATTAGGCGTCAAGTGCCGCTTCTTACCAGGGCCCTTACGCGCTAAAGACCTCGCAATGATCTGTTCAGCCGTAGGCAGTCTATGAGACAAATCAGGCTGAGAATCCCCACTTGTGTGCGACTCAGCAGGAGTGAGATTTAAGCCTGGGGAAGTAGGTGAAGTGAAACGAGGTGCAGCCACTGGCAGGCCAGAATGCAAGGCCAGCGCTTGCTCAGCACAGGGTACGCAGACCCGTGCCCTGTCAGCGTCAGCATGGGGTTGTCCACACGCCATGCACAGCCGGTCTTGTCCCAAGGGGACCCCAGTCACATTATCCTGAGATGCCTCCATATGGTGATGTTTTAGGCACAATATGCCAGTAGGGATTGACGCTATAAAGCATCCCTGAATGCCCCAATGACCCGCTAGTGAAGTGGGAGAATTTTACAAGGCCTGACTGTCAATGGATTCACCCGTCTGAAAGACACAATGAGAAGAAAAGGGTGTCAGAACCGAAACACTACAATAAGTATAAAAGCCGCCCGCCAGGGCACTTACGGACCACGGCAGGCAAGAACATCACACGCACGCGCGCGAACTGACAAAACGGCGCCGAGTACCTCGAAGGGCGGACCAGAGCGCGCCATGACACGGAGAGCGCCAGGCAGGGACCCCGCCCTCCCGATGGGCGCGCAGTGCAACAAGCAGCCAATGAGGACGCAGAGGCGTCTGAGGTAACGCTGCCGCCCAGCACGGAACATCCGAGGAAGGAAAAGCGCGCGCGGCGGCAGCAGTTACACGAGTTGGGCCTCATGGGCTATGATACTGCCTCTGCGCAAAGCTAAAAATACAAATCAGCGCGTCTGACACCACAAGTACAAGTCCAAAAGACATTACAAAGGCCATATGCATGAAATCACAATACAGTGACACCAAACACACCCCCCCTTTCTTTCCCCCCGAGCTACGGGGGGGAACGATGGAGGATGGCGGCCCTTTGTACAGGGCCCACCGCTACACGGGGCATGGGGCAATAATGCGGGAGGGGCATCCCATAGAGGCACACCATCAGCCTATACCGCCTACCCTTTGGTGGGGGACTGCGGTGGAGCAGCGCTCCATAAGCACGCAAGGTGCTGCCTACCTTCACCCGACCAGCGCAGCCCAGGCCGGGAGGCACATCACAAACAGGACGGGTGGGAATAGTCCAACATGGCCGCAGGCTTTAATAGCCCCGCTCACCTGCGAGGGAGTGATACTCCATGTCTTCGCAGTCAGCACTGCAGAGAAATCTGGGGATTTGTGGGAGGTCCCTGGGTATTTGAGGGGCCGGGAGGAGCCTGTTTTTGCATGTCTCTGCAGTGCAGCGCCATCTGGCAGAGGATAACCAAAGTGTAAGTATTATATCTGGAGCAGGATGTACTGTATACTAAGAACAAACCCTCTTACTAAGAGACCATTCCCTCTGATGCAGGACCGTTCTGCTGAGATGATTGCCCTACAAGTTGTCCACTCCAGGTATGTGTGCAGCCGAAATGCATTGCATCCGTTTCTCGGCCCAAAGTAAAAAAACAACTCACTTCCATGAGGGCTTCACTGCTTCAGGTGCCCCCATGGTGGTTGATATATACCACCGCTGTCCGATTGTCTGTTTGAATTCGGACGGGATGCCCCTTCAGATGGTATGTCCAATGACTGAGATACAATAGAATCGCTCTCAGTTCCAGGATATTTATGGAGAGTTTGCTCTCCTTCAGACTCCACTGTCCCTGGAGCGTTGGTGACTATGACACTCCCCCAACTCGATAGACTGGCATCCATGGTGATGATCTTCCACTGTACTGGAAGGAAGGATTTGGACCAGGCTAGAGACGGCCTTGTTGACGGTGTCATGCAAAAAGAGTGATCCAGAGTGTGTGGGTCTTGATCACAGATTGTGAGCAATTCCATCTGCAGGGGTCTTGTGTGAACAGTGCAAAAGGTACTGACTCAAAACAAGATACCATCAGGCCCAACAGGCATATTCCTTGATGAATCGTCGGGTGAGGGCAAGACAAGAGACCCTGTACCCTGGCCTGTATCCTTGCCTGAGACGTGTCTAATGACAGTCCCAGAAAGAATAACTCTTGAAGCTATGATATGAAATTTGATTTAAGAATTCGACTGGATAGTCAATTATCCAATGTCGATCAGACAGTCTGCGTATTCTTCTGGGCCCCCTGGCATGATGGGGCCCATATCGACAAATAGTCTAAGTAAGGGATTATATGTATACCCTGACTTCTTAGGGAAAACATGAGACCTGCCAACACCTTGGTAAACACCCTTGGTGCTGAAGATAGACCGAAGTGTAACGCCACAAACTGAAGATGTAGGCCACCTACAGCAATGTAGGTATGTATCCTTATATACACTGCCCGGCTGGAGTAACTTCACTGTGGATCAACAACTCCAGTCTCTAAAAGGGCGAGATACGGCAGATCTCAATGCTTCTGCTTTCTGCGGAATTCGGGATACCCCTGACCAAGAGAATCTCCAAGGGGGTCTGGCTCCTAATTTGATCTTGTAACCTGAGGATACAACTTCCTGTATCCAAATATTTGTTACATGAAGCCTCCAAATATGAGCCAAATGCAGAAGCGGTCCCCCCACACCTGCAAGTGCGGGGGCGTCCCTTCATGCCTGAACAGGCTTTGAAGGGGGTCTGGCTTTATTCTGCCAGACACCTGTTGCCTTAATTTGGAACTTTGCCTTATTCCAAAAACTATTAGAGGCCCTGCGGAAGCAGTATTAGATTTCGGCTTCTGTGGCAGATTAGATGATTTACCACTAGCAGCATGCTTTACCATGTCAACCAAGCACTCCCCAAACAGACAACGCACCTCAAAGGGGAGTCCTGTCATTCTTTTTTGGAGGCTATGTCAGCTGACCATTGCTTAAGCCATAAAGCACGCCTTAAGGCTAACACCAGAGCTAGGCCTCTGGCACTTAACCTGCTCAATCCTCCATAGCCCGTATCATATACCTGTTGTAGCCAAACTGGTCTTGATCACCTGGGAGCATGACTTCCATGAGTGACCCCTACGAGTCTTCAAGTCCAGTTGTTTTAACAACCTCCTCCTCCCCAAAAATGCTATGGATGTAGCCCAGGCCGGCCGCAAGGTCAACCCCATAATAGAATAAGCAGGACATGCCACCTGATCCACACGCTTATTCGCTGGATCCTTTGGAGAAGCACTATCCAAGGATGGCATAACCAAAATCTTTAAAAAGACCTGGCCCCAGAGCGTCCACCACAGGAGGGTGAGACCATAATTCAATCTGATCTGGAGGAAAAGAATACATAGTATCTAGTACTTTAGGAATGGTCGGAAGACAACCTGACTTCTGCCATTCCCTATTGATCAGATTAGAATAATGAGTATGCTCTGCAACATCCTCCAGAATCGAGGAAATCAAAGCCATCCATCCATCTTAACTGAGCACCCCCTTGTGTAGAGGACTTCTGAATACGAGTCCCTACTGGATAAATCCTCCCAACGGACAACTTCCTGGGAGACTAAGGCAGCTACAATATCCTCTTCAAGTTAGAGGATAAGTCTTTTCTTTAAAAACCTTTTTAGTAGTCAAAACTTCTAAATGACTCTCTAAAGGTTTTAGGACCACTTGAGGGCTGCCGACAGAGTTTAAAGACTCAGAAGGAGGCTATGGCAGCCACAATATCCTCTTCAAAACTCAGGAAATGTATTTATTTTATTTCAAAACTGCTGATATGACTTAAAGGTTTTAGGTCCGCTTGAAGGCTGCCAGGGGGGGTTTAAGCTCAGAGGGCACCGGCAACAAGGGTCAGAGCCCTTGCAGGGAGGAGACAATTGTCTTCCCTATCTACTACTACAGTAGCATACCCTGCACACCGTGCTATCCTCGTCCAGTGTCTGTTTGCATACTGGACATGGGGTGAATCTATCTGCTAAAGGACCAGATCCGATTACCCCAGATGCCTCCGTCATGGTGATTAATACTAGATTACCTCTCAGGGGGTCTAAAACCTAGTATGTGAACAGTTAGTTACTGATAGTCGCAAGACTATTCTGAGAGCTCAGAGGGTGAACCACATCAATATATTGCCAGTCTCATCCCACAACCATATAATATATCTCTTTTAAAAACAAGAACAATTAAAAAACATTAATATGTATATATGAATAAATATATTAATACACATAATAATTAAAAAATGACCTACCTAAAGATTTAGGTCCGCTTGAGGGTGGCAGTGCAGCGGCTCATTGTATTTTTGTGCTTTGCCCGGCCGAAAAACTTCCAGTGAAGGCGGCCAGAGAAGAACCGCGATCTCAGCGGTACTCAGTGCTTTGCCCTGCCGAAAATCTTCCATTGAAGGCGGCCGGAGGAGAACCGCGATGTTAGCGGTACTTGCCGCTTAGTCCCGGCCGAAAATGTGCGAGCGGCCGGAGAACAGCGATGTTAGTGGTACTTGCCGCTTACCGCGAAAATCTCGCTGCTATGCTAAGCCGAAAATGTTTCCATAGCGGCGGGTGCAAATTTAGAATTTTTCAACCAGTAAAAAACCCCTGGTTCCCCTCAATCAGGCTCACCAGACAAAAGCCTTATGGCTGCTTTTTCCTGTGTGGCGGAATTCTCAGCCATGAGTGTCACCTTTTTTTTTAAAAAACAAAAAAGGCGACACCCCACAGCGCCCCAAGACCCTGGCGCTTACCTTACCATCCTGATCCGAATGCAGCTTAGCTGCAGAGGCAAAGTGGGTACATTCAGATCCAAGGAGTATAAGGGCCAAGGAACAGTCAGGTTTCCATTACCCCCGCTTCCAAGGCATAATTCCTTTTAAAACAAAAAGTAAATGGTAGAGGAGTTCAGATAAGTCCTTGCAGTGACCACTGCAAAAATGGAAAACTGGAGTGGATCAAGGTCAGCCAGGTGGATATAGGCCCGGGAGGTGGAGACACATCTTTGTTCTTGCAGACCACACGCTTCGGGAGAGGTTAACCCATTCGTCTCTGAGTTAAGTCTGATAGCCTGAAGTAAAATGGAAGAGAAAATGGGCTTGAATTATATATGTATTGAAGAAAATGATCCAATATCTCTGAGTAGCAAAATTAAAGTCATTAACCAGGCACAGAAGTATTCCCATTGTGCCGGACTTGGCAATATTCTCATGTTTTTGAAAACAAAGCTATATCGCTGGAGTAAATATAAAATGTAATTTCACCTCTAATTCCCAATGTCCTCTGTGATGGGAGTGACAGGTCTGAGTGATGTAAGCACACTGGGAGCATTGCATTGGAGTGAGCTGGGCTTCAATAACAGAGAACAGAGAACTGCAGAGAACTTCATTCTAGCCTATCTTTAAACTGGAATGTCAGCATCATTTAATGAAAAGTTCAAACCCTTAAAAAACTATTCCCCAGCATCTAAAATTAATATATTTATTATTATTTACTTATTATTATTTGCCCCACGGGGCTGCAACTCTTTAGGACTCTAGGATACAGACACATATTGACTCAGAAGCATCACATACTGAGGAGAGGGGAGCGGGATAATTTACAGGGGACGGGGGTTATAGCTTTGCACAGATAGACACTTCCTGTTTGCGGGCTGCCTGATGCTCCGTGAGCCACCATCTTGGATGTTTAAAGGCTCATAACATGCAGTAGATGCAGGTAGGATCATTTTTAATGTGAGCAATCTGTATGTACAGGGTGTGGGAACATATAAGATATGCTCTTATTCAGGGTGAAGGTCCGCTTTAATAGAGGGAGTGTCAACTTGACATGAGATTCAGGATTCAATTTGTGGTCAGGAGTGGGAGGCACTGAAGGCAGCAACAAGGAAGAAGAAATTCCCATTTATTTCTGTGACCAGAACAAAGAGACAGCATGGGTCTGAAATTGCATCTAAGTTGCCAGACAAATCATTTTAAAGTTTGACTGGTCAATGCAGTTAAACTTTGCTTTACGTACCTTGCTTTTCCTTATGCAAGAATAACTGCATTCTACTTGTTGATTAGTCTCATTGACCTAGCCCATTTCACCATACAAAACAGCTTTAACTCATGTTGGTGGCTTTCCTCCCATGGACTACTAACTTTAGGTCTTTCCACGAGGAAAGGAGGTGTATCGCGAAATTGTGTAATAATAAAAATCCATTAAAACACATCGGCTAATGAGAGGAGGGGTCACTTATACACCTGAACTGAATAAAGCTCCCACCAAGCCTGTGGTTTTATTCTCCTGATTGCAATAATAATATAATAATGACAGGTTTAGTCTATGAGGGGAGACAGAACCTGTCTCCCGTAATTTCCTCTTTCTTTCATTAAAATTAAAAAAAAAAATACAATTCTGTGAAATTCTCACCTGTAGAATTGGTATTATACGCATACAGTACGTCCTGCTCCAATATAATACTCACATGTGGGTAATCCCCCGCCAGAGGGCGCCGTTCACTGCAGACATGCAAAAACAGGCTCTTCCCGGCCCCTCACACACCCAGGGACCTCCCACAAATCCCCAGTATTGAAAAGCAGTGAGCAAAGAAGCCGGGAGAAACCAACCACCAACTGGTAACAATAGTAATGATAACAATCACCATACAGGGGAGCCAGAAAATGTAAAACCAGGGTGGGGTGGAGCAGGACGTACTTTATGCGTATAATACCAATTCTACAGATGAAAATTTCACAGAATTGTATTATTCTAAGCATACAGTACGTCCTGCTCCAATATAATACTTACACGTGGGACATCCAATAGCAGTGTCCATAAAGTAGGGTGGGATCCCCAACAAAAAGGCACAGCAGACAGTAAAGGCGCTGTCACCTGCAAAACGTTGCCACCAAGTACGACATGAGCAAAGGCTCTAACGTCAAGCCCATAACAAAACCTTTGAAAAGGTATGAACAGAAACAAGCAGCGGTCTAACAACTTATTCAACAGAAAACTTAGAACTCTCCCCAACGGGGAAATGAAAAACTGGTCTCCCACCAGACAGGCGGGGATACTGACCCCTTCACTAACAAGGATCAGCAAGAAGCCGAAACCTTTACTCAGGACCAGGAAGGCAAACCATCCAAGTAAGATCAGTCCAAAGGGTGCATAGGCCCTGGAAGCAAACGAGATCAGGCGCATACATATGGAGGCGCCCGCAGACCCCAAAGGGCATCAGTCCCCCTAAGGGACAAGAAACAACCAGGAAAAGTTCAACACCTGTTGAGGGAATGTAGACCCCTTACTTCAGCATTACTAAGAATAAGGCCCATAGGCAGACTAAAAGGACTGAAATAATGATCATAAAACACCACCTTGGACAAAAGGGTCCGGCGTAAGGCGGAATACCACCACATCATGGTGTGTATATATATATATATATATATATATATATATATATATACACACATATATATGTATATATATATAATGAACGAGGGTTAAGTAATCAGAGCCACCTACTCAGGCACACATCTGACTGAAGCAACAGCCCCCGGAGGGGCGACTTGAACTACAAAACAGCTCAGACAGCATCCAGAATAAGTCCCAAGGGAACAATCCGCAGGGCAAACAGAATGAAAATTGATCCCAACAGGGACCATAGAACTACTTGGGAGATGCCCCTGAGCAATCCCCAAGAGAACTCCTAACAAGGAAGACTGAACCAGACTTCTACAGGAAGGCAGACAGGACAGAACCTGAACCTTCAGAGTACCTAGATGGGGAGCCAACCCCAACCTATGCTGTAACAACTCTAGAACCCTGGAAACCGAGAACGTGCAACAGGGGAGAGACCAAGACTCATGCCAATCAATATGGGTACACCATAACCCACAATAGACGGAGGAAGAGGAAGCCCAAGAAGCTTGCTCCTAGCCCCCTATATACCAAGTCACCCAGAAGATAAGCCCGTCTCCAAGGGGTGAATGAATCAGCTGTCAAGCCCCAGACTAGAGTCTGTAGATTGGAACGACATAAGAAGGAGCCTGACAAGGGCAGAACCGCACTCCTGAGAGAGCGTACAGGGACTACCTGTGAGTGTAGAATTGCCAAGCCTACCATAGGCCAGCATGGCCCAGACTGTCTCATCATTTTGAGGAAAAGAGAAAGGTTAACATAGAGGCCATCGCCCCATTTTGTTAAGGGCAACCTGCAAGTAAGCCCAGACCCTGCAGGCCGAGTACGGCCTGCACCAACTCCTGAGGGGAAAACAGGGGCTAGAAGCACCCTGACAACCTCTGAGAGGGACCGCCCAGCAAATTCTATCCTGTGTTCAGGGGAACTACCTCCTGGAACCACCAGAAGGAGAAGATACGCTCCCAGATAGGAGCCAGGTGCTGTGGCAGTCCCCTCGCCCAGAAGGGCAAGGGCGTCCCTTCATGCTTGGGAAGTCTTGGCAGATTTGGACAGAGGGCCCAGGGCGTTGCCTGCCCACTCCATGGGGGAAATCCACTCCGAAAAGTTGGAAGCACACCTCAGGTTCGTGTTTGACACTAACGTAGGGAGGGGTGTCCCTGCCCCGAGGAGGCCCCAAAACGGGCCCCAAATAGACGCCGTCCTCTGAAAGGAAGGCCAGTGAGAGCCTTTTTAGTATCATTGTCAGCACCCCACTGTCGCAGCCAGACCAGGTGGCGAATAGCTACCACAAGGGCAGAGGTTCTAGCACACATCTTAATGGTGTCATCCAGCGCTGAGAGGATAAACTTCACAAACACATCACAATATGACAGCGCATTAAATACCTCCCAGGGGAGGTCCTCAGGTCGGTGATCAAGTAGTTTTCTAACGAGAGTCCTGGCGGCCACCACAGTGATGGCCGTGGCACAGACCGATCGCTGAGCCGTCCCTGCACACGAAAAGGCGTGGGAAGCCAGTCTGTCAATGCGCCGGTCCTCAGCATCCTGAAGGGTACGGTAATAAGGAGCAGTCATGAAGGGGGGGGTTAGTAACCCCTATAATCGGTGCATCCACCACAGGAGGTGCTGACCAAAAGTTAACCACATCAGGAGGGAAAGGGTACTTCCCATCCCAGACCCCTGGGACCCCTTTAAGTTTACAAGGCGATTCCCATTCTTGGGATATAAGATTCTGGAAATGCTCCTGTTCCAGGAATTCCAAGCGCGGCAGCGCTGTGTGGAAACTTTCTTTCTTAGGCTTGGGAGCCTCTCCAGGAGGGGAGACAGACAAAACCTCAAAGATCTTAATAAGTAGTTCATCTGTGTCACACAGGCCCAAAGAACCGGGCCCAGAATCATCACGGCCCCAGGTCATCTCATCCGAGGAGCCCGAATCGGAGAATAGCTCACCTTCATCAGAAGGATCAAGGTCTTGCATAGCAGCAGATTCATCAGTATCATTAGGAACCGGAGAACCAGGAGGCGTCAGGGACCGCTTCTTTCCAGGGCCCAAGCGCTCCGCCAAACTAGACAGCACCTGCTCAGCCGTAGGCAGCCTGCGCGGCACGACTTGCTGCTCATCCCCGCTCGAGTGAGACTCATCAGGGGTGAGATTTAGGTCCGGGGAGACATTAATTGTATAGTGGTGAATCCAGCTATTCACCCTAGATAGTTCACAAAATTCACTGCACCTCCTCCACAGTAATAAAGAATCTACAATATATATATCATGAATTTATAGGTACATTTTATTTTTGATCATTAACCCACATAAATTACATTACAAACAATTAAAAAACATAAAAAACTGGACCACATTCCCCAAGGGGCATCCCAATTTCACCTATATCCCATCCCATAATAACAAAATTATTATAAGTGCCAAATAAAGTGCATAAGTGCTTATTGTGCAAACAATCTATCTAAAGACACAATGTGGCAAAAGAACAAAGAAAAACAGACTCCAATGGGAAATACACAACCAAAAATATGTGAAACAAACACATCACCTGAAAATAATCCCAAATAGCCCCTTGGTTTATGTGGGTCCGATAGCGATCCCCAACGCGTTTCGTGGTCCCCCCGCTCAGACCACTTTATCAAGGTATGAAATATGCCCCGTCTCAGTGCTCCTATATAGAGACTAACCTGTATCAATTGGAGCACGCGTCCGGGCGCGCAGCACGGCCCCGGCCGGAAGCCGCCTGCACGCTCTCACACAGCTGTGCCCCTTGCTCTAATCAGAGTAATTCGGCCGTCTGGCCGCGTCATAGCCCCGCCCCCCAGATCATCCCCCCAGAACAGCCGCACACATCACCGCCGCCAATTGCGTGTGTGATACGGCCGCAGGCGGAATGAGGGGGACAGAGACTACCACGCCGCCAGCACGGGTCTCCATCAGCATAACAATACTAAGAAGCACTGAGATGTGAACACTATACCAAGGGGGACAGAGACTACCACGCCGCCAGCACGGGTCTCCATCAGCATAACAATACTAAGAAGCACTGAGATGTGAACACTATACCATGGTATAGTGTTCACATCTCAGTGCTTCTTAGTATTGTTATGCTGATGGAGACCCGTGCTGGCGGCGTGGTAGTCTCTGTCCCCCTCATTCCGCCTGCGGCCGTATCACACACGCAATTGGCGGCGGTGATGTGTGCGGCTGTTCTGGGGGGATGATCTGGGGGGCGGGGCTATGACGCGGCCAGACGGCCGAATTACTCTGATTAGAGCAAGGGGCACAGCTGTGTGAGAGCGTGCAGGCGGCTTCCGGCCGGGGCCGTGCTGCGCGCCCGGACGCGTGCTCCAATTGATACAGGTTAGTCTCTATATAGGAGCACTGAGACGGGGCATATTTCATACCTTGATAAAGTGGTCTGAGCGGGGGGACCACGAAACGCGTTGGGGATCGCTATCGGACCCACATAAACCAAGGGGCTATTTGGGATTATTTTCAGGTGATGTGTTTGTTTCACATATTTTTGGTTGTGTATTTCCCATTGGAGTCTGTTTTTCTTTGTTCTTTTGCCACATTGTGTCTTTAGATAGATTGTTTGCACAATAAGCACTTATGCACTTTATTTGGCACTTATAATAATTTTGTTATTATGGGATGGGATATAGGTGAAATTGGGATGCCCCTTGGGGAATGTGGTCCAGTTTTTTATGTTTTTTAATTGTTTGTAATGTAATTTATGTGGGTTAATGATCAAAAATAAAATGTACCTATAAATTCATGATATATATATTGTAGATTCTTTATTACTGTGGAGGAGGTGCAGTGAATTTTGTGAACTATCTAGGGTGAATAGCTGGATTCACCACTATACAATTAATTACTATTCATGGTTTAAGACAGTTCCATATCGCTGCACGGCCACAGATTCTTTGATTTTTTATTTTATATAATTGGTGGTGCGGAATTAATATACAATAAGTTTAGGTCCGGGGAGACAGGTGTATTGAAGGGAGGTGCAGCCACTGGCAAACCTGATTGCAGGGTCAGTGCCTGTTCAGCACACGGTCCGCAGACCCGTGCTCTGTCAGCATCAGCATGGGGCTGACCACACACTGTACACAGCCGGTCATGTCCCCGAGGGACCCCGGGTACATCATTCTGAGATGCCTCCATATGGTGATTATCAGAGCAGTATGCCCGCAGGGATTTATGCAATAGGCAACCCTGGATGCCCCAAGACCAGCTAGGAATGTGGGAGAATTTGTTATGTGGACCCGCTATAATATATGTCAGGCCGGGAGAAGCCACCAAAATCCTGGCGTCTGAAAGACATAATGGGATAAGAGGGGGGTTTCAGTGCCATGCACAGCCGAATAAAAAATCATAGGAACAAAAACCGCCCCCGGGAGGGCACTTACATGACCAAGGGAGGAGGCGGATCGCAACCACGCGCGCGCGCGAAAACCGTCAGAATGGCGCCAAGCGAACCTCGAGGGGCGGGCCTGATCTGGCTGGGACGCGGGGCGCGTCATGCCGAGTCCCCGCCTCCCCCAAAGAGCGCGAAGCTCTAACCAGCGCAACGTCAATGACAGTAGTGGATAGGACACATATACATAATGTAATTAAGGAGATTGCTCTCACACTAGAGAATGATGCTGCCGCCTGGGCTGCACACTAATGTAATGAAAGGACACACATGCGCGCAACCAGAAGGTTTATGTGGAGCAAGGAGCGCGGCACTGACACTCAAGTTTAAATAAAAGACCAACGGCCATAAACGTGTTAACATTACACTGGGACTGCCACACATACCCCCCCCCCCTTTCTTTTCCCCCGAGCTACGGGAGGAAGCGAGGGAGAAGCGGACCTGCACCCAGGGTTTATCGCTATGAGGGGCATGGGCAACAATGCGGGAGGGGCATCTATTGGAGGCTCACCATCGGCCTAAACCGCCTACCCTATGGTGGGGGATTGCGGTGGAGCGTAGCTCCGTGAGCACACGAGGTGCTGCCTACCTTCACCCGACCAGCGCAGCCCAGGCTGGGAGGCACATCTTTATCGAAGAGGACGGGTGGTAATAGAACAGGTCCCCGACTCACACCTAAATTTCAATCCATTGATTGTAAGCACCAGACTGTATTTTCACCTTAAATTTCCCTGCTAATCCTAAAAGTTCACGCCCACATATGCAATATCGGATTTTTCTCGCAATAAATCAATAACCATTTTTTTCAGTTTTTTTGGGTTCTCTTTTAAGATGAACAACACCTTGTTCACTCTGCTGGTTATTGTACCACTCGAGCAGGGCATCCTGCTGCAGCAATCACCTGAAGAAACTCACTTTCCAGCAATCCCACGCATATGCGCTCACCAATCAGCAGCTCCCACACCATTTATTACTTAGTAGCCACTCTGACACCAGGTTGGTGTAGTAAGTATGAATGGTGCCCCCCCCCCCCCCCCCCCGGGTAAGAGTATAGGGGGGATACATCACTGTTAGATAACCGGAAAAAGAGTTTTATGGGTAGCTTTGGGGGGGGGGGGATTCACACAGTAGAACAACCCAAATCAGGACATTGGTCTCCCTGGAGTCTAAACGACGAACACACGAAAAGTATGCATAATAACTCTGTCTGTACTGTAGGATAATGTTATCCTCTAGGTATGTTATAGCAGTTATAGCAGACCTGGACCCTCGCAAATTTGTGTCTGGGAGGCTCCTAGTCCATGCCAACCTAAAAAAAACCCTTCTGCTGCTGGAAAACATAGAGATTATTTAGCCTTTTTCTGTCTGAACATGGAGGGCTCAATTTAAAAAACAATCCCAAAGAAATAAGAAAAACCACCTTGATTATCAATAAGAGTATCAAGACTTTTGCTGTGCAAAGAACCAATACTCCAGTGTAGTGTCAGACTGGGATGCCTGGGGCCCACCAATAGAACTGACTGTGGGGGCCCACCCCACATTTACATACAAGTACTTCCGGGTTATATTTTAAGGACTATGCACAGAAATATTATTCCAAACTGTATTGTCTCTGCATGTGCACTTGGGATGCCACAAATAAGCTATACCAGTGATACTCAACTGGCGGACAGGGGTCTGAATGCGGACCTCGGTGCCAGATTTCTGGACCCCTGCACTCAGTTGCTTCTGTGTTGCTGTGCTCAGCGCTGCCCCCTTTATTGCCAGTAACATTTTGGGTCCCAGACCACCACTGTACATGACCTGCACAGAATGCAAGGAGGGGGGTAAAGCAGTGTGCCTTGGGCCTTCGGCTCTCACCGGATGCCTTTAAATGGATGACCTTTACAAGAAGTGGTTGAGTACCTCTTCTGAGCTATACAATAGTTCAGGTTTTGGTGAGGAAGGGGGAGCTCTATCTGATGAGGGGACAGGAAACATTGATTTCCTAGGGGGAGCTCTATCTGATGAGGGACAGGAAACATTGATGCACCCATGCTGTAGCCACACCACCTTCAATAGGGGGCATATGTCTTTGTAGACCGCACCCATTAACTTCTCTTGGGGTAAGGGCATCCCAGATCAGGACCTAAAGTCATTTTTCATTGGCTCTGCATATGTGATAGGGCTCTCACGATATCAATTCCTACCCCACCTGATGTAGCTAGCCTACAGCAACAGTTGTGTTTTTATGTTATTTTTCCCTGGACTGTAACTGGCTGGAGAAAAGAATCAATATGTTTTGATCCATAATCCATATTATCTATCAAATGTTCAACAAAGATTGATTGGTACCAAACTGCTTACCAAGATTGCTTTTATTATTCTTCATTCATTGCACAACAAATGTAATTAAAATTAGTTTAGACAGACTGATGAAGTGGTGCTGACTGAAGAGAAATCAATGTAATAGCATTCTATTGTTTCTTTGAAAAAGAGTGCATAAAGCCCTTCTACATGGTCAAATCAGAACTGCAAAGGCTAAAACAGATTACAGAATGACAAATATCTGCAGTTCCAGTTACTAGGTGGTGACAGTAGATGGCGCCAATTTACATCCTTTCATGAAAATATTATTCACATCAGAGATTATGAAAGATCGACAGCGCAGACTATACTCCTCGACTGGCATTGTAATGCAACCAGAACCCGCATACTTCCTATAACCTCATGTGGCGACTTTTTATACAAGACTTGGCTTTTAGTGGGCATCACAGTGGTCTAGTCGCCATAGCTGGAAATGTTACATGCCAGGAGGGCATCCAGGCTACTTTTGAACATTCATACTGTATCCTTCATTTTTAGTTATCCTTCATTATTACCTCCTCTGGCAATGAGTTCCATAGTCTCACTGCTGTTACAGAGAAGAATCCCCTCCTATGTTGGTGGAGGAAACGCCTTTCCTCTAACCTTAGTGGATGCCCTCGGGTTATGTTTACACTCTGTGGTATAAATAGATTGTGGGACAGATCTTTGTATTGACCCCAAATATATTTATACATAGTTATTAGATCACCCCTCAGGCGTCTTTTTTCTAAACTAAATAAACCTAACTTTGACAATCTTTCAGGGTACTCTAGTCCCCGCACTCCTTTTATTAGTTGCTCGTCTCTGAACACGCTCCAGTTCTGATATGTCCTTCTTATGCACTGGTGCCCAGAACTGTACACAATATTCCACATGGGGTCTGACCAGTGATTTGTACAGGGGTAAAATGATGCTCTGGTCATGGGCACCTATGCCCCTCTTGATGCACCCCACGATCCTGTTTGCTTTGGCTGCTGTTGCCTGGCATGGGAAAGTGTGCTGTATAAGGAATAAAAGGTTGCATATTGGGCAGTATATGGGATATGGATGCTTTTATTCCAAAAGTTAAAGCGGACCAAAACTCAACGCACTTGTGAAATTTATTTGCCCAAAGCCCCCTGACTATACTCTCTTCTTATGGTGTAGAACTAGAAAAGGATATTTCTGCTTTTCGAATCCTCCTGAAACGTTGATTTTCTTGTGAGATGACAGACGATCAGTCATATCATAGATGTGGCAATGACATCATTGCCACACACAACAGTGGCAATGAATGGAGGAGGCGGGGCTTTACAGCTAAAACGCCATTATCTGGGATTAGAGTGAAGCGGGAGCAGTGAAAATTATCAAAAGGTGCTTTTCACGGGGGGACCAATTCAGGGGATGCACGTTAAAAATGTGGATTTTGGTCTGCTTTAACTTAGCTCATTGCGATATATATGTTATACCTCCTAGATTTTATATCCTTGAGGTCTAAAGTTCTGCTTCTAACCTTATTTTAATCTGCCATTTATCCTTTAAAATTTTTTTTATCTGTTTGTTTTATTTCATAGAAAAGGCAAAAGACTTTTTGACAGCCAGCTTTATCCAATTGAACAGGACATGAAGTTGCAGGATAAATGTTGTTTTATACACTCTTACCTAACTTTTTTTTAGTGAAAGAAAGTGGCAAGTTTCTGAGAAATTCTGAGCTGAAGGCAGGGGGCATAGTATTATTAAGAAAACAAACACATCTAACTGGAAGGAATACAGGGGACTCTGAAAATAACTCCTAGAAAGATTTTTCCAAACTTTCTTAGGATGCTCAAAATATAGACCCTACTACAAAAATAAGCCCTAGTAACAGTTCATAAAAAAAGTTGATTTAAAGCGCCACTTAAAGCCAAGGTGGGTGAAACCCTGGTAAACTCACCTTTACCGGCAGATAACACAACGCTGTCTTTGGCGGCATTCCCGTAGCTGTGGCACGCATCTGCGTCCAGCCATTCAGGTAGGCAGGGGGCAGGAGCACACACAATTCTACAAGAAAGCCAGGGATGCGGCCAGCCGGCTGGTCAGGTCACCCAGCACTCTTGAGAAAACCCTGCATATAGTAGCCAAAATAAATAGTATCAACATAGGCACATAATGCCCTCACTGACACTAACATTTCTTGATCATGTACCACTTTCAATTTTCTGGTGAATGAATCACACAAAAAATGGGGCAGATAAGTATTGAGCAAATCACACTTGAGTGAAGTATAGTTGGCAGAACATCAGGTTGGTGTAAAGATGAGTCTACAGCCTTGTCGAGTACCACCAGTGGTACTAGCACCACTAGCAGGGAACCCGTGCTATAGATAAATAGCCCAATGCCATCCACAGAAGTGAGGGCTAGATTGCAAGGGGCTAGATACAGTGGCCATTTTTCACCTTGATGAGTCCAGGCGTTTTGATCATTTGGGGTATGTTACACACAGTTAAATACAGTTAGTACTGTGCACTTTGTTGGGTCATTTGAACTTAAAGTGGACCAACACCCAGGATTTTCACTATACTGGGTTTTGGTCCACTTCTGCGGGGCACCCCCCTATCGCCCTAAATAACTCACCTCACCCCGCTCCTACGCGAGCGCTCGTCCAATCAGAGCGCTCAGAGCCGCTGTGGTATGCACGTACAAGCGACGGACAACCACAGCGGCTCTGAGCGCGCTGGAGGCCGCGTCTTGCTTCTAACAGGGAGCGCGCCCGCGCCGGCCGTTTGTGAATGGCCGGCGCGGGCGCGCTCCCTGTTAGAAGCAAGCGCGAGATGCGGCCCGCGCATGCGCCATTGGAACGGGCATAAGGTAAGGTTTCTGGGTGTCCTGGGGGGTTTCACCCTGCGGGGCATCCCGATTTCGGATGCCCCGCAGGGAGGGATCTGATCACCCCGGGATCCCCCCTGGGTGTTGGTCCACTTTAAGATATTATGAATTTGGATTCTTGGATTCATTAAAGCATTTATTTGTATACTCGCATATTTGCTTATGTATATACAGAATTGATATAATTCTCTTTAGACTGTAAGTTTGAAAGGTCAGGTCGCTCCTTCCTATTGTGTGCTAGTGCCTGCTTTGTAGTTTTTTGCATTCAGTCTGCAATTGTCCATGTACTATACATTTTACCCTGCCTATAATTACTACATTGTAAAGCGCTACATTAGGAGGTGGCGCTATATAAAACAATAAATAATAATAATGATTCATTACGCCTGCCAAATAACAGTATTGTATATTGTGTATGTGTTTGATTGTTGTTTTTAATTGGTTTTTAGTGTTTTCAATAAAGAGTATATATTTTTAATTATTTGAGCTGGTAGCACCAACCAAGTGACTTTTGGTTTGGAGTATTGGAGTAATCACCAAGAAAACCAGACACCCCCATAAGACTTGCACTCAAAAGAACCAAAACAAAAACGGTTGGCAAGTGACAGGCTTTCACACACAGATCGGGTGGTCCTGTGAGTATCTCTCCACTCCCGAGTGTATGCGTATCTTACAAGCTGTGGCTGCTTCTGGTCACCAGGGGGAGCCAGCCACTACACTTTCAGTGCAGTGGAGAAAGTTAGAGAACTGCCGGAATACCAGAAAACCTGACAACACAACTTAGATTGATTATGGAAAAAATAGCCCCGACACATCTTTTGGCGCAAAAAATGAACATAAGACCCTGCCTTATTTTCGAGAAGACAAGGTAACTGCAGCCAGCGCTGGGGGTCTCCTCTTGCTGGTCCAGGGTCTTTAGAAGGGCCCAGAGCACCCATTCTCTGCCTTGTGCGGAGGATCTCCCTCCCGCCACATGGAGGGGCCTTTTATACAGTGCTAAAGAGTAAGCGGATGTCAGCTCACCCAGCCAGTATAAAAAGCAATTCTGTTTGTACCCATTTGTAGAATTGTTTTTGTTCTTGCATGGCACGGCCCGCTTCGATTTTATAACAGTTGGGATTATTCCGCCACAAGGTGGCGCAGTGGTACTGCAGAAAAGCTGTGGCTTGTCCCGGCTCCCTATAAAAACGGGCTTAACCATAGAGTTCCCCAGCGTAGACAAGCAGTATGACAAGAAGCCGAGAGAGAATAAGTAAAAAATGTGAAAAAGGTAAAAAACCCCAATTAACTCGGAACAATCACCATAAAGAGGCAACCAAGAATAACGTTAACAAAGGTGGGGTGAAGCGGGCCGTGCCATGCAAGAACAAAAACAATTCTACAGGTGAGTACTCACAGAATTGCTTTTTTCTTATTGCATGGCACGGCCCGCTTCGGTATTCATAACAGTTGGGACATCCAAAAGCAGTGTCCAGAGTAGGGTGGGATCCCCAAAGAGTAACGGCCAGTAGTTCAAGTCACTACCGCCTGAAGCACCTTGCGGCCAAAAGCAGCATCCGCTGAGGCCTTAACATCAACCTTGTAAAACTTTGAAAAAGTATGAACAGAAGACCAAGTAGCGGCCTAGCAAACTTGTTCAACACAAGCTTGGTGCTGAAAAGCCCAAGAGGCACCAATAGCACAAGTGGAATGAGCAGTAATCCTAAAGGGAGGTTCCTTTCCCTTAGCAGAATAGGCTTGAACCACCGCCTGACGCATCCACTTGCTGATAGTGGATTTAGCTGGAGGCAACCCCTTTCTAGGTCCAGAAGTGAGAACAAAAAGAGCATCAGACTTCCTGAAAGTCTCAGTAGCGACCAAATAAAACTTCAGAGCCCTGAATCCTAGAGATAGGGAAAGTGCGACAAGGAAGGCTCTTGGATTCACACCAAGCAATGTAGGCATGCCAAACTCTGTAATATATCATGGAAGAAAACTTCTTCCGCATCTGAATCATGGTCTGAACAACAGTGGCTGACAGCCCCTTGTCCGTCAGGATTGAGGTTTCAATAGCCAGGCCGTCAAGCCAGTGTCTGTAAATTGGGGTGCCACCTAGAGGTAGATTATCCAACTGTCATTACTTCTGGGACGACCTTGACTGGATATAGTGAAAAACACCACAGATATGACTACTCAATGCTTGCAACCACCCCCCCCTTTCCCCCCCAACTAAGTTAGGGGGGGGGGAAGAGAGAGACGAGAAAGCAGCGGCGAGCAGCCATGGTCAGGGAGGGAGGGGGGGCGCGGCAGGGACCCAAAGGAAAATGAGGGGACACAGTCCCCAAACTACTTACCCCCTCAGAAGCTAGGACAGAAACTCCGCATTCCTAATAGGCTCACCATAAAGCCTACGGCCGGCTACCCTTTGTGTTACATGGTCTGCGGCTTGAAGCTGCGCTCCAGGAGCACTTGACCCTAGTGCTCTTCTACCTTCACCCGATCTGTCAGCCAAGGCTGGGATGCAGTGAGGGTCCAGAAACGGATGGAAATAGACCTGCAGGGCCGCAGGCTTGGTTCCCCTGCTCACCTGCGCAAGAGAGAGAGCCATCTTCTAACTTCGCAGTTCCACTGGGGAACTCTATGGTTAAGCCCGTTTTTAGAGGGAGCTGGGACAAGCCACCTTGTGGCGGAATAATCCCAACTGTTATGAATGCCGAAGCGGGCCATGCCATGCAGTAAGAAAAAGGCCCCTCCCAGCGGCAGGAGTGAGACAAGAAAACAGAGGTAATCGGTGGAAGTGAGGGCAGGAGATTCCGATTTTTTTCTCCGTGTGTGTGCATTTTTTATTTACATTTAACCCTTTGTGAACTTGTAAGGGGTCCTTGAGATCCCTATGCCAGTTCACAGGGCAGGAGGGGTTGGCAAGTGGGTGACTTGCCATTACCCCCCGCCCTATTACTTGCATCCCCAAAGACCAGGGGAGTGCAAAGGCACCAGTGGCCCATGTGGGCTATGCAGGCTGGTAGCCTTGAGGGCCGGAGGACGGCCGGCTGGCCTCTGCACCCTGATCTACCAGTCCCCATAGCTGGTCCCTGGACTGGTTTTACTGGGAAGGGGGGGACCCCACACCATTTTTTTATTCCATAAAATAAAAAAAAGGGAAGAGGCAGCATACCTTAGGTTGCTGCCTCTCCACATAGTAGCAGCTGCCTGGGCTGGGACAGAAGGGGAAACATGACATCATTCCCGGACCGCTCCTGCCTTCTTCAAGTGGACCAACACCCAGGTTTTTTATTATCCTGGGTTTTGGTCCACTTCCGCGGGCCACCCCGATCGGAGTGCCCCGCTGCATTAAACCCCCCAGAACACCCCAAAAAACTCACCTCACCCCGCTCCTACGACGCATGCGTTGGCCGCTCGTCCAATCACGCGCTCGGAGACGCTGTGGTATTCGCGTCCAAGGGACGTACAACCACAGTGGCTCTGAAAACGCTGGCGGCCGCATCTCGCGCTTCCCTCTAACAGGGAGCGCGCCCGCGCCGGCCATTCACGAATGCGCCGTTGGACCGGAAGTAAGGTAAGGTGAATGGGGCGTCCTGGGGGGTTTCACACAGAGGGGCATCCCGATTTTGGATGCCCCACGGGGGGGATCTGATCGGCTTTGGAATCCCGGGCCGATCAGGCAGGGTGTTGGTCCACTTTAAAGGAGCACTATCGCAAAATTGTGTAACCTTAAAAATTTATATAAACACATCGGCTAATGAGAGGAGGGGTCACCTATACACTCAAACTGAATAAAACTCCCGTTCAGCTTATGGTTTTCTTCTCCTAGTAGGAAGAATATCCAGGAGTGACAGGTTAAGTCAGGGGTGACAGCATGTGACCTTTCCTCTCACCATCCAGCATATTTATATAGATTTTTATAATTGGGCCATTTTTTCGCGCTAGTGCTCCTTTAACAGGCGTTGTACAATCAAAATGCTGGATTGCACAACGCATAGACGCCCACCACTCAAAGCCCCCTCTCCCTCCTTGGCTCTATTCATCATGGCTGCCAAGTTTGTCAAGGAGATGGGCCGGTGCTGAAGGGGAGAGGCCTATTGGCTCTCTCAAAAGTGGTGCTGTGATGTGGTGCAGGCGGCTGGATTCTTCTCTGGCATGCTGTTCGGGCACACACTCCCGCACCCAGCTATTCTGAAAGGAAGTGCACGCGGCCACCGAGAAGCCAGGAATGCAGCAGTGGCAGAGATCGCGTTGCGGGACCCGCCGGGATCAGGTAAGTTTACCGGCGGCCTCGGGGGATTTCACACAGCAGGGCATGCCCTGGGGGTAGGCTAGCGGCCGGTCCTGGAATATTTTAGATTGCGGGGGTTTTCATCCACTTTAATAGCATGGTTAGTGGTTGTATTTCAACTGAAAATGACATAAAATGCTGTTTCCAGTTTGGGGAGTCATCTGGGCAGGAACCAGTGTCTAAGGATACATATCTGATACTGTTGTAATTGGCAGGAAAGGGGCTTTTAAACACCATATGATTTTCTTAAAAAAACTTACATTTTTTACAAAACCCTCTCCTTAGCATTGCTAGGATTAGGGCACAAAGAAGGAAGAACAATATCCTGATTCAAATGAAAGGCAGACACTACCTTAGGCAGAAAGTCAGGTTTGAAACGAAACACCACCTTGTCCTGGTGTCTCTCATAGTAGGGGGGCTGAATGGAAAGCTCCGCCAATTCAGACACCTGACAGAAGTGATAGCCACCAGAAACACAACCTTGAGCGTAAGAATGGCCAAGCCAGCATCCCGCACAGGTTCAAAGGGAGCACCCTGCAAGGCTGACAGAACCAAGTTCAGATCCCAAACAGGTACCATAGGTTTAAGTGGGGGGCGCACATGAGTGACCCCCTGATCAGAGGGTGCTGAGCAAAGGACTTCTGGAAGAAAATAGCCAGGGCAGAAACCTGACCCTTCAGAGTACTGAGCTGGAGTCCCATCTCCAACCCATGCTGCAGGAACTCCAGAATCCTGGGAATAGAGAACACACGACAGGGAAGAGACTTAGACTCACACCAGTCAATGTAGGCACGCCAAACCCTGTAATAAATGGAAGAGGAAGACTTCTTCCTAGCTTTAATCAAAGTATCCACAACCGAGGAAGACAGCCCCTTCTCCATCAAGATGGAGGTTTCAGCAGCCAAGCCGTCAAAGCCAGAGTTTGTAAATTGGGATGGCGTAGTGAGCCCTGAGTGAGCAGATCTGGCACCAAGGGCAGAGCGCAGTGATCTACTGCCAGCTGTACCATGTCTGCGAACCACACTCTTTTTGGCCACCTGTGGGCCACCAGAATTGCTGGCAACCCTTCCAGAGCAATCTTGCGCAGAACCCTGCCCAGCAGACATACAGGAACTGAAAGTCCAGCCATGACATTGCTAGCGCATCCGAGGTCAAGGCCAGAGGATCCTGGGACAGAGAGACAAAAGCTGGGAGCTTGTGATTGTGGCGGGATTGAAACACCCTGCTGCATAGGGACCATTCTCCCTGGCGAGAGGTCCCCCTGCTCAGAGAGTCCGCCAGGCGATTTTCCACCCCCGGGATGTACACAGCTGATATGCAGGGGACATTGGCCTCCGCCCAAGTCAGGATCAGAGACGCTTCCTGGAGGGCCCCCTTGCTCCGGGACCCTCCCTGATGATTGATGTAGGCAACTGCCGTCTGGTTGTCCGAGCGCACCTGAACAGGTAGGCCCCGAAGGTGAGTAGTCGAGTGAGCCAGAACTAGCCTGATTGCCCGCAGTTCCAAGACATTGATAGGTGTGTGGGCCTCCTGAGGGCCCCACCTCCCCTGGAACCGCAGGGACTTCCAGAAACCCCCCCAACCTGACAGACTGGCATCTGTGTTGACCGTCTCCCAGGAAGGGGCAAGAAAGGATCTGCCCCCCAACAGGTTCCTTGAGTCCATCCACCACGAGAGGGACCTCCTGACCAGGGGGGAGAGCACACAGACCCTGTCCAGGGACACTGGGTCCTTGTCCCATACTCACAATAGGTGAAGTTGCAGAGGCCTCAAGTGGAACTGAGCATAAGGGACCGATTCGAAGCATGCCACCATCAGGCCCACCAGCTGCATCCCCTGCCTGATGAAGGGATGGGGATAAGCTAGGAGGGACTGAGCCTGTGCAATCAGACTGTCCACCTTCTGTTGAGGAAGGAAGATCCTTGCCTGAACTGTATCCAGATTCATTCCTAGGAATGGAGTTACCAAGGAAGGGGACAATGAGGACTTGGGGTGGTTGATTACCCATCCAAAAGACTCCAGAGTGGACACCACCAGCTGAGTATCCAACTCTGCCTGATGTAGAGACTGGGAAGCGATGAGAATGTCTTCCAGATAGGGAAGCACGCGGACGCCCTGACACCTGAGCAGAGACATCACGCTGGCCAGCACCTTGGTGAACACCCTGGGAGCTGAAGTGAGGCCAAAGGGCAAGGCCACAAACTGGTAGTGTTGATCCATCAGAGCGAACCTGAGGAACCTTTGATGACCTGGGAACAAAGGAATATGAAGATAAGCATCTTTGATGTCCACAGAAGTCATGAAATCCCCTTGGCACAGGGAACTGATGGCAGAGCGCAGAGTTTCCATGCGAAAGCGCCTGCCCCTGACAAACTTGTTGAGGATCTTCACGTCCAGGATGGGCTGACTGAACCATCTTTTTTGGGTACTGTGAATAGGTTGGAATAAAAGCCCTTGCCTTTTTCTCTTAAGGGGACTTGGCTGATGACCCCCAGGTCCAGGAGGCCTTGCACTGCTTGCACTAGCTCCTGAGCTGAGACAGGGTCCTGGGGGATCCGGGACCTGATGAATCTTGGGGGGGGGGGGGGGGGACGAACAGCAAACTCTATCTTGTAACCAAAGGACACTACCTCCTGAATCCACCGGTATGAGACGTGATGCCTCCAGACGTGTGCAAAGTGCTGTAGCCCGTCCCCCCACCCTGATGGGCGAGGGCGCCCCCATCATGCCTGAGGGGGCTTGGGAGAGGATTTGGGCTTAGACCCCCCCAGGAGGAGCCAGGACGTCGTCCTCTGCTCCTATGCCAGGAATCTGCACGAGCCCCCGCGAAGGACACCCCTTTTCCTTGTTTAGCACTACGGTAGGGTGGTGAAAAGGAGCCCTGGCCCTGAAAGGGCCGGAACTGCGCTGGGGTAACTTACCTCCTTTAGCAAAAAGGTCTAGGCGGTCCCCAAACAGGCGTAGCCCCTTAAATGGAAGATCAGTGAGGGCCTTCTTTGCAGCATTGTCGGCAGCCCACTGGCGCAGCCAAACCGAGCGGCGTATAGCCACCACCAAGGCAGAAGTTCTAGCACACATCCTAATGGCATCATCCAAGGCAGATAGGATAAAGTTTACAAACACATCACAGTTAGACAGTGCATTAAACACATCAGGTAGCAAATCATCAGGAGCACCATCAAGTACACTTCTGATCAGGGACCTGAGCGCCACAGATGTAATGGCTGAGGCGCAGACCGGGGGCGCAGCGCCGTCCCCACAAATGTAAAGGCATGGGACGCCAATTGGTCAATGCGCCGGTCCTCGGCATCCCGCAGAGTAGTAGAGTCAGGGGAGTGCATGACAGCGGTGTTAGACAGCCCTAGAATAGGGGCATCCACCTCGGGGGGGATGACCAGCACTTGACCATATCAGCAGGAAAGGGATACTTTCTGTCCCAACTCTTAGGTACGCCAGGAAGTCTACTGGGACGTTCCCACTCCTTAAGCACGAGATTATTGAAATGAGCTTGCTCAGGAAATTCCAAACGAGCCTTAGCAGTATGAAAAAGCTCACCCCTTTGCCTAGGAGCCGCAACAGGGGGGGAGATGGACAGAACCTCAAAAATCTGTACCAGCAGTCTGTCAGTATCATCCGGGGCCCAGGAGTCAGAGCCAGAATCGTCATGACCCCTGGGTCTCTCAACAGATGACCCTGAATCGGAGAACAGCTCCCCTTTGTCCGAGGGGGTATAGTCACATAAATGCAAATACTCATCAGATTCCATAGGAAAAAGAGTGACATCAGGGGTTAAGTGACGCTTTTTAGCAGTGTCCTTACGCGCTACAGTATTAGCAATCAATTTTTCAACACTGGCAGTCTAGCAGACACATCAGGCTGAGAATCCCCGCTTGTATGCAAATCAATGGGAGTGAGACTCAAGCTTGGGGGAGTAGGTGAAGTGAGACGAGGTGCAGGCCCAGCCACCGGAGGGGCGGATTGCAACGTTAGCACCTGCTGTGTGCAAGGAACACAGACCCGTGCATTGTCACCACTAATAGGTGAGACCCCACAAGCTACACACAGCCGGGCTTGTCCCGTAGGAACCCCGGTCACATTATCCTGAGATGCCTCCATATGGTGATTACTAGGCACAATATGCCAGTAGGGATTGACGCTATAAAGCAACCCTGGATGGCCCAGTAACCCGCTAGGGAAGTGGGAGTAATTATACTAGGCCCAACTATCAATTACACTGGGCCGGGAGAAGCCAATGGATTCACCCGTCTGAAAGACACAATGAAAAGAAGGAGTGTCAGAACCATACACACTAAAAAATGAGTATAAAGCCACGAGGGCACTTACGGACCGCGGTAAGAAGAACCGTCACACGCGCGCGCACGACCAGACAAAATGGCGCCGAGAGTACCTCGAAGGGCGGGCCAGAGCGAGCCGTGACGCAGAGCGCTCCAAGGCAAGAAACCCCCAACCCCCCCAAACCCCCCTCACCCGAAGAGCGCAAAGCCCACAGACAAGCAGCCGATGAGAAAACAGAAGCATCTGAGGTAACGCCGCCGCCCGGCGCGGAACATCCAAATGAAGGAAAAGACGCGCGCAGCGGCGGCAGTTGCAAATAGTAAAAAGACAAGTCAGCACGCCGGCTGACACCACATATACTAGTCAAAAAAAAAAAAAAAACAGACAATACGCCGTGTGCACGAATCACGATACACACTCACCCACCCCCTTCTTTTCCCTACAGGGAGAATGAGGGAGGATGGCGGCCCTCTGTACAGGACCCACCGCTACACGGGGCATGGGGGCAATAATGCGGGAGGGGCATCCCATAGAGGCTCACCATCAGCCTATACCGCCTACCCTTTGGTGGGGGATTGCGGTGGAGCAACGCTCCGTAAGCACAGATGGTGCCGCCTACCTTCACCCGACCAGCGCAGCCCAGGCTGGGAGGCACATCACACGAGGAACGGGTGGAAATAGTCCAACAGGGCCGCAGGCTAATAGCCCCGCTCACCTGCGAGAGAGTGATAATTTCATGTCTTCGCAGTAAGCACTGCAGAGAAATCTGGGGATTTGTGGGAGGTCCCCGGGTATTTGAGGGGCCGGGAGGAGCCTGTTTTGCATGTCTCTGCAGTGCAGCGCCATCTGGCGGAGGATAACCCTAGTGTAAGTATTACATTTGGAGCAGGACGTACTGTATACTAAGAATGAGAGTGTAGAACACAGAATGCATAGCATACACATTTACACCCCCCCTTCTTTTCCCCCGAAGGCTACAAGGAGGATAACGGGAGGAAAGCGGCCACTTAAACAGGGCCCACTGATGGGCAGAGGCAAGGGGGCACTAGTGCGGAAGGAGCATCCCATAGAGGCTCACCATAAGCCTGAACCTCCAACCCTTTGGTGGGGGATTGCGGTGGAGCAGCGCTCCTAAGCACCTAACAGCGGCGCTGCCTACCTTCACCCGACCAGCGCAGCCAAGGCTGGGAGGCATATTACTAGTGGAACGGGTGGGAATAGTCCTACAGGGCCGCGAGCTAATAGCCCTGCTCATCTGCAAGTAGAGAGCCATTTCTCGTCCTTCGCAGTCAGACTGCAGAGAAATTCTGGGGATTTGTGGGAGGTCCCCGGGTATTTGAGGGGCCGGGAGGAGCCTATTTTCGATGTCTCTGCAGTCCAGCGCCATCTGGCGGAGTATATCCCAACTGTAAGTATTAGATTTGGAGCAGGACGTACTGTATACTAAGAATACATATTATTCAAATTAAATTAATTTCTTACCCGAATCCATCCAGACAGATGAAAAAGTCCCGCCATTCCAGTCATCCTAAAACACAGCAGAGATCAGCACCAGGCAGAATGATGCAAGACACAATCAATGATGATTTACAATTAAATGCCCAGAGAAGAGACAACAGCTACTGGGGGAGGCTGCAGCAGGAGCTTTATGAGACTGATCTGTTTTCAGATAGTGGAAAGAATTTAATAATAGATCATATAAAACATGATTTATTTCCCATCAAGTACCCGCTGCCTGGTCTTCATATCCCGTTACAGGTCATCTGCACAGGCAGCTGAGAGGCACGGTTGGTTTCTACAGGACAGGCTCTCCTCACTCACATAGCAGTGCTGTCCAAAAACCAAGCTCTTAAGTTGGGCCTAAACCCTCTTGGCTACTCTGTGCCAGGTAGGGGACATGTCCAAGAGCCTCTCACCTCTTTCCAATGGAGCTCTGTATGTTGAGGCTGCAGTGACACATGACTGCTGCTGGAGGTGGTGCAGATGTAATTCTGCTAGGACAAAGGTAAGCTAAGGGGTTATTTTAGTGTCTCTGCAAACCTGGACTTGCCCTGGAACAGTGCAGGGTTTAGGTCGACTTTCATCATGCAGCACTGTACAAGTGAACACCACAGGGCATTGGGGAATAATAGCACAAGCCTTCCCCCGCCGTTGACCGGGGAAAGGTAAGCGATTACCAGTACTCTGGGGAATCCTGGAATCATTTAGATTGGGTGGGTTTTGTTCCGCTTTAAAGGTAAGCAAAATATTTTATCTATTTTATAGGATTTTATCGGTTTTATTAGCTCAAAAGATTGGGTTTCAAAACTCAAAGGTGTGAACATATGCTACACCTAGAGGTTCAAAGGTGAACTCTGAACTAAAAATGTCACCGACTGTCAGATGTCCTAATAATTCTAGTAATTCTAATTATTATTTATTTATAAATTATTATAAAAAGTAAATGATAAAATTATTAAAGTGGACCAAAATCCAGGTTCTTGAACATCCTGGGTTTTGTTCCTTTCACCCGATCGGGGGTGCCCCACTGCGTGAAACCCCCCAGATCGCCGAAGGTAACTCACCTCTTCCCGGTCCTTTGGCGCATACGCAGCCGCTCGTCCAATCAGAGCGCTCTGAGCCTCTGACGTCATGTCATCTAAGCCTTCAACTAAGGCCAGCGATTCCGAGCGTGCTGGCGGCCGGGTCCCCCGCTTACCTCTAACAGAGAGCGTGCCCACGACGGCCATTCACAATGCTTAGTGCGTGCACGTGCCCTGCTAGAGGGATAGCGGGGATGAGGCCGCAGCTCGCATGCGACGTTGTCCTGGGAAGCAAGGTAAGAGTATTTGGTGACCTGGGGGGGGGGTTCACACAGCTGGGTATCCTGATTTTGGATGTCCCAGGGGGAGGGAATCCATCGGACCGGGAACCTTAACCTGATAGGTCTCAGCTAGTATCAATCAAAGGGTTACTATAGGTGAACCAAAAAAAAGGAAAAAAAAAGATGTCAAATTCTCAATTATAACTGAATTTGTTGCAATTTTCCAGGGCAAATTATTACAAACAAGACTTGAGAGAGTCTTAGCACTCAAACCCTGTCAGGTAAGCAACAAGTCCCATAACTTTGAGGTGGGGGGGGGGGGCTGCAGCTGTACCCTCCTTCCCTTAAATACAGCTACAGAGTGTTAGGACTCTGGCTATCAGTGACATAAGCTACTTGATGCAGATATTGTGGAATAGCATACAGATGTTGTTGAACTGCAATGGAGCGGCCATCTGGCTACGCAGCTGACAGCCCTGCTTCTGAAAAACCCAGTCCCACAATCAAAATTGCCAGAAGTACTGTAAAAGCCATCAGCTGTTAAGACTGATCATTGCTCAGAAAGTTATTAGAAACATTGTATTAAATTGGACCAAAACCCATGGAGATCAGCGATCGATTCTCTCCCCCCCGGCCATCCAAAATCGGGATGCCCCGCTGTGTGAAACCCCCAGGTCGCCCCATACACTTACCTCCTACGGCGCATGCGCGGTCGCTCATCCAATCAGTGTGCTAGTGGTTCCAAGCTCGCAGGTGGCCGCATCCCCGCTATCCCTGTAGTAGGTTACGTGTCCACGCCAGGCATTTGTGGATGGCCGGCGTGGGCACGCTCTGTGTAAGGATGCGGGCGCCAGTGCGCTTTGATCCTTAGACGCTGGCTTAGACGGCGTGATGTCAGCGGCTCCAAGCACGCTGATTAGACGAGCAGCCTGCATGCGCCGTAGGACCAGGACCGGGAAGAGATGAGTTGCACTCGTCGATCTGGGGGGTTTAACACAGCGGGGTGCCCTGGGGGAAAGGCCCAAAACCCAGGATAGTCAAAATTCTGGGTTTTGGTCCACTCTAAGTGCTTCAATGCTTTGCTGCTGCTGAGGTGTGGAGTTCCATAACCAGCATTCCTTGTCTCCAACAGATGTTGATTCAGTGTGTGTGTGCACACGCAGCATGACAGAAATAGCTCCCTGTTTTTCTGAGGCATATATCTCTCTCAGTTTGGTTTAGGCTGTTCATAGCAAAACCTCAAGCTTTGCTGCTTACACCTTCCTTGTAGGGAAAGACAGAATCACACAGGCCCACTGCAGCCCAGCAGATCTTGTCATCAACCAGCTAGAAAGATTTTACTGTATCTCCTAACATTATCTAGCTGCATAGACTGATCATAAGGAAGCTCCCAGCTCAATGGCAGTGTGTCTGTTTGCTAGCAAAGTCTCTCCCCATTCATGCTCATGTGTAGGCAGGGCTCTGAGGTCTGTAGTAAGATGGTCGCTCCTATGCAGTCCAGGAGAGCAGCATCTGCAATTATATTCCACATCAGCCTGGTCAAACTGAGCTAGGAGGACTTAGCATTGTCACTCAAGGAGCAACCCTCCTCCAATAAATGAGGAAGGAATATGTGTTGTAGTCAGCAGATCAGACCTTCAAGCAGGAACAAAGCCCAGGATTTTGACTTTCCCAGATTTAGTTCTGTGTCCCCAGTCATCCCATTTTAGGATGCCACGCTGTGTAACCCCCCCCAGATCACCTGTCACAGCTTACCCTTCCCTGGTCCAGCGGTACATGCAAGGGCTTTTGTCCAGTCAGGGCCGTTGCCCTTCTGAATGGGGAGTGAAAGCTGGGCTGAATGAACGCTCTTGCCCTAGCCATTCAGTTAGGCTGGGGGGGGGGGGGGGGGGCATGCACGCTACTGGGGATGCAGTCGCTCTCAATCCCCATTTAGACAGGCAGAGCCATCATGTAATTGGTTGACAGCTTGAGCACATATGCTGTTACACATATGCTGTGAAATCACTGGCTATGTAAGTATACCGGGCAATACCGGTTTACACAGTGGGTATCCCATATAGGGAAATCGACTTCCCTGGAGTCTTTTAGATTCTTGGAAGACTGTTGTTCTTCTTTAAAAATAAACATTTATATGGGCCTAATTATCCAGACAATGCTCCTGTGCCACTCCAATGCCCCACATGACTACACATGTAGTTTTGCTACCGTCATACCTGTCAGGATTCTGCACTTGAATGGCAACTGGTACAAAAAAATACAACTCTGTGAAGTACTCACCTGTAGAGTTGATATTATACGCATACAGCACGTCCTGCTCCAGATATAGTAATAACATGTGGGTAATCCTCCGCCTCGGGCGCCGTGCACTGCAGACATGTAGAAAACAAGCTCCTCCCGGCCCTATATATACCGAAGGACCTCCCACAAATCCCCAGCATTGAAAAGCAGTGAGAAGAGAAGCCGGGAGAAACAAACCACCCAGAAAACTGGCAATAATATCAATTGATAACAATCACCATACAGGGGACCCAGAACAAGTGAAACCAGGGTGGGGTGGAGCAGGACGTGCTGTATGCGTATAATATCAACTCTACAGGTGAGTACTTCACAGAGTTGTATTATTCTAAGCATACAGCACGTCCTACTCCAGATATAGTAATAACATGTGGGACATCCAATAGCAGTGTCCATAAAATAGGGTGGGATTCCCATGAGAAGGGCACAGCCAACAGTAAAGCGCTGTCACCCGCAACCATGCTACCAAGAGCAACGAGAACAATGCTCTAACCTCAATCTTTGAACCTTGTAAAGGGAGAACTGAACCCAAGCAACGGACTAGCCAGCTAGCTTGCCAGAACTTAGTGCTAAGAGGCCCAAGCCAAGCACAAGTAGTAAAAGAACAACAAACAATAGAGAAGGAGAATCTTCTCGTGACAGAATAGGCCAGAAGAAACAGCCTAACCATGCTACTGCAAGAGAGCAGCCATGGCCACTCCGAACTCTCCCCAACAGGGAATACTGACAACAATACTCAGCAGAAGCCGAAAGAATACTCTAGGCTCAGAATGTCAAAACCAACCGAGTAGAACCAATCCAAGGGTCACCTCACCCGTGGAGGTAATCAGATCCGGTACTTCAAGAAGGGGACACCAAAAGGCCCCAAAGGCAAAATCCCTACAGGGACCAAAGACCGTTCAGGAAGATCTCCAACACCTGTAGAGAGATACAGATCCCTCTATCTCATAGCAAACAAGCCAATAGTCCAGAGACCGGAGAATCTGGGATAAGGAGAACAAAAACATCACCTGAAGCCCAGAACGACATAAGGCGGCACTCTCACCTCATGGTGTACACATATATAACGATGTATATATATATATATATATATATATATATATATATATATATATATATATGGAATGACTAGAACCGCCCACAGAGCCATCCTTTATGGCACACTTCTGACTGGAAGAACCGCCCAGAAGAGCGATAAGATGGAAGGAACGGGTCAGACAAGAACCTGAATAAGACCCAAGGGAACCCTTAGCAGGGCGTCAGTATAAGTAATCCCCCCAAAGGGGAACCAGGAATTTCCAAAGAAATGCACCTGAGCAACCCCTGATGAATGCTCAGCACAGAAGATTGGATCATACTTCTGCAATAGACGAACAGGGCGAGCCCTGAAACCTTCACAGAACTAAGTTGGGGAGCCAACACCAACAATGCTGTTAGCACCCTAGACCCCGGGAACAGAGAACGTCCAACAAGGGAGAGAGCTTCGGCCCAGCAAGGCAATATGGGTACCACATACCCTGACACAGAGTGGCAGAAGGAGGAAGACGAAGAGGAGGAGCTAGGTCCTAGCTCTCCAAGAGAACAAGACACTCAGAGATGAGTCATCTCCAACGGGGTAAAGAATAGACCCGGCCTAATGCCAAGTAGAGCCTGAAGATAGGGGCGAATAGAAAGAGCCTGACTATGCAAAATAAACCTCATGAGAGAGCATACAGGCCCACTGTCCTCAGCAAAAGCCTCTGCGGACCACACCCCACTGGGCCACCCAGGCCCCCAGCATAGCGGTTTTCCTCGCCGCCAGCGATCTTGTGCAAACCTTCGCCTAGCAGGGTGAAGAAATAAAACCGTACAGGTATAATGTCTAGCCAGAACTACTAACCTAAACGTAAAGGTTAGACCAATCTGGGCCAATAAGAAGGGTAGAACCCTGTGATAGTGACGGAGTCCAACAGGTCCATACCAGTATGAACTCAATGAAACAATAGAGAACCTCCTGCCATAGGAGGGCATCCATCGGGGCTAATATCTATAAAAACGCAAGGAATGATGATTCCCACGTAGATCAGAATCGGAGCTTCCCTGGAATAGAGTTAGACCAGGACTTTCACAGGGAACAAGGGACAGGCCACCGTCCTACCAGACCAAGAGTCCCCAAATGGGCAGTTCCCGAAGGGAGTAGCCCAGCAAGATAGAACCCACCGAGAGCTCGTTGAGACAACAAAAACAACAGGTAATTGGACCCTTTAAGGTCCCCACCTCGGAACCGCAGGGGATTTAAGAAGGAACAAGCCCCCCCTGTCATCCTGCAAGATTTGGCACCATGGTGACCACCAACAGGGAGAAACAAGAAGGTAGGGGATGATCCCTGATGGATCCCTTGAAGAAACCCGCGGAAGAGTAACCGCCTCCACTCGAAGGAAGATAAACAGACCTAGATCCAGGGTGCTGAACCCCTATCCAGGACTAATACCTAAAGTGCCTCAGAGCCCAAGGGCACAGACAATAAGGGATAACAGCCTAGCAGCCACCAACGGTCACACCTGGTGCAATTCTGCCTGGGGATAACAACTTGACAGGAAGGAAGGCCAGACCTTGACCCAGAAAATCCCTTATAGTCAAGAAGAGGGCACTAGCTGGAACCGAATCCATATGCAATCCTGGGAAACTGGAGGATGGAACGGAGTAGGACCTGAGTCCACTAAGGTCCATCCAAACGACTCCCTCTTGTGAGTAAGAAGGAGGACCTGAGAGGTCCCTTGGTAGCTACCACCTGGTTTCATGCGAGACATCACACCCCTCCTGAGCCTAGCAGGCACATGAAACTCAACAAGGGAACCAGCCACCGCCACAAACGGCGGCTATAACCGCCACTACCCAGCTGTAGTGGGCTCAGTGTCCAGAAGACACCTTGTGGTCATAATAAACATCTCAGCCCTCCACTGGCGGCCAGAGGACCCCTGGTATATAGGGCGCCAACGGCCCATTCAGAGGCGCCAAGCCTAAATGCCTATGGATACAGATGCCAAACCCCCGAAGGGTTAGAATGATAGACTCCCTTATCCTCAAGGGAAATGAGGAGCCACTGGCGTAGAGGCCCCAGTCTCTATATGTTAAGGGCGTTCTGGCAAGGAAGCCAGACCTAACAGGCCAAGGAAAGCCTGCGCCCATACCTGAAGAAAAACAGGGGACCGGAGTCCTCCTGACCGACTGAGGGAAGGACCACCCAGCAAACACTGTCCCGTATCCGGAGGAGCTACCTCCTAAAGCCGCCAGAATGAGGCAGGATGCCTCCTGATAGGAGTAAGGTGCCGTGGCCATCCCCTCACCCAGGCGGGTGAGGGCGTCCCATCATGCTTGAGGGGTTTCGATGAATGATACGGGCTTGGCCCGGCCAGAAGGCCCCAGGCGTTGAATGTCACTCCTGGAACAGGACACAGAACCAGACCCCGCAAGGGGCATCCCCGGTTCCTGCTTAACACTATGATATGGAGGTGGAGGGGTATCCCTGCTTCGAGGGGGCCGAGACGGCCGCCCTTGATTGGGTGAACTGTCCTGTTTTCCAAATAGGTCGAGACAGGCCCCAAACAGGCGATGCCCTCTAAAGGGGAGCCCCGTCAGAGTCCTTTTAGCATCATCATCTGCCCCCCACTGTCGCAGCCAGAGCAGGCGACGTATAGCTATCACTTGGGCAGAGGTCCTCGCACACATTTTGATGGTGTCATCCAGAGCTAAAAGGATAAATTTAACAAAAATATCACAGCTGGAGAGTGTGTTAAACACCTCCCAGGGTAAATTTTCAGGTTGATGCTCAAGCATCTTTCTTATGAGGGTCCTAGCGGCCACTGCAGTGATGGCCGCGGCACAGACAGGACGTAGCGCCGTTCCTGCAGAAGCAAAGGCGTGGGAAGCCAGCCTATCAATGCGCCGGTCCTCGGCGTCCCGCAGGGTGCTGTAAGCCGGAGCTCTAAGGAAGGGGGGGTTAGGAACCCCAATAATCGGTGCGTCTACCACTGGAGACGAAGACCAAATACCAACCATCTCGGGGGGAAAAGGGTATTTCTAAACCCAATCCTCTGGGGCCCCTTGAAGCTTAGCGGGGCATTCCCATTCCTTAAGTACAAGAGCATGGAAGTGAGCCTGCTCGAGAAATTCCAAGCGCACAGCCGCTGTATGGAAGCGCTCCCCTCTCAGCCTGGGGACCGCACCGGGGGGCGAAATGGACAGGGCCTCAAAAATCCTGAGCAACATACCACCAATGTCAAGCTGGTCCCAGTCATCCTGACCAGCATCATCCTGACCCCTCGGCCCCTCATCAGAGGAATCCAGGTCAGAGAACAGGTCTCCATCTTCAGATGGAGCACTAGCACGCGGAGAAGAGGACTCCTCCGAGCCCATAGCACAGGCCGAAGCCGGGGGAGTCCAGGGCCGTTGTCTGCCAGGACCCACACAGCCAGACAACCCTTCGACGATCTGGTCAAGTGTGGGCCGTCTAGGAGAGATGTCTATTTGTAACTCCCCGCTTGTACATGACTCAACAGGAGTGAAATTTAGGCAAGAGGAAAGGGGGGAGAGAGAGCGAGGCGCAGCCACCGACGGCGCTTGCAGGTCCAGCGTCTGCTCGGCACATGGCGCGCAGACCCGTGCCCCGTCAGCCTCAGCATGGGGGAGACCACACGCTACACACAGCCGGTCTTGTCCCAGGGGGACCCCGGTAACACAATCCTGAGATGCCTCCATATGGTGATTGTCTAAACAAAATATGTCGGTAGGGATTTATGCAATAAGCAACCCTGGATGCCCCAACAACCCGCTGATTAATGTGGGAGAATTGTAGGAAGGCCCGCTAATATATATATAATTATATATGAGACCGGGAGAAGCCACCGGGAACTCAGCGTCTGAAAGACATAAATGGGAAAGAGATGTCAGGGCCATGCGCAGCTGGACAGAACATACAGAGAAGGAGTCGCCCACGAGGGCACTTACAGATCAAGTGGAGGAGGAGGAGACCGCCACCACGCGCGCGCGAAGCTCAACAAAATGGTGCCACTCCAAAGAGCGCGAAGCTCTGAGGTAATAGTGGAGGCAAAGAAAACAACCACACGCTAAAAGATTTGTAGAGAACCGTTACATCCAATAAGGAAAGGTCACCACGGCATCTAGACGATGCAGCAAACCATGTATAAGGCATACGGCGGCAGCCGAGAAACAGAATAAGGAGCAAGCAGCGCGGCTCTGACATCTCGGAGTTAATAAGGACAGAATAAGGCCACAAGCGTGACATACCGGTACATTGGGACCGCCACACACATACCCCCCCCCTTTTCTTTTCCCCCTAACTAGTTGGGGAAATGAGGGAGGATGGCGACCATACACAGGGTCCAGCGCTACCCGGGGTACGGGGCAATAATGCGGGAGGGGCATCCACTAGAGGCTCACCATCAGCCTAAACAGTCTACCCTATGGTGGGGGATTGCGGTGGAGCATGGCTCCGTTAAGCACTCAAGGTGCTGCCTACCTTCACCCGATCAACGCAGCCCAGGCTGGGAGGCATATTCTGTTCACAAGAAGGACGGGTGGAAATAGTCCCGCAAGGCCTCGGGCTGTAAAGCCCCGCTCGCGTGCGAGCGTGATACTTCATGTCTTCGCAGTTCCAGCACTGCAGAGAAATCTGGGGATTTGTGGGAGGTCCTTCGGTATATGTAGGGCCGGGAGGAGCTTGTTTTCTACATGTCTGCAGTGCACGGCGCCCGAGGCGGAGGATTACCCACATGTTATTACTATATCTGGAGCAGGACGTGCTGTATGCTTAGAATACAGCAACTGAATACTGTAGGTGTGAGGGGCCTGTTTTCAAGCTTCCTAGGGGTTAAGGGATGTGGCACCTGAACCAGAATTCTCTGGGGAAAGGGTATTCAAATTACCAAAATTCATTTATTTTAATTCAGTTTAAAAAGCTTAATAAGCTTAATAAATTACCACTTTAGTCTCCTCCTAAAGTGGACCAAAACCCATGGTCCGACGACCCTGGATTCCCTCCCCCCGAGGCATCCAGAATCGAGATGCTCCGCTGTGTGAAAGTCAAAATCCTGGATGTTGGTCAACTTTAACAGCCATTCCATAACACCCTTATCTGAAGCCATTACCCCCTGTAAAACTCTAAAGCTGAAGGTTGACTAACCAGTCTGTTTCTTATTGTATGTCCGTCACCCACAAGCAGAGTGCTCTGTGCAAAACTGTGTGCCTCCAATGGACGCAAAACCCAGACCAAAACCCAGGATTTTGAATATCGTGGGTTTTGGTCCTTTCCCCCACGCTCAGAGCCACTGATGTCACACCATCTAAGACGGCGTGTCCCGCTTCCCTCTAACAGGGAGCCTGCCCGTGCCAGCCATTCACAAATGCCTGGCTGGCCGATTGACGTGGACCAAAAGTGACCCTGGAGTTTATAAGGCATTTGTGAATGTCCAGCACGGGCACACCTCTAGCTCGAGCATAGCGGGGGATGTGACCAGCGGGGCCCTTGGCCGACAAGAGCTCTCGTCGGCTTAAACTAAGAAAAGCTGAATGGAGCCGATCAGGCTGATTGGCTGCATGCATGTGCCATTGGATAGACATTTTTGCAATATCAAGGTTAGCCCGGTGCATCTGCCCAAGTTTTTAATTTTGGCCCACTGTGTATTTGAGTTTGACACCCCTGATCTAGAATGTAGCTATCTCTTTTCATTGGGCCTAGTTGTTCCAGGTATTTAATCCATGCATTTACTGCTGATCAACCGAACAGATAAACTGAAACCTACAAGACAGATGAAGGAGACTTCCATCCTGCAACTGGCTCCATCAATTCCCACTTCTTCTCAGCAATGAAGGTGTGGAGGTCTTCAAGCATTCTCGAGCCATGGTAACGTCGGAAAATTCCATCTTTTGCACTAGGGAGCAAAAATATAAATAAGTCTTGCACAAACTTTGCTCTTGAATATTGAAAAACAGGGCTAAAGGAGTTCATAAGAGAGGGGACAGAAGGAAGGAAGCTATTACTGCCCCAATGTATCATTGATGTTCTTAAACAATGAGCAGTTGAATAGTGTGCTGGAGTAGCTTGTATATCGGAAGCAGCAACCAGACCAGGCTGCCAGGTAAGTAAGGCTTATCTTTTTTAGGCTGCCTGGACTGTCCCTTTAAACCTACTATACATATCAGAACTAGTAACTTACTGGAATATTGTTGGAAGTTTTGTGACAAAGAATCGTCCGCTTAGTCCTAAGAAAAAGGAAAAAAGTTTAACTAACAATATTAACATATGGCAGTGTAAGCAGCTGTAATATACAATGAAACCAATAAATCCATGGCAAACACAATTTAGTCAAGAACTATGACATGCCGATACACTGAAAAAGCATGCTGCCAGTGATGCCACTTATCTACCAGAGTATTCAGTCACTTACTGTACAGCAGTGCTCCACAACCATCTCGTCGAGAAATGCCAACAGGTCAGGTTTTGTGGATCCAGGGGCGTAGCTAAAGTCTTGTGGGCCCCGATGCGAGGAGTCAAACTGGGCCCCCCCCCCCAATATTTTTTCCCCCTACCACCACCAGTCGGCGAGCCCTACGCGGCCAATGTGGGATTAACCCCCAGTACAATAAAACCACAAACTCACCATGCACACATAAACATTCTTTTATGACAAATTTCTCAAAGTATTAACACTTAAAGCGGACCTTCACTCTAAATAAGAGTCTATCTTATATGTTTCCCACACCCTGTACATACAGATTGCTCACATTAAAAATCATCCTACCTGCATCTACTGCATTTTATAAGCCTTTAAACATTCAAGATGGCGGCTTATGGAAGCTGCCATTTTTGCAGGCAGCCTGCAAACAGGAAGTGCCTGCAAACAGGAAGTGACTGTGCTGCTCTGCATTCTGGGACTGCTGACCTTTCCCTGACCCCAGCTCTGCTCTGTCTGAGCAAAGCACAGCTATAACCCGCCCCCCTGTACCTTATTCCACTCTCCTCTCCTCAGTAAGTGTGATGCTTCTGAGTCAAGATGGCGGCGCCCGTATCCTAAATTCCCAAACAGAGTTGCAGCCCAGTGGGGGAAAGTATAATAAATTAGTGACTAAACATGTAAAATATATTAATTTTAGATGCTGAGGAATTGTTTTTTAAGAGTTTGGGCTTTTCATTAAATCATGGTGAAGGTCCGGTTTAATAGTGACTCTATAGTGACTCACCTTCCTATGTTCCCCTGTTGCTCTGATGTCGGCTGCGCTAGGTGGTCAGTGGGGGTGAGATAGTGGTAGGTGGTCAGTGGGGGTGAGATAGTGGTAGGTGGCCAGTGGGGGGGCTAGTGCTAGGTGGTCAGTGGGGGGGCTAGTGCTAGGTGGTCAGTGGGGGTGAGATAGTGCTAGGTGGTCAGTGGGGGTGAGATAGTGCTAGGTGGTCAGTGGGGGTGAGATAGTGCTAGGTGGTCAGTGGGGTGAGCTAGTGCTAGGTGGTCAGTGGGGTGAGCTAGTGCTAGGTGGTCAGTGGGGTGAGCTAGTGCTAGGTGGTCAGTGGGGGTGAGATAGTGTTAGGTGGTCAGTGGGGTGAGATAGTGCTAGGTGGTCAGTGGGGGTGAGATAGTGCTAGGTGGTCAGTGGGGGTGAGATAGTGCTAGGTGGTCAGTGGGGGTGAGATAGTGCTAGGTGGTCAGTGGGGGTGAGATAGTGCTAGGTGGTCAGTGGGGGTGAGATAGTGCTAGGTGGTCAGTGGGGTGAGCTAGTGCTAGGTGGTCAGTGGGGGTGAGATAGTGCTAGGTGGTCAGTGGGGGTGAGCTAGTGCTAGGTGGTCAGTGGGGTGAGCTAGTGCTAGGTGGTCAGTGGGGGTGAGATAGTGCTAGGTGGTCAGTGGGGGTGAGATAGTGCTAGGTGGTCAGTGGGGGGGGGGGGGATAGTGCTAGGTGGTCAGTGGGGGTGGGCTAGTGCTAGGTGGTCAGTGGGGTGAGCTAGTGCTAGGTGGTCAGTGGGGTGAGCTAGTGCTAGGTGGTCAGTGGGGGTGAGATAGTGCTAGGTGGTCAGTGGGGGGTAAGCAATAGGTGGGTGTGCAGAGGGAATGAGCTGGTCAGCAGTTACAGGTGGAAGCTGTGGTGCAGTGCAGGTGAGCTCCTGGGCAGAAGATACAGGTGGACATTGGAGCAGAGGAAGTTCTCCACCATGGAGGGCTGTGAGTGCCAGGCTCTAACACGCAGATGTGACATGGCCGCCACAGCCGCACACAGGTTGGCAGCACTCCCGGGGTCCTCGCTATCAGCTGGAGGCGGTGGCGGCAGGGATCATGTGACTGGATTTCAAACCTGGCGGCGGGAGCGAGAAGGCGCCACAGACAGGTGCGTCACCCAGCATTATTCGGGGAGCAGCAGAGACACGCAGGCGCAAAGTCGGGCCGCGCACATACAATGGGCAATGCGGAGAGCGTCCCGCTGGATGGTCCCCAGCGCCGCGAGTTTGGTAAGAACGCTCTTCCAGTTTTCCATCGCTAGAGGGCGCCAGAGCTGCGCCGCTTCCACCTTATACAGCTTCTCTCACCTGTGGACCTGACCTTCTCATTCCTCAGACCTTCTGTCTCTCCCCCGGGCGGCGGCGCTGTCAGGGAACAGTGGGCAGGGGGGGGCCCTGCGGGAGCTATTGGTGGCTCTTGAGGAGAGGGTTGGGGAACACTGCTGTACAGTGTAACATGATCAGTAGCAGCATGCTAAGAAAGCTCTTAGTACAGTATGGAAGGAAGTTGTGGCAAGTTACTTGGATACTATTAAAATAGACCTATAGCAATAGACTTCTGGAGAGGAAGCCTGTACGTATCACAATTCACCCTCCTCCTTTTTGCCCTGATCAAATAATGCCAAACACCCTTTAACAAGGGGGACCAGATGAATTTGAGCTTCAAACTTCTCTTTAAAGTGGACCACAACCCAGGATTTTGACTATCCTGGGTTTTGGTCCTTTCCCCCAGGGCACTCCGATCGTTGCGCGAAACCCCCAGATTGCCAAAGTTAACTCATCTCTTCCCGGTCCTACTGAGCAAGCGCGGACGCATTTTCAATCAGCGTGAGCGCTGGTGGGCGCGTCCCATGCTATCCTCTAACACAGATTGGAATCTTATAGATTTCCGGGCCAATCACAGTGGGTTTTGGTCTACTTTAAAGGATCATTGCTCCACGCTGCCACGCACCCTGCTAGAGGGATAGCGGAGATGTGGCTGCAGTTCGCGCATGTGCCGTTAGACTGGGAAGCAAGGTAAGTGTATGGGGCGACCGGGGGGGTTTCACACAGCAAGGCATTGCGATTTTGGAAGCCCCGGTGGGAGGGAATCGACCGGCTGGGGAAATCTTATAAATTCCCGGGCCGATTGCGGTGGGTTTTGGTCCACTTTAAAGGATCATTGCTCCACCTGCTGCCTCAGGGCCATCAAAAGCACATATCTAGCCATTCCTCCTGTATGTAGGAGACTCAACCTTTTACCATCAGTGGGGGTGGGGGTGATAATACTGCAAATGTATACTTCACACCTATGCCAGGTTCATGTTCATGTATTTTTTTTTATGCCAAACTACCAGGCACATATACCCTCATTTACAAAGTGGTGTGTCTGCAGTGATATCTTCGTTATCATAACATGTGTGCAACAAAACTGCAGTGGTTGTCAGACTGTGTAATATTATTATGGTGAGATCCCAGTAGACACACTATTAAAATCTGCTGAAGCGTGCTCCAGGAAGGGGGTTGAGAGTTTGGACTCATGTTCTGTCTAACGGTTTTTGGGTCAACATTAAATTCTCTTTTTAGGCAACATGTAAAAAAAAGAAACACTATACTTGTTAGTCCTGCGCATCACTTCTGCTAGTCACGAGGCAGCAACTAACAGCAAAGGCACATCACATGACCCACAAGTAGCATCCATGTTGAGATGTGCTGTCAGCGATACATGCTTGTATGTACGCTGGGGGGCTATTGGGAGTGTCCTCTCAGCTTTAGAGCTAAAAGCACTACTGCAAGACCACCTCAGCCCACAGGGCTATAAGTGATACAGCCTGTGGCCTAGCTGGTAGCTGAGGTTTGAATTTGTATGTATGCTCTAAGACACATGTGTCAAACTCAAGGCCTGGGGCCGGATGCAGCCCTGCAAGCCCTATTAGGTGGCTCTTTGACAGGTGCTAGACGGCAGCTGTTGAGTGACAACCCTTCTAGTCGGCCCAGTCACTCCTGGGTTTTTGACATCGGCAGCATGTATTTGCATCGATGTCTGATGAAGGGTCTAAAAACAGCTGTTGTGCATTTACCGTAGTATCTGCATCTGTTCTGTGTACCTCTGAAAACAGCACTCACCACACAAGGGGGGCTGCCTAACCTACCCAACATCTGCTTCTGGGGTTATTGCCAGCTAGATAGGTAGGGTGGGAAAAATTATGCTAGGATGAGCCTGGGAACAATACAATTCTGTGAAACTCACCTGTAGAATTGTTTTTGAATACATCCAGTCCAGGCCGTCCCAATATCTTCACGATTGGGTGTTCGCCTCTAGAGGGCGCTTGACTGCAAGATCAAAGATGTAGCTCCTCCCGGCCCCCTATAAAGGCAGCTGCCCCTCTATCATTCCCCAGTGGTTTAAAAGCAGTACTCAATAAAAGAGGGCAAGGCCGGGAGGCTTAAGAAACCATGTTACTTCAGCTTGTACTCTCTCTAAGCAAAAACTAGAAAAACCAGTGTCCTATGAACAAGAATGGTTGATCACCATAACAGGCATACAGGACATAATGAACACAAGGGCGGGGTGGGACGGCCTGGACTGGATGTATACAAAAACAATTCTACAAGTGAGTTTCACAGAATTGTATTTTTCTCTCTATCCAGTCCAGGCCGTCCCAATATCTTCACGATTAGGACATCCAAAAGCAGTGTCCCTATGGGCGGGATCCCTAGTGCGGAACAGCATGTAGTTCATTTCCCTACCGCCTGAAGCACCTTTTGGCCAAAAACAGCGCCAGCTGAGGCCCTGACATCCACCTTGTAAAACCTTGTAAAAGTATGAACAGAATACCAAGTTGCAGCCTTACAAACTTGTTCCACCGATGCCTGGTGCTGAAAAGCCCAAGAGGCACCAATAGCTCTGTTAGAAGCTGTGACCCGAAAAGGGGGTTCCTTCCCCCTGGCTGAATATGCTTGTACCACCGCCTGTCTGATCCACTTACTGAGAGTGGACTTGGCTGGTGGCAATCCTTTCCTAGAACCCTCTGTTAGGACAAAGAGCAAATCCGATTTCCTGAAGGACTGAGTCGCAGCAAGGTAATACTTTATGGCTCGGACCACATCCAAAGCATGGAGGGTCTGTTCTTTGGAATTAGCCGGTGCTGGACACAAGGAAGGTAAGACAACCTCCTCAATTAAGGTGAAAGGGAGAAACGACCTTAGGCAAAAAGTCAGGTTTAAAGCGAAAAACCACCTTATCCCTGAGCAGCTCAAAGTAGGGTGGTATCATACAAAGCGCGGCCAGCTCTGATACACGACACACCGAGGTGATCGCTATCAGAAAGACCACCTTGAGAGTCAGCATAGACAATGCAGCATCTCTCAAAGGCTCGAAGGGAGGACCCTGAAGAGCAGATAGTACTAAATTATAGTCCCACACCGGTAATACTGACTTACGCGGTGGCCGGACATAGGTAACTCCCTGGAAAAAGGTCTTGATCAATCTATGGTTGGCAATGGATCTCTGGAAAAAGATGGCTAAAGCCGAGACCTGACCCTTGAGGGTGCTCAGCTGGAGACCCAAGTCTAAGCCATGTTGTAAAAACTCCAGCATCCTAGAAATAGCAAAGTTTCAGCAAGGAAGGCTCTTGGCCTCGCACCAAGCGATATAGGCCCGCCAAACTCTGTAGTATAACATGGAAGAGGATTTCTTCCGTGCCAGAATTATATTACGCACAACCGTGGCCAATAACCCCTTCTCCGTCAGGATTGAGGTTTCAATAGCCAGGCCATCAAAGCCAGCGTCCGTAAATTGGGGTGCCGCAGTGACCCCTGTGTGAGAACCCCTGGGTCGTCGGGCATGATGTAGTGATCTATTGACATCTAGACTATGTCTGCAAACCAACTCCTTCTCGGCCAGCGAGGAGCCACCATGATGGTTGGTACCCCTTCCTGGCTATCTTGTGCATCACTCTGCCCAGGAATGGAAAAGGAAATTTGAACTCCGTCCAAGGAATCGCCAGAGCGTCTGTTGCAACGGCCAGAGGATCTCTTGAGAGGGAGACGAACCTTGGAAGCTTGTGATTGTGTCTGGATGCAAAAAGATTCACATCCGGATGACCCCAGCGGAGACACAGAGCCTGAAAGGTCTGGCTGCTGAGGGACCATTCCCCCAGGCGCAAGGAACTCCTGCTCAAGGAGTCTGCCTCCTGGTTTTCCACCCCGGGAATGTAGACCGCCCAGGTGAACATACTCCTCTGCCCAAGACAGAATCTGAGTTACCTCCTTGAGGGATTTCTTGCTCTGAGTCCCACCCTGGTGGTTGATGTAGGCGACAGCAGTCTGATTGTCCGAGCGAACCTGGATCGCACGGCCTCTTAAATGGGGAGTAAAGCGTAAATGAACCAACTGGATTGCTCGCAGCTCCAAGAGATTTATGGGTAAACGGTTCTCCTGCGGACCCCACTGACCCTGGATCTTCTGGGTCTGCCAAACCCCTCCCCAGCCTGTCAGACTGCCATCCGTGATAACTATCTCCCAATGGGGAGTCAGAAAGGACTTGCCCACCAGCAGGTTCCGGGTGTCCAACCACCACAAGAGGGACTGCCTGGCCAGGAGGGACAGCGAAAAGCCTTGTTCCAGGGATTCCCGCGTCTGATTCCAGCCGGTCAGCAGGTTCAATTGTAGAGGTCTCATGTGAAATTGGGCAAAGGGTACTGCCTCGAAGCATGACACCATTAGGCCCACCAATCTCATCCCCAGACGTACCGACGGCTGCTGACAGTGACTATCGTCATTCCCAGAAAGGATCTCACTGTTGAGGAAGTGATAAACGACTTGGGGTAATTGATTACCCTACCGAAGGGTTGACAGCACCGCCCGAGTATCGCTCTCTGCCTGCTTGTTGGGCCTTTCCCATTGCTTAAGGATCATATAAGAAAAATGAGGCTGCTCCGGGAAGACTCGTCTTTGCCTCTCAGGCCGAAATAAATCACCCTGCTTCCTCTTAGCTGCTCTGGGAGGAACAATATGTAGGGTATCAAACACGGAAGAGAGCAAACTCTCTGTATCATCCAGGAGACAAGAATCCTCGTCCGAGGAGGAACCAGACGGGGGAACGCACACGGCGGTGCGGAGGCGCAAGAGGCGCGCGCCCCGGGCACACCGACGGGGGAACGCAGGGAGGTGAGTATGGAGGTAGAGAGCGCTCCTCAATGCCTGTCAGTGAGCAGCGCAAGTGAGAGTCGCACCAAGCATGCAGCACACACACAAAATAAAGCTGTGGTAGAAAAAATACCATTTTGTGATTACTCACCTTTATAATGGGTATTATAAGTATGTTACACACCCCACTTCCACTATTCATGACATATGGGTTATGGTCCAGTAGAGGGCGAACATCTGCAGAGATGAAAGCAAAAAAGAAGCCTGTCCCGGTCCATAAATACCTGGGACCTCCCACACATTCCCCAGTATATGACAGCAGTAAGGGGACCAGGAAGAGCTAATAAAACATTCTTAACTATAAAAAGGTTCACCATATAAAGGATCCAGAATACAAAAAAGGGCGGGATGAAGCGGGGTGTGTGACATACTTATAATACCCATTTTAAAGGTGAGTAATCACAAAATGGTATTATTCCAAGTATGTCACACACCCCGCTTTCACTATTCATGACATATGGGACATCCAATAGCAGTGTCCGTCATGGGTGGGGATCCAAATACAGCAAAAAAAATGCACCAATTTAAACCACTGCAGCTTGCAGAACCTTGCGGCCAAAAACAGCATCCGCTGAGGCCCGCACATCAACCTTATAAAACTTTGAAAAAGTATGAACGGAAGACCAAGTAGCAGCCTTACAAATTTGTTCAACAGAAGCCTGGTGCTGAAAAGCCCAGGAAGCCCCAACAGCACAAGTAGAATGAGCAGTGATCTTAAAAGGAGGAACCCTCCCCTTAGCAGAATAGGCCCCAACAATGGCCTGGCGTATCCATTTACTAATGGTAGACTTGGCGGGTGCCAAACCTTTTCTTGGCCCAGAAGGCACCACGAACAAGGCGTCCGTCTTACGAAAAGAAGTAGCAACCAAATAGTACTTAACACAACGAACCACATCCAAAGAGTGCATCTCCTTGTCATTGCTAGGCCTAGGACACAAGGAAGGGAGAACTACATCCTGATTGAGATGGAAGGCAGAAACCACCTTAGGAAGGAAATCTGGTTTAAAGCGAAAAACCACCTTATCCTGGTGTCTCTCAAAGTAAGGGGCCTGAATAGACAGAGCCGCCAACTCAGAGACACGCCGAACAGAGGTAATAGCCACCAAAAAGGCAACCTTTTGAGTGAGCACAGAAAGAGCCACATCCTGCATCGGTTCAAAGGGAGGCCCCTGGAGGGCCAAAAGAACCAAATTTAGGTCCCAAACGGGAACCAAAGGCTTTCTAGGGGGCCGAACATGAGTGACCCCTTGGAAAAAAGTCTTGACCAGACGATGCAAAGCAAAAGACCTTTGAAAAAAGACAGCCAGGGCAGAAACCTGACCCTTCAAAGTACTGAGCTGGAACCCCAGATCCAGACCGTGTTGTAGAAACTTCAAAATCCTAGGAATCGAAAACACCCTGCAAGGTAAGGCCCTAGCCTCACACCAGTCAATATAGGACCGCCAAGTTCTATAGTAAATGGTAGAGGAAGACCTCTTCCTAGCTCTAATCAAGGTTTGAATAACCGCCTCAGACAAACCTTCCCTCCTCAGGATGAAGGTTTCAGCAGCCACGCCGTCAAAGCAAGCGTTTGTAAATTGGGGTAACGTAGTTGACCCTGAGAGATCAGATCCGGAGACAGGGGCAGCCTGTACTGATCTACCGCCAATCTTACGACGTCTGCGAACCAAACCTGTCTTGGCCACCTTGGGGCCACCAGAATTGCTGGTGCCCCCTCTAGAGCCAGCTTGCGCACTACCTTACCCACCATGGAGAAGGGGGGAAACAGGTACAGAAACCCCAGATCCCTCCAGGCAAGGCATCCACTGCCAGGGCCAGAGGATCCTGAGACAGAGATACAAAGGTTGGGAGCTTGTGATTGTGCCGAGAGGCAAAGAGATCCACCTCCGGAGTCCCCCACTTGTGACACAGGACCCGAAACACCCTGTGGTTGAGAGACCATTCCCCTCGGGGAGAGAATCCCCTGCTCAGGGATTCCCCCTCCGTGTTCTCCACTCCCGGAATGTATACTGCTGAGATGCAAGGAACATTGCTCTCCGCCCATGTCAGAATCAGAGAGACTTCCCTGAGGGCACTCCTGCTGCGAGTCCCTCCTTGGTGATTGATGTAAGCTACCGCAGTACGATTGTCTGATCGAACCTGAACCGGTAAACCCTGTAGGTGAAGTGTCAGACGCGACAGAACCAAGCGGATAGCTCTGAGCTCCAAGACATTAATGGGGTTGTGAGCCTCCTGAGGACCCCACAACCCCTGGAACTAATGATCCTTCCAGAAACCTCCCCAGCCCGACAGGCTGGCATCCATGGTAACCGTCTCCCAACGAGGGGCCAGGAACGATCTGCCCCTCATGAGATTGCTTGATCCCAGCCACCACTGAAGGGACCGCCGAACCCTGGGAGACATCAGAAATGGCTGATCCAAGGACTGTGGACATCTGTCCCATTTCAGCAATAGATGGAGTTGTAGCGACCTCATGTGGAATTGAGCAAAGGGGACTGCCTCGAAGGAGGCCACCATCAAACCCACCAGTGTCATCCCTAGCCGAATGGAAGGGCGAAGGTTGGTCAGGAGAACACGTATCAGATCCTGAACCCTCTGCACCTTTGGCTGAGGTAGGAACACTCTGGCCTGACTGGAATCCAGATTCATGCCCAGAAAGGAGATCTCCCTTGATGGGGAGAGAAAAGACTTGGGGTGGTTGATCACCCATCCGAACCTTTCCAGCGTCGCCACCACCGTCCTGGTGTCCAACTCCGCCTGGCAGAGGGAAGAAGCTGTAATGAGTAGGTCATCCAAATACGGCACAATGAGAATGCCCTGGGCTCTGAGCAGGGCCATTATGCCTGCCAGAACCTTGGTAAACACCCTCGATGCCGAGGTCAGCCCGAACAGGAGGGCCACAAACTGAAAATGCTGATCTCCCACCACGAACCTGAGAAATCTCTGGTGTGCTGGGAAAATTGGTACATGAAGGTAAGCATCCTTGATGTCTATGGACGTCATGAAATCCCCCTGACGAAGGGAACCGATGGCTGAACGCAGAGTCTCCATGCGGAATGTCTTGGTTCTGATGAACCTGTTGAGAAGCTTCAAATCCAGGATGGGTCTTATGGAGCCATCCTTTTTGGGAACCGTGAAGAGGTTGGAATAATAGCCCCGGCCTCTCTCTGAAAGAGGCACCGGGCATATGACCGCCATGTCCAGGAGATTATTTACAGTCAACAGGAGCCCCTGCGCCGCCCGAGGATCCAATGGCACCCGAGACCTTAGGAATCTGGGAGGAGGCCGGGACTCGAACTCCAGTTTGTACCCAGACAAGACCACTTCCAATATCCACTTGTGACCTCCTGGGCCCAGACCTGGAAGAAGAGCCGCAGCCGTCCCCCCACCCGCAAGGGTGAGGGCACCCCCTCATTGTTGAGCTGGCTTGGCAGCGGGCTTGGGCCTGGAACCCCAGGTAGAGGCTGGACGGGCACCTCTGTTCCAGGAATCCCCTCTAAAGCCAGAGTAGGCAAGACCTCTGCCCCCTCTGGCACCGTGAAAGGAAGGATTAAAGAAGCTTGCCCCCCGAAAGGAGCGACGCAGCTTCTTACGCTGAGGTAGCTTCCCACCCTTCGCCACAGAATCCAATTTGTCTCCAAACAGCCGCGTTCCCAAAAAGGGCAAAGCTGTAAGTGACTTCTTGGCCGCAATGTCAGCCGCCCAGACCGATCGGCGCATGGCCACCAACAGGGCCGAAGTTCTACTACACATGGTAATAGTGTCGTCCATAGCCGACAAAACAATATTCATGAACAATTCGCACCTCTTAAGGGTTGTGAATTCAACGCTGTCCGGGTTGAGCTGGGACCCATTTAACATGTCCCTGATCTCCGACCTGGTGGCCACAGCCACGAGTGCCGATGCACAGACAGAACCCACACTGGCAAAGGCATGACATGCCATCTGATCAATGCGCTTGTCCTCGCCATCCTTAAGGGTAGTGGCGTCAGGAGTATGTACAACGGAGGTGTTGGACAATCCTAAAATGCGCGCATCAACCTCAGGAGGGGAAGACCAGCGCTTCACTGCGTCCATCGGAAAGGGATACTTCCTATCCCATCCCTGAGGAACACCGTGAAGGCGACTCGGCTTCTACCATTCTCTAAGAATCATGCTGTCAAAATGATCCCGATTTGGAAACTCCAAGCGGGGCTTAGAGAACCCAAAGAATTCCCCCTTCTTCGGAGGGGCCTCCACTGGTGGGGAAATATCCAGAACCTCTAACAGATGGGTTAGGACCCTGGGGGTATCAACGGCATCCCCCAGCGCCTGCCCGGCATCAGAATCAAAGAACTGCAATTCCTCAGTCTCAGATTCCTCAAACAATTCCCCTTCCTCAAGCGGGGAATAATCAGCCCAATCAGGTGAGTCATAATAACCAAAATCAATTACCGGCGTAGCCGGTGACAGATGCCTTTTCTTAGCAGTGGCCTTTCTGCCCACTGAGCTAGAAATAATTTTCTCGAGGTTGGCCAGCCTGGCACATACCTCCGAGTGCGACTCCCCACTAATGATAGTGTCACTTGGGGTACGGATTATGCGGGGTGGGGTAGGAGAGGAGGGCGGCACTGACCCAGGGGTCCCGACTGCCGCGTTATGGCCTGTTGCGCACATGGTATGCAAATAAGTACATTCTCCCCCGTAAGGGATACCCCACAATCCACACATAGCCGGGATTGTCCTAAGGGGAGCCCGGTATCCTGTAGAGCCTCCATATGGTGATTTTAAGGTAGTCGCAATGACCCGAGGGAATTACGCTGGTAAGCAACCCGGGATGCCCCTTAAGTCCCAAGTGGGAGGATTTTTAAGTGCCCCAAATTTCTGCTAGGGACCCCAGGACCGGGAGAACCCCCTTTTAAGCAAGGCACAGGAAGTCCCCCTGAAAGACACAAAGGAGTGGCCATAAGCACATGCACACACAATATATATATATATATATATATATATATATATATATATATACACATACTGTATTTTTCGCCCTATAAGACGCACTTATTTTTCCCCAAAAGTGGGGGAAAAATGTCCGTGCGCCTTATCGGGCGAATGTAAAAAAAAACCTCACCCGTTCCCGGCGCTCCCGCATTGTCTGCGAGAGGCCAGAGGAGCGGCGGGGGCTCTGTCCCGGTCCCGCCGCTGCGATCGCTGTCTTTTCAGGCAGCGATGACAGCGGCGGGGCCAGAGACAGAGCCCCTGCCGCTCCTCCATCTGCTGCCTCTTCCGGGTTCAGAGCACACGCGAGCACGAAGGTCCGGGCAGTGGGTGGGCGTGGCGTGCAGGCCACACAGCCTATACTAATGGGGGGAGGGGGATGCCACACAGCCTATGCTAATGGGGGAGGGGGATGCCACACTGCCTATGGGAATGGGGAGAGAGGGATGCCACACAGCCTATACTAATGGGGAGAGGGGGATGCCACACAGCCAATGGGTATATGGGGAATGGGAGGGGGGTATGCCACACTGGGTATACGGGGAATGGGATGGGGGCATGCTACACTGTCTATGGAATGGGGGCATCCCACACAGCCAATGGGAATGGGGGGAGGGGGATGCCACACAGCCTATGATAATGGGGAGAGCGGGGATGCCACACAGCCTAGGATAATGGGGGGAGGGGGATTCCACACTGTCTACGGGAATCGGAGGGCGCACTGCCTATATGGGGAATAGGAGGGGGGAATGCCACACTGCTTATGATAATAGGGTGCACACTGCCTATATGGGAATGGGAGGGGGGATGCCGGGGAATACGGGGAATGGGTTGTGGGCATGCTACACTGTCTATGGAATGGGGGCATCCCACACAGCCTATGGGAATGGGATAGGGGAATGCCACACTCTCTGTAATGGTGCGTTTTTGGTTTAAAATATTTTTTTTCTTATTTTCTTCCCCCAAATCCTAGGTGCGTCTTATGGGCAGGTGCGTCTTATAGGGCGAAAAATACGGTATATTAAAGATATCCTCATAAATCAAGGAAAAGGTGACAAAGGACTAGCGCTGTCCCCTGACAGAATGGGGCACATGGCTAAGTCAGGTAAATAAAAGGGGAGAGCCCGGGAGGGCACTCACGTGCTTTGTACGATGGCTGCCACCGCTCATCAGCTCAGAGGAAGAAGGGGCGGGGCAGCGCGGATTGCGCGCCGCGCCTGGTCCCGCCCGCCCTACTCATACAACCAGCAGCGCGGTTCCCAGCCGTGGGCTGGGCTCCGCAATTGGCTCCAAACCAGAAGGAGGGGGCGGGCCGTGGCAACGTGCGAGCACCCGGCCCCGCCCCCTTAACATCGCAGCCTGAGGGGAAGAAGCTCCCCTCAGCAGAAGCAAAAAATGGCGACCAGCCAAGTAATGTGCAGCACCAAGCACACATACACACCCATTCACACTAGAAAGAAAGAGGAAAAGACCGCCCCCACTGGAGGGTTAACAGAGGGACCCGGAAGGGGGATAATCCCGTACCAAGAATGGTGTAAGGGATATATATATATATAGAAACATAGAAGGTTGACGGCAGAAGGAGACCATGCGGTCCATCTAGTCTGCCCTTATGTGTATACTGTATGTACTCTTTATCTTAGGATAGATGTGTGCTTATCCCAGGCATGTTTAAATTCAGTGAATGTTGATTTTTCAACTACCTCTGCTGGAAGTTTGTTCCAAGCATCTACTACTCTTTCTGTAAAATAATATTTTCTAACATTGCTCCTGATCTTCCCCCCGACTAGCTTCAGGTTGTGCCCCCTTGTTCTATCATTAAGTTTCTTCTTAAAAACACTTCCCTCCTGAACCTTATTCAATCCTTTCACATATTTAAAGGTCTCAATCATGTCCTCCCTCTCCCTTCTTTCCTCCAGACTGTACAAATTAAGTTCTTTAAGTCTCTCCTGATAAGTTTTAAGTTTAAGTCCTTCCACCATTTTCGTTGCCCGCCTTTGGACACGTTCTATTTGAATAATGTCTTTTTGCAGGTAAGGTCTCCAGAACTGCACACAGTATTCTAGCTGTGGCCTTACCAGAGCTCTATACAGCGGCATTACAACCTCCCTCTTCCTACTGGTGATGCCTCGAGCTATGCAGCCGAGCATCCTGCTTGCTTTTCCCACTGCCTGGCTACACTGTCCACTCATCTTGCAGCTATCAGTAATCAGTACCCCTAAATCTCTCTCCTCCGAGGACCTGGCTAACACAGTACTGCCCATACGGTACTCAGAGCAGGGATTCCTTCTACCCAAGTGCATGATTTTACATTTAGAGACATTAAACTCTAGTTTCCACAGTTTTGACCATCTATCCAGTAAAGCTAAATCATTTTCAATGTTGCAGACACCTCCTGGAATATCCACCCTATTACTAACCTTTGTATCATCAGCAAACAGACATTTTGGGATAGGGCATCCCAAACCGGGATCACCAACCCGGATTCCGCCTACCCCGCTATATGGGGTCTCACGGTGGAGCATGGTTCCCTAAACACCTATTAAGGCGATTCCTACCCTCGCCCGGACCTGCAGCCAAGGCTGGGAGGCTAATATTGGGCTTAATGTATAAAGGTCCGGGCAGAAACAGGGCAAAAAATGGCCGGGCGTAAGCCCGGCTTACCTGCAAGGAAGAGAAGCAGACATCTTCTGACTTGCTCGCCGTCCTGCAGAGAAGGAACTGGGGAATGTGTGGGAGGTCCCAGGTATTTATGCCTGGGAGGGGCTTCTTTTTCGCTTTCATCTTTGCAGAAGTTCGCCCTCTACTGGACCATAACCCATATGTCATGAATAGTGGAAGCAGGGTGTGTGACATACTTGGAATATACATACTAGTGGTTCCCCCTCAGGCTCACCATAAGCCTGTGGCCGGCTACCTTTTAGAATAAGGTCTGCAGCCCAGAGCATTGCTCTGCCGAACGCGTTCACCCTATCGTCACGGATCCCCGTAGCAGCCAAGGGCTGGGAGGCAGTAATGGGTCAGGAGAGATCCATGAGAATAGAGTTCGCAGTGGCCGACGGGCTAGGTGGCCCCGCTCTGCTGCCAAAGAGAGAGTGAGTAACGATCTTGTGCAGCCAAACTGCAAGATGAACAACTGGGGAATGATAGAGGGGCAGCTGCCTTTATAGGGGGCCGGGAGGAGCTACATCTTTGATCTTGCAGTCAAGCGCCCTCAAGAGGCGAACACTCAACCGTGAAGATATTGGGACGGCTGGACTGGATGGAGAGAAAAATAATTCTGCCTTGGTTCTGGCCAAAATAATTTTGTGGCAGTCCAGGGCAAAATCATTTTGTGGCTGACTCTGGAAAAATAATTCTGTGGCTGTCCTCAGAAAAATAATACAGTGTGTCTGTAACCATACATTTGACCAGTCGCATTTGCATTTTGTTTTGTTTTTAACCGGCCCTTTTAAGGCAATCATAATGCTGATGTGGTGATGCGGTCCTCTGTGAAAATGAGTTAGACAACCCTGCTTTAAGGGGCCCCAAAACGCCAATCTACTGTATGTCTGAATATTTGTATATTTAAAACCTTTTCACGACTTAATATAGATTCTTTAAAGATCCTGGAATCTGGCTTTACTTTTTACTTAGTCACAGTGACTACAGCCCGGGCCTATTATATTTTCTGCAACAGAGAGTGTGCGCCAAGCACTGCCTCGGCATGTCCCCTCTGTAACAAGAGGTGGGAGGGTGCCAGCATACAAGAGGACCCATTCTCAAAAGTTGATGCATTTTGTGAGCACCAAAATGGGAGTAAGCTGCTACAGGGGAGAAAAGGTGAGTATTATTGTTTTTGTTAAAGCCTGGACAGTCCCTCTTAACATGCGTGAAGGTTGGATAAAGAGTTACCCTATTTTTTCACACTATAAGACTCACCTACACATAAGAAGCACCAGGCATTTGCAGGAGGAAAGTAAGAAAAAAATATTCTGAACCAAATAGTATGCTAAAATAGGGGCTCTGTGACACTGACAAGAATTATAAATACAGCTTACAGTTCAATACTGGCAGATGACCAGACATGCATGAATATAAGCACAGAAGTATACAATGTACAGTATGACTATAACTCTGGTTACATTCTGGTTAACTGGTTATTGGGGTACTATCTGCTGCATGGTCTAACTATCTTTATGCTCTGGTCACACCACACTGGTTACAGATTGAGCTTAGTTCATGGCAGCATTATTTTCTCCTGTTTATTATTAACCCTTCAGCTGCCAGCCTACCTGGAGATTTTGTCACCCTCTGTTGTCAGACTATTTTCAGTATTTTGCGCTATACATGTACAACTGTGATTTTTGAAGTGATTTTGCAGGAAAAGTATATATTGAGTCTGGGCGTTACCATGAAATGTCTTGTGTGGCCTTGTTTTACTGTATTCTCAATATTTTTTGGTGAAATATGTGTAATTAGTGTTTTTTTGTAATAAAAAAAGTATGTTTTTCAAGAAAAATAGTATTGCCTGTAAGAGCCCCATTTCTCCTGGTTACAACGGTACCACATATGTATTGATCGACACTCTTTCCTGCCCAGGAGACCCCAGGAGAAACTGAGGCAGCGCTTTAAGAGATTTTCAGATGAAATACAACTGCTATGTGCACCTTGCAGTTTTTCAAGAAACAAAAAACTTTGCATCTGAAATACCCCCCACAAACTATAGCCTCTATATCCTTTTTAACCATTTTAAGCCTTTATAGTGTGGATAGTAGTTGTATTTTATTTGTAAATGTTGTAAAGTGCTCTTTCCGGTTTGGGGGTCACCTGGAGCGGGGGGGGCTACTGATACCGATATGTGCTACCATTGTAAACGGGAGAAATGGGGCTCTTACAGGCTTCTCATTAGCCAGGCGTGGAAAGCCATTAGTTATAATGACTCATCATCTCTCAGAAAGCTCTTAAAAACATTGTAGCAACTGTTTTAATGCTCTGAGGCTGGAGCCCATAGAATTGCGCACTTACATACTAAGCATTTCTCTCCTTCACCAGTTATTAATTCAGTTTGTGTGTGTAAGTGTGTGTGCAGCATGACAGAAACCCAATACCAGTTTTCTGAGGCATATCTCTCAGTCTGGTGTGGGCCGCTTATAGCAAAACTCAACACTTTTCTGCTTATTCCACAATGGCAGCCTGCCTTGTGTGGGTAGAGAGAATCACACAGGCACAGATAGAAACTTTCATCAATCTCCTTCCAACAATCTGTGAGGAAACAGATCAAATCTATGTCTTGCTGTTCCTCCCAGCTCAGCTACAGTTTGTCTGTGTGCTGGCAGAGGCTCTCCCCCAGCTCTTTCGCCCCACTCATGCTCATGTGTAAGCAGGGCTCCTAGTTTTGAAGCAAGATGGCTGCTCCCATGCAGACCCAAAGCACAGCATCTGCAAATATATTTCACAACATTTGACAGGGGTTTAAGTCCACTTTTCTTGAACTCTGCAAGTCAGACCTTCATCAAACATTTAGCAGGCAGTAGAGCTGGAGTTACTGTTAGTGCTATTGCTACTTGCATATAACCACTTACATTTTCAGATGAAGGGGTCCTGCGACTTTGATGATGAAAAAAGCAATGAAGATGTGTGTAGGTGGATACTATTTTATCTGGGTCATCTGAATTGAAACTCAAGTAACCCGTGGTGTCTAAATTGCTGAAGCATTCTTCTGGGTCACTTAGCCACAAAAAAAAACTATCATGGTCCATATCATAAAAGCGGCACAATCAGGCCAGAAATTAGGCCCACTACTGCCCCGGTGTTCTGGAGACTTTAAGATATAAATGTTTAACTATGAGCCCAGTGAGAGCTCCTAGAAACACATCATGTGGAAGTGCCAACACAGGCCTGTAGCAGCATTGTGCTGCATCTGGAGTTGTAGCAAGTTTAACATCTAAGGAAGTGGATGCCTCCAAAGATGGATATGTGACTTTTCCTGGAAGCAGAATAGTGTTTGGAAGAACGAGATCTTATAATTATGTCTCAAGAGGTAAGTGTGATTCGTACAGTATATTTCCCTACATCCCATCTTGAGATCAGGGTTAGGTGTGTTCTTTAAGCTCTTGAGATAGGATGTGTATAGGTGGAGGTAAATTATTGATGTTTCATATTGTACCAGTTGTTGCACCAGTAAGCATTGCAATTAAATTTTTTTTTTCAGTATAAAATCCAGTTCTCAGAAATCAACCCGTCCTGCTGCTATGGAAACTAACCCTGGGTTTTATCAGATAAACACTACAATCAGAATAAATAATAAAGCTCAAAAAATGCTGCTAATGTTATCACTCCGGGGGTTCATTTAATAACACAGCTTTACGTTGTGAGGCTTAGACGCCAATCAAATGTGTCAAAGCCCAGGAAAAATTACCAGATGATTATCTGGCTGTGTAGAAAGCATGCATGACTTCAACTGGGCCTCACCAAGAATCAAAACAATTTTAAGCCAGACAAAATGTCAAAATGGGTTTGACTTTTGGTCTGGTTTAAAGAGAAACAACACCCCCATGAGTCTATAACACCCTGAGTACGGGACCAGTGCTATAAGGAATAAGGGCTGGTAATGACCAGGAGCGGGGGTCGGCATTTCAGCCCCTGAGCCCTAAAATTAACAGCCCCTATGCTTGGTTTGCCAGTTTGACAGGGGAAACCCACCTTTCACCCCTTCTGTGACATAGAGGCTTTGGCTCTCTGTATAAAAGGCTGTTCCCTTGCCCCACAAGCAATATCTAGCTGGGAGCCAGGATGGAAGGTGGGACCTGTGCCCCCACTGTTCAACAACTAGCAGACGTCAGCATGTGATGCCCGCCAGCACCAAAAGGAGACGGAGGACGGGTTGCAGAAGAGTCCCGATGACTGGTGGACAACCAAGTGCGGGACAGCAACCACCCTCTAGACACAATGAAGAAGGCGTCTGGCAGGGGAGAGAAGAAAGAAAACGAGGTAGGATAAGTTAGTAAAATTAACAATAATAAATGATTTTTTGTGGGGGGTGCTTTTTTTCTTACACTTGAACCCGCGGGCACCTCCAGCTTCAGGAGAGCGCTTGGAGTAAGCCCGCCCGCAGACAATAGGCGTAAAAAATAAATAAATATATATGACATTTACTCCCCTCCATGAACGATCCCTCCCCCGGGTCTCCTCTTCAGTCATCCTGCTCCCAGCCTGGCAGTTGTCAGATGCGATCACCCCCCCCCCTCCAGCGATCACCACATCTGTCATCGATATGGGTAAGGGGCAGATGAGGTGACGATCAAAGGTGAGTAAAGAAAAAAATACAATTCTGTGATTACTCACCTGTAGAATTGTTTTTATGGTAGTCCAGCACGGGTTGCTTCATCTGTAATTCATAACAATTGGGTTATCCGCCTCAAGGTGGCGCAGCGTTACTGCAAAGACAAAAAAGGCAGTGACTCCTCTCGGCCCCCTATATAAGGCAGGTGTCTCATTAGAATCCCCAGTGGTTAAACAGCAGTAAAAGTGAGACAGGCCGGGAGGCCAAGAAAACCATGAAGCATCACATAGCTCCAGCAAATACTCTCTCTAAAGAAAAAAAATCCAAAAACGAAGTTCAAAAACAGAATGGTAAATACCATAAGCAAAATGAGGACAAAAGGCAAGGGTGGGATGGAGCAACCCGTGCTGGACTACTATAAAAGCAATTCTACAGGTAATCACAGAATTTTATTTTTCTGGTGTCCAGCACGGGTTGCTTCAACTGTAATTCATAACAACTGGGACATCCAACAGCAGTGTCCATGAAGAAGGGTGGGGTCCCCAGTGAGCAACAGCAGGCAGTTGAAATCACTACCGCCTGGAGCACTTTGCGACCAAAAACAGCATCAGCTGAGGCCCTAATGTCAACCTTGTAAAAACTTAGAAAAAGTATGAACAGAAGACCAAGTAGCAGCCTTACAACCTGTTCAACAGAAGCCTGGTGCTGAAAAAACCCAAGAAGCACCAATAGCTCTAGTGTAGTGAGCTGTAACATGGAAAGGAGGCTCCTTCCACTTGGCAGGATACGCTCGCACCACCGCCTGTCTGATCCACTTGCTGATAGTGGATTTGGCTGGAGGCAAGCTCTTCCTAGGTCCGTCAGGAAGAACAAACAGAGAATCCGACATCCGTAGCAACCAAATAGTACCGAAGCGCCCTGACCATATCCATGGAAGGAGGGTCCACTCCATAGAAGTAGAAGGGACAGGACACAAGGAAGGCAAGCCAATATCCTCATAGAGATGAAAGGCAGAGACAACCTTAGGCAAGAATTCCGTTTTAAGACGGAAAACCACCTTATCCTGATACCGCTCAAAGTAAGGAGACTTCATAGAGAGCGCCGCCAGCTCAGAGACGCAACGCACCGAAGTGATAGCTACCAAAAGGACCACCTATAGAGTCAAAATGGGTAAAACATAGACACACAAGGGCTCAAAGGGGGGACCCTGTAGAGCAGAAAGCACCAAGTTCAAATCCCACACTGGTAGCAAGGCTTACGCAGAGGCCGTACCAGAGCAACACCTTGGAAAAAAGGTCATGAGAAGTCTAAGAATGGTGATAGATCAATGGAAAACAATTAGCCAAGGCCGAACCCTGTCCCTTGAGGGTACTCAGCTGAAGGCCCGAATCCAACCCAATTGGTAGGAAACTTCAAATCCTAGAAAAAGAAAATGTGCGACAAGGGGAACCCCTAGACTCGCACCAGGCAATGTAAGCGTGCCAGACCCTGTAAGAATTATGGAGGAGGATCTCCACCAAACCTGAGTCATGGTACGCACAACCGAGGCAGCCAGCCCTGACACGGTCAAGACGGAGGTTCCAGCAGCCAAGCCGTCAAGCCGGCGTTTGTAAATTGGGATGGCGCAAAAGTCCCTGAGCGAGAAACCCTGGATCATCGGGCAGAACGTAGCGACCAATTGACCTCAGAACTACATCCATGAATCAACTCCACCTCGGCCAACGAGGGGCCACCAGGATGGTAGAACCCCCTCCCAGGCTATCCTGCACAGCCCTCGACCCAGGAGCGGAAGGAGGAGAAGAGTAAAAGAGTAGGCACTCCGTCCAAAGACACGCCAGAGCATCCGGCGGAGGACAGAGGATCTATTGACAGGGAGACGAATCTTGGAGGCTAGTAGTTGCGTTGGGACGCAACAGGCCCACGTCCAGCCTAGCCAGGCAGCAACACAGAGCGAGAAGATCTCATTGCCGAGAGACCATACCCCCAGACAAGACATCCTCCCGCTCAGGGAGTCTGCCTCCTAAATTCCTCCCCGGGGAAGAAACCGCCGCGATGCAGGGAAGACTCTCTTCCGCCCAGACCGGAGCTGGGTCACCTCCTTGAAAACTCCCTTTTCCCGAGACCTGTCCTGGTGAATAAAGAAGACCGCAGCCCTCTAATCGTTTGAGCGGACCTGGACCGCACAACCCCATAAAAGAGGAGTCAAGATAAAAAATAGGACCAACCGGTTCGCCCTCAGCTCCAGAAATACAAAGAGCAGGTGCCTCTCCCCAGGCCCTGAAACTTCAGCGATTGCCAAAACCTCTCCAGCTGGTCAGGCTAGCGTCTGTGAAGACAATCTCCCGACGAGAAGCAGAAGGAGCCTATTACTAAAAAAGGTATCTGGAGTTCGTCCACCAAGAAGGAACTGCCTGCCCAGAGGAGACAGAGAAAAATTTCCTGCTTCAGAGACTCCTGTATCCGGTCCCAACCAGTCAAATGAGTCAATAGAAGGGGCCTCGCATGAAATTGAGCGACAAGTACCGCCTCAAGGCACGACACCCTGGAGTCCACCAGCTTCATCCCCAGAAGGATTGAGGGCCACTGGTAAAAACGTAAGGCGCATGCCCGCATCTGTAGAACCTCCACCTCTGCCAGGGAAGGAATGACTGGACCTGAGCGACGACCATGACATGCCCAGGATGGACCACACCATTGAGGAAGTGGTGGAAGACCAGAGATAAATGATCACTATTAAAATATATATTGACAAGTAGGATCTGAACCGTCAGGGAATAAAGCTCCATAAACTTATGCTCTAACCGCCGGACCGTGCAGCCGGCTCCGAATCCTCGAGAGTGGCCAACACCATCCAGGCACCAAACTCGGCCTGCTGAAAAGATAGAAAAGCAATCAGCAGGACGTCCACACTGAAGAAGGGCCGGACCCTCAAGAGGCTGTAACACCCACCAGCACCTAGATGGACACCAAGGGGGGGCTGAGGATATCCAAAAAAGATGCAGCGCCACAACTGGTAAAACTGAAAACCCATCCAGATGGGCGAGGGCGCCCCCTCATGCCTGAGAGGGCAAGAAGGGAGGATTGGAAATAAATCCCCAGGTGAGCACGGGTGGACCGTGAGACCCTGCGGCCCCTGAACTGAAGAACCGCTACCTTCTCAAGGAGCGATAGGTAGAATGAAACCAGCAGGGCATTGGAAGCTCCGAATGAACTGAGCCCCAGAGAGGGGATGCTAAAAAGGACCACAGGGCCGCAACGTCAGCCGACCCCTGCCGCAGCAGAGCGAGCGACGAAGCTCAACAAGTAGGGCCGAAAAACCCTGACATCAGCTGGGTACCAGCGTCCAAGACAGAGACAGCAGGCAAGAATTCAACAGACTTTGAGATCTTTATAATCCTCCGCCCGCAGGCGAGACTAGCAAAATCAACAAGGCATCTCACCCACTTCCAGGTGGCAAGAGACAATTGGCTGCAACACACACAGGGTGAAGCCAGCCCGGCAAGGTGAATATATCATGCCAGCGTCCATGCGCCCGTCAGCAGGATCGCGCAATGGGGCAGTACAGGGTGCCGTCATAACCACTGTTGAGAAAAAACCCCCACACGGGAGAATCACATCATGAAAACGGGGCCCGAGACAGACCGGCTCCCCCGGAGGAGAGCACAGTCTGCCCTAGCCCTGAATAGTAATATTAAACCCATCACCATACATCAACCATTGGAAAAAAGGGGGGCTAGCCCAGGTCAACCTCTGCTCCTCAGGGCAGAGAAGTCACCGGCTTCCTCTCTGCCCGACTAAGAGGGACAAGAAGCTACGACTCCGACCAAAGGGTAAGTAGTATAGGCAGGGGCCATCCTCAGCGATGAGGCCAGGATCACTGCCATAGCTGGCAGAATGGTCCCAATGTAAGGAACCCTGAGGCAAGGCCTAATTCCACGGAGCTCAGACCTCCAGCGGGAGCGTCACATCAACGACAACCCGAGTAACCGGGCACAATTGCCGCCTCTACTCGTGGTCTACCCGGGGCCGTGTGGGAAAATGATAAGCCCGGGAAGGACTTTTAAGGCAATCCACCCGGCATTGCCAAAAAGTTCGGGACCCCAACTGGCATCCCCTTTGCAGAGGGTAGAAGCAAAGAGGGAGTGCTGGTGAGAGCGCAGGCAGGAAGGGGCCAGGGGGAGATACGCCCGCCCTATCATGCCCCAATACGCACCCAGCGCAAGTGAAACAAGCCACCCGGAGGGCCGGCACTGCACATGGGGCCGAGCCTCACTGCCAGATAGGGGCCCATAGCTCACTAAACCCAGAAGCCTCCATTATGGTGAATAGCAGAACATTAGCAGGTTACAGAGCACTAACGGCCCAAACTGCTGACCCCTTCTGAATAGTCCCTCTCGTAGTGATCCCTGTTACCAAGAAGGCAGGGGAAGGGGAGAGGGAGGAGGAGGGGGGGGTGAACGACCAGGGAGGAACCACCACCCCGCTACGAGGATCAGAGAACACACAAGCAAAAAAGGGGGATCCTACAGCACATGCTCCAGAAAACAGTAAGAGAATCGCGCTGTCGGCGGAGCCCACGAGGAGCACTAGCCGCACTGGAGCAGCAGGAGAAGCCTGCATCCCCAGACGCTACACAGCGAGGAGACCCCCTAAGACCTCCCCCGCCGCGCCTGCAGCCGCACGCATGTAAGGCGAAGCCCATGCATGCCCTGTGGAGACAATCTGACACACATAGGGGCATCTCAAATAAGGATCCCTCAGGGACCTGTACGAACCAGGGGTGGTAACACTGCTCCAATGTGTGCGCCGTAATTAAGAGGAGCTGCCTATCAACTTCCCAAACACTGTGAGGCAGGGAACAGCTTCTATGGCTTTCCCATCACCAGCCATCACTGCGCAGCCCATAGAGAAAATATAAGGAAGAAAAAAGGGGGCGCACTGCAGTAGCATAAAGACGGCACAAGTCAGAATTGAACGAGTCCCCCAGATACGCCACAGAGAAGCCACAGAGTCCTCACCTACTGCCACCAAGAGCAGAAGACGAATATACCACAGCAGCGTAAGGCTCCCGCCGCAACAGGCGGAAGTCCAGAAGACGGCCGCAGGGAACCTGTCAGCCTCCTCGAGGGGCGGGCCGCACCCACGGTGACGCGAAAGCGTCACCGCACGACTCCGCCCCCCCAAATGGCGTGAAGAAAGGGCCCGCCTCCATCACACACAGCGCCCAAAATGGCGGAGGCCACCGCCAAAATGCAGAGCGCAGCCCGCGACAGGCCCCCCTCCTCCTCCGTACCAGGCGCGTCCCCGCGCCCAGACAGTGATAGCGGCAGCAGGAGCACAGCGTCCTGTCAGGCCGCCGACCGCCTCCCCCCCCCCCCCTCTCAGTGAATGCAATGAAGTCAAATGGAGGGAGAATGAGGAAAAGACAACGGAGGGAACGAGGGAGGTAAGAGCAAGAAAAAAGTAACTGAAAACACTCACACACACAAAATAAAGCTTGTGGGATAACAAGGGGTCCCCCTCCCAATAGGCCTATTAGCCTATGGCCGGCTACCCTTTGGGTTAGGGTCTGCGGCCCAGAGCCTAGCTCTGTGATGCCTGACCCTCGGCGTTCTCCCTACCTTCACCTGTCCCGTACAGCCGAGGCTGGGAGGCAACGTGGGTCCACGGAGATGGTGGGAATAGGAGTGCAGCGGCAGTCAGGCTGCGACATTCTGGAGAGAGAATCCAGACGTCTTTGCAGCAATACTGCAAATGAACACTGGGGATTCTAATGAGACACCTGCCTTATAGAGGGGTCCGGGAGGAGTCACTGCCTTTTTTGTCTTTGCAGTAACGTTGCGCCACCTTGTGGCGGATAACCCAATTCTTATGAATTACAGATGAAGCAACCCGTGCTGGACACCAGAAAACATTTTTTTAATTAGATGTCATTTTTTGGTGTGGTGTCCTTTTTTTACGCTTAACTCTTTGTGAACTGGTAAGGGATCCATGAGACCCCTATACCAGTTCCCAAGGCTCGGGGGCTGGCAAGTCACCTGTGGCAAGAAAAAACGTTCCCCCTCCCCCGACCCTATGTCATTTTTTTTATTAACCATTTATGTCCCATCACTCAGCAAGTATAAAAGGATTCCAGCCGCAGGAGAACAAAAAACAGATGCAGTTCAAAAAGTTTTTTATACAGTATATATCAGTATTATCACTGGGAATCATGTATGATAGATAGTTTCTTATGCCCCATGATTATGACTGTCAATTAGATTAGATACTCCACAGCAGCGCCCCCTGGTGTTTGTTTTGTAATATATGTTTTTAAAGTGTCATATGTGTGTCTAGTTCTTTTGGCTTTGATTACAATAAAAATACAATTCTGTGAAATACTCACCTGTAGAATTGGTATTATAAGTATACAGTACGTCCTGCTCCAGATATAATACTTACACTTGGATTATCCTCCGCCAGATGGCGCTGTACTGCAGAAGCATGGGAAAACAGGCTCCTCCTGGCCCTTCATATACCCAGGGACCTCCCACAAATCCCCAGCATTGAAAAGCAGTGAACAAGAAGCCGGGAGAATTAAAAACCACCCAGAACAACTGGTAACAATAACAATATAACAATCACCATACAGGGGATCCAGAACAATGCAACAACAGGGTGGGGTGGAGCAGGACGTACTGTATACTTATAATACCAATTCTACAGGTGAGAATTTCACAGAATTGTATTATTCTTAGTATACAGTACGTCCTGCTCCAGATATAATACTTACACTTGGGACATCCAATAGCAGTGTCCATAAAGTAGGGTGGGATCCCCCAACAAAAAAAGGTGACAACAGGCTGTTCAAACTACTACCGCTTGCAAAACCTTACGGCCAAAAGCAGCATCTGCTGAGGCCCTAACATCAACCTTGTAAAACTTCGAAAAGGTATGAACAGAAGACCAAGTAGCGGCCTTGCAAACTTGTTCAACCGAGGCCTGGTGCTGGAAGGCCCAAGAGGCCCCGATAGCACGAGTAGAATGAGCAGTAAGGCGGAAGGGAGGACTCTTCCCCCTAGCAGAATAGGCTTGAATCACAGCCTGACGAATCAATTTGCTAATAGTAGACTTGGCTGGAGCCAAACCCTTCCTAGGACCAGAGGGGACCACAAAATGAGCATCAGTCTTCCTGAAGGCCGCAGTGACTACCAGGTAATACTTCAGACACCTGACCACATCCAAGTAATGCAGAACCCTTTCCTTAGCGTTACTAGGATTAGGACACAATGAAGGAAGCACAATATCCTGATTCAAGTGAAAGGCCGACACCACCTTCGGCAGAAAGTCTGGCTTAAAGCGGAACACCACCTTGTCCTGGTGTCTCTGGTAGTATGGGGGCTGAATAGACAACGCCGCCAGCTCCGAAACACGCCTGACCGAAGTGATAGCCACCAGAAAAACCACTAAGTACAGCCAAGGCAGCATCCTGAATAGGCTCAAAGGGAGCACCCTGCAAGGCAGACAAAACCAGGTTCGAGTCCCAAACAGGAACCGTAGGCTTACGTGGGGGACGCACGTGGGTGACCCCCTGAAAGAAGGTCTTAACCAGGTGATGCTGAGCAAAGGGCTTCTGAAAGAAAACAGACAGGGCAGAAACCTGACCCTTCAGAGTACTGAGCTTTAAACCCAACTCTAATCCGTGTTGTAAAAATTCCAGAATCCTAGGAATGAAGAACTCCCTGCAGGGAAGAGACCTGGACTCACACCAGTCTATGTAGGAACGCCATACCCTGTAATAGATGGCAGAAGAAGTTTTCTTCCTAGCCTGAACCATGGTATCCACCACTGAGGCAGACAAGCCTTTCTCCATCAAGATGGAGGTTTCAGCAGCCAAGCCGTCAAAACCAGAGTTTGTAAATTGGGATGGCGTAAGGAGCCCTGAGTGAGTAGATCTGGCGCCTCTGGCAGGACGTACTGATCTACTGCCATTTGTAACACGTCTGCGAACCACACCCTTCTTGGCCACCTTGGGGCCACTAGAATCACTGGCACCTTTTCCATGGCAATCTTGCGCAGAACCCTGCCCAGCAGGGGAAACAGGGGAAATACATACAGGAGGCGAAATTTCTTCCAAGACAACGACAGAGCGTCCGTGGCCACAGCCAGAGGATCCTGAGACAGAGAGACAAAGGCCGGGAGCTTGCGATTGTGACGGGATGCAAACAGATCCACATCCGGTAGACCCCAACGGTGACACAGGGACTGGAACACCAATTTTAAGTTGCAAATAAAATTGTATTATAATTCATACAAATGCAATTTCACATAAGCAAAAAGGATACAATATGGGTTCAAAAATGCAAAGTATTCCCAGTCTCCAGGATCGTTAACCACCTCAACAAAAAAGAGCAAGGTTCATAAGAAACTACAGATTTATAGGAGTATAATAGAATGAAGAAGAACAATTACCCATAATAATTGTGAGGTGGTTGTACAATCGGTCCTGAGGAGTGTCACAATAGTGAAGCTATGTATCCACAGGTTAAGGATAAACAAGCATGCTTTTACAGTACACGTCATAGAAAAATTCTGGTCAGCATCTGAATGGTATATGGAACATCATACCAGATATGTAAGAACATGTCACAGACAGAAAATATGCAGATTATACAATCATGACGTCCATCATAGCATATAAACAGAAACAGTGCATAATGACATTACCCTGGGGAATCCGGGACCTGACGAATCTTGAGGGGGGCAAACTCTAATTTGTAGCCAGAGGTAACTACCTCCTGAATCCACCGGTCCGAGACTTGGTGCCTCCAGACATGCGCAAAGTGCTGTAGCTGCCCCCCCACCCTGGCGGGTGAGGGCGCCCCATCATGCCTGAGTGGTCTTGGGAGGGGCTTTGGGCTTGGTTCCCCAGGAGGAGCCGGGCCGTCACCCCTTGCTCGTATGCCAGGAGTCTGCATGAGCCCCCGTGAAGGACACCCCTTTCCCCTGCTTAACACCTCTGTAGGGGGCTGAAAGGGGGCCCTGGATCCGAAAGGGCCGAGGCTGTTGCCTGCGCTGTGGTAACTTACCTCCTTTAGCAAAGAGGTCTAGGCGGTCCCCAAACATGCGCAGGCCCTTAAAGGGAAGCCCATTAAGGGCATTCTTAGCAGCATTGTCTGCCGCCCACTGGCGCACCCATAACGCACAGCGTATAGCCACCGCCAAGGCGGAAGATCTGGCACACAGCCTAACAGCATCATCCGACGCGGACAGGATAAAGTTCACAAACGCATCACAATTAGACAGTGCATTAACAGCATCAGTAGGCAGCTCGTCTGGGCCGTCAAGTGCATTCCTGATCATGGCCCTGAGCGCCACAGCAGTAATGGCCAAGGCGCAAACCGGGCGCAGCGCCGCCCCACCAAATGCAAAGGCATGACATGCCAATTGGTCAATGCGCCGGTCCTCAGAATCCCGTAGCGTAGTGGTATTGGGGGAGTGCATAATAGAGGTATTAGACAGCCCTAAAACAGGGGTATCGACCTCGGGGGGTGATGACCAGCACTTGACCATATCAGCAGGAAATGGATACTTCCTGTCCAAACTCTTAGGGATCCCGGGAAGTCTACTGGGATGTTCCCATTCCTTCAACACGAGGTTATTGAAATGGGTTTGCTCAGGAAACTCCAATCGAGCCTTAGCAGTATGAAATAGCTCACCCCTTTGCCTGGGAGCCGCAACAGGGGGAGGTATGGACAGAACTTCAAAAATCTGAAGCAGTAGTTTGTCAGTATCATCCGGGGTCCAGTGGTCCGAACCGGAATCATCATGACCCCTTGTCTTCTCATCAGAAGATTCTGAGTCAGAGAATAGCTCCCCTTCGTCCGAAGGGGTATGGCCATAAAAATGTGAAAACTCCTCAGACTCCATAGGGAAGGGAGCCGAATCAGGGATTATGTGCCGCTTTTTAGCAGTGGCCTTGCACGCTAGAGAACTAGCAAGCAATTTTTCAACACTGGCCAGTCTAGTAGCCATATCAGGATGAGAATCCCCGCTTGTATTGGGGGTTAGACTCAGGCTTGGGGGAGTAGGTGAAGTGAGGCAAGGTGCAGGCCCAGCCACAGGAGGGGCGGGAAGTACCATTAGCGCCTGCTGTGCACAAGGGACGCAGACCCGTGCATTGTCACCGCTGATAGACGAGACCCCACAAGCTACACACAGACGGGCTTGTCCCGAGGGAACCCCGTTCACAATATCCTGGGATGCCTCCATATGGTGATTAATGGGCACAATAGGCCAGTAGAGATCGACGCTATAAGCTACCCTGGATGCCCCAATGACCCGCAGCTAAGTGGGAGTAATTTTACTAGGTCCTCTGGTAATTAAGCCGGGCTGGGAGAAGCCACTGCATTCGACCATCTGAAAGACATAATGGGAATAGGGATGTCAGAGCCATGCGCAGTAAGCAAGACAAATGAAAATCGCCCGTGAGGGCACTTACAGATCAAGGGAGGAGGAGGACCGTTACCACGCGCGCACGCGATGAGCATCGAAATGGCGCCAAGCGGCCTGTTTTCGCAAGCTTCTGCAGTGCAGCGCCATCTGGCGGAGGATAACCCAAGTGTAAGTATTATATCTGGAGCAGGACGTACTGTATACTAAGAATATTAGTTTTATTTCAATATTTATCCTGTGGTGCCAGTCTTTGGGGGCTCTTTGAGGAAATTGGTGGATTCCTCATTTTTCTTGGATTTATGCTATTGGATTAACCCCCTTTGTGTGCACACATCTGTATAGTTCTATATATATATATATATATATATATATATATATATATATATATATATATATATTGTGAGGGGGGTATTTCAAATGTAAAGGGTTATTTTTCTTGAAAAAACTGCAAAGTACTGATAGCAGTTTTATTTAATTCAAAAATCTCCTAAAGCGCTGTTTCAGTTTGTGGGAGTCTCCTGGGCAGGAAAGGGTTTCTACCAATACATATGTGTTTCCGCTGTAACCAAAAATGGGGCTTTTACAATATGCAATATGATTTTATTGAAAAACGTATTATTATTATACATTTTTAATACAAAAAATACTAAAAAAATGTAATTAGTTTTTTTTTTTGCACAGATTTCACCCAAAAATATTGAGATAACACTAAACAAGGCCAAACAAGACATTTTATGTTAAAGCCCAAGAACAATACATAATTTTCCTGGGAAATCCCTGGAAATCACTTCAAATATAACAGCTGAACATGTATAGTGCAAAATATTGAAAAATAGTCTAGCAACAGAGGGTGACAAAATACCCGGGTGGGCTGGAAGCTGAAGGATTAAAATACTCACCCATTGACCTCCCCAGCATCTTCTTCCTATTGAAACAATTTCAAGAATAGGTAAGTAGTTAATATAATTTAATGACTGACTCCAACAATTTTATCCCCAAATCATAATCTGGGGCAAAAATCTCCTGATTTCCAGAAGGTGGTGAATCGCTCCCCTTCCTCGTCTGTAATACACTATAAGGCCAACTTGTAGTTTAAATGTTGTTTGTTCAAGACATTACCTGGCTCTGCAGTGACATCTACTTTGGCGACTTGAACGTTTAGGACCGGACCTCGTTTTGCAAAATTCTCCCAATCTGACTGGATTTGTTGACAGGCTGGACACCAGGGAGCATAACTAAAAAATAGAAACACAAGTTACTGACAAGTAAACAAAAAGCAATCAGTTTGCTGGTATCTGGGCTTACAGTACTTGCAACTTGTAGTTCCAAATGCATTAGATCAATTATTTTCCCTGACTCAAATAACAGGTACACTAAGTACAATCAGCATTACAGTTCCTAGTGGGAGTGGGTCAAGGCCGGTGACTACATTACAAAGGTTGATGACTAAATCTATCTATTGGCACTTAGATTATAACAAATGTTAAAAAGGCAAATTTGTGTACTCATCGGTAAATTACCTTTTTGGTCCAACTCCATTCCGGGACACCGCCAATAGCAACGTGTGGGTTAATCTCAGCCGTAGACGGGACTGCAAGATAGGAAAAAAGAAAAAACTCCTGCCAATATAGGGCAGGCTGTGGCAGGATATCCTCAGTTAATTAAAAAGCTGTTCAGCCACAGCCCCGGGAAGGGAGAACGCTAACCTGCACATAATGCACGCAACTAGAAACAGTGCAACAAAACTTAAACCATGTAGAAGACATCAACCACCACAGACGCAGTCGTAACAGAACAGTAAGTCTGTAAAACTTGGTGAAGGTGTGGAGAGATGACCAGGTCACCGCTTTGCAAACCTTTTCCGCCAAAGCTTAATGTTGGAAAGCCCAAGATGCTTTAATTGCCTTGCTGGAGTGAGCGGTGACCCGAAAGGATGCCTCTTCACCTTGCAGGCGTAGGCTTGTATGACCGCCTATATGATCCATCTGCTAAGAGTGGACCTGGCAGCCTCCAGGCCCCTCTTTGGTCCTTCTGGGATCACGAATAAGACATCCGTTTTTACCTCTCGAGTAGTAGCCAAGTAATACTTTAATGCCCTGACCACTTTGAGGAAATGCAAGAATCACTCCTTATGAGTAAGGGGTGGGCACAAGCGGGTAGCACTTACTCCTGATTAAGATGGAAGGGAGAGACCACCTTGGACACAACATTCTGGTTCACATGGAACACCGCCGGATGGAGGTGATCGCCACAAAAAAAGCCACCTTCAACGTGGGCATTGTCAGGTTCAAAGAGGGGCCCCTGAAGTGCTGATAGAACCAAATTGAGATTCCTGGGGACTAGCAACCACCGCGGAGGCCAAACATGCAAATTAACTTATGCTCCATGCTCGAATCAAGGTCCGAATTACTGTGGTGGACAATCCCCTCTCCTTCAATATGCTGGTCTCAACAGCCAAGCCTCTAAAGCCAGCACTGGAGAATTGTGGTGTTGCAGAGGACACTGTTGCAGAAGATCGCCACGGGGGGCACCACTACCAGGCTGACCAGATCCACGAACCACACCCTTCATGGAATGTTCAGCAGCGACCTCAGCGCCTACTGAAGAGCAATGTCCTTCTGCACCGGAAGAAGGACCCATGCCCATCGAGTATGCAATGTCATACCTAAATAAGTTGGGGTAGTTGATCACCCACCCAAAAAGTTCCAGCGTGGACAGAACCGTCCAAACCGTTCCTCTGCCAAAGATGGGGCTCAGATGAGAAAGTTGTCCAGGTATGGGGTGATGTGCACACCTTGCCTTTGCAGGAGTGCCATCACCACCACCGAGACCTTTGTGAACACTTGTGGGGCAGTGGACAGTCCAAACAGCAGTGCCACAAATTGGAAATGTTGGGCACCCACCGCAAAGTGCAGGTATTGTTGGTGACCAGGGACATGCAGATAAGCATCCTTTATGCCCACCATGGACAGAAAATCCTCCTGTTGCAGCGGCGTCACGGCCAACCTTAAAGATTCTATGGGGAACTTCCGCACCCGAACATAACTGTTCAGACTCTGGAGATCCAGGATTCACAGGCTCACTGAAAAGACGACCCCCCGCAAAATGGGAGGGCAATAAGTGTCTCCCTTGAAGCAGTGTCAGCAGACCATTGTTTCAGCCAGACCCTGTGTCGCATGGTGACCAGAAAGGCAAGCCACCAGACGCACAAAGTAGTCCATAGTTGGCACAATGTTTCTTCATAGCGAAGGAGATCAAGTGAAGTGCAGAGGAACACGAACCTCCATGTTGTAAACACCACTTCTGCTGCTTTACCCAGACCTTGTCTGCCGTAGCAGCCATGGACGTGGCGCAAGCTGGGCACAGGGCCGACCCCACCATGGCGAACGCCTGCCTGGCAAGCTGGTCCAACCTCCTTTCCACCGTGTCTCTCAATTATCTGAAGTAGGAATAATCTTGTGCTGAGCCAAATCCAACACCGGTTCATCTAGCCTAGGTGGCGAATGCCAAACCTTGACCACCTCATCCGGAAAGGGGTACTTGGTGTCCAGGACCTTAGGAAGTAATGGAAGCTTATCCGGTTTTTCCCACTCCTTTCTCACCAGCCTGTCGGAATAGGCAAGCCTGGGAAAAATCTGCCTGACCGCCTGCCGCTTGTAGCGTTCACCCTTCTTGATCTGCCGCTTCGGCTGAGGAGTAGAGAGGTACAGAACCTCCAATAATGCCTCAAAGAGCTCCTCAATCTGGTCTGTTGGGTGATTCAGAGGGTTCCAGGGCACAGGAGCGGCCTCCGGTTCCTCTCCGTTGCCGGACGACAACTTTCCCTCCGACCAGCCAGTACTGGATCCTGAACCCCTAGGTAGGTTCTCAACGTAGGAGTTAGAATCCTCCGAGGACTCCATCTGAATATGCCTACGCTTGAACATAGACAAATGACCATGCTCTCCAACCACGCCACCCTGTCTGCCACGTCCGAAGGGGGAACCCCCTCCGTGGGCAGACCCTGGCACTAAAATGGACCTAGCCCCCCACCCGAGGGGGTATCCCACTCTGTGGAGTCTGAAGCCGCAGGGGGAACTGGACAATCCGGCTGAGGAGCTGAACCTGCCAGCTGCATAAGGCGGTGCAGGACAGTAGTGCACCTAGCGCACAGTAATCCATCGTCCGAGGTCAGGCGCACATGGGACACGCAGCACCACTATAAGTTAAAATACAGAACTCCGGTGCATCTCATGCCTCCAACATGGTAAAGTGGCTGCATTTAACTACTAAGCAACACAGCTGGAGCGCTGGTCCCCACACCTTCCTGCCTGTCGACTACTGGTCAGACCTGCCTGCACTACCGGAGAAGCAAGCTCCCTACAGATGAGGTCAACCCACCGGCCAAGAATGCAACAGCTTCCAGACCCCCACCCTGCAACAACATGAACAAATGTCAGATTCCAAAGCAAACAGTACAGGTCAAAAGACTTTGCCCCAAAAGGAAGCCCTTCCTGACCAGGGAAAACCCTGGGGGCAGCAAGCACGCTGAATCTGATCATAAAGCCCAGGACCAGGAAGGCAGTGCAGGAGCTGCCAAACGAAAATCCAGGGATGCAGCAGGGACCTCCAGGCACCGCACAAGATGGCGCTGACTCCTGCTAGTGAGGAGGGTGGAGCCAGGTCCCACGCAAATGTAGGCACCTCACCCCCTCCTCCCGTCCTCCACCGCAAGGCCCGAGCAGGCTGAAGCCACGCCCCTATTGTCTGTGCCGCAGACTCGGCAGTTCCATCCCCTCCTGTGCCAATAGGCAGGCCGCATTGCCGGTGGCCACGTCCCCCCAGACACTGGTAGCCAAGCTCTGAATGTGCTCTGACCAGCATGGCTGTAGTAAAGCACAAGCACGCTGGCACATGGAGGCCAGACGAGCCCCTGCAAGCTTAGCTAGACCCGTGAGCACTCCCCTCACTCTGCACAAGCCCATGTTATCGGCTTAGGAACTGACTTTAGGCATCTATAGGGGGTCCTCAAGAACACTGCAGCTGGTGAGGGGCTGGAAGATGGAGTCGAAGCCCCGCTCCTGGTCAGCACTGTAGTAAAAACAGAAAAAAAATCCAGACATCTTCACAGTCCTTTGCGACTGCAAGAAAAGAACTTAGGAGATCATGCCACAGCCTTTCCTATATAGGCCAGGAGGAGAAAGGCAGTCCCCACCTACGGTTGAGATTAACCCACGCGCTGCTAATGGTAGTGCCACGGAATGGAAGAGATAAGAAAGGGAAGGAAAAGAAATGCAGACCGAGGCACTTTGTGTTCAGCATTTGTTAAGCCCTTGCAAGAGTGATTTAAACCCAATGGAGCGGAATCGATATAGCGGCTGCAGGCAAGGATTTTTGGAGGCAAGTACGCCTCAGATAATGTACCCACATGGGCAGCATTTTCAAGGCGATTGTGGGTGCTTGCCTGAAAGCAAACTGAGCCAAAAGAAGAGGAAAAAGTAGTGAAGAATGCTAAAAAAAAAATACACAAACGAATTCCAAATCAGGTTTAGCTCAGCGGTAGGGATGAGAGGGTGGTGGGGAGTGGCTGTACTGCATCTTTGCATCTAAAGCAGAAGTACAACCCCCTTGCCACCCTCTCCTGGCACTGAGGCGGGGGGTGAATGGGCGTCAGGCACTTACATGGAGCTGGGTGATGGCCCTTTGTGTCTTTCTGTGTGGCTGCTGTCTGTGCTCCAGAGAACATAGCTGGATTGCGGCTTGGTAAAGGTTTTTTCTCTTTTTAGGGGGCCCTTCAAATGGACAGGAAAGGCAAAAAGGCTCGAACATTCATAGTTCATTTTGCAAATATCAGCACAGTCTGGGTCCCAGTATGCACATTTGCTGCAGAACCATTGGGGGACATGGTGCACCCTCTGTGAGTAATCATTGAAAGAGCCTGGTCCCTTATGATTGGTAACAGGGTCATGTACCACGGAGATGAATCACCCAATGCCTGGAGCAGCTGCTGGGATTGGGTGACTGACCTGTTGCTCAAGATCAAGCTCTTACTGGCCCACAGGGTTACCAGGGAGTCCCCCAGTATTCCCCAAGACTAAGGTGCCCGTTTGACGGCCTCCATCACCAAAACCTGAACTATGTATAGCTTATCTCTGGCATCCCAAGTGCATGCACAGAGACAATACATTTGCATAATGTTTCTTTGAATAAGTCCTGAATGTAAGCTGGTAATACTTGCATCTAATTGTGGGGTCAGTTTTACTGGTGGGCACCAGAGAACCCCAATCCGACACTGCTCAAGGTCCAATCACGGCTTGTATTTTGAATATTTACAAAAATGTTTAAAAACAAATGGATAAAATAAATTGGAACTATAATCTAAATCATCTGTCTGCAGCCATTCATCATCTATAAACCTGTTGCCAGGGATTGGGGCGAACAGCAGTGACACGGACGACAGTTCTTCAAAAGCAAAGGCAATTTTATTGAAACAATAAAATGAATGAAAAAAAAAATGGAAAAAAAAAAAACATCTCTCTTACGTCAGAGATGGTTGCAGCACAAAAGGCAGTATATCAAGCGGTTACTTCACCAGCATTGTGGAAGTCCAGGGTTGGATAGTCCAGCAAACTACAAGTCCAAGTTACAGGGCATACCAGCCCACGCTGCTCATCCAGAAGTCTAAGTTCAGGGACACAAGCAAAGTCCTTCGGCTGCATACAGTTCTGTTATTCACTTTGAACAGTACTGCCTGAGCTCCTTACTCCAGACTGTTCAACAGCCAGCTGAAAGGCTCAGCGGCTCCTTTTATTTAGGCTTCCCCTGAAATCAGCCTCATCACCTGTGTGAGGCCTGGCATTAGGGAACAAACCTGTAGAGGACTGGGGAATGTGAACTGGGTCCTGAAAACCCGGCATGGGTCGTGCCTGATAGAGGGACAGGGGAAAAATAGATACCATTCATTACTTTCCCATACACCTTACCGCACTGTGTTATAAAAAGAAACTGTTTTCCCTAGCAACAAATGTTACCTTAGCAGCATACACCAAAGTGGTCTGTTTGTTGTCTGTAGCAGACCTCCCGACTCAGGTTTGCTAACCGTCTAAATGGCTAAGGCAAAGACAACAGGTTTAACTCATTCTACTCTAATTCAACCTCTTCGGATAAGGGGATTACAATGGTGTGTTCCAGTAGCTAAAGGGATACTGGCAGCATTCTCAACTGGGGAGGGCACTACTGCTGTTTGTTATTTTTCCAAAGCTACTGATAAGCTCCCCTGTAACAGTGGAAAGATTCTGGGACTTGTAGTCAGAAACTTTACTAAGTGCCAGGAAAGCCCCTCCTGCTGTAGCAAAACAGACCCATGGGAATATAAGAAACTTGGAAACAGCGTCCTGATAAGTAAAACACTAGTCTGGGGACACAATGCTAACATAAATATTTATTTGACATCCCAAAAGAGGAAAACAATAAGGCAGAACACCAAAAATTCAACAAAAAGGGATTTTCCTCTTTAATCTCTCCATCAGTGTGTTTGGTATTGAAAAGAAAAAGGTAAACTCAAATATAGTAATACAGTAAATATAAACCGATTGTTTATTTGTTCAAAAACTGTCAACCTCATTTGGCTCAGTGGACAGGTGAGTATCCCCCTGAACCGTGCTATGAGTCTATAAGCTTTGAATTCTACCCTGGGAATCTGTGGGTGTATGATATACATACCTATACATACCCCAGGGGGTACATTTGGACTTTTTGGAGTGCACCAAGAGCAGGAGTCTTATGCGTCTGGTATATTATTTAAATCAAAAACATTATTCCTTCTTGATTTAAAAGTGCTACGAAGCCCGAGGCCTATTTATTTTGGTAATTTTTTTGATCCTCTCCTTGGGGGACTCAGCTGGAACTTCCTGTCTCCAGGGGGTACTTGGTTTAATATGTTTGAGAACCACTGATGTATGATGAATGAGCCATGCTCTGCTGCTATGCGACTGTTCTATAGGGTGTATCAGCAAGTGCAAATTGTTGGTGCCTGGCTGGTGCAGCCACTGACATTTACCCTAACTTAAAGGGATATTTCAGGCAAAGGCAATTTTTACACCGTTGTGTTGGGCTACGTTTGACACAGTCTTAAACTGTTTTCCGTTTTTAAACTAAAGCAGAAATGGGCGATATATTGGCGGGCATGGCCCTTCTAGCTGTCTTTGGTCCAGGGTGGGCAGCTGTTGCTGGGAGTGAGAGGGCTTGCTAGGAGGAGGCTGGGAAGGGTGAAGGGAGTGGCTAGCTAAGCTTGAATGGTAGCTCTGAGAATGCCATGAATTGAGATGGGGGCGTGGCCTGGACTAGCGCCATGAGCTATTATTGGTGGTTCACATTGGTGAGGTGGCGTTGGAGAAGCAGATGAGGAAATGTATTTCCTCATTCATGGTGCCAAGGTGAGAGGAGGCACAGTGCTAGAGGAACGCTTAGCAAGGTAAGCTGCCATTTATTTTATTTGACCTTTTGCATGAAAAATCCCTTAACCCTTTGCCCAGAATGTTTCTCTCCCAAATTCCCTCAACCAGTGGTACACAAGGCCCTATCAGGTGGTACTGTATATGGTGAGGCTGCAGAGTGATCCATTCCTCTATTCCACTACCCTATCTACTGCAATCTAACCCAAAACCACTTTGCACCATCGAAACCTAGCTGCTCCAAAAGGCTTTTTTACGGCGCCTTATAGAGCACTGAACCAAAATGCCGAGGTGTGGATGGGCCCATAAAAAAATGAAGGCCAGGATCTTCTTTGAGGTTTGGGTGTAAACCAGTATTGGGCTGTACCAACCCATCCATGTAATTTGAGCCGAGCTGCAGTAACAAGCAGCGGCTTCAGCGCATTGTCACCTGCAACCTGGTAAGAAAACTCACTTTTTTAGGATAGAAAACTGCCATTTACCTTCATTGTCTACCTTGGGTCTGAGTCAGAGCAAGGTGAAAATTTACAACCGGTAGATGAAAGTAGCTAATGAAAGTCATGGCAGTTTTCTCTCCTAAATAAAGGAGTGATAATTCTCACCAGGCTCTGAATGGGCCCCGTAGTCATCAGTTTACAGTTAAGCTTTGTCTAGTGCTTGACCTCCATTTGTCTTGCGTCTGACCTCCTTTGCTCTGATTCAGTAATTATTTATGAAAGGCTTCAACAGAGAAGAATAGATCCAGCTGTGTTTTTTTTGTCAGTTTTTACTTAATTTATACAGTAAGAAATTGGGGCAGCAAAATACATTCACTTCCATCTCTACATCAAATCAGCAAAGGAAGGACTAGAATTGTGATACAAGGCTAACTATTTACAAAACTGAATCATTTAAAGCGGACCTTCACCCTTAATAAGAGCATATCTTATATGTTTCCCACACCCTGTCCACACAGCCTGCCTACATCTACTGCATGTTATGAGCCTTTAAACATCCAAGATGGTGGCTCATGGAGCATCAAGCAGCCTGCAAACAGAAGTGTCTTCTGACTGTGTCGCTCTGCATTCTGGGATTGCTGTCTTTTCCTTGACTCCAGCTCTGCTCTGTCCGTGCAAAGCACAGCTATAACCCCACCACCTGTACTTTATCCCCCTCTCCTCTCCTCAGTATGTGTGATGCTTCTGAGTCAAGATGAAGGTCCTGAACAGAGTTGCAGCCTGCTGGGGGAAAGAATAATAAGTGACTAAAAACTTAAAATATATTAATTGTGTATGCTTGGGAATAGTTTTGTAAGGGTTTGAGCTTTTCATTAAATCATGCTAAAGGTCCGGTTTAAAAGAAAAAACTGCTTGCCTATTTCAGGAGATCTGGGCACTGGGGTGCTCGCTTTCAGCATAGCTTTCCTTTGTTTTGTCGGGACATCCCATTTAAAGTTTACCAAATCCCTTTTAAGTCAAAATCTGGCATCCATCTTTTTCATGAGGCGCAGGAAACACCTGCACGCTCCATTGAAACATGTCCTCGCTATTTATCTGTTGGGGTATCACCAGGATCCTGCTCTACTTAATTTACATTTACAGCTACAGTATTGGTCAAAAAACGCATGTGGCTTCCAACACCGCATTTATACTGATGACACTTAATTACATCCCTCAGGCAGAGAGATGCCTTCCATCTTATATTCCAGACTGTCTAACAGTTCTCTCTGCATTAAGGGTCATTTTGCTCTCTCAAACTGAGCCTGGCTAAAACAGATTCATTTTCCCAGGATGCAATTCTGCTCCTGTCTCCAATACAATTCCAACGGAAATCTCCCGCATCTGTCCCTTTATCACACCTAACACCACTAAAATTGTAGTGCATGCCCTGATCATATCAAGACTATACTTTTGTACTACTCTCCTCTATGGCCTAACAACTAAACGACTGGCACCCTCCAGTCTATCCTCAACCCTGATGCTCCCTCTTCCATCTCTTCGCTCATATTTGCAGTGCTGATCCTCTCTGCCAGCCTCTCCATTGGCTTCCAGTATTTGAAAGTATTCAAATCATACATCTAACCCTAACCTACAAGGCCTTCTCCGCCCCAGCCCACACTCAGCCTACACTCTCCCCAAATACTCATTCTATTCTTAACCATGACCAATCCTACCCGGGGGGTCATCCCGATTGCCGATGCCCCCGGTGTGGCGGCCGATCCCAGTGCTCAATTTCGCCAGGGGACCATGGAGGGTAAGGTTTCACTGGCGTAACAGTGTTAAAGCGGAAAAAAACCCACAAGGCCCAGCCATTGGCCTGCCCCAGGGCATTCCTGAATTGGGATGCTCTGCTTCAATGGAGCATGTGTGGGCTGTGATGTCATTCAGCAAACGGCTCTCATTGTTGTGAATGGGGAGCATGCGCTGCTGCATTCCTGGCAGCGTGTGCAGATTGCAGGACTACAATGGATCAACCCTGCAGGAGGTCATGTGAGTATTTAGCTCTAAAAGAATTGGCTACAAACTTTACGGCCAGACAAGTTTGTTCCTTGTTACTGTGTTTCACTGCATTCTACTTTACAGCTGTCAACGAACTATATAAAGTGAAGGCAACAACTAAAAAATGGGTTATAAAGCTAAGCGGGGCCTTTTTTCTTCTTTATCTGCATATTTTCCTCCCTAACCATGCCCTTTTGCTGATTGATTGATCTCAAATTTTGAATTGCATTTTGAATTGCATTTGATTGGCATTAGCATCCCCTGAATTGCTCCCCCCTATGAAGATTACCATTTGCCAATTTTCACTTCTCCTGCATGACTCTAATCCCAGATAATGGCACCTGTTTTAGGGCTAAAGCTCCACCTCATCCATTCATTACCACTGCTGTGTGTGGCAATGATGTCATTGCCACGCCTATGGAATGACTGATCCCCTGTCATATGACAGAGAGGGACAGCAAAAAAAACAGTGTTCCAGGACGATTTAAAAAGTGAAAATATCTATTTCTAATTCTACACCCAAAGAAGGGAGTATAGGCAGGGGATTTGGCTAAACTTATTTCACAAGTTTGGTGGATTTTGGTCTGCTTTAAAGAAGAGCAACCACCCCCTTAAGTCTACCCTAGGAGCAGTGGTCTCTTTATGGGTATCCCAAACTGGGCCACTTCCCAATTTACCTACCTCTTCCTAGAGTCCTTGCAGTGTTTCCAAACCACGCACGCATCCCCTGCATACCTTTATCTGTGGGCAGCGCAAGCTAGTAACAGGGGCGGGGATTCTGATGCATCAAAGGAAATCTGAAGGGAACGAGCTATGCTAATTGGCTGAGTGTTCCACATGGGAACCAGGAAGAGATTACTGCGATCCTAGACAGAAACAGTGGGGCATTCTAAATCCCAAATGCCCTGCCAGAGAGCAACAGTACCCAATAAAGTGACATTTTGTCGAGTTTGTTTCTCTTTAAAGTAAATGTTCAGCCAAACAAAATAACACCTCTTCTCCCACACAGCTCATTCACAAAGGTCCAGAAGCGTGATTCTAACTCGATCCCGAGATCGCGTCCCTCGGAATTTATGCATGCCCTACAGCTTTTTGGAGAGGAGCCGCCTGAGGGCAGTACCTGACACCCCCTATCAAAGTTAATAAATGCACTGCAATCATATTGACGGGGGAAGAGCTGGGTCTTGGCATGCAAATGGTGAATGAGCGCCCAAAGGCATCCCATACACTCCAAGTGGGGAAAATATGTTTGTTTTGTTTACCTGAACTGTCCCTTTAAGTCAAAATAGCAGAAAGCCACCACCAATTGATATAATTACATTATCTTATATAGTCCATGCCTAGCCTAGCTGCTAGTCATGGGTTCTTACTGTTACTACATTCAGCACAGAGCAAAAAATAAATGTAACACCATTCAAAAAAACCCTGTCTGGTCAGATTGGTTTTACATATATACTTACTTTAAGGTTTATCAATATTTGTCTGTTAGGCAGCTGAGAGGCTACAGCATCTTCAATCATTATCTCTGTCTAACAGGCAAGTAAAGGGTGAGGGCAAATGTAAGCTTTTTTTTTTTTAAACACAGCACAAATGTTTACTGACTTTGGCCTGTCATATGGTCTCCTGTCTGTTTACATTATTTTACAGCTTGTCACAAGCAAAGGCAACTGGCAGATATATTCATTATTCTGTACTTGGCTTAGGAACAATTTATGATTTCTGGAAATCGTTGAAATGAAATGGTATTTACATTTTCTCCCAAATGTCATGACACAACCCAGGCGTGCATGCCCCATAAATGGGTCATCGCCAGCCTTGCCACCCTTCCAGCTGGACATGCGCAGTCAGCAGTGGGAGCACGCCACTCATTAGGGAGCCGAGCTTCTGGGTTGCCGGCACATCGGGCCTGCACTGTGCAGGTCAGAGGGACTACAGGGGCCGCCATTACTATCCTAAAAATACAATTCTGTGAGTACTCACCTGTAGAATTGATTTTATAGTTTACAGCACGTCCTGTTCCAGTAATTCCTTACGTCTGGGTTATTCTGCCACAAGGTGGCGCAGTGGACTGCAGAAAGACTTGTGGCCACTCCCGGACCCATAAATAGCCAAGTACCTCCCACCAATTTCCAGTGTTGACAAACAGTTATACAAGGAGCCGGGAAAATCAAAAAATGGATAAGAACCCAAAATAAACTTTGAACAAACACCATACAGAGGTAACCAAGAAAAATGATAACAAGGGAGGGGTGGAACAGGATGTGCTGTATACTATAAAATCAATTCTACTCACAGAATTGTATTTTTCCAAGTATACAGCACGTCCTGTTCCAGTAATTCCTTACATCTGGGACATCCAAAAGCAGTGTCTGTAAGGTAGGGTGGGATCCCCAAAGAGCAAAAGCGTGCAGTTTAATCCACTGCCGCCTGCAGAACTTTGCGGCCAAAAGCAGCGTCAGCTGAGGCCCTAACATCAACCTTGTAAATCTTGGAAAAAGTATGAACAGAAGACCGGCCTTACAAACTTGTTCAACAGAAGCCTGGTGCTGAAAGGCCCAAGAGGCCCCAATAGCACGAGTGGAATGAGCAGTAAGGCGGAAGGGAGGTTCCTTCCCCTTATAAGAATAGGCTTGCAACACCGCCTGACAAATCCACTTGCAGATAGTGGACTTAGCCAGAGGCAAACCCTTCCTAGGACCAGAAGGAAGAACAAAAACAGCATCAGTCTTCCTGAAAGATTCAGTAGCTACCAAGTAAAATTTCAGAAACCTGACCACATCCAAAGAATGTAGAGTCCTCTCCTTGGATTAGGACACAAGGAAGGCAAGACAATGTCCTGATCGAGATGAAAAGCAGACACAACCTTAGGCAAGAAATCTAGTTTAAAACGAAACACCACCTTGTCAAGGTGTTGCTCAAAATATGGAGGTTTGATGGAAAGTGCCGCCAACTCAGAAACACGCCTGACAGAAGTAATAGCCACCAAAAAGGCTACCTTGAGAGTCAAAATGGGCAAAGCAGCCTCACAAAGAGGCTCAAAAGGACGACCCTGCAGAGCAGATAACACCAGATTTAAATCCCAAACTGGTAACATAGGTTTACGTGGCGGACGGACATGGGAAACCCCCTGGAAAAAAAGTCTTAACCAAACGGTGACTGGCAAAAGATTTTTGGAAGAAAATTGCCAAAGCTGATACATGACCTTTGAGGGTACTAAGTTGAGGGCCCAAATCCAAACCATGTTGCAAGAATTCCAGAATTCTGGGGACAGAAAACACCAGACAGGAAAGAGATTTGGACTCACACCAGGCAATGTAAGCATGCCAGACCCTGTAGTAGATAAAGGACGAGGACTTCTTCCTAGCACTAATCATGGTATCAACAACATATGCAGGCAACCCCTTTTCCCTCAAGATGGAGGTTTCAATAGCAAAGCCGTCAAAGCCAGAGTTTGTAAAATTGGGATGGAACAGCTGTCCCTGAGTGAGCAGGTCTGGATCCTTGGGCAGGACGTACTGATCTACTGCCAATTGCATGTCCGTGAACCACACCCTTCTTGACCAACAGGGGGCCACCAGAATGGCTGGCACCCCCTCCTGGGTTATCTTGCGCAGAACCCTGCCCAACGGAGGGAACACAGAGGAGCCGAAACCCCTTCCAAGGCGCTGCTAGCGCATCCGTGGCGAAGGCCAGAGGGTCCTGAGACAGAGAGACAAAGAATGGAAGCTTGTGATTGTGACGGGACGCAAACAGATCCACATCCGGCAGACCCCAGCGACGGCACAGGGAGCGAAACACCCTGTTGCTGAGGGACCACTCCCCCAGCCGAGACATCCCCCTGCTCAGGGAGTCTGCCTCCAAGTTTTCAACCCCGGGGATGTAAACTGCCGATATACAGGGGACATTTTCCTCTGCCCAGGCCAGTAACAGGGACACTTCCTTGAGGGCTTGCTTGCTCCGAGTCCCTCGCTGATGATTAATGTAGGCAACCGCCGTCTGGTTGTCCGAGCGGATCTGAACAGCCCGACCCCGAAGGTGTGGGGTCAATTGGGCGAGAACCAACCTTACCGCCCTCAGTCCCAGAATGTTGATAGGAGTATGGGCCTCCTGGGGGCCCCACTGACCCTGGAATTTCAAGGACTTCCAGAAGCCCCCCCAAACTGTCAGAATGGCATCTGTGGTGACAGTCTCCCAGCAAAAGGACAGAAAGGTCCTGCCCACCAAGAGGTTCCAGTCCAGCCACCATGAGAGGGACCGTCTGGCCAGAAGGGACAGAACAAATACCTGATCCAGGGACACAGGGTCCCGATCCCACACTGATAAGAGGTGTAGCTGAAGAGGTCTCATGTGAAACTGAGCATAGGGTACCGCCTCGAAGCAAGACACCATCAGGCCAACCAGTTGCATCCCCTGCCGGATGGAGGGATGAGGACAAGAAAGAAGAAACTGGGCCTGCGCTTGAAGACTCTCCACCTTCTGCTGAGGGAGAAAAACCTTGACCTGAGATGTATCCAGAGTCATGCCCAGAAAGGCCCTCACCAGTGACGGGAACAGAAAAAGACTTGGGATGGTTGACCACCCAGCCGAAGGACTCTAGTGTGGACACCACCATCTGGGTATCCAGTTCTACCTGATGGAAGGACTGGGACGAGATCAGAATGTTGTCTAAATTAGGAAGAATGCGAATGCCCTGAGATCTCAACAGAGCCATCACACCCGCCAGTACCTTGGTGAATACCCTGGGAGCTGAGGTGATACCGAAAGGTAAGGCCACAAATTGGTAGTGCTGATCCTCCAGAGCAAACCTGAGAAATTACTGATGACCTGGGAAGATTGGTACATGAAGGTAAGCGTCCTTGATGTCTACGGATGTCATGAAGTTGCCCGGGCGCAGAGTAGCGACTGCTGAGCATGGGGTCTCCATGCGAAAATGCTTGAATCTGACAAACTTGTTGAGGTGCTTTAAATCCAAGATGGGCCTGAGGGACCCATCCTTTTTGGGAACAGTGAATAGATTGGAGTAGAAGCTTCTGCCCCTTTCCCTGAGAGGCACAGGGCAGATGACCCCCAACTCCAAAAGGTTTCGGACCGCAAGCCGCAAGCCCTGAGCTGAAAGGAGGTTTTGAACCATCCGGGATCTGATAAATCTTGGGGGCGGCCAGGCTGCAAACTCTTGTATCCAGAGGACACCACCTCCTGAATCCATCTGTCTGCTACACGTAGCCTCCAGACGTGAGCAAAGAGCCGAAGCCGTCCCCCCACCCGGATGGGTGAGGGCGCCTCCTCATGCCTGAGGGGGCTTGGGGGAGGATTTGGGCTTGGGACCCCATGAGAGCCCGGGAGCCCATGAGAGCCTTGGGAGCCCGGAATGGCCTCGTCCTCTACCCCTGCCCCAATAGTCTCCGCGTGCCCCAGCAAAGGAAACTCCTCGACCAGCCCTGGAAGCGCGGAAGGAGGGGAGAGAAGCACCGGTCGCCCGAAAGGGCTGAGACGGCCTCCTACGTTCAGGCAGCCTACCACCCCTGGCAAATAGGTCCAAGCGTTCACCAAAGAGCCGCAGCCCCTTAAAGGGAAAACCAGTGAGGACTTTTTAGCAGCATTATCAGCCACCCACTGACGTAGCCAGATAGAGCGTCGTATAGCCACCAACAGGGCAGAAGTCCTACCACACATTCTAATGGCATCATCCATGGCAGAAAGGATATATGCAACAAATTCATAGCAAAGTAAGAGAGATCTATAATCCTCACCTCCTGGGTCATCAGAGGCCCCATCTATGAGACATTTAAGCAACCCTTTAATAGCAATAGACGTTATGGCAGAGGCACAAACCGGGCGCAGTGCAGTCCCCCACACAGGCAAAAGCATGACAGGACAGCTGGTCCAAGCACCGGTCCTCACCATCCCGCAGGGTAGTAGTGTCAGGTGAATGCATGACTGACGTGTTAGACAACCCTAGGACGGGCGCGTCCACCTCGGGAGGACAGGACCAATGCTTAATCACATCAGCGGGCAAAGGATACCTCCTGTCCCAACTCTTGGGCACCCCAGGTAACTTACCAGGGTGTTCCCACTCCTCGAGCACCAGATTATTAAAGTGATTCTGCTCAGGGAACGCCAAGCGTGCTTTAAACAGAATAGAAAAGCCCACCCTGCTGCAGAGCCACGGCAGGAGGGGAAATACAAAGCACTTCAAAAATGTGAGTCAATAACCTGTCAGTGTCATCTGAGGACCATGAGTCTTCTCCAAAGGGAGACCCGGTACCACCATATAACTTAGACTGTTTCTCAGAGGATTCTGAATCAGAGAATAATTCCCCCTCCTCGGGGGGGTAAAAGCCAGAAAATGAGTAAAGTCCCTCATCCTCCACAGGAAAGAGCAAAGCAGCGGGAGATAAATGCCACTTCTTAGCAGAAGCCTTACGCAGGGCTGACCCAGCAATATGCTTTTTAATGCTGGCCACCCGTGAAGCCAAGTCTCCCCACCAGTGTGCCCCTCACTGGGGGTCAGATGCAAGCCTGGGGGGGGGTAGGCGAAGCAGAAAGGGGCGCAGCACCGGGACCCGTGGCAGAGGACCCAGGCTGCAGCGCAAGTAAATGTTGGGCACAGGTCAAACACACCCTGACACCGTCACTAACAGGGGATACCCCACAAGCAACACACAGCTGGGCTTGTCCCGAAGGAACCCCAAGCACATCGTCCCCGGAAGCCTCCATATGGTGATTTAGATACAGGCGTAACGGCCAGTACAGGGACACAGCTAGCAAAAGCCACCCTTTTTGGGATGCCCCCCCAAAGCCCGCCAGGGAAGGTGGGAGAATGGTAAGGGGCAGGGCCGGGAGAACCACAGTCAAAGGTGACCCGCCTGCAAGACACAATAAGCACACAATAAACATCCCCAGCGTATACATAGTAAAGCAATATAAAACCCCCCCGTAAGGGACTCATGGACCAATCAGACCGCGTCGCAGCACCGCAAGGACGAGGCCACAAAATGGCGCCGAGAGGGGCGGACCGCGAGAGTATGATGCAAAACACGTCAAACCGTGGTTCCCGCCCCCCTGAAGAGCGCAAAACTGATCACGTGAGATGCCGGCGCCATGACAGTAACCTAAAAAATACATAGCACCAACCACCGCGGAGCGCCATACAACGGTCCGCACAACACCAAAAAAGCACACAAAGCACACAAATACAGACCCCCACGCGCCCCCTGCCCACCAAGCGGGCCACAACAAGGGGTCGCGCCCAACCTTCTAGAGGGGAGGGGAGAAGGGTGAAGGGAACCAAGACCCAAGGATTGAGGCTGGGGCATCCCAATGAGGCTCACCATAGAAGGCCTGTCACCGGCTACCCTTTGGTACAGGGTCTTGCGGCCCGGAGCCGAGCTCCTTCAGCACCTGACCATGGTGCTGTCCTACCTTCCCCCGAACCGTCAGCCGAGCCTGGGAGGCAGTGGGTCCGGGAGTGGCCACAAGTCTTTCTGCAGTCCACTGCGCCACCTTGTGGCGGAATAACCCAGACGTAAGGAATTACTGAAAACAGGACGTGCTGTATACTTGTAAAATAGGATTTTTTACAAGGATAAAAAAGAGGTAAGCATTTGAATGGCAGCAATCTGGATACCGAGGCTGGACACAACAAGCAGACCTTAACCCTGAATAAGAGAATATCCTATATGTTTCCCACAACCTGTACATACAGATTACTCACATTAAAAATCATTCTACTTGCATCTACTGCATGTTATGCGCCTTTAAACATCCAAGATGGCGGCTCATGGAGCATCAGGCAGCCTGCAAACAGGAAGTGTCTTCTGACTGTGTCGCTCTGCATTCTGGAATTGCTGTCCTTTCCCTGACCCCAGCCCTGCTCTGTCTGTGCAAAGCACAGCTATAACCCACTCCCCTGCACTTTATCCCGCTCTCCTCTCCTCAGTATGTGATGCTTCCGAGTCAAGATGGTGGAGCCCATATCCTAGAGTCCTGAACAGAGTTGAAGCCCAGTGGGGGAAAGAATAATAAGTAAGTGAATAAAAACTTAAAATATATTCATTTTAGATGCTGGGGAATAGTTTTTTTTAAGGGTTTTGGCTTTTCAGTAAATCATGGTGAAGGTCCAGTTTAAGGGTTTGGGCTTTTCATTAAATCATATTGAAGGTCTGGATTAATGTTAATGCATTTTTTATACGTTGTTGTTCTGAAGAGGTTTCTAAAAGGACGGATTATTCAGATGCACTTCTGATTAGCCTTACATACATTCATTATGGGCCAACCCTAACATTATCCATTACAGGGCAGCCCTAATATTATTTATTATAGGCCAACGCTTACATTATTCATTACAGGCTACCCTAACATTATTCATTATGGGGCAACCTTTACATTATTCATTACGGGGCTTACCTTTAACTTGCCCTTCCAATACAGGCATACAGCCACAAGTCAACACTTAAATCTGGACAACTGCAGATCAACTACTAGGAACTACTGTAAGAAATTAAATATCACTTTCCCTTTATTTCATCTATTTAATTTGGTTTATTAGTCCATTTGTAACTCATAGCCACTTTTATACTGAAAAGTCTTGGTTCTTTCACCATTACATCTATCCCAGTTCTCTTAACCTGCTTTTATCATTAAAGGCTCCTTAAAGCGGACCTTCACCCTGAATAAGAGCCTATCTTATATGTTTCCCACACCTTGTACATACAGATTGCTCACATTAAAATTCATCCTACCTGCATCTACTGCATGGCTCATGGGTCATCAGACAGCCTGCAAACAGGAAGTGACTTCTGACTGTGTCGCTCTGCATTCTGGGATTGCTGTCCTTTCCCTGACCCTAGATCTGCTCTGTCTGTGCAAAGCACAGCTATAACCTCACCCCCTGCACTTTATCCTGCTCTCCTCTCCTCTCCTCAGTATGTGTGATGCTTCTGAGCCAAGATGGCGGCGCCCGTATCCTAGAGTCCTGAACAGTGGTAGCCGAGTGGGGGAAAGAAAAATACAATTCTGTGAAATACTCACCTGTAGAATTGGTATTATACGTATACAGTACGTCCTGCTCCATATATAATACTTACACTTGGGTTATCCTCCGCCAGAGGGCGCTGTGCACTGCAGACATGCAAAAAACAGGCTCCTCCCGGCCCTTCATATACCCGGGGACCTCCCACAAATCCCCAGCATTGAAAAGCAGTGAACCAGAAGCCGAGAGAAACCAACCACCAAAACAACCAAACCAAAACAACTGGTAATGATAATGATAACAACAATCACCATACAGGGGATCCAGAATAATGCAACAACCAGGGTGGGGTGGAGCAGGACGTACTATATACGTATAATACCAATTCTACAGGTGAGTATTTCACAGAATTGTATTATTCTAAGTATACAGTACGTCCTGCTCCATCTATAATACTTACACTTGGGACATCCAATAGCAGTGTCCATAACAGTTGGGTGGGATCCCCAACAAAAAAGGCAACGGCACGTAGCTTAAACTACAACCGCCTGCAAAACCTTGCGGCCAAACGCAGCATCAGCTGAGGCCCGAACATAAACCTTGTAAAACTTTGAAAAGGTGTGAACAGAAGACCAAGTAGCGGCCTTGCAAATTTGCTCAACAGAAGCCTGGTGCTGGAAGGCCCAGGAGGCCCCAATAGCACGAGTAGAATGAGCAGCAAGATGGAAAGAAGGACTCTTCCCCTTAGCAGAATAGGCTTGAACCACAGCCTGACGGATCCACTTGCTGATAGTAGACTTGGCAGGAGCCAAACCCTTCCTAGGCCCAGAAGGCACAACGAAGAGAGCATCAGTCTTCCTGAAAGCCGCAGTGACAACCAGGTAATACTTGAAACACCTGACCACATCCAAGGAATGCAGAACCCTTTCCTTGTCATTACTAGGATTGGGACACAAGGAAGGAAGAACAATGTCCTGATTCAAATGAAAAGCAGACACAACCTTAGGCAGGAAATCCGGCTTGAAGCGGAACACCACCTTGTCCTGGTGCCTCTCATAGTACGGAGACTGTATGGAAAGAGCAGACAGCTCAGACACACGCCTAACCGAGGTTATGGCCACCAAAAAGACAACCTTGAGAGTAAGAACAGCCAGAGCAGCATCTTGAATAGGCTCAAAGGGAGCACCCTGCAAGGCAGATAAAACCAAGTTTAAATCCCAAACGGGGACCACAGGTTTACGAGGGGGACGTGCATGAGTGACCCCCTGAAAGAAGGTCTTAACCAAATGATGATGAGCAAAGGTCTTCTGAAAGAAGACGGACAGGGCAGAAACCTGACCCTTCAGAGTACTGAGTTTTAGACCTAACTCCAAACCATCCTGTAGGAACTCCAGAACCCTGGGGACAGAGAACTCCCTACAGGGAAGAGACCTAGACTCACACCAGTCAATGTAGGAACGCCATACTCTATAATAGATAGCAGAAGAAGTCTTCTTCCTAGCCTGTACCATAGTACCTACAACAGAGGCAGACAAACCTTTCTCCATCAAGATGGAGGTTTCAGCAGCCAGGCCGTCAAAGCCAGCGTTTGTAAATTGGGATGGCATAGGGAGCCCTGAGTCAGCAGATCTGGCACTACTGGCAGATCGTACTGGTCTACTGCCATTTGAACCACGTCTGCGAACCACACTCTTCTTGGCGACCGGGGGGCCACTAGAATCACGGGCACTCCCTCCAGAGCAATCTTGCACAGAACCCTGCTCAGCAGGGGAAATGGTGGAAATACATACAGGAGCCGAAACTCTTTCCATGACATGGACAGGGAATCCGTGGCCAAGGCCAGAGGGTCCTGAGGCAGGGACACGAAGGCCGGGAGCTTGTGGTTGTGGCGGGAAGCAAACAGGCCCACATCCGGTAGACCTCAACGGTGACACAGGGACTGGAATACCCTGTTGCAGAGGGACCACTCTCCCTGATGGGACGTCCCCCTGCTCAGAGCATCTGCAAGCAGATTCTCCGCTCCCGGAATGTAAACAGCCGAAATGCATTGTACATTGGCCTCCGCCCATGTCAGAATCTGGGACACCTCCCGGAGGGCACCCTTGCTCCGAGTCCCTCCCTGATGGTTGATGTAGGCAACTACCGTCTTGTTGTCTGAGCATACCTGGACCGACAGCCCCCTCAGGTGTTGGGTCAACCGCTCCAGTACCAACCGGACCGCCCGCAATTCCAGAATGTTGATGGGTAAATTGGCCTCCCGAGGACCCCACGTCCCCTGAAAGCGTAGGGACTTCCAGAATCCCCCCCAACCTGACAGACTGGCATCCGTTGTGACCGTCTCCCAGGAAGGGGCCAGAAAAGACCTGCCCCCTATCAAGTTCCCGAGGTCCAGCCACCACGCAAGGGACCGTCTGACTGAGGGGGGAAGCACACAGACCCCATCCAAGGACGCTGGGTTCTTGTCCCATACTGACAGAAGGTGAAGCTGCAGAGGTCTCAAATGGAACTGAGCAAAAGGCACCGCCTCGAAGCTCGCCACCATCAGGCCCACCAGCTGCATTCCCTGCCTGATGGAAGGCACGAGAGCAGGAACCTGGCCTGCGCAGTCAGAGTTTCCACCTTCTGTTGAGGAAGGAATATCCGTGACTGAACCGTATCCAGAATCATTCCCAGAAACGGGGTCACCGAGGATGGGGACAGAGAGGACTTGGGGTAATTGATCACCCAACCGAAGGACTCCAGGGTGGACACTACCAGTTGAGTGTCCAACTCTGCCTGTCGCAGAGACCGAGAGGTGATGAGGATGTCGTCCAGGTAGGGCAGCACGCGTATGCCCCTTAGCCTTATCAGGGACATCACCCCAGCCAGCACCTTGGTGAACACCCTGGGAGCCGACGTGAGGCCGAATGGCAGGGCCACAAATTGATAATGCTGATCTTTCAGTGCAAATCTGAGAAACCTTTGGTGTCCTGGAAACACCGGGACGTGAAGGTAAGCATCCTTGATGTCTACTGACGTCATGAAGTCCCCTGGGCGCAGTGAGCCAATGGCCGAGCGCAGAGTTTCCATGCGAAAATGCCTGTTCTTGACAAATTTGTTGAGGATTTTTAAATCCAGAATGGGCCTGACTGACCCATCCTTCTTGGGTACTGTGAAAAGGTTGGAGTAGAACCCCGTGCCCCTGTCTCCAAAGGGGACCTTGCAAATAACCCCTAGATCCAGGAGACCCTGCACGGCCAGCAACAAGACCTGGGCTGAGGCAGGGTCCTGAGGGATTCGGGACCCAATGAATCTGGTGGGGGGCCGTACAGCAAAGTCGATCTTGTAGCCGGAGGACACTACCTCCTGAATCCACCGGTCTGAGACGTGGCGCCGCCAGACGTGCTTGAAGTGCTGTAGACGTCCCCCCACCCTGACGGGCGAGGGCGCCCCTTCATGCCTGAGGGGTCTTGGGAGGGGCTTTGGGCTTGGGCCCCAAGGAGGAGCCGGAATGGCATCCTCTATTCCTGTGCCAGGAATCTGCGCGGGATCCCGCGAAGGACACCCCTTTTCCCTGTTTAGCCCCGCGGTAGGGGATTGAAAGGGTGCCCTGGCCTCGAAAAGGCCGAATCTGCCGCCTGCGCTGGGGCAACTTGCCTCCTTTGGCGAAGAGGTCTAGACGGTTTCCAAACAGGCGTAGACCCTTAAATGGAAGCCCAGTAAGGGCCTTCTTGGCGGCGTTGTCAGCAGCCCACTGTCGCAACCAAACCGCGCGGCGAATAGCTACCACTAAGGCAGAGGATCAGGCACACATCTTTATGTGTGTCTAAGACTTTGGTCTTCTCTGATGCGATCTTCCTTACCATCAGTGGGATTAGTGTGAACAGGGGAAAGGCATAGGCTAGATCATAGTGCCCTGCCCAGGGCTCCGTCCCCTTTTCTTAGTGAGAAAAAACAATGGCATTTTCCGTTTTTTGCTGTGGCAAATAGGTCTACTTATGGAAGACCCCCAACTTGCCATTATCTGAAGAAATATTAGCTGCTCAAAACTCTCCAACTCCATTTAAAGCTCCTTTCAGATGGACTGCTGAAATGGAGCTTATCTGATCCTGAAGGTGTACTACTAGTAAGGAGTAAGCCAATTTCTGCAGATTGACTGATCTTGTGCCCCCCTGGTGATTAATGTATGCTACTGCTGCGACATTCCAAACGGACCTGTACATCTTTGCCGCTTATTAGTTAGCTGAAGCAAGCAAGAGCTCTGTTTAGTGTGCCAATTACTCCCTGTAGTTGAAGGACTTGTTTCTTAAATCTGCGGGGCAAGGTTCCTGTACTTGATGTGATCAAAAGTGGGCCCCCCAATCCTAGATCAGCATGTGTATGGCAGTCCTCAGCTTTTCCTGCTTCTCTGGAGGCAGAAAGATCATTTGCAGAGAACTGTCGAAGATGTTTCCAAGAAATCTGCAAGTTTGTAATGAAGTTAAGCAGGATTTCTCTTTGTTGACAAGCCCAGAAGAAGTGACAAACTGTTTCACATTCTCCCGAAGGGTGGTCTTTGAACTGGCTGTCAATAGAAGATTGTCCAGGTAGGGTATAATGGCAATCCCACTGAACCTTAAATGGTACATTAAGCGCCTTGAGATTCAAAATCATGCGGAAGGCCCCTGACGGTTTCTGTACTAGATACACATGCAAGTAAAACCCCCTCCCCATGATTTCTAAAGGGGCTGGTTCTAGAATTCTCTCTTTGAACAGATCTGAGATTACCTGAGGAAAGGTTTATCTCTCTTCTTGAACCAAGAGAGACTGGAAACTTTTATTTTTGGACTGTCCTAGAACTGTAACAGATAGAACTAAAAAATAAATAAAAAGACTGAGAGATCCCTTCAAGTGAAAGTCATGTGCACTACCGTATATCAAATTCATGGCGTTCCACTAACCTGATTACACACTCAGCAAAACACCAAAAAGGACAAGTGATTACATGTGGGGCCAGGCACTAATGACACAGGCACATACATACATGCCAAAATCACTAAATTTTATTGAAAATGATTGCACATGAACTCTAATACACATAGACTGTAAATAGATCCAATAATGCATAAAACACACAACGCTGTATTATTAAAACTAAACGCCCCCCATACACTCAAGCACCCACGCATCCGTCCACACTCAACCACACTATTGCACTGAGATGACTGGCCAGTAAGTTCAATGCCGTATACAATTGCAGTATCTCTCCAGGTCAAATACCAATCAATTCCTAATGTCTTAAAGCGGTCCTTCACTCTGAATAAGAGTCTATCTTATATGTTTCCCACACCCTGTACATACATCACATTAAAAATCATCCTACCTGCATCTACTGCATGTTATAAGCCTTTGAACTTTCAAGATGGCGGCTCATGGGACATCAGGCAGCCTGCAAACAGAAAGTGCCTTCTGACCGTGCTGCTCTGCATTCTGGTATTGCTGTCCATTCCCTGACCCCAGCTCTGCGCTGAGGAACTACAAATCCCAGCAGATACCCCAAAGGCGTGGTTCTCCAATGGACCCCTCAAGGCCACAGGTACCCTGCCTTGTGTGAGTAAAGCCCCGGATCGGCGAACACCCCCACCCCCCCCCCCCAGTTTGAAAATAAAAAACTAACTCTACAATGCTATCCCAGTGGTTTCCTGGAGCAGAAACAGAAAAATACAATTTTGTGAATACTCACCTTGTAAAATGGGTATTATAAGTATGTCACACACCCCGCTTCAAGATATTCATAACGTGTGGGTATATACTGACCTGAAGAGGCGATCTGCAGAGATGATTGGAGGAAAGAAAACCCCTCCCAGTCCATAAATACCTGGGACCTCCCACTCATTACCCAGTATAAAGAAAGCAGTAAGGTAAGGGACCAGGAAGAGCTAAATATAAGTCATAACAACGCAAAGTTCACAAAATGAAGGATCCAGAATACAAAAGGGCGGGTTGAAGCGGGGTGTGTGACATACTTATAATACCCATTTTACAAGGTGAGTATTCACAAAATGGTATTATTCTAAGTATGTCACACACCCCGCTTCAAGATATTCATAACGTGTGGGACATCCAATAGCAGTGTCCATAAAGGGTGGGGATCCAAAACAAGGCATAAAGCACAACTTAAACTACTGCAGCCTGAAGAACTTTGCGGCCAAAAACAGCATCCGCTGAGGCCCGAACATCAACTTTGTAAAACTTTGAAAAAGTGTGAACAGAAGACCAGGTAGCAGCCTTGCAAACTTGCTCAACCGAGGCCTGGTGCTGAAAAGCCCAGGAAGCCCCAACCGCACGAGTAGAATGAGCTGTAACGCGAAAAGGAGGATCTCTCCCCTTAGCAGAATAGGCCTCGACAATGGCCTGACGAATCCACCTGCTGATGGTAGACTTTGTAGGTGCTAGACCTTTCTTGGGCCCAAATGGCACCACGAAAAAACCATCAGTCTTGCGAAAGGCAGAAGTTACCACCAAATAGTACTTCACAACACGAACCACGTCCAAAGACTGTAGGGCCCTCTCCTTGTCATTGCTGGGATTAGGACACAGAGAGGGCAGAACAATATCCTGATTTAAATGAAAGGACGAAACCACCTTAGGAAGGAAGTCCGTCTTAAAACGGAAAACCACTTTGTCCTGATGTCTTTCAAAATACGGAGCATGAATCGATAGAGCCGCCAACTCAGAAACACGTCTAACAGAAGTAATAGCTACCAAAAAAGCTACCTTCTGTGTAAGGGAAGACAAGGCAATATCATGCAAAGGCTCAAAGGGAGGACCATGGAGAGCAGAAAGAACCAAATTCAAATCCCAAACTGGAATCATAGGCTTCCTAGGAGGCCGCACGTGTGTAACCCCCTGGAAAAAAGTCTTAACCAAAGGATGAAGCGCAAAAGACTTTTGGAAAAACACCGCCAGGGCAGACACCTGTCCCTTCAGAGTACTGAGCTGGAGCCCCAGGTCCAGACCATGTTGCAAAAACTCCAAAATTCTAGAAATAGAGAATTCCCTACAAGGGAATGACCTAGATTCACACCAGTCAATATAAGACCTCCAAGTCCTATAATACACAGACGATGAGGACCGTTTCCTAGCACTAATAAGAGTCCGAATCACAGCATCCGAAAGACCTTCCTCCTTCAAGATGGAGGTTTCAGCAGCCATGCCGTCAAAGCCAGTGTTGGTAAATTGGGGTAACGAAGAAGACCCTGTGTAAGTAGATCTCGCAGCAGGGGCAGAACGAACTGATCTTCTGCCAACCTTTCCACGTCTGCGAACCAGACCTGTCTTGGCCACCTTGGAGCCACCAGGATTGCTGGTGCTCTCTCCAGAACAAGCTTACGCACTACTCTGGCCACCATGGGAAACGGAGGGAACAGGTACAGAAACCCCAGATCCCTCCAGTTCAGAGACATGGCATCCGTAGCGAGAGCCAGAGGGTCCTTCGCCAGAGACACAAATGCCGGAAGTTTGTGGTTGTGACGGGAGATCCCCATCTGCGACAAATTGAGTGAAAGACCTTGGGATTGAGAGACCATTCCCCCTTGCGGACTGACGTTCTGCTCAGAGAGTCCGCCTCCATGTTCTCCATTCCCGGGATGTAAACTGCCGAGATGCACGGGACGTGGCACTCCGCCCAGTCCAGAATCAGGGACACTTCCTTGAGAGCATTCATGCTGCGGGTCCCTCCCTGGTGATTGATGTAGGCCACCGCCGTCCGATTGTCCGACCTGACCTGGACCGGCAAGCCTCGCAGTTGATGAGTCAAATGACAAAGAACCAACCTTATGGCCCTTAATTCCAGAATATTGATATGCTCGTGAGCTTCCAGGGGACCCCACAAACCCTGAACTTGCAGATCCTTCCAAAACCCCCCCCATCCTGAGAGGCTGGCATCCGAAGTGACTATCTCCCACTGAGGAGTCCGAAAGGGATCTGCCCCTCAGCAGGTTGGTTGAGTTCATCCACCACCGAAGCGAGCGGCGAACTCGGGGGGACATTTGAAAGGATTGATCCAGCGACTGAGGAGACCTGTTCCAGACCGACAACAGATGGAGCTGTAGTGTCCTTGTGTGAAACTGAGCAAAGGGGACTGCCTCGAAGGAGGCCACCATCAAACCCACCAGTCTCATCCCTAGTCTGATGGATGGACGAGGAATAGACATGAGTGACCGAACCAACTCCTGAATCAGAAGAACCTTGGACTGAGGAAGAAACACTCTGGCCTGATCTGTATCCAGAGACATTCCCAGAAAGGATACTGTCCTGGACAGGTGGAGTGAGGACTTGGGGTAGTTGATCACCCAGCCGAACCTCTCCAGAGTGGATATCACCGTCCTGGTGTCCAACTCTGCCTGGCTGAATGACGGTGCCATGATGAGAAGGTCGTCTAGATACAGCACTATGCGAATCCCCTGCGCTCTGAGGAGAGCCATCACCCCAGCAAGCACCTTGGTGAAAACTCTTGGAGCTGTGGTGAGACCAAAGGGAAGAGCCGCAAACTGAAAGTGTCGATCCTCCACCACGAACCTCAGAAACCTCTGGTGCGCGGGAAAAATGGGAACATGGAGGTAAGCGTCCTGGATGTCTATGGACGTCATGAAGTCCCCCTGACGAAGAGATTGAATAGCCGAACGCAACGTTTCCATGCGAAATTTTCGCAGCCTTACAAACCTGTTGAGAATCTTTAGGTCCAGAATGGGCCGGACGGAGCCATCCTTCTTGGGGACCGTGAACAGATTTGAATAAAAACCCCGACCCCTTTCTAAAGGGGGTACTGGGCAAATGACTGCCATTTCCAGAAGACTTGATACCACCGCCCGGAGCTGCTGCGCAGCCGGTGAATCCGGGGACACCCGAGTCCTGAAGAAACGCGGGGGCGGGGGCGGGACTCGAACTCCAGCTTGTAGCCGGAAGACACCACTTCTCGGATCCATTTGTCCGAAACCTCCTGATTCCAGACCTGGGAGAAGTGTTGCAGACGTCCCCCCACCCGCACGGGTGAGGGCGCCCCCTCATTGTTGAGCGGGCTTGGCCGCGGGTTTGGGTTTTGAGCCCCAACTGTATCCTGAACGGGCACGTCCTCTGCCCCTATTCCAGGAATCTCCTCTTGTAGAAGGGAAAGCAAAACCTCTTCCTGCTCTAGATCCCCTAAATGAAGGGGTGAAGGAAGCCGCTCCTCGAAAGGGGCGTCGCTGCTTCTTGCGTTGAGGTAGCCTTCCGCCCTTGGCCACAGCGTCCAATTTGTCTCCAAAGAGTCGTAACCCAACAAAGGGAAGAGCCGTCAGTGACTTCTTTGACCCAAAATCAGCCGCCCACTGGCGTAACCAAATTGAACGCCTGATAGTAACCATTAGAGCAGAGGCTCTACTACTCATCATCAAAGAATCATCCAAAGCGGCTACTATGAAGGACAAAAATGCCTCACATTGTTTTAGATCACGAAATTCATCACTGTCCGGATTCAAACCGGAGGAGGATAACAAATTCCTGACCACCTTTCTGGTAGCCACCGCCAACAGCGATGAGGCACATACAGGCCGTATAGCTGCCCCAATACTGGCAAAACCATGACAAGCCATCTGGTCAATGCGTCTATCCTCACCGTCTTTAAGAGAGGAACAATCAGGGCTATTCAACACGGCTGAGTTGGATAACCCCAAAATTGGGGCGTCCACTTCGGGGGTGGGACGCCCAGCGCTTAACCGTATCCACTGGAAAAGGGTATCTTTTATCCCAACTCTGAGGAATGCCCGGGAGCCAGGCAGGCCGATCCCATTCCTTAGAAATAATATTATCAAAATGCTTTTGATTAGGAAATTCCAAGCGCAGCCTGGATTCGTCATAAAACTCACCTTGCTGTTGAGGAACCTCCGCCGGAGGCGAAATAGCCAGAACCTCAAACATCTGAGTCAGAACATTAGGAGTGTCCAAGGAAATCCCTGACCTCCGATCGGAATCAGCGCCAACAATTTGCTGATCATCAGAAATATCTGAATCCTCACATAACTCCCCTTCTTCAAGAGGGGAAAAATCTGACCAATCCAGGCCATCCGCATCATCATCATATACAAAATGATTAACCGGCGATAAATGCTTCCTTTTAGCCGTTGCTTTCTTGGCAACCGCAGAAGAAATAAACTTTTCAATACTGGCCAATCTGGCGCATACATCAGATTGCGACTGTCCCCCCCGTAGCAACATCACGCGGGGCACGGGTCAAGAAGGGAGGGGGAGAGGATGAGGCCGGCGGCGCTGACCCAGAAGCCTGGGGTCCGGACTGCCGTGTAATAGTCTGCTGTGCACATGAAATACATAAGAAAAAATCATCCCCTGTTAGGGATACCCCACAGCCCATGCACTTGCGGGATTGTCCCGAAGGAAGCCCGGAATCCAGTGATGCCTCCATAGGGTGAACTTGAGTAAGTCGCTATGAGTGAGGGAATTACACTATTAAGCAACCCGGGATGCCCTTAAGGTGTCCAAGTGGGAGGATTTGTAAAAATAATAGTAAAAATACCCAGGTACCCTAGGACCGGGAGAAGCCTAAAAACCCCTGAAGATTCAGCCTAAAAAACACAGAAAGACAGTATGAGTCTTAAATCCCTATATATATAGTATATATATATATATATATATATATATATATATATATTCAAATGTGTAAATAAAAAATGGCCACTCACGGAACCTGTAGGTGTCAGAAGCGCTGCGTCCTCTGCCTGAGGTAATTCAGGGCGTGGTCAGCGCGGACCGCGCGCTGCAAGGCTCCGCCCCCCCTCGCAAACGGGCACGAGGAACAAGTTCTTCAGGAGTACCTGTGACTAGAGGGGGCGGGCCGCGGCGACGCGCCACGAGTCCGGTCCCGCCCCCACAGCTAAAACGTGAGGGGAAGCTCCCCTCCATTGTGAACGCGCGCGCCGGTGCCGGCGGGACCCGCGGCACCGGGCGCATAATAAAGAAAAAAGCCGGTAGCGGCCCGCAATGTATGCGGAGCAGCTCACCGCTCGAGCCACGCTACAATATGTCAGAACATAAAGGGCGCGGGCCACGGCCTCACACAGAAGGCCCGGCCCCGCCCCCACACAGAAGAGCGTGAGGGGAGAAACCTCCCCTCAGCTCTTCTGAGGTAAAAAACCAGCACCTCGGCGGCAATGGCGGCCGCGGTGCCTGGCAGGAAACAAAAGTGACAGGAAAGAGACAACATTAACAATGCAACATAAATAGAAGGATTACTTCTATAAGCCCCACGTCATGTAAAACACTGAAATCATAGGATAGTGCCCCCAAACAAGAAAATAATGTGGGGAAATGGCCAATAAGGGGAAAAAATTATTGTCATGGACAGGGCATCCCAAACCAGGGTCACCAACCCGGTATAACCGCCTACCCTTCTAATAGGGTCTCGCGGCGGAGCATAGCTCCTGAGCACCTGTGGTGCTAGTATACCCTCGCCCGGACATCAGTCAAGACTGGGAGGCATTCAATATATATATATATATATATATAATATTCATATGGAAATAAAGAGTCAGAACGGAAATAAAAAATATTGGCCGGGGGTAGACCCGGCTACCTTAAAATCCCCCAGTGCAAGGAGGAGATATCATCTGCTGCTTGCTCGCCGTCTGCAGAGATGAAGACTGTGTAATGAGTGGGAGGTCCCAGGTATTTATGGACTGGGAGGGGTTTTCTTTCCTCCAATCATCTCTGCAGATCGCCTCTTCAGGTCAGTATATACCCACACGTTATGAATATCTTGAAGCGGGGTGTGTGACATACTTAGAATAAAAGGGGACTGGGAGGAAGGGGTGGAGATTTTAAACTGTCCCAGTTTGAGGGAGGAACCTCTCTCTCTGTGGCTGTCCTGAAAGAGGGGAGAAAAATAAATCAAAGAGTACTCACCTTTTGTTCCCTGCAGCTGATCAGTATGATTGTTGATCAGCATGAACTAATTTCGGAACCGACCAGGCCTGAACTTCAGTTAACAGCACTTACATGACCTCCCCCCAATCAGCCACAGTTGCAGTCACAGTCATTTAATAGCCAAAGTTTTTCATTGCATTGTAACAGAAAACAAACATGAGAAAGCGCTGCCACAGCTACCACTGGAAGGTGTATTGTAGGCAGACAACACCAAAAACACAGCCTGCAACAGTTGTATAAAATGCACCTCACCGACATGTACACAGATGTGTGTACAGGTAAGCCTGACAGGCTGAAGAGCCTTGGTAAATTCTAATAAATGATCCCCTAAATGTCACAGCCATCCCAACACGGGCTCTTCGACGCACAATGCCCCCGCAGCGAGCTTTGGCTCAGCATTGTGTTGTCAGATTATAATGTAGCCGCCAGGATTTAGAAAATCAAACAATTCTTTATAGATAATCCCAGAAAAGCCTGGGATAAAATCACGTTTACAGTTGATTGTTATCTATTTTTTGCTTAGAAATAAGCCAGGATCAGGAAATCTGTGCTCAATGTGTATTAGCACCGGAGAAAGGAAAAGCCCCTAAAAGAAACCTCCATTTCTAAGAGATCTCAATGTAACTGCTTGTCTTGGGTGTTTAGGGTGGAGTAAATAAAAACAATGGTGCCCCAGGACACTTTTAGATTTACTAATTTAGGATGCAACTAATTTGGCATGCCCCAATGTGTGAAACCCAGTATACTCCCATAGCCGGCAATCCCACAGTGTATGTACGGGCCACATCCCTGCTATAAACTAAAAAAATACAATTCTGTGATTACTCACCTGTAGAATTGGTATTATATGTATACAGCACGTCCTATTCCAGAAGATATTCCTTACACTTGGGACATCCAATAGCAGTGTCCGTAAAGTAGGGTGGGATCCCCAAAAGTAACAGCAGACAGTTTAAACCACTGCTGCCTGCAGAACTTTGCGGCCAAAAGCAGCATCAGCTGAGGCCCTAACATGAACCTTGTAAAACTTAGAAAAAGTATGAACAGAAGACCAAGTGGCAACCTTGCAAACTTGTTCAACAGAAGCTTGGTGCTGAAAAGCCCAAGAGGCACCAATCCCACGACTAGAATGAGCAGTAAGGCGGAAGGGAGGCTCCTTCCCCTTAGCAGAGTAGGCCTGTATCACAGCCTGACGGATCCACTTGCTGATAGTGGACTTAGCCGGAGCCAAGAATGGACAAAGGGGTTCCTTGCAAGGGCTCAAAGGGAGACCCCTGCAGGGCAGATAAGACCAAGTTCAAGTCCCAGACTGGTAACATAGGCTTACGTGGGGGACGCACGTGAGTAATCCCCTGGAAGAAGGTCTTCACCAGGGGATGCTGAGCAAAAGATCTTTGAAAAAAAATAGCCAAGGCAGAAACATGACCTTTCAGAGTACTGAGCTGAAGACCCAGATCCAAACCATGTTGCAGAAACTCCAGAATCCTGGGAATGGAAAACACACGACAGGGAAGCGAGTTAGACTCGCACCAGTCAATGTAAGTATGCCAAACCCTGTAGTAGATGGAAGAGGACCTCTTCCTAGCCCTGATCATGGTATTTACAACTGAGGCAGGCAGCCCGTTTTCCATCAAGATGGAGGTTTCAACAGCCAGGCAGTCAAAGCCAGCGTTTGTAAATTGGGGTGGCGTAGGTGCCCCTGAGTGAGCAGATCTGGAACCCGGGGGCAGTGCATAATGATCTACTGCCAGCTGCACGATGTCTGCAAACCACACTCTTCTTGGCCAATAGGGGGTCACCAGTATGGCTGGCACCCTTTCCTGGGCTATCTTGTGCAGCACCCTGCCCAGCAGGGGAAAAGGGGGAAAGACATACAGAAGCTGAAACCCCTTCCAAGACATTGCCTGGGCATCCATGGCCAAGGCCAGAGGATCCTGGGACAGAGAGACAAAGACTGGAAGCTTGTGATTGTGACGGGACGCAAACAGATCCACATCCGGCTGACCCCAGCGGTGGCACAGGGAGCGGACCATTCTCCCAGACGAGAGATCCCCCTGCTCAGAGAGTCTGCCTCCAGATTCTCCACCCCGGGGATGTACACAGCTGAGATGCAGGGAACATTTTCCTCCGCCCAGGACAGTATCAGGGACACTTCCTTGAGGGCCCTCTTGCTCCGGGTCCCTCCCTGATGATTGATGTAGGCAACCGCCGTCTGGTTGTCCGAGCGGACCTGAACAGCCTGACCCCTCAGGTGTGGGATTAAGTGGGCGAGAACCAACCTGATCGCTCTCAATTCCAGAATGTTGATAGGGGCATGGGCCTCCTGAGGGCCCCACTGACCCTGGAATTTCAGGGACTTCCAAAAGCCCCCCCAACCTGTCCGACTGGCATTTATGGTGACAGTTTCCCAGCAGGGGGCCAGAAAGGATCTGCCCACCAGCAGGTTCCTTGAGTCTAGCCACCACGATAGAGACCGCCTGACCAGAGGGGACAGGACAAACACCTGATATAAGGACACAGGGTCCCGATCCCATACTGACAGGAGGTGAAGCTGAAGAGGCCTCATGTGAAACTGAGCATATGGAACCACCTCGAAGCAGGACACCATCAGGCCCACCAGCTGCATTCCCTGCCTGATGGATGGATGAGGACAAGAAAGAAGGAGCTGAGCTTTCTCTTGAAGTCTCTCCACCTTCTGCTGAGGAAGAAAGATCTTGACCTGAGATGAATCCAGAATCATGCCCAGGAAGGACTTCACCATGGAAGGAGACAGGGAAGATTTGGGGTGGTTGATCACCCAGCCGAATGACTCCAGTGTGGACACCACCCTCTGAGTGTCCAGCTCTGCCTGATGGAAGGGCTGAGAAGCGATGAGCATGTCGTCCAAGTAGGGAAGAATGCGAATGCCCTGAGATCTCAGCAAGGCCATAACTCCTGCCCGCACCTTGATGAATACCCTGGGAGCCGATGTGAGACCGAAAGGCAAGGCCACAAATTGGTAGTGCTGATCCTCCAGAGCGAACCTGAGGAATCTCTGATGACCTGGAAAGATAGGTACGTGAAGGTAAGCATCCTTGATATCTACAGAGGTCATGAAGTCCCCTGGGCGTAGGAAAGTCACAGCTGAGCACAGAGTCTCCATGCAAAAGTGTCTGAATCTGACAAATCTGTTGAGGTGCCTCAAATCCAGGATGGGTCTGATGTACCCATCTTTTTTGGGGACGATGAAAAGATTGGAGTAATAGCCTTTGCCCCTTTCCCTCAAGGGAACCCAGCAGATGACACCCAGTTCCAGAAGGCCTTGGACAGCCAGGGACAGACCCTGAGCTGACAGGGGGTTTTGAGCTAACCGAGATTTGAATGAATCTTGGGGGTGGCCAGGCTGCAAACTCTATCTTGTAACCGGAGGACACTACCTCCTGAATCCACCGGTCTGAGACATGACGCCTCCAGACATGAGCCAAGAGCCGAAGCCACCCCCCACCCGGATGGGTGAGGGCGCCCCTTCATACCCGAGGGGGCTTGGGGAGGACTTAGGCTTGGAACCCCAGGAGGGGCTAGGGCGGCCACGTCCTCTGCCCCTGCCCCAAAAATCTCCAAGGGCTCTAGCAAAGGAAGCTCCCCGTCCAATTCTGGAGCCCCTGAAGGAAGGAGAAAAGGCACCTGAACCCCGAAAGGACCGGGGCTGCCTTCTACGCTGAGGTAACTTGCCTCCCTTAGCAAACAAATCCAGACGTTCCCCAAAGAGGCGCAGACCCTTGAAGGGAAGCACAGTGAGAGCCTTCTTAGCAGCATTGTCAGCTGCCCACTGGCGCAGCCAGACCGAGCGGCGTATAGCCACTAACAAGGCAGATGCCCTGCCACACATTCTAATGGTATTATCCATGGCAGAGAGGACATATGAAACAAATTCCTCACAATGCAGAAGAGCTCTATACTCTTCACTACCAGCATCATCAGTCTAAGAGACTCCTGAGCAGGCTTTTAATAGCAACAGCAGTAATGGCAGAGGCACAGACCGGACGCAGCGTGGTCGCCATATAGGCAAAGGCATGGCAAGCCAGCTGATCAATGCGCCAGTCCTCCCCATCCCTCAGTGTAGTAGAGTCAGGGGAATGCATGACGGATGTGTTAGACAACCCCAGAACTGGAGCATCCACCTCGGGAGGACATGACCACCATTTAACCATTTCAGCAGGAAAGGGATACCTCTTATCCCAACTCTTTGGCACCCCGGGGAGCCGGCTAGGCCGTTCCCACTCCTTAAGCACCAGATTATTATGAGTTTGTTCAGGAAACTCCAAGCGTGGTTTAACAGTATGAAACAGCTCCCCCTGCTGCTGCGGAGCCACAGCAGGAGGAGAGATACAGAGTACTTCAAAAGTTTGACCCGCCTGAAAGACATAAGTAAAAAGATCCAATAAGCAATATGCAATACAGAGAATACAAAATAAATCAGCCCGCAGGGGCACTTACGGACCACGATAGGGAGACGCCAGACACACGCAGCAGAGAGCTAAAATGGCGCCCGCATAAACCTCAAGGGGCGGGCCGCGGAGACAGCGATGCAGAACGTGTCAGCCGCAAGGCCCGCCCCCCCCGAAGAGCGCGAAAAAGCACCCACATGACAAGACCAGCAAATGATGGCGCAGCAACGCCTGAGGCGATGTCGCCGATGACCGCTGAGCGGAGTACAAGCGTGCTGCGGCGGCAGCGGCAAAAGAAACCAGTGCATTCAAAAGAGATCATAACATACATCACTTAGACATGCACCCCCACCCCCCCAACGAGAACTACCAGGGAGAGCGAAGGGGAAGCGACGGCCAGCCTAAAGGGAGCCAACTGCGGGGACAGGGGGCGAGGGGCATAAGACGCGGGAGGGGCATCCCATAAGGCTCACCATGGGCCTGTACCGCCTACCCTTTGGTGGGGGACTGCGGTTGGAGCAGCGCTCCTTAGCACCTCACAGCAGTGCTGCCTACCTTCACCGGAACCAGTGCAGCCTAAGCTGGGAGGCAGTAAAAGGAAACGGGTAGGAATAGTCCTACAGGGCCGCAGGCTAATAAGCCCCGCTCACCTGCGAGTAGAGAGAGCCATCTTCTAGTCATCGCAGCCTAGACTGCAGAGAAGAACTGGGGATTTTGTGGGAGGTCCCTGGTATATATGGGGCCGGGAGGAGCCACTTTTCTGTCTCTGCAGTCCAGTGCCATCTCCTGGATGTATAACCCAAGAGTAAGGAATATCTTATGGAACAGGACGTGCTGTATACTTAGAATAGCACATTTATAGGAACTTGCTTAAAGCCCAACTCCAGCCAAAACTTACATGCAGTGGATGAGGGGTTTTTCACGACATTGCATGGAAAGATAATAGCGCAGCTCATCTCAGCATACAGTTCCAGGAGCCACCCTGCAGTGGCCACAGATGCCAGGCCCCATTGCAGTGGCAGTTGATGGAAGTCAGCCTGAGACTGACTAAGAAACCCCCCACGCAGCAGTTGATCAAAAGCTGCTCAACAGCTTCAAGCTGCTTTTCTGCTAGCGGGTGGTTCAGACATGGCAGCAGACGATGCTGAGAACAGCAGCAAGGACCAGGAGGTGGTAGATAAATGAGAGACCCAGCAGCAGCTATGAGGGCCAGGAGACAAGGAAACGACCTAGAATAAAAGGCAGCAACAGCCAGGGACCTACCAGAGCAGGCAACCAGAGATAAGATGTGCTACTTCCAAATTACTTAAAGCGGTCCTTCACTCTGAATAAGAGCCTATCTTATATGTTTCCCACACCCTGTACATACAGATTGCTCACATTAAAAATCATCCTAACTGCATCTACTGCATGTTATGAGCCTTTAAACATCCAAGATGGCAGCTTATGGAACATCAGGCAGCCTGCAAACAGGAAGTGCCTTCTGACTGTGCTGCTCTGCATTCTGGGATCGCTGTCCTTTCCCTGACCCCAGCTCTGCTGTGTCTGTGCAAAGCACAGCTATAACCCACCCCCCTTTACTTTATCCCACTCTTCTCTCCTCAGTAAGTGTGATGCTTCTGAGTCAAGATGGCGGCGCCCGTATCCTAAAGTCCTTAAAAGAGTTGCAGCCCAGTGGGTAAAAGAATAAATAGTAAGCGAGTAAAAACTTAATATATATTCATTTTAGATGCTGAGGAATCGTTTTTTAAGGGTTTGGGCTTTTCAATAAATTATGGTGAAGGTCCGGTTTAAAGAGGAGGAATATGAGCTGGTCACCATTCAGTCAGCGTTTGCACTTCCTTCCTTAGCTGACCTGATGTCAGATTGGCTAGAAGAGCTAAATTGAGCAGGCGCAGCAGGTTGCATCCTCGTGCATACACAATGGAATTGCTGGCAAGGGGAATATACCAGTGATACCCAGGGGGTTTCACACAGCAGGGCATCTCACAACAGGATAACTCCGCAAACGGGCATCACCAGAATGGGTTTTGGCATTCTTTAAGCTACAAAAGTTTAGCCTACAAAGTAACTGTAACAGGAGAGCAACTTCAACTCTTGAGTTGCAGCACTGAAACATTTGGATTCGGTGTTCTAGCTAGGACCTTACTTAGCCCCTCCAGGGCTAGCTTTTTGCCTACCCCCAGAGCATCCCTTTAGAGAGTTTTGGTGTGCTAAGTGGTAGCGGTCCTGTCCATTATGAACAGGAAGTCAATTTGGATTCCCTCATTCCAAGGTCATCCTAATTAGAGATGCCCTGCTGTGTGTAAGCCCCAGGATTTGCAGGTAAACTCACCTATCCAATTATTCTTGGTCTGTATGTGCCATGCAAAATACTGAGGCCTCATTCACACCTGTCTGGTACAGTGGTGCGTTTCTGCTTTTGAGGCAGATGCTGCGGTACCAACAAAAAAATTCAACAATGGAACCTATATGGTCCCTTTCAGACCTCTCCAGCATGGCAGGACAAACAAAAAGAAAACGCGCCCACAAAAAGTCCAGCCTGCTGTGTCTGAGCGGCAAACGCATAACGTTAAAGTGTATGGGCCTGCGACTGCAAACTTGGAGGACATGGTGTAACTGACAACGCACAGTGGCAGGAAACCCAGCAGAACTTCCTGTTTTTAGCTTCAGGAGATGCCATTTTGTTTGCAAAATAGACCACAGCAGGAGTCAGAAAAAGGTAAATCAATTTTAAAGTGGACCAACACCCAGGATTTTGACTATGCTGGGTTTTGGTCCACTATGTGAAGCCACGGTCACGTAATTGCCAGGTACCCACGAGAGACCTGTGGACAATGTAAGCTTGATTTCGCCAGGGGAGTGATTTGTCTTTTACCAGGTGTTATAGTGCAGGGGCAATAAGGATAGCCTTATACATAGGAAACAACACACATTTTGTTAAAAATGGGTGTTCTGGATTAAGTCTAACATGGGTCTCTTTCTAAAGTGCATTGCCCTTCTGTTTAGGCTACTTCTAAGTTGCCCATTGCCAATAAAGAACTGCCTCAGTGTACTAAAGGAACTGAAAGGCAACATCCAAATTCACGACTGCCATGTCTGATCTGGTGTATAATAGAAAACTCTCTAGCTTTCTCACCTTGGTTTTCCAGTTTAATATTTAATACAGGATGTTACCATATTTCTCACTTTGCAAAGCATGCTGAGATTTTCAGAAAAGGAAGCCAGATACGGCCTTCTTGGTTAGAAGAAGAATCAATAACATAAGAAATCAGACAGGAAAACCACATGTGAATTGTCCTCCTCGTGTTAGAAAGTGCATTTACTGTATTACAGTAAAAACAGCATTGCAACTGAAGGTAACTAAAGTGGATTTCTGTCTCTTAAAGTGGACCAAAACCTGGGCTGATCGGTTGATTTTCTTCCCCCCGGGGAATCCAAAATCGGGATGCCCCGCTGTATAAAACCTCCAAGGTCGGCCCATACACTTACCTTGTTTCTCGGTCAAACAGTGCATGCGTGAGCCGTGGCCGCATCCCCGTTATTCCCTCTGAATGGCCAGCGCAGACAAGCTACCTGTTAGAGGGAAGCGGGGACTCCAGCCGCCAGCGTGCTCGGAGCCGATGGCCTTAGAAAAAGGCTTACACAACGTGACGTCAGCATGCACCGTAGGACCGGGAAGAGTTGGCATCTGCGATCTAGGGGTTTCACACAGCGGGGCACCCCCGATCAGGGTGCCCCGAGGGAAAGGACCAAAACCCAGGATAGTCAAAATCCTGGGCTTTGATCCACTTTAGAGTGGACCCACCCTGGAGTCGCTACCCCCAGGCACCCAGAACGGGGGTGCCCCATTGTGTGAAACCCCCCAGGTTGCCTGAAAACTCACCTTCTTTTCCAGTCCAATGATGGGTAGAAACATCTACACACATCAGAAAAGCTACAAGAGCAAAAACCTGCTATTCCAGGCCGATAGAGTTCAGCAGATCTCCCCTGTAGTAGACCACTACATTCAAAATCTGTCATCATAGTTGACATTAAAGGGGAAAAAAACAAAGATATCAATATCTTGGGTTTTGTCTCCCCTGCCCGCTGTGAGTATCCCCTTGAATCCACTGAAAACTCACCTTTTCTTGTTGCCACAGCGCATGCACTCAGCCAATAAGAGCTTGGAATTCATTCAGATTTTCTTTGCCGCTCAGAGTGGCAAGGAAATCTGCATGGAGTACGCACCACTGGAAGCATGCACGCTCACCTCTAGCTATACACCATTCAGAAATGCCAGAAGCACTGGCAAGGTGAGTGTACACAAATAAAGGGGGAGACCATCTGCCCTAGAGTTCTACAGACACTATAGAGGTGGTTGTTCCTCTTTAAATTGGACCAAAACCCAGGATTCTGACTAACAGGGATCGTGTCCACGCCGGCCATTCACAAATATCTGGCGCTGGCACGCGCCCTGCTAAAGGGATATCGGGGATATGGCCACTGCTCGTGCATGCACCATTGGACCGGAAAAAGAAAGGGAGTATGCCTGGCCTGGAGTCTCAGACTCCAGGATGGGTTTTGGTCCACTTTAAAGAGAAACGACAAACAGGAATTTTACTTCCCCGTGTGTTGCCCCACTCAGAAGGGGCATCCCGAATTAGGATGTGCCGCTGTGTGTATCCTCCCCAGGTTGCCCGATTCACTCACGTTCCTGTTGTTCCCACAGGGCAGGCTCAGCCAAAACTGAGCACAGATTTCGCTCGGCTCTCTTTGGCTCTGCTTACAGCTAAGCAGCCGAGCAGAGCCGAGTGCGCCGTCAGCCAAATCCCCTGCTAAGCTTCCAACTGTGGCATGTACTCTCTGTGCATTCAGAAAAGCTGGGTACACACAGGCCTAGAGGTGAGTGGGGACGCGGCTGTGGCGGGGGCTCCGGGATCAGGTGAGTGGATCGGGGGGGGGGGGGGGTTTACACAGCAGGGCATTCCAATTCAGGATGCCCCAAGGAGTGGGACTAGAACAGCCCTCAAGTAAAGACTCCAGGGCTTCTGAAGTTCCTCTGTAAAAGTATGAAGCAACCTTGGACGGATTTGGACCTTGCTACCTAGTATATTTATTTGGATTTTATTATTGGGACATATTTTTGCGATAGCACCTCCTTAGAGCAGACTTTCAGACCCTCAGGGCCACTGTACAGGCATACTGATTGTGGATATCTGTGTGCAATAAATGCCCTAAAAATGCAGATTTGTTATGAGATTTCTGACATTTTACTTGCTGTTATATGTAACAACATAATCCAAAATGCCAAGGAATTTCTGATGCCAAGTTCACCACACTTTGCCCTATTTTCTTGCTAAATACAGTATACTGCCACCATTATTAGATGGGGCAATGTAAATGGCGCAGATGTTGAGTAGGATAACATATCAGCCTAACATATAATGCATATTTTAGCCCAGGTGTTAGATGGAGGCTTGCCAATTTGAGATATCCCACCAGTGGAATCGAAATAATTCCAGGGCCAGATGCCCCGCTGTGTGAAACCCACCAGGGTTGCTGATACACTTACCCTTCCCAGCTTCTGTGCAGCTGTGTGTGCTCCCATGCCCAGCCTAATTCCAGGGCACAGAAGCGAGCGCGCGCTCGAGCTGTAAGCCAGGCATGAGGCCAGCTGGCTATACCTTGTCATGGCGGCAAACTTGAGATCAGCCAATCAGCGATCCCAAACCTGCCTTGGGCCGTGGCTTCAGCAGCAAGCTGGCCGCATCGCCTGTGCCACACAGGCGGAGGGGGGGGCCACGGGGGAACAGCGGATCACCCAATATTGGGTTTTGATTCTCTTTAACTGGAAAAACATCCAGATTCAGAGGTGGGGCTGTCATTTGCGACAGGAGATCCACTTTAAAGTGCCCCAAAACAGCCAGCTTTTTTGGCCATATTGCTTCCTGGCTGAGCAGCCAGTGATTATATGTTCTATTACAGTACACACCGCTCAGCAATGAGGAGCACTTCAACCTAACTGCCATTACATTGTGAACATTTATTTACTCACATTTTTTTGTGAGAAAAAAAATGGTGCAATTCAGCTCCCTGTTTAGCTGCGCAAATGTTTTATAAATTTGCACAGCTAAAAAAGGATGCTGAATTGCACTGTAGGAAAAAAATCAAGATTACATTTTTTTCTCACTTTTATTTGAGAGAGTTTCTTCTTTTTAATGATTTTTTTTTTCTTGCAATTCAGCATTATTTTTAGCTGTGCAAATTATTTAAAAAACTAGTTTGCATATAGCTGCAATTCACCATAATACTACTTCCTGTTAGTTTATTTATCAATATTGGGCAACGGCTTTATAAAAAAAAGAAACACAGGCTGTTTTTGGTGCACTAGGCTGGGGATAGGTGACCACATAAACTTTCTTTCTGAGTATTGGTGCACTTTAATATACCAGTCTGAGTGTGTTATAATAAATGTAAATTCTAGTGTGGAGTAAAAAAAAAACTAAAGATTGGTACTTGGATGCTGGGTGGGGCAATATAAAATGTTGGGGTAATAAAGGTACTGGGTGTGCTAATATGGAGCCTGGGGGCTGTATGGGGTAATACATATATGTTGGGGTAATAGAGGGGATTCCGGGTGCTACAGCAGGTGGGTAATATTAATGCAGCCTGGGTGGTGTGTGCGGTAATATACCAATGTTGGGGCTTGGTGGAGTAATATCATGAAAGCTGATAGGGTAATATATCAATGGGGTAATAAGAGGGGTCCCCTGATGCTACATGTGGTAATATGATGAAGGCTGGTTGCCTGGGTGGGGTAATAGAGGGGTACCTTGGTGCAGACAGGAATAATATATGAAGGTTGGGCTAATAGAGGAGTTCCCTGGTGCTGGGCGGGGTAGTATATAAATGTTGGGGTAATAGAGTGGTTCCCTAGTGCTGGGTGGGGTAATATATAAATGTGGGAGTAATAGAAGGGTCCATAGTGCTGGGTCTGGTAATATATAAATGTTGGTGCACTAGAGAGGTTCTCTAGTGCTGGGTGGGGTAATATATAAATGTTGGGGCAATAAAGGGGTTCCCTAGTGCTGGACGGGGTAATATATCAATGCTGGGTTAATAAAGGGTTCCCTGGTGTTGGGTGGGGTATTATATAAATGTGGGGGTAAAAGAGGGGATCCCTAGTACTGGTAAATGGTGGGGTAATAGAGGGGTTCCCTGGTGCTAGATGGGGTAATATATACATGTTGTGGTAATAGAGGGGTTCCCTAGCGCTGGGTGGGGTAATAAATGTTAAAGTAATAGAGGGGTTCCCTGGTGCTGGCTGGGGTAATATATAAATGAAGTAGTAATAGAGGGGTTCTGTGGGGTAATGTATAAATGTGGGGGTAATAGAGGGTTTTTTTGGTGCTGAGTGGGGGTAATGTATAAATATTGTGGTAATAGAGGGGTTCCCTGGTGCTGGGTGGGGTAATAAATAAATGTTGTAGTAATACTAATTGTTCCCTAGTGTTGGAGAGGTAATATATGAATGTTGGGGTGATAGAGGTGTTCCCTAGTGTTGGTGAGGTAATATATGAATGTTGGGGTAATAGAGTTGTTCCCTAGTGTTGGAGAGGTAATATATGAATGTTGGGGTGATAGAGGTGTTCCTTAGTGTTGGTGAGGTAATATATGATTGTTGTAGTAATAGAGGTGTTCCCTAGTGTTGGAGAGGTAATATATGAATGTTGGGGTGATAGAGGTGTTCCCTAGTGTTGGTGAGGTAATATATGATTGTTGTAGTAATAGAGGTGTTCCCTAGTGTTGGAGAGGTAATATATGAATGTTGGGGTGATAGAGGTGTTCCCTAGTGTTGGTGAGGTAATATATGAATGTTGGGGTGATAGAGGTGTTCCCTAGTGTTGGTGAGGTAATATATGAATGTTGTAGTAATAGAGGTGTTCTCTGGTGCCGGATGGATGGGGGTAATATATAAATGTCGGGGTAATACGATGGGTCAGCGCTGGGTGGGGTAATGTAAATGATGTGAGGTGCAGGGAGGGGTATAAGTAGATGTGGCGGGTGAGGGAGGGGCCGCCATGTTTGTGTACTCACAATTGCAGCATCCAGTGGCCCTCGTGTGTGAGGCTCCAGTTGCTGGCTGTGAGGATGGACACGGCGCCCTCCTCCGCCCAGCACAGGCCGAACACCCAGCCCAGCGCCATCGTCCCCAGCATCGCCGCTGTGGCCCGGGAGGCCGCCATGGTGACAGAGCGCGGATGAGGAAGTGAGTGAGGCCGCCCCCTGGCTGCTGAGTGGCGGGCTGGCTGGCTGCGTGCTCCGATGTGGCTACCGGCGGGCGGTACGTCACCGAGCATGCAGAGCCTGGCTGCCATGACAGGCCGCTCCCGCCTCTTTCCTCCCCGCCGCCCTGTCTGACTAGAAATACCGGCCACTGTCTTTTAAATAAATCATGGTGAAGGTCACAGCCAGCCTCCGCCATGCCAGGATAGCAGACCCTCGGCATGGGTTCAGCTCTCCCCCAGGGGGGAACACAAGGCCCCTATTCCTGGTCTTCTGGCTGGTAGGCTTGGAGAGGGGGGACCTCGCACCATTGGTTAAATAAAAAATGCAGATGCAAGTTTATATAAAATCTGCATTTTCACATGTGTTTGCGTTGCAAACCATAGACTTCTAAGGGCTTGAGGTGGTTGCATCCTAAACGCAGCAGGCGGGACTTTTTGTGGTTGCATCCCCCCACTACCACCACCACCACACTGGAGGTGTGAAAGGGGCCATAGAGGAGCTATTGTAACATTATTCGCGTTTTAACATGTGCAGTAGCAGGCAGGTGTGTACCAGGGCTTATAGTGCTCATGTGTTTGCATGTGACTGGCCAGCAATTCACCATGTACAGCATGTGCACATCCATACCTCCCAACTGTCCCGATTTTCCCGGGATTGTCCCGATTTTTGCAAAGAATCCCGCGGTCCCGGAACATTAACAAGTGTCCCGGGACGCCCTGCGCTGTGACAGTGTACTGTGCCCAGGGCCGCAATGTCGCGAAGATAACTTCCTGGCGCATGGGGTGAGAGAGTGGGGCGGGCGCACGGGGGTGGGTGGGCAGGCGCACGGGGGTGGGGGGGGGCGGTCGGTATGCTGGGTTGGGGATACGTACGCATGCAGGGGTGAAGGCAGCCGACATTGCTGGAGCTGGAGAGCGTGACGGGGGTGTGGCGGGGGCGTGACGGGGGTGTGGCCTGGGCGTGACGGGGGTGTGGCCGGGGGCACGGCTTGTCCCGTTTTCACATTTTCAGAAGTTGGGAGGTATGCACATCCACCAGGGAGACTGGAGGGGGGGGACACAGACAAAGAATTCCCCTGGTTCCTGTGTTGTGTGTGCAAGTGATTGGGTAATGAGAAAGGTTTGCTGGGTAATTTATATATCTGCCTGAGGAATCCTATTGGCTGGTAGTCATGTTAGCCACTGGGGCATCCCTGAAAGTTAAAGTGGACCAACACCCAGGATTTTGACTATCCTGGGTGTTGGTCCACTTAGGTGGGGTGCCCCGCTGTGTGAAACCCCCCGATCGCCGCAAAAACTCACCTCTCCCACGTGACCTCGTCCGGCCAATGACAGCGCTCAGAGCCGCTCTGGTATGCGCGTCCAAAGCCGCTTGGACGCGCATACCAGAGCGCTGTCATTGGCTGCGTCTCTCGCTTCCCTCTAACAGGGAGCGCGCCTGCGCCGGCCATTCACAAAACGGCCGGCGCGGGAGCGCGCCCTGCTAGAGGGAAGCGAGAGACGCGGCCGCGTCTCGCGCATGCGCCGTTGGATCGCCGGTAAGGTAAGGATTGTGGGCCTCCTGGGGGGTTCCTCCCCGCGGGACATCCCGATTTCGGATGCCCCGCGGGGAGGGATCTGATCGGTCCGGGAATCTTATAGATTCCCGGGCCGATCCCCCCTGGGTGTTGGTCCACTTTAAAAGCTCAGAAACTGAGCAAAATAATGTAATAATGTATTATTGGTTAAACTGGACCTTTACCCTGAATAAGATTCTTATGTTTCCCCCACCCTGTACATACAGATCGGCCACATTAAAAATCATCCTACCTGCATTTACTGCATTATATGAGCCTTTAAACATCCAAGACGGCGGCACGTGGAGTCTCATGATGCCTGCAAACAGGAAGTGGCTTCTGGCTGGTCCAGATGTTCCCGCAGCACACAGCCGACTACTACAGGGTTCATATAGTGCAGTTAAGCGGCGCTACATGAACCCATAGGAAACTGCGGACCACTGGCCAGCAGTATGCAGCTTCCTTCCCCGGGGTCTGCCACTGATCTAGTAGCTTTGTCCCTGGCACCGATCTGGTGACCTCGTCCCCACCATCTCTAGTCACCTCCGCCGGCACTCCCGGTCACCTCAGCACCCCTGCAAGATGGCGACGAGTTGACCAGAGCAGCTGTGGCCCTTGGGGAAGGAAGCTAGTGACACAGGTAATACTAAAATGCCGGTGCAGGAGCAAGAAGTTCGGGAGTCGGCCACCTGGTGAATAGGTCATTAATATGTATGCAGAGGTTTTCATGCTTATTAATTACCTTTTTTTTTTTTTCTTTTAAGTTTAGAGTTGAAAAAAAGTATTTCAGCCTGCTTTAATTTTTACTGAAGCCTGTCCAGCAATTTATTTTGACCTACTGTCTAAAGAAATCCATGGGTAGGGCTCTTGTCACAAAGGGCAGAGTAATTGAACAGACATCAGAACGAACTGCTGGTCATGTTTTTGTTGGCAACCAGGCATGCTATTGACAGGCCAGAACAAAGGAAACACAGTTGATATCCTTTATTGAAATTAGAATCTTAATCATCAATGAAAAATATAACCTATACCCTGATGGATACTTTCCCAAAGTTTGGGGTCCTTGGATCATAGTTGCTTAGTTAATACAGGTGAAATAAGACATAAGTCCAGGGGAAGTTATATTTTATTTTATTTTTTTTACTGGTAACAGCTAATAGTAACTGTTAAAGTGGACCAACACCCAGGGGTGATCGGCCCGGAAATCTATAAGATTCCCCGGCCGATCACCTCCCACCCCGCGGGACATCCGAGATCGGGATGTCCCGCGGGGTGAAACCCCCCAGAAACCCCAAAAAGACCTTACCTGATCCGCCGCCGCTTCCGCAGCCGCTTCCTCCCGCGCGCCCCTCCAGACGCGCCCTCTGTGAATGGCCGGCGCGGGCGCCGAGAGTGACGCGCGGCGGAAGCGGCTTGTACGTTCCTGTCCCCCGCCTGGACGTTGGCGGGGATTGGCTGCGGCGTTCACGTGGGAGTGGGGAGAGGTGAGTTTTTTGGGGTTTCTGGGGGGTTTCACACAGCGGGGCACCCCCGATCGGGGTGCCCCACCGAAGTGGACCAAAACCCAGGATAGTCAAAATCCTGGGTGTTGGTCCACTTTAATGTTATTTTCTTCTAAATATGCATCTAATCCTTTTTGAAGCTGTCAGCGGTTGATGCTGCAACAAGCTTCTGTGGGAGGCTATTCCACAGATTTATATTTCTTATGGTAAAGAATGATTGTCGGCTTCGGAGACTGAATTTATTTTTTTCCAGTCGAATGGAGTGCCCCCTTGTCTTCAAAGAGGATTTTACCTGAAATAGTGTTTCCCCATATTTTTTGTATTGCCCATTTATATATTTATACAAGTTAATCATGTCACCCTTAGTCATCTCCGCTCAAGACTAAACAGAATTAATTCTTGTAGTGTTTCCTTATAACTAAGATCCTTCATTCCTTTTATTAGTTTGGGATTGATTATGCGTAGACGACTCTCGATCAATCATGGACAGACCATGTGGTAATGTCACACCAGTGGAAATTAGTCCATTTTTTTGTTCATTGGAAGTTGGTGGATTACATTTTTTGTCTCCTGTCCTTCCTAGCCAGAGGGAGGGGCTGGCTTAAAAGTCCCCCTTGATTAAACTTTCATTCATGAGCCAAAAGCTTTTTGGGCAGTGGTAATAGAATCTCACATCTAAGCTATGAAAACGTCTCAGAAGACCAGAGCCCACTTTTGTGGTTTTCAAAGGCAGTATTGATCTAGTGCTAACAGACCCTCCACATCAATTTTTTTGGCAAGTTAAAGGTTAAAAAATAAATATCCACAGCTTACCTTTCATTGAGTGGCTTCAGCAATGTCCTTCCTGCTCTGTCTCCTTAGTGAGGAAAATCACTTTCCTATTCAGTTTTCAGTCCCCATCCCACTGACTTGGTCCATCGATCAACCTTCAGTGGACCAAGAACACCCCCACTCCCTGTCCTGATTGGCGCTTCTGTCTGCAGCTCTGAAATCCTGCCCTTCTCTCATACTCATCACAGTGTGCTTACATCACGTTGTTGCCACACCTACTGTTTCTCCTCATTTTTCCATGAATTTCCAATGCTCTAATTCTTTTAAAGGAACTATAGGGTCTTTTTAGGACAGTGCCACGTGTAGCCCAAGACAATGGGACAACAATCGGGCTTGCCTTTAATATAACTTTTTTTGCTAGGAGAAGAATCTAGCCTATGGTTGCGATTATGGGGATAGGTGTGTCCAATCTTTTCCCCAAGTGAGATTTGGCCTGAAGGGATGCCCACTTTGAGAACTGCAAGAATTAGTTGGGGTGGGGGAACATTTGTCCCTCTGGCGTTGCGGTGACCTCCATAACTGCAAGGTGCTGATTATTTTGCTACTCTTCCATGCATCCCTTGAACCTTCTTTAGTTGGGTAATTCTCTGAGGACGATAACCCTGTTTTCTCTTGTTGAGTTTTTGACTGCAGCAGTGTTTTGGGTTGCCGGGGGCATGTTGCCATCAACCTTGTTTATCAGCAGTACCTAAAATGGATATGGTGGATATGATTCAAACCCCCACCCGTGGATCCTGTTAACTATTATGGCCCCTTTGGGAGTGGTATTCCCCTTGAAGCTGAAGCTGCTGCTGAGCAGAATGATTAAAGTGGACCAACACCCAGGGGTGATCGGCCCGGGAATCTTATAGATTCCCGGGCCGATCACCTCCCTCACCGCGGGACATCCAAAAAACCCCCAAAACCCCCCAAAAACGTTACCTTAACGGCGGCCGCGGAAGCCGCCTCCCGCACGCCCGCGCCGGCCGTTTGAGAATGGCCGGCGCGGGCGCGCGCCCTGTAAGAGTGACGTGCGGGAGGCGGCGGCGGACGCGCTGTCTTGTCCGTCGCTGTCACCCGCTTGTCCGTCGGCGGGGATTGGACGGCGCGGTCACGTGGGAGTGTGGTGAGGTGAGTTTTTGGGGCTTTCTGGGGGGTTTCACACAGCGGGGCACCCCCAATCGGGATGCCACCTCCGAAGTGGACCAGAACCCAGGATAGTCAATGGGACGATGTTCTATCAAAGCAATGCAATCTAAAAGCACATGCATTTTAGTACATTTTGCCAATTTTCACTGCTCCTGCATTACTCTAATCCCAGATAATGCCGCCTGTTTCAGCTGTAAAGCTGTCTCCTCCATCCATTGCCAATGATGTCATTGTCACACCTATGCAATGACTGATCCCCTGCCATCTTACAGAGAGGGACAGCAAAAAAAGTGTTCCAGTTCTTTTCGAAGAGTGAAAATATCTATTTCTAGTTCTACACCCTAAGAAGGAAGTATCGGCATGGGCTTTGGCCAAATGTATTTCAAAGGGTCAGTGGGTTTTGGTCTTTAAATTAGTAGAGTCTAGCCAGGGGTGCATGTAGGTTTATGCGCACAAGCCTCCAGAGGCTTCCCTATAGCTCTGCATATGACAGTTATCCTTTTCACTGCCACCCTAACTGATTTTTCCAGGAAAATATTTAGAGTTTTAACTTGTTTTTAATTTTTTCAGTGCGTTCTCAATATTTTGGGTTAAATTTGTGGAAAAATAATTAAAAAAAATATTTTTGTAGCATTTTTTTTATATGTAAGTTTTTCAAGAAAATCATATTATCTGTGTGACCCCATTCTTCCCGGTTATGATACCACATATGTGTCAGTGGACACTCGTTCCTGCCCAGGAGACCCCCCCCCCCCCCCCAACCTGAAGAGAGTGCTTCATATGATTTTTAAATAAAATACAACCTTACACCTTGCAGTTTACTTGCAATAATTAACAATGTTTAAACCCTTAAAAAACAGGAGGGGACCCCCTTCTCCAGTAAAACTAGCCTGAGCACCAGCCATGGTGAGTGGTAGACCAACCAGGGGGCAGAGGCCAAGTAGCCAGACCCTGGCCCTAAAGGCTGCCAGCCCACACAGGCACTGGGCTTTTCTGCACCCTCCTTGCATTTAAATAAAACATTGATTTTATTAAAGTAAACCATATTGCGTTTGAAAGACACATTTCTTCCAATTAAAACAGTACCACATATGTATCAGTAGCCCCCGTTCATGTCCAGGAGAGCCCCTCAAACTGAAAAGAACACTTAATAACATTTACAAATAGAATACAACTACTATCCACACTCCTACTGGGTAAAATAAAAACATTGGAGTGTGGAGGGGGACACCATATTTTTGGGAGATTTTTAAGGGTTTAAAGAGCTACAAGCCTGCATAGTCTCTGTGGCTCTTTTGTTCCCCCGGGCTTCAGGGAGGCAGGTAATGGGAGAGCTGGGGGTTAATGGCAAGTTACCCGCTTGCAAGCCCTCAAACCTTTTAAACTGGTATAGGGGTCCCATGGATCCCTTATTAGTTCACGAAGGGTTAAGTGTAAAAAAAAACAGAGACAAAGAGAAAAAAAATATTTATTGTTTTATTTTTTAATACTTACATCCCATTGATCCAACTTCAATCCCATGCCGGTTTCTGTTCTGATTCTGGGAGACAGGACATAAAGGGTTAATTTTAAAAAATGACATAGGGTCCCCTTGTAGACCAGGGTGAAGAGGCCAGCTTCAGTGATTCACCCACCCTGCAGGCTACAAGCCTGCATAGCCTCTGTGGCCCCTGGCTCTTCTGTCCCTTTTCCCCCAAAGTCTGGGGAAGCAGGTACTGGGGGTTAATTGCAAGTCACCTGCTAGCCGCAGGTGACTTGCCAGCCCCCAAGCCTTGTGAACTGGTATAGGGGTCTCATGGATCCCTTACCAGTTCACAAACAGTTAAATGTAGAAAAAGACACAGAAAATCCTGTGTCCCTCAGCAATCCTGTCCCATGGCGATCTGATGACAACTTCTTTTTGGGGTGATCGTTGGAGGGGCCCCCTGCCTCTCCAACTTCCCTTCAGCGACACCTCAGCACTGGGAGCGGGATAATGTCACGGGTGATGTAATCTGCCTCGCCCACAAAAGGCAGGGCTAGTGGTTGTGGTCCCTCTCCTCATGGTGGAGAATTCTGGGGGCTCTGAAGTGAAGAGGAAACCCGGCGAAAAGGATTGCGGCCACAGGTCAGTACATTTTTTTTTTTTTTTACAGTTCGCTGGGGGGGGGGGGGGGGGGGCTATTCCGGGCCCTCTCTTGAAGCCAGAAAAGCCCCCGGGGGGGGGGGGGGGGGTCAGATGTCCCCAGGTGAAGAGAAGATCAAGGGGTCAGGTGTTTTTTTTTTTTTTTTTTACTTTATTTGGCTGCTAGCAGGGGGAAAGGCAGGTCCGTAACTCCTACGTGCTTGGTGATAAACGGCAGGAGAGGCAACCACGTGAGAGTTATGCGCTTGCCGTTTAAAGGGTTAAAGGAAGGAAGAATATGTTATACTGTTAAAATAATATACCACACCTGTCAGACCTCCCCTGTGGGTTCACTCCTAAACATCTCGTCGTACCTCCGTGTTACATGTAACACAGGTTGAGAAACAATGACCTAGATCATTGGGTAAAAGTATTCGCCTTAGCAATTAATACTAAGCTGCACCCTTTCAGGGTTAATTGTAAACCTTCATTTTCATCAAACTGTCAACCCATGTTTGTAGCAATCAAGTTGCCTAACATATGAAAAAAACAGAATATTAGCACTTTGGAGCAGCTGTTGCTAGGATCAGAAAATGCTAATATAGGACTCTGTTTACATGGTCTGGGTTTGGTTTGCTGCCTGTAGAAAATCCTGCAGCTAAAATGTCAAAAAGCTTTAAATCTGTTCCTCTCTCCAGTGACGCATTCAAACACTCTCATTTAAGTGTATCACATTTATAACAAGTGCTCTTATTAAAAGTAACTATTCTGCACATGGTTTCACCAACAGCCTTGTTCTTTTCTATTATAAATAAAACGTTTAATAGGTCAGCCAGTAAAATGTAGCACCAATCTGATGGTATCAGAGATGCCAACCTTGGAGACCATGGGTGTGGCAGGGGGGTGGTTTAGGGGCATAGCATTTTGTAGGTCAAATATTTTTATTATCACCCTCGTAGAAATTCGCCATAAATACATTATGTGTGTTGCAGGGTGGGGATATACTCAAGGGCTTACCAAATCTTCTGTTAAAGCGGACCTTCACTCTGAATAAGAGTCTATCTTATATGTTTCCCACACCCTGTACATACAGATTGCCCACATTAAAAATCATCCTACCTGCATCTACTGCATGTTATGAGCCTTTAAACATCCAAGATAGCGGCTTATGGAAGCCGCCATCTTATCAGGCAGCCTGCAAACAGGAAGTGCCTCCTGACTGTGTGATGCTTCTGAGTCAAGATTGCGGCGCCCGTATCCTAAATTCCTGAACAGAGTTGCAGCCCAGTGGGGGAAAGAATAATAAGTTAGTGACTAAAAACGTAAAATATATTAATTTTAGATGCTGGGGAACCGTTTTTTAAGAGTTTGGGCTTTTCATTAAATCATGCTGAAGGTCCGGTTTAAACAAAATTGCCAGCAAAGCCAGGTCAAATGCAGTAGAGAATCCCATCCCCAATGACTGAGCAGCTGAATTTTCTGGAAATCAGGGCCTAGTGGTGCCAGTGGTCTAAATCCAACCCTGAAAAAGTTGGCTATGTGAATATTCATTTAGAGACCCTTTTTTGTACTAGGACATACAACATGCCACTGTGTTTGTTTATGGCTGCCTAGATTGCTAGCATGCATAAATGTATAACATATGTCAGAGGCTTGATGCAAAGCACGTTATTGTAGTCAGGCACACCAACGCCCATATTTATAAAGCAGGCATATGCCAAAATGATTCATTGGCATTTCTCTTTTTTGCATATGCCAAAATAATTTTCATGCATCACACACTTCTGAGGAAGTTTCATACAGGAACATGTGGCAGATACTGGGGGTTATTCTGCAACACATTCTGCTAAGGAGATGATGGGGGTTGTTCTGCAACACAGTCTGCTAAGGAGATGATGGGGGTTGTTCTGCAACACAGTCTGCTAAGGAGATGATGGGGGTTGTTCTGCTACATATTCTGCTATAGTGATGATGGGGGTTGTTCTGCCGCACATTCTGCTAGAGGGATGATGGGGGTTGTTCTGCTACATATTCTGCTATAGTGATGATGGGGGTTGTTCTGACACACAGCCTTCTATAGGGAAGATGGAGGGCTCTGTCACACAGTCTGCTATGAGGGGGGTTTTAGAGCCAGATCCTTTATTTTTTTATTTTTTGGGCATTTTCATTAGATACAATACAATACAATAGCCTGACTTTTTATTTTTTAATTGTATTTTTTCAGTTTTAAGTGTTGCATTCAGTTTAACATTGAAACTGCCTGCAGGTTTATTTTTTTTTATATTGTTTGGTCATTTTTTGTCTAACGAAAATTAGGCTGGCTTTTTATTTAATTGATTTTTTTCAGTGTTTTAATGAATGCCTCTTATAAGGGCATTCCATTTAACATTGAAACTACCTGCAGGATTATTTTTTTTTATATTTTTGGGTAATTTTGGGGCATTTTTCATTAGATTCAATTTTTATCTTAACGAAAAATGTTTGACCATTATTTTGTACTTTCCCATGTTTAAATGAATGCCCTATTTCCCTCCTCCCGATGGCTACCAGCCAGGGATGGTGAATGATTGGGTGGGATACGAAGAGCACCCAGGGGCCGGCTGGGACTTTAAGAAAATGGCAGTGGGCGATCGCTGAGGAATTTGCGGTATCGCTGACTTCGACCACTGGATTTCAGGTGAAGGTGAGTGTCTTTTGTTATTTCATGTATCATACATGCATTAGTGCTAATAGGAGGGGGCATGTCGGGGGGCATTTAAATATTTTAAACTAGGGCTGGAGTGGCCCTATAATGAATGCCGGTTAAGCAGCATTCATTTAAACAAGGGAAAGTGACAAAAAAAATAGTATCTAACAAAAATAAATTACAAAAAATATATAAAAAATAAAACTTACAGGCAGTTTCAAAGTTAAAGTGTTACAAGTGGCATTCAGTAAAACAATTAAAAAATAAAAAGCCAGGCTATTTTTCTTTTTGATTAAAAAAAGGCAAAACAATTACCAAAAAATATTTAAAAATTCTGTGTTTTGGAAAGATCAACACCAATTAACAATTATTTCTGTATGAAACAACTGCTATAAAGACAGATCCAAAGTCAAATATCTGTTTATCTATGCTTCAGAAACAATTGAGAAGCTTCATGACAAAACTACAGTATTTACACTTCAAGGAGTAATGTTAATTTACGGCCTCGTCCACATGTTAAAGTGGACCAAAACTCACTCTGGAGTCTATGAGACTCCAGTGCAGGCTTACTCCCTCCCCAGGGAATCTGGAACTGCAATAGCCCGCTGTGTGAAACCCTCCAGGGTGCACAGTAAACTCATCTTTCCCCCGAGCTCAGGGTTCACTTGCGAGTGGTGCTGCCATCACTCGTTTCTCTCCTCGGCTGTGCGCAGCCCCGCCCGCTGTAACTGAATGGCTGTGCAGTGCCGCGCACAGCCAAAAGGAGCTGAATGATGCCGGCGCCGCTTGCAAGTGTGGCTAGGACTAGAGCCAGCTGGTCTAGCCTCTGCATGCCCCCAAGGAGAAGTATGTGGACCCGGCAACCTGTGGGGTTTCACACAGCGGGGTACCCAAAAGCCGTGTCTGCACTGTTGGCTCATTGGAAAATTAAGAAAAGCGAGTGACTGGCTTTATAAATAGGGTTGCTTGTGGCTGAGGCCAAAATTGTTATGCCCCAGGGGGACCAACCACAACCATGGATAGCAAAAAACATGGATTTTGGTCCACTATAAGGTTCAATTTAGAAGGAGACCCTCTCAGGCTAAGGGGGTGAAGTGTCATGATTTTCTGCCTGGCTAACATCTTAGGACAGTGTTTACCATTATGGGTGGTGATGACATCTTACACTATCCTCATTTAATGTATTCTGTGTGTCCCCTAGATACTGTTAAATCTGACATCATATTGCAGACTTCCTGTTTGCAGGCAGCCATTTTGTTTTTAAAATTTACCACATCAGGATTTGGAAAAATCAATCTATTAGCACACATGTAATTGTATACAAAAGTGCTATAAAAATACAGTGAAATACCCAGGGGCTTACATACGTTTCACAGTGCCCCATAGCATAAGATATAAGTTATAGTGGGCCCATAGTCATAGGGTTGCAGGGGATGCCTGGGGGGGGGGATTAAGGAAAATACCCAGGATTGAGGGGGTGAAGAGGGATGCCCAGTGATGGAGGGAGAGAGATACCAGGGAGTGGGGGAAGCGGGTGGATGCCAATATGTAGGAAGATGGCAAGAGTTAGGGTTGTAGGTGGATGTCTGATGGTAGGGTGAAGCCTAGGGTGGGAGAAACAGGGGGTGGGGCATATATAAAATTGGAGGAAGGTAAGCAGCATTGCCAGGCCAGTGCAAGTACAAAAAGTAGACAGAGTACCTAGAAGACCAGTGAGGGGCCCCTGCGCCCTGTTCTACAAGCCCCCATAGCTGGTCCTGAGCTGGTTATGATGGGAAAGGAGGAGCCCATGTCAGTTTTTTGTTTTAAATTAACCTCTTATGCTCTGTCACCCAGCAGCTATAAAAGGCTTCCAGCAGCAGCAGGACAGCAGAAGCCAGAGTGATCAGCGTGGGACACAGTGCCCAGGGATGGATGGGAGGTAAGTATTAAAAAAAAAAACAATAAATAAAATATTTTTTCTTTTGTGTCTGTGTGTTTTTTTACACTTAACCCTTTGTGAACTGGTAAGGGATCTATGAGACCCCTATACTAGTTCATAAGGCTGGGAGTTACCCGGCTAGCGGGTGACTTGCCATTAACCCCTGGCACCCCCAATTACCTGCCTCCCCAAAGCCCGGGGGGGGGGCAGAAGAGCCCGGCCCACAGAGCTTGTAGCCGGCAGGGCCGGGGGGCCACCAAAGCTGGTCCCGGGCTGGTTATGATGGGTAAGGGGGACCCCATGTCAATTTATTTTGGATTTTCCAAGTATACAGCATGTCCTGTTTCACAAGTATTCTTTACGCTTGGGATATCCACCACAAGGTAGCGCAGTGGACTGCAGAAGAGACTTGTGGCGTCTCCCGGCCCTATAAAAGGACAGGAACCTACCACAAATTTCCAGTTTCCTTCTGCAGTCTGGACTGCAAAGATAGAAGATGGCTCTCTATATTACGCAGGCGAGCGGGGCTTACCAGCCTGCGGCCCTTCAGGGCTATTTCCACCCGTTCTGGACCCACTGCCTCCCCGCCTCGGCTGCCTGGTTCGGGTGAAGGTAGGACAGCGCCAGGGTCAGGTGCTGGAGGAGCGCTGCTCCAACCGCAATCCCTGTACCTAAAAGGGTAGGCGGTTTAGGCTTATGCTGAGCCTTGTGGGATGCCCCTTCCTGCCTTATTGTGGGCCTTTTCCCTGCCCCCCCCTCCTCCCTAGCTATGCATGCCTTTGGTGCGCCTACCGCTGCTCTTCCCTGCCTCGCTCTCTCCCTGGGGGGTCACGTGGAGCACGATTCGCACTCTTCGGGGGGGCGGGTCCCGCGGATGACGCTTTTTGTGTCATACCTCTGCGGCCCGCTCCTCAAGGTCCTTGCGGGCGCCATTTTGTTTGAAGCTTGTCTTCTCCTGACCTGTGGTACTGCAGCGCGCTGCTGGCTGCCTGGTTGTGCGATCGGCTTCTTGGTCCGTGAGTCCCCTTCGGGGTTGTGTTGTGCTCTTGTCACCACTTTATGGGGATTTTATGTGTGGTTTTCTTGTGTCTTTCAGGTGGGATTAACGTGACTGTGGTTTCTCCCGGCCCTCTTCCCCTTTGCATCTCCCACCTTCCCTAGCAGGTTTTGGGGCATCCCGGGTGGCTCTTGTTAGCCTTAACCCTATACTGGCCAGTGTGCCCACTCTAATCACCATATGGAGGCGTCCGGGGATAATGTGCTTGGGGTTCCTTCGGGACAAGCCCAGCTGTGTGCCGCGTGTGAGGTATCTCCTGTGAGTGACAGTGTCAGGGTATGTGTGCCCTGCTCCCAGAAGTTACTTGCGCTGCAGTCTGGGTTGCCTGCTACGCTGCCCAGCTCTGCGCTCCCTTCTACATCACCTACCCCCCCGCGCCTGCATTTGACCCCTACTGAGGGGCATGCTAGTGGGGAATCAAACTATGACTTGGCCTTGCGGGTGGCCAGCCTGGAAAGGCATATTGCTGGGCCGGTCCCCCGTAAGGCTTCTGGCAAGAAGAGGGGGGACTTTTCTCTGATTCTGATTCCTCTAAGGAGCAGCAGGAGATTTATGGTGGTACTGGGTCTCCTTTTGGAGAAGACCCATGGTCTCCTGAGGATTCAGACAGGCTGTTGTCTCACATTTTTGAAGTACTGTGTATTACACCTCCTGTCCCGGCTAAAAGGCAGCAGAGTGAGCTTTTTCACACTGTTAAACAACGCTTGGAGTTCCCTGAGCAGATCCACTTCAATAATTTGGTGCTCAAAGAGTGGGAACGTCCTAGTTGCCCGCGGTGCGTAGGAGTTGGGACAGGAGGTATCCATTTCCTGCTGATGTGGCTCCCGTGCTTGGGTTGTCCAATACCTCGGTCATGCATTCCCCTGACACTTCTACTCTGAGGGATGGTGAGGACCAGCGTGTTGACCAGCTGGTCTGTCACGCATTTGCTTGTGCAGGGACTGCGCTGCACCCTGTGTGCGCTTCTGCCATCACGGCTCTTGCTCTTAAAGGGTTACTCAAGGGCCTTCTGGATAGTGCCTCGGATTCCAATAGGGGTGAGGAGTATAGATCCCTCCTGCTTTGCTATGAATTTGTGGCATTTATTCTTCTGCTATGGATGATGCGGTCAGGATGTGTGGTAAGACTTCTGCCCTTTTGGTGCGTCTGGATCTGTTTGCCAAGGATGGTAGGGGCTTTCAGGGGGCTGGTTCTTCCCTCCCCTCCTTCCGTGCTCCCAGGTCCGGTCGGGGTGCACCATTTGCGGGGGCACGTAGAGACCCTTGGGGCTGGGGTAGAGGCCGTGGTCGCCCCGGTCTCTCATGGGGTCCCAAGTCCAAATCTTCCCCCAAGTCCCCTCAGGCATGAGGAGGCGCCCTCACCCATCCGGGTGGGGGGGGGGGCGGTTGCGGCTCTTTGCTCACGTTTGGAGACTGCGTGTCTCAGACCGGTGGATTCAGGAGGTGGTGTCATCCAGGTACAAGATAGAGTTTGCAGCATGGCTGCCCCCCAGATTCATCAGGTCCCGGATGGGTCAAGATCCCTTGTCAGCTCAGGGCTTGCGGCTTGCAGTCCAAAGCCTTTTGGATTTGGGGGTCATTTGCCTGGTGCCCTTCCAGGAAAGGGGCAGAGGTTTCTATTCCAATCTGTTCACTGTTCCCAAAAACGATGGTTCCCTGAGGCCCATCCTGCATTTGAAGCGCCTCAACAAAATTGTCAAGTTCATGCATTTTCGCATGGAGACCTTGCGCCCGGGCGACTTCATGACTTTTGTGGACATCAAATATGCTTATCTTCATGTTCCTATCTTTCCAGGTCATCAGAGATTTCTCAGGTTCGCTCTGGAGGATCAGCACTACCAGTTTGTGATCTTACCTTTCGGTCTTACCTCAGCGCCTCGGGTCTTCACCAAGGTGCTGGCGGGGGTGATGGCTCTTTTGAGATCTCAGGGCATTCGCATCCTTCCTTATCTGGACGACATTCTGATTGAGTCTCAGTCCTTCCATCAAGCCGAGCTGGATACCCAGATGGTGGTCTCCACGCTCCAGTCCTTCGGTTGGGTGATCAACTACCCCAAGTCTTCTCTGTTTCCATCCTTGGTGACGTCCTTTCTGGGCATGACTCTGGATACATCTCAGGTAAAGGTTTTTCTGCCTCAGCAGAAGGTGGATGGCCTGCAGACGCAGGCATGGTCTCTGATTTATTGCCCTCATCCCTCCATTCGGCAGGAGATGCAGCTGGTGGGCCTGATGGTGTCATGCTTCGAGGCAGTTCCCTATGCTCAGTTTCACATGAGACCTCTTCAGTTGCACCTCTTGTCAGTTTGGGATCGGGACACGGTGTCCCTGGATCAGACCTTTCTTCTGTCCCCTCTGGTCAGTCGGTCCCTCTCGTGGTGGCTGGACTCAAGGAATCTCCTAGTGGGCAGGACCTTTCTGCCTCCTTGCTGGGAGACTGTCACCACAGATGCCAGTCTGACAGGTTGGGGGGGCTTTTGGAAGTCACTGAAGTTCCAGGGTCAGTGGGGCCCTCAGGAGGCCCATGTTCCCATCAACATTCTGGAACTGCGGGCAATAAGGTTGGTTCTTTTCCAGTTGACTCCGCACCTTCGGGGTCGGGCTGTTCAAATCCGCTCGGACAACCAGGGAGGGACTACATCAATCATCAGGGAGGGACTCGGAGCAAGTGAGCCCTCGACGAAGTGTCCCTGATACTGTCCTGGGCGGAGGAGAATGTTCCCTGCATATCGGCAGTTTCCATCCTGGGAGTGGAGAACCTGGAGGCAGACTCCCTGGGCAGGGGGATGTCTCGGCTGGGGGAGTGGTCCCTTAGCGTAAGGGTGTTTCATTCTCTGTGCCACCGTTGGGGTCTGCCGGATGTGGACCTGTTCGCTTCACGTCACAATCACAAACTTCCATTCTTTGTCTCTCCGTCTCAGGATTCTCTGGCCTTTGCCACAGATGCGCTGGCAATGCCTTGGAAGGGGTTTCGGCTCCTCTATGTGTTCCCTCCGTTTCCTCTGCTGGGCAGGGTGCTGCGCAAGGTAGCCCAGGAAGGTGTGCCAACCATTCTGGTGGTCCCCTGTTGGCCAAGAAGGGTGTGGTTCGCAGACATCGTGCAGTTGGCAGTAGATCAGTACGTCCTGCCCAAGGATCCAGATCTGCTCACTCAGGGGCAGCTGTGCCATCCCAATTTACATACGCTGGCTTTGACGGCTTGGCTGCTGAAACCTCCATCTTGATGGAAAAGGGTTTGCCTGCCTCTGTTGTTGATACCATGATTAGGGCTAGGAAGAAGTCCTCGTCCTTTATCTGCTACAGGGTCTGGCATGCTTACATTGCCTGGTGTGAGTCCAAATCTCTTCCCTGTCGGGTGTTTTCTGTTCCCAGAATTCTGGAATTCTTGCAACATGGTTTGGATTTGGGCCTTCAACTTAGTACCCTCAAAGGTCATGTTTCAGCTCTGGCAATTTTCTTCCAAAGATCTTTTGCAAGTCACCATTTGGTTAAGACTTTTTTCCAGGGGGTTTCTCATGTGCGTCCACCATGTAAACCTATGTTACCAGTTTGGGATTTGAATCTGGTGTTATCTGCTCTGCAGGGTCGTCCTTTTGAGCCTCTCCGTGAGGCTGCTTTGCCCATTTTGACTCTCAAGGTAGCCTTTTTGGTGGCTATTACTTCTGTCAGGCGTGTTTCTGAGTTGGCGGCGTGTTCCATTAAACCTCCTTATTTTGAGCGACACCAGGACAAGGTGGTATTTTGTTTTAAACCAGATTTCTTGCCTAAGGTTGTGTCTGCTTTTCATCTCAATCAGGACATTGTCTTGCCTTCCTTGTGTCCTAATCGTGCTAATTCCAAGGAGAGGACTCTGCATTCTTTAGATGTGGTCAGGGTTCTGAAATTTTACTTGGTAGCTACTGAATCTTTCAGGAAGACTGATGCTCTTTTTGTTCTTCCTTCTGGTCCTAGGAAGGGTTTGCCTCCGGCTAAGTCCACTGTCAGCAAGTGGATTCGTCAGGCGGTGTTGCAAGCCTATTCTGCTAAGGGGAAGGAGCCTCCCTTCCGCCTTACTGCTCATTCCACTCGTGCTATTGGGGCCTCTTGGGCTTTTCAGCACCAGGCTTCTGTTGAACAAGTTTGTAAGGCCGCAACTTGGTCTTCTGTTCATACTTTTTCCAAGTTTTACAAGGTTGATGTTAGGGCCTCAGCTGATGCTGCTTTTGGCCGCAAAGTTCTTCAGGCGGCAGTGGTTTAAACTGCCCGCTGTTGTTCTTGGGGATCCCTAGACACTGCTTTTGGACGTCCCAAGCGTAAAGAATACTTGTGAAACAGGACGTGCTGTATACTTGGAAAAATACAATTCTGTGAGTACTCACCTGTAGAATTGATTTTGTAGTATACAGCATGTCCTGTTTCACCCCTACCTTGTTATCATTGTTCTTGGTTACCTATGTATGGTGATTTGTTTAGATGTTTGGTTGGGGTTCCTTAATTTTTATTTTCCCGGCTTCTTGTCTAACACTGGGAATTTGTGGGAGGTTCCTGTCCTTTTATAGGGCCGGGAGACGCCATAAGTCTCTTCTGCGCCACCTTGTGGCGGATATCCCAAGCGTAAAGAATACTTGTGAAACAGGACGTGTTGTATACTACAAAATCAATTCTACAGGTGAGCACTCACAGAATTGTATTTTTTAAGGGTTTTTAACCCTTAAAATTCCCAACAAAAAATGGGCCCGCCTTTGTCATTTTTTTAATTAACCCCTTATGTTTATAGTGTGGATAGTAGTTTATTTATTTTATTTGTAAATGTAAAAGTGCTGTTTTCAGTTTGGAAGGTTTCTGGGCAAAAATGGAGGACTAACGATACATATGTGGTACCGTTGTAATCGGGAGAAATGGGGCTATGACATGCAATATGGTTTTCATTAATAAAACAAATGTTTTATTTAAAATAAAGGAGACAATTGTCTAAAATTTTTTTTTGTTTTTTTGCTCAAAAATATTAAAAAAAACAGTAGAAAAAGACATTTCATGTTAAAGCCTAAACTCTGCTGCAAAAAATCTATATATAATTTTCCTGGAAATTCCGGCAAAAATCATGGTTAAACATGGTGCAAAATGGGGAAAAATGACCTGTCAACCAAGGGTGACAAAACTTCAAGTAGGCTGGCAATTAAAAGGGTTAATACCTATGCATGCTGGGTATTGTTCTGATCTTGCGCTTTCAGATTTAGCTTGTTTTTTCTTGTTTGCATATTGATATTTTAGGAAAACATGTTTTTATTCAGCTTTTTTATATTTTTTTTAGGGAAACCCTGTGCAATCTAAGAATTTTTCAAGGGATTACTTCCAGAAAGATGAGCCCACTACAACAAGCTGGGTACGCTTAAAAATGCTTAACGTGTACTTTCAGGGAATATATGGTTTATGAGGGATATTCCAAATGTAAAGGGTTGTTTTGGTAGAAAAAGCGCCATGTGCGCACTTTGTCTGCAGAGCTGAAATTTTCAAGTAAAATTACCGTTATGCGCATTCTTTACTTTGGGCAACTCTTCCCTTGACAGTACCTATGCATGTTGGGTACCGTTCTGTTTTTGTTCTTGTTTGCATGTAGTTTTTTTTAGGAAAATGTGGCTTTGATTCTGCTTTTTTATTCTTTTTTAGGGAAACTGTGCAACCAAAGAATTGATTGAGGGATTACTTCCAGAAAACTATGCCCACATTAACAAGCCTGATACGCCTAGAAAGCTTGAGGCATGTACTTCCAGAGAATATATAGTTTGTGGGGGGTATTTCAAATGTAAAGGGTTGTTTTTATGGAAAAGGTGCAAGGTGCGCATAAGCGCATATCACAGTTGTATTTTATCTGAAAATCTCCTAAAGCTCTGTTTCAATTTGGGGAGTCTTCTGGGCAGGAAAGGGTGTCTACCTATACATATGTAGTACCGCTGTAACTAGGAGAAATTGGGGTTTCACACGCAATAAGATTTTATTGACAAACTTACATTTTTTATTACAAAAAAACACTACAAATTGCAAAAAAATATTTATTTTATTTTTTTTTGCACATATTTCACTTAAAAGTATTGAGAATACACTAAAAAAGGCCAAAAAATACATTTCATGTTGATGCCCAGACTCTGCTGAAAAAAACAATATATAATTTTTCCTGGAAAATCCCTGGAAATACCTTCAAAAATCAAGGTTGAACATGTGTAGCGCAAAATAGTGAAACATGGTCTGGCAACAAAGGGTGACAAAAATTCTAGGAACGCTGGCACTTAAAGGGTTAATTGCACTCCAAAGTATGTCACTGTGTCCGCTTATCTCGGGCAGTGTCACAACACACAGGTTTGGTAGTCAAGGCTAGAGGTTAATGGGGCCGCAGCATGGGGAGATAACAGGGTGGTTTCTCAGCAAACAGGCACTCAATGGCAAGCAGGATAAATGAAAGTATCAGTTTCTTTTATTGTTGCAGGGTCATGAAAATTACGTTTTAATGCTGTGTTCCACTTCAATGTCAAATACACAGTTCACAATTTACAGGCCAATAAATTTGCATAGCTTGTAGAAGGCAAACACAGGCACAATTGCTTCATAAGAACCTTTCAGTGTTAGGGTTAAATAGCCTTTGTCTTTCAGGCAGGACACAGGTACACTTGCTTATTAGAACATTTTAGTGAAAGGGTTAAATAGGCTTGTGTCCATCAAAAACCGAACACAGGTACTCTTGCTTGCCAGAACGTTTCGGCATAGGGGCTAGGCAGTATGGTATTTCCCAATTAAATGTAAGCCTATTTCCAGAGGGAGATTTGGGTGGCTACCACCCCACTTTGAGCTGAACCCCCCCTTGAATTGAAGGCCATCTATGGGGTATCCCAGACTGGGACACGGATTTGCCCAGTGCCCGACAGAGGGGCAACCATACCTTACTGGAGTCTCAGGCCTAGCAGCTCCTCCATAGCAGCCTGTCTGTCCCTTTGGATCCTCTCTAGTACCAGGGGGTGGCTCCTCTATCACATCCACAGCAGGACCCCACTGTGTTTCTTCCTGCATGGACCTCAACTCTGCATAGACCCCAGCTCTCTCTCTCTCTGCACTCCAGTGTGGCTCTGCAGTACTACAGCCACGTCTTCTCACTCGCTTACAACCACACTCTGGCCTCGTCTCTGTAGTAGCCCCACCAGACGTCTATTGCAGGAGGCTACACCAGTCTTCCCCTTAGCACATTTATGGACAATCTCCCTGTATAGCCCTTTGGCTTCACCTGATAATACCCCTGCTCTATACAATGATGCTTGCAGTTTTCCCCCAATAAAACTCCCAACTAATTTCAGCACTTTCCTGTTGTTCCCAAATCTATCTTCTGCATCCTATAGGGCAACTCTTATGATTCAGAGAGTGTGAATTAAATTCTATTTTCATTTGTGGTCTTATACTCCTATCTGGTGACCAAAGTGGGAATAGCAACCCCATTTTCACATGGATAATTCCCACATAAATCCCTTATTCTAAGTATGTCACACACCCCGCTTCAAGATATCCATAACATGTGGGTAATATCGACCTGAAGAGGGCGTTCTGCAGAGATGATAGCAAAAAGAAAGCCCCTCCCTGATCCATAAATACCTGGGACCTCCCACTCATTACCCAGTTTTCCATCTCTGCAGACGGCGAGCAAGTCAGAAGATGATGGCTCCTCCTTGCACAGGGGGATTTCAGGTAGCCGGGATAACTCCCGGCCTGTTATTTGATTATTTCCACTCGGACCCCCTTTTTCCCTGGATTGACCTTAAGTTACATGCCTCCACAGTCTTGGCTGCTGGCCCGAGCGAGGGTATATTGGCACCTCTGGTGCTTAGGAGCAGCGCTCCCCCGTGAGATCCTAAATAAGAGGGTAGGCGGTTACACCGGGTTGGTGATCCCGGTTTGGGATGCCCCATCCCTTGATTTTTGCCCCTGGGTGGTCCCTCCACAGTCCCCCTTTTTATCACAGTGGGGGTTGGGGGTCCCTATCTTAGGGCTAGTCCTTATTCACTTTATTCTTTTATTCACTTTATTGTGTGGTGTGTCTTGATTGTATGTGTGTGTGTGCTTTTCTACTGTCTGCGGCGCCGCGGCCGCCATTACAGCCGGGGCGCCGGTCTTTTCACCTTGTGAGGGGAGTTTTTCCCCTCACACACTTCTGGGGGGGCGGGGCTGGCCCTCGGCACGCTGCTGCGGCCAGCCCCCCGTTGTCTGTGTCTCCCCGCAGCGAGCGGGGTGGGTGCTCCGCTGGACGCTGCGGTCGCACCCGCTGGCTGTGTTACTTAGACCGGCGCCGCGGCATGTCGGCGGCGCCGGTCTCTGAGGGGCTGTGAGTAAGGGAGCTTCTTCCCTCGCGTCTACGTCGGGGGGGGGGGGGGATGACGTTAATAATCTGGATTGGTCTGATTATTCCCCGCTAGAAGAAGGGGAGGTTTATGAGGATTCAGATATTTCGGACGATGAGCAGTCTTTTGGCGCTGATGCCGAGCTTGGTGACTTGGGGAGATTCTCGGATACTCCTCACGCTCTGGCTCTGATGTTGGAGGTTCTGAATATTTCCCCTCCCGAGGAGGCGCCACAGCAGAAGGGTGAGTTGTTTGAGGAATCCAGGCCGCGCTTGGAGTTTCCTACGCAAAGGCATTTTGACAAAATTATTGCTAAGGAATGGGACAGGCCGGCTCGGCTCCCTGGCATTCCTCAGGGGTGGGATAAGAAATATCCCTTCCCTTCGGAGGCGGTTAAGCGCTGGGCATCCCCCCCCCGCGAGGTGGATGCACCGGTTTTGGGGTTGTCCAACTCCTCTGTTTTAAATAGACCTGATTGTTCCACCCTCAAGGATGGAGAGGATAAACGCATTGACCAGATGGCTTGTCATGGTTTTGCTAGCGTTGGGTCAGCCATGCGGCCCATTTGCGCTTCGGCGCTAATGGTGTTGGCTGCCAGGTCTGTGGTCAGGGATCTGTTGACTTCTTCCGGGCTTCGTCCTGGTAGTGACGAGTTCCTTAGCCTTAAACGGTGTGAGTTGTTTTTATCTTTTGTGTTAACAGCCTTGGATGACACCTTGATGATGTGTAGTAGGACGTCGGCTCTGCTGGTGACTATTCGGCGGTCGGTGTGGTTGCGCCAGTGGGCGGCCGATTTTATGTCCAAGAAGTCACTGACGGCTCTACCTTTTGTTGGATTAAGGCTCTTTGGAGAGACATTGGACTCTGTCACCAAGGGTGGTAGGTTACCTCAACGCAAGAAACAACGCCGTCCCTTTCGGGGGGCGCCTTCCTTTACCCCCTCCTTTCGTGGGGCCAGATCTGGCAGGGGATTTGCCTTCCCCTCTTCCAGAGGAGATTCTGGGAGCAGGGGCAGAGGATGTGCCCGTCCAGGATACAGTTGGGGCTCTAAGCCCAAACCGGCTACTAAGCCAGCTCAGCAATGAGGGGGCGCCCTCACCCATGCAGGTGGGGGGACGGCTGCGACACTTCTCCCAGATCTGGGATCAAGAGGTCTCGGACAGATGGATCCGGGAAGTGGTGTCTTCCGGTTACAAGCTGGAGTTCGAGCTCCGCCCCCCTTCCAGATTTTTCAGGTCTTGGATGCCTTCGGAGCCTCTGGCGGCGCAGGGGCTCCTGGTGGCAGTAGAGAATCTTCTGGACATGGCTGTCATTTGCCCAGTGCCCCCCTCAGATCAGGGCAGGGGTTTTTATTCCAATCTGTTCACGGTACCCAAGAAGGACGGATCGGTCCGTCCCATCTTGGATCTGAAGTTTCTCAACAGGTTCATCCGGCCGCGGAAATTCCGCATGGAAACGCTGCGCTCGGCTATTCACTCTCTTCGTCAGGGAGACTTTCTGACGTCCATAGACATCAAGGATGCTTATCTACACGTTCCGATTTTTCCAGCACACCAGAGGTTTCTCAGGTTCGTGGTGGAGGATCGGCACTTTCAGTTTGTGGCACTCCCTTTCGGTCTCACCTCGGCTCCTTGGGTGTTCACCAAAGTGCTGGCGGGGGTGATGGCTCTGCTCAGGGTTCAGGGTATCCGCATTGTGCCCTATTTGGACGATCTTCTGATCATGGCCTCTTCCTTCAACCAAGCGGAGTTGGACACCAGGGTGGTGGTGTCCACTCTGGAGAGGTTCGGTTGGGTGATCAACCACCCCAAGTCTTCTCTTTCTCCGTCCAGAATAGTGACCTTTCTGGGAATGTCTCTGGACACTTCGCAGGCCAGGGTGTTTCTGCCCCAGGCCAAGATTCTTTTGATTCAGGAGTTAGTTCGACTTCTCTTGTCGGCCCCTCGTCCGGCCATCCGGCTAGGGATGAGGCTGGTGGGGCTAATGGTGGCCTCATTCGAGGCAGTTCCCTTTGCGCAGTTTCATACAAGGACGCTTCAGCTTCATCTGTTGAAGGTTTGGGACAAGTCTCCACTTTCGTTGGATCAGTCCTTCCTGATGACTCCCCGAGTTCGTCGATCCCTGCAATGGTGGCTGGGGTCTGTCAATCTGTTGAAGGGCAGATCTTTTCTGGCGCCGTGTTGGGAAACAGTCACCACGGATGCCAGTCTGTCAGGTTGGGGGGGGGGTTTGGAAGGACCTCCAGTTTCAGGGTCTGTGGGGCCCGCAGGAGGCTCACAAGCCCATCAATGTTCTGGAGTTGAGAGCCATCAGGTTGGTTCTGTTTCGCTTGACTCATCAGTTGCAGGGCCTGCCAGTTCAGGTCTGGTCGGACAACCAGACGGCGGTTGCTTACATCAATCACCAGGGGGGGACTCGCAGCAGGAGTGCCCTCAGGGAAGTGTCTTTGATTCTGGACTGGGCGGAGAGCCACGTCCCGTGTATCTCAGCAGTCTACATTCCGGGAGTGGAGAACACGGAGGCGGACTCTCTGAGCAGGGCCTCCTCTCGTCAGGGGGAGTGGTCCCTCAGTCCTCAGGTGTTTCGCTCGATTTGCTTCAGGTGGGGGTTCCCGGCGGTGGACCTCTTTGCCTCTCGTCACAATCACAAGTTTCCGGTATTTGTTTCTCTCTCGCAGGATCCACTGGCCCTGGCGGTGGATGCCATGTCCCTGAACTGGAGGGATCTGGTTTGGTTCGCAGACCTGGTAAGGCTGGCAGAGGATCAGTTCGTTCTGCCTCTACTGCCGGACCTGCTCACCCAGGGTCGGCTACACTATCCCAATTTACCTTCGCTGGCTTTGATGGCGTGGCTGCTGAAACCGCCATCTTGAAGGAGGAAGGTCTTTCTGACGCGGTGGTTCAGACTCTTATTAGCGCTAGGAAGCGCTCTTCCTCTACTATTTACTATAGGACCTGGAGGTCCTATATTGACTGGTGTGAAAGTAGGTCTTTCTCTTGTCGGGAGTTCTCCATTTCCAGAATCCTGGAGTTTCTTCAACATGGTCTGGATCTGGGGCTTCAACTTAGTACCTTGAAGGGGCAGGTTTCTGCCCTGGCGGTGTTCTTCCAAAGGTCCTTTGCACTTCATCCCTTAGTCAAGACCTTTTTCCAAGGAGTTACGCATGTACGGCCTCCTAGGAAGCCCTTTGTTCCAGTCTGGGATTTGAACCTGGTTCTTTCTGCTCTTCAGGGTCCTCCGTTTGAGCCCTTGAATGAGGTCGCTTTGTCTTCACTTACTCAAAAGGTGGCCTTTTTGGTGGCTATCATTTCGGTTAGGCGTGTTTCTGAGTTGGCAGCCTTGTCCATTAAAGCTCCGTACTTCGAAAGGCATCAGGACAAGGTAGTCTTTCGTTTCAAGCCGGATTTTCTTCCTAAGGTTGGTATTACCCACATGTTATGGATATCTTGAAGCGGGGTGTGTGACATACTTATAATACCCATTTTACAGGTGAGTATTTCACAAAATGGTATTTTTGTGCACATAAATGTGTGAGCGTGATTTTTTGCTACTACCACACATTCATTTACATGCACAGCACAACATGTGAATGAATTACATCACTCCCAGCAGAGTGGAAGGCAGAAGTACGGGGGGGGGGGGTACAGAGGGGTAATGGTCCCACTGTGGAAGTTTAAAAGTCAGTACATTGATGTAGGCACCCAGATCAGCAGCTGGGGGGGGGGGGGCTCTGATATTGCCAACAATCATACTAAAAAAGGCATGAGTGACAACCTGCAAAGATGAAGGCAGGGGAGACAGCTAGCATCAGGCTCTTTCTGCCATGGCTGTAGAAAAGTCCAGCGCTGGTTGTATAAAATATCCAAATTGATTCAAATTCTTCTAAAATAGTGGGTACAACACTTGCATAATTGAAGAAAACAGAGCACTCTGGTGCTTTTCAGCTTTTGCTCAAACATCTCACCCCCAAGGTTAAGTTTCACATTCAACAGGCTTAATACAGATGGTCAAATAGAATGCTGCAATGCTATCGATCATGAGACATATTGGGAGAGAAGGAAGGACAAACGGACAAAAAATGCTATTTAAATCAGCCTGTTACTCATCTTTTATAGATTCAGATGTTCAAATTCCAAAAATCATGGATAGAGACACTTACAATCTAATTCTCATGGGATTTGACTACAGGACTGAATCTCCAACAAAAGAGTATGCGATTGTTTTCTCGTGTTTTCTCTCCCCCCAGCTGTACACTAACGATCTGCTGGCGCAAATTTCTTGTAAATGTGCTTAAAACAGACAGAGGGTTAAACATAATTTTTATGCTCTTATGTCTTTTCACCATCTCATTACTGTACTTCATTCCTTTATAAAATTCTTCACATGCTGGCAGTACACATGTCGATTGTCTTAGGTCTCCTCAATCCCCAACCCTCCTCCCACCAATGCTAATGCAATATACTGTAGAAACTTGTGTTGTTCAAGGAATTTACTCCTTATTTGCTATGTGGCCTTGCCTTGAAATATTGCTGTAAGGCCCGGTGGGGCACCTGCCTTCAGGTCAGTCAGAAACCCCAATCTCCACTGCTTCTTCAGCCTATAGCCAAGCCCCGTTTGCCAGGAGGCATGCAAGCTTCACCGGACACAGTTGCCCCAGGACTTACTATAGCGCAAAGGATGCTAAGTGACAGGGCAAAGGCAGAGGAGCCAAGGGCACAATGAGAGCAGACTAGCCGGGGTCATACACATAGTATCAGTCCTTAGAATGTCTGGGCACAGGGAAGAGCAGATGGATGGTCAAGGGTTAAGCCAAAGAGTCAGAGTCGGGGAGTCAGATGGTTTGCGGTATCCAGAGAGGTAGACAAGCTTAAGGTCAGGCAGGCAGAAGTCGGTCCAGCAGCAGGCAGAGAGTGGTCGGGCATAGCAGAGGTCGGTAACGAATGAGCAATAGCAAAACATAGCATGAAGCCAAAGCAGGAAACGCTATCACAGGCAATGCATGCATGAAGCAGCCTGGTTTTATGTGGCCATTGGCCAATCAGAGACGAAAGCCAGAGTCAGCCCACTAACCTTAACCCTCTGAAGTACCTGTGGAAATGCTGGTCTGCAATGACCAGCCAGGCACAGAATGCATTCCAGGGAGACTGCACGTCTATGTCGGGGATGCACAGGGGTGTAGACAGCGAGAGCACAGCCAGCATGTGGAGGATCTGAAAGCCTGACATCCTCTTAAAGTGGACCAACACCCAGGATTTTGACTATCCTGGGTGTTGGTCCACTTAGGTGGGGCACCCGCTGTGTGAAACCCCCCCGATCACCGCAAAAACTCACCTCTCCCCGCTCCCACGTGACCTCGTCCGGCCAATGACAGCGCTCAGAGCTGCTCTGGTATGCCAGAGCGCTGTCATTGGCTGCGTCTCTCGCTTCCCTCTAACAGGGAGCGCGCCTGCGCCGGCCATTCACAAAACGGCCGGCGCGGGAGCGCGCCCTGCTAGAGGGAAGCGAGAGACGCGGCCGCGTCTCGCGCATGCGCCGTTGGATCGCCGGTAAGGTGAGAATTGTGGGCCTCCGGGGGGGTTCCTCCCCGCGGGACATCCCGATTTCGGATGCCCCGCGGGGAGGGATCTGATCGGTCCGGGAATCTTATAGATTCCCGGGCCGATCCCCCCTGGGTGTTGGTCCACTTTAAATGCCACTGTGCTCCTCCAAGCTGCTGCTACCACCTGCTCCTCCAAGCTTCTCTTATATATCACTCCCTACAACCTCCCATCCTAACTGAGCCTCTGTTTAACTCCTTTTAATTAAAAGTTCTATCTACACCTTCCATTTTCATCACATCATTGAGCGTACATTCTTCCTCTACTGTCTATGATGCCTTCTATCGTCACCTTCTCCTAGTCCTGTGTTCTACTGCTTGAGATTGTGGGCAGCAGGTTGCTCCAAGGACCATGGTTAATAGAACAAAGGTTACTTTATTGTTTTATTATTGTAACTTAAAAATACAACATATTTCAGTCATTCATATATTTAAAATTCAGTTTAAACCTAAAACTAGAGCAAAACCCCTGCGGGATTGTCTACCAAATCTGACATAAGTAGACAGATGTGAAAGAGTGCCTTGTGGTCCAGCTGGCAGCTAGCTGCTTGGAGAGCATTGTTGATACACAATGGCAGCCATAAATAGACAGCCTCTGGGTTTGTGGTCAGTGCAATGCTTAGACAGCTCCACAGTGAGCCTCATCTGTATAGCCGAGAGTCATGGTGCTGTCACTGGAATTGTGACCCATGCACATCATGCATCGGCATAAAGCACATTTTTACTAAGCTTGAAGCATTACAAGTTTTATAAGTTAGAGCCAACTCCATTCCACACTTGTATTGTTTTGAAAGCATGAGAACCATTCAGTGTTCTATCAGTAACCCTAATGTGGAGATTGCGCCTCATATGCTGTACCATCTAATCTAGTCATAGAGGAAGGGGGAAATGAATGTGGCCTACTGGGTCTGCACTCCCACACCTCTTACTTGTCCTACTTGACCTCTGCCGGCCAATAATATAGGATGAAGGAGGACCAGGCGCAGCTTGTCCTGGTCTGCGCCACCCTATGCCGCCCCATTCAGCCACTAAGGGGAAAGGGGTGGGTGCACACTGCATGGCTGTATAGTCCCTGTTGGTAAAGATCTGGCTGCCAAACTGTTCAGCTATTTCTGGGCCCCTGTCATACTATTGTGCTGATTTGACTATCAACTATATGTATGCCCAAGAAGGGGTAAGTTACAATTGTTTTATTTTGTGGCAAAACATTTTGTTTGGTCCAGCTTTCAAAGTTGTTAACAGCTTCAGTAGAGCTGCAGCCATAAACAGTGTTACATAACACTGGGTGTATAAACCATAGATCCCTTAGTCAGCTAGCTGAGCGTGACGCACATATCACCCAGGACAATTTCCTGGTGGAGTGTTTCTCACCTGGCTGTTGTGAGCAAGGAGGTGGAGGATTTATATTTTGGGCCGGAATCAGGAGGCGAGAGCTGGTAGGTCCCTGAAGGTGTGCTTTGTGTATCAAAATCCTCTTCATTCATGACAATACACAGGCTCATGCTGCAAAGAATACCCCTGAGTCATTGGCTAATATGGGAATAAAAGGAGAGAAACACATGGTGTGGCCACCGTTCTTCCCTAAATCTCAACCCTATTGAGAACCTCAAGCAAAAGATATATGAGGCTGGGAGGCAGTTCACATCAAAACATCAGCAAAGTAATTCAAACAGAACCTCTCCAAAAATCTCCAAGTTTAAGTTTTTGAAGGTGATATCAAAGATGTTACTATGTAACTTTTCCTTTTAAAGTGGACCAAACTTTTTGGTCCTTCCCCCTAGGACACCTTGGTTTGGGGTATCCCGCTGTGTGAAACCCCCCCAGAATGCCAATCTCACTCACCACTCCTTGAGCCCATGGCGCAGGTGCAGCTTCTTATCCGATCAGCTTCTCCCACCATGCATATTAATTCGTGGCTAGAGAAGGTGAATGGAATCCTAGCCGCACAATTACGAGCAGCGAGCAGCATCACTTGGCTCCCTTTGGCTGTCATGCACAGCCATTCAGTTACAGTGGGCAGGGCCATTCATAGCTGAGAAGGGAAACGAGTGATGCTGGCACTACTCGCACATGCGCCGTGGGCTTAGAGCAAAGGTAAGATTATTGTGCACCCTGGGGGGGTTTACACAGTTCGGGATGCCCCAGGGGGGAGGAAGTAAGCCAGGGTGGGGTTTGGTCCACTTTAAGATGTTTTTGATTGAAATAGCTTTTGGTTTTAGTAGATGTAAAACTATAATTTGCATAATAATTTAGAATGCAGTATAATGAAGGTCTTCATTAGTACACCTGCTGTCTAGAGCTAACTGTAGCTGAAATAGGGATTAGGCTACCCGGAAGATTTAGAGAAAGGATGAAGCTAAATCACAGGATTCCGCATTGCTTCCTGCATTTTCATGAGCTACTTCATACTTTATTCTCACCTCCAGATGGTGTGTGTCTTTAGTATTAAATATCAGTTCTGATGTCATGCGAGTGCCTAGCTATATTTTTAGATATACAGTACTACTAGCTAGTTTCTATTTTGAAAATAGTAATGCGTCTGTATCGCCTACTGAAAATTATCGTGGGTGAAATTAAAGCATTAAAGAGGAACATCAGGGTAGGTTAAACCCCCCCCAAACCTCACCGGACTGTTCCCCCCCCCCCCCCCCCCCCCGTTTCAGAATTGGGCACTATTTACTCACCTCGCCGGCAGATCCATCTTCTGGGACCCTTGGATTTCGGGTGACCTCCCAATGGGCAGCGGCATCTTGCATCCCATCAGGCACTCCATGCAGCCCCCAATCTCGCTCCTGCGCAGTGCCCATGCAATGGAGCCGCCCGATATCCCGAGAGACTTTGCAGAGCTGTGAGATTACCATGGGACATTGACGAGCATGGCTAAGGCCATGCTTGTCAGTTAGCGCTGAGTAGGCGAGCGGCGGGGTGATGATCGGGCCCTGAAGCAGCCAGATGTCCCTGTAGCAGGCAGCAGCGACACCCAAAATTTAAGTAGGGGCCAATGAGGGGGTCAGACCCTTTTTATTTTAGGTCCGATGTTCCTCTTTAAAGGCAAAACATGATTCATGCTCTTTAGCCCACTTTATTACTGGCATCAAATGTGTTTTGCACCTCTATCACACAATAAAAAAAAATCTTAGGTTAGGGATTCCTAACCTTTTTTTCTTCATGTACCACTTTCTGCTTTTCCATAATCTCAAGGACCACTTGAGTTGTATGTATGGGTTGTCAGTCACCCAAAATAATATCTAAACTACTCAGTCTGTGGACTTGACGAGTACCAACTGGTTGGGAACCCTTGCAGAAGATGAAAAAAATGCTATTAAAGCGGAAGTCCAAACATAATTGGACCCTCTTGCCCATGGGCCTATTAGCATGATTTGGCTAATAAAAAAGATGAAAAAAATAGGCTCATCTGACTATGCTTTCCCCTGTTAGCCAATAAGTGTGCAGCAGCTGTGAAGGAACTGTTCCAGACAGGAACCAGGAGGTCAGCACTGGTCAGGTAAGCCTTGTCTTTTATTAGCCAAATCAGGCTCAGCACTGGGTTGGGGGTGGGCCATAGTGGGGTGCAAATAAAATTAGTATTAAGATTTCAAATGTGCAGTCAAAAATCAGCCCCTATAGATCTCCCATATATACACACATTTCATTTGCTTCCATGATGCATGTGCTGGCTGCCAGCCAATCACTGACACACATAGCATTCAGCCATTCATCAACCTCCTCCTGCTCCTCAGTGTGTAACTGCGGCAGGCTATTCTGATTGGGATACCCTGCAAAGGGAGACCACCATTTAGACCAGTTTGGGTGTATAAGTCTTCTCCTTAGAGCTTGAAAAGGGGAAAGGGGTATAAATCACCCAACCCACCCAGAGAGTATAAAAGGGGGCTCGGACCCACCCAAACTCATTCCCTCCCTAGGTAGCAAGGAGGACAGAAAGGGGGACCTATATCGCCCAGTTCTCCAGACGGTGGCACCTGGCATCACTACTGAAGAAGACAGCAAGGGGGCTGAGTAGAGCCGTGAAGATCAGCAGAGACGCAGCGCGGGACATCCAGCAGACCAGAGGAATACTCGGAGCACTGCAGGACAGAACAAAGGTCCCCCCCTTTCATGTTGTCTCTTCTCCTTAGCAGGTGGCAGTGCCCTTCCCCATGACTAAGCCTAATATGGCATAATGCTGACACCAATACACAACAGTGGCCCTGACCTGATGCAGAAAGCAGGATGGCTGGGGTAAAGGCGCTCCCACAATGGCCTTGGCACCCTGAGCAAATGTCCTGCCCCTAGAAACTGCCCTGACCACTAACATACAAAAAAAAAAGAGATCAATCTGTAGTTAATGAAAAATCTCAAGTGTGACCCTAGCCTAAGGGCTCAATTATCTCCCCTGTGGATGCCAAAATAGATGCAGGAAAAGGGCAATTTGGAAATGAAGTGAGCATGAACCATGAAAAGATAGACAGGATTTCTTTCATTATGTCTTTTAATAAAAGTGCTGAAATATAACAGTTGCAGATGCACTTTAATGACATTTATTAAGCGCACCCTATCTCCTGTTCTTTTTAGCTGTGATTGGTTTCTTGCTGTGTCATTTATTAGTTTAAAATAGCATGTCGTTCCTGCTCATCAGACTACATAGAAAAAATAGCTTCGTCCTCAGAACATGACGTACAGTACCTCAAATATATTTAGAAATGAATGCACTATCTGCTTTCACAGTATATACAAAAATAACAGTAAAAGATGCTGTTGCACTTGGAAATTCGGCAAGTCGAGCAAGAGAAAAAGAGTGAGCATGGCAGTAACTAACTTTACTTTTAGTTTAAATGAACCAAAATGTTTCTCCCATGCTCATTTGTGCAGGGGAAATCCCGAACTGGAATGCCCCTGATGTGTGATACTCTGTTTTGCCTAAACTTCTCAGCTTGCTGGCGATCCCGCAGTGCAATCAGCACTCTATGCCATGCATATGAATGAATGGCATAGAATGCTGTTTACACTCAGAGTGTTGGGAGCAGCTGACATCCCTCTGGCAATTCCCCTTTAGCTGTGTGCGCCCCTGTTGGCCTTTAAGGTAAGCCTGCTATGGACACGTGCATCAACCAAAGGGACACCAGAGGCCAATCTGTGACCCACGCATGCGCCGTGGGATCGGTAAGTACCAAGTTCACAGGGTGGGACAGCTCTGGAGAAAAAAATTGCCAGCTCTGAACTGCTCGATCTCCCCACAACCTCTGGAGCGCTCACCTCTTACTGGGTCTGTCCCATAACAACAAATGGAGCCAGCCGACATCCGGTTGTGAAGTACAATTAAAAATCCATATCCATACACGATGCAACAGACATGTTAAAAAAGTGAAAAGCGCCGACGCGTTTCTGGCATCATGCCCTTAATCATGATGGGACAGCTCTGGAGTCTAGAAGGGTTTTGGTCCTCTTCAAGCAGAATATCTATCTACCATCTTAGGGGCAAAGGTTGTCCCTGTGGGATTCTATGCTGGGAACAAATCTTAGGGATCTACACTGAGTCAAGTAAATACAAAGAATCTACCATCACAAGGTTTTCCAACTGTGAATTACTCCAATCAGTGCGTTTCTGGGCAATTTAATGAAAGCTTAAAGCGGATCTAAAGCCTCCCTGGCAATTCTTTGCCAGCTAGGGTCTAGGTCCACAGGGACCGTATTCTTTGTACCCCGGCTGGCCATTAGCTCCAAATGAAGGGTATTTTCACTTTGGATGGCATTTTTAAAAGTGGCCATTGTAATGTGCCAAAATTATGTCCAGTAATGGGATAACCCAAGGGGTCGGGGAGCTGTCAGTAGAAGAATTCTGGGATTTGTAGTCGGATGTTATACTAAGGGCTGTACTCAAGTCCAGAAGAGCAACTCCAACTTAATTAACACACACTAGTCTACATTTTCTCTCTCTTTCTTTGTATTCTACTCCTTTCTGCAGCTTGATATTACCCCCTTCTCTCTTTTTCTTCTTCCACTGTTTCATTGCATATACATATTTTCTTGTTTTGGCACACCAAAGTATATATATAGTATATTCTGTATGGCATAATATGACCCCATGAGCCCTGGGGACTTTCACTGTTGACCTGGGCACACATGATATCGGTCCTTGCCACTGACGTTTGTGTCCTGCTGATTAGCCAGTGAGTGCTGGCCTGTCACTGCAATACAGGATGAGCACTGTGTAATGACCCGGTGACGTCATCATTATGATTTTTTGGGTGGATTTGCCTTTTTAACCCTTCTATGGTGTGATGATCTGCTTAGTGGAATGTTCCTGAGGAAGGTCCAACCTGAAATGTTGGACCCATGGACTTTTATGCCTATATGAATGGACAATGTATTACTGCATGGATTTAATATATGTTTGTGAAGAAAGATTGCTGGCCTTTCCTTTTTGCATGTGACCACCACTGGTCCCCTGCAGTGAATAACTAACAGGGTAAAAGCGCATCGGTTACAACCATGTGTTATGCTTGTATTGCCATAGACCAGGGTTTTCCAACCTTTTTTCATGGCGTACCATTTCCCATTCCCCAATTATCATAAGTACCTCTCAATACAGACTTCCTAAAGTGGTTGGAGGTCTGCTTAAATAGGCCAGGATTTTAACTATCCCAGGTGGGACAGGAAGACGTCAGGTGGGCATAGAATGTGCCCATGGACAGCGTTTCCAAGGCAAATGTAGGGCAATTGCCTTGAAGCATGATCGCTCCACAATCACCGTGTGTGCAATCACACAGAGACATTACAGGTTGCCATAATGTTTCTGCACACAGGCCATGAATATACAGTAAGCCAGTAATACATGCATATAAGCGTAGGGTCAGTTCTACTGGTGGGCCCCAGATACTCCAGTCCAATTCCAGTACTGGGACCCTGCAGCACATCCCAAGGTCTGCTACAGCACTCCAGGCATCAGGGGACCAGTCACTTCCACTTATTACCATCATCATTGTCATCAAAGAATAGATTGGCTTCAAATTCTCCATAATTTCTTTCTGTGGGTGCTCACCCCTAAAAGCACATGGAAAGCTGTATCTCTCTATGGATAATACTTAAAGCAGACCAAAACCCTCCAAACTTGTGAAATACATTTGGTCAACGCCCCTGCTGATATTCCCTTCTTAGGGTGTAGAACTAGGGATATTTTCCTTTATCGAATAGTCCCTCTCTGTGAGATGGCAGGTGTTCAGTCATTGCATAGGTGTGGCAATGACATAATTGCCACACATAACAATGGCAATTAATGTAGGAGGTAGAGCTTTACAGCTAAAACAAGGGCCCTTATCTGGGATTAAAGTGAAGCAAGAGCACTAAAAATTGGCAAAAGGAGCTCTTCATGGGAGGAGCAATTCAGGGGATGCTAGTTAAAAATGTGGGTTTTGGTCCGATTTAAATTAGGGAATTCCAGTCAAAGGGTTATATTAGGCTGCTTTCTGCTCTCCCTGTGCTGGGTGTGATGGTCTGAGTCTTTCATTCAGTCTAGATTGAGCTGTGAGCTATTTTACATTTGAAAAGCCCTAGTGAGCCCTCTCCCTTCTACTCTGACTCCTCATGTATGGATCATCCTTGTGTTATGAAGGTCCCTGACACATGTAATTTATAGAGGGGACTGTGTTTGACAGAAGGAGCATGTTCAGTAGAAAATGCAAAATGCCAGTGAATGAAAGTTGCAGTCCCTGACAGCCAGCAATGGAGCCAGCAGTCCATTTGCCTGGAATGCCCCCTTATTTAAAAAAAATATCAAAATAATAATAAAATATTAGAATGTATAAGAAAAAAATATCTAATACAACCAATTAACATGCCAATGTGCATGGTCTGTGACTTTGTGGTTGAAGCAAAGTTGTAATGAATCTTAGCTTACAGGAAGGTTTATTGGTTTATAAACAGCTTTTGTTCTATGTAATGGGGGATTGTTCCAGACAATGATCAGACTTTCCTACATCACTCCTAAGGTCGTCCGTTAAATGAAAGGGGCTGACTAAGCGCTGCTGCGGAGTTACAATTTTCCCAGGCCCTTGTCACAAACTCACAACAGAAAATTGCATCACATCCAAAGTGTCCGTTTGACATGTACAGGCTGCTAAGGAACCACACTGGTGTTACAGGGACAGGAAAACATATTTCCAATAGACAGGGGTGTAATCTGAGGGGGTGCTGGGGAGCGAATGTAGCGGGGCCCAGAAGGTCAGGGGCGGCCCATCATTGTTGCTCCTCCACCTTATGTATTAAACTAGTGCTAAGGGCCTGGCTCCAGGTTTATGTCGGCCCCTTTGTGGTGAAGCGTCGCATCAAATCACAGAGAGATGTCCCAAATATGGATGCCCCCTAAGGATCATATTATTTAGACCAAAACTCTAGTTTTGGTCTACTTTGAAGCACACCAAACCTCTTTAAACCTAACCTTGGAGTCTAAACGAATCTAGATTCTCCTGATTTTGGATGCCCCTTGTGAAAGAACGGCCAAACCAGGGGGGTTATTTCACAAAAAGGGGCATCCCAAATTGAGATGCTCCTGTAAAGTGGACCAAAACTAAGGGGTGAAATTGCTTGCATAGTGGGTATGCCAGCGACCCCAGGGGGTTTCACAAAGTAGGATATCATATATTGGGCCCCCAGAGAGTGGGTGGCCCTGGCAGCTGCCCCGCCTTGCCAGGCGCTGACACCGGCCCTGCTAGAGCTCACTTGGCATCATTTGAGAAAGGAAGCACTATCTGCCTCCTCTGTTTCAGTCTTAAGATTCTGAAAAGCCAGACAGGTACACTGTAAACAGCTAGGCATGTGGCTGTTGTTGCTAGATGAGAATGGCTGCATCTAATTTAGTTAAAATACATAAAAAGGTTTACTGTGTGAGCGCTGTGATGTTCATATCATTCAGTGTTCGCACCAGGGCCTTATTTTTAGAGCATCAGTGCCACACAGTGCCACTTTTTTTTTGCCTCAGTGGCACTCAGTGTGAGATTCAAAAGAAAAAAAATGGCAGTGCCCATGTGGCCGGCGCCGAAAATGATACAGCGCTCCAGATAAAACCTGTCGCTGTAGCTCAAGATCCCATAGAGCACAATGGGCAGAACTGGATTGAGGTGTTTAATGCTTATAATTAATGTTAAACACAAATAGACTGTTGGTCCGCTGTAGGTGTTATATTTTTGTTTAATAATTCTCAAGCTTCTCTTCTAATTCTCAGGGCATTTTGGTTTGCTGAACTGAAATCTCAAAAACCTGTGATAATTAATTTCCAGATTAACTCAATTAAATAAAACCAATTAAGAAGGATGTTCCACTTGTTAAAGTGGACGTCTAGTCCTCCAATCACCACCCCTCTCCCTCCCGTAATGCTGATATAGGGGAAGAATCCCAGCGGCCTGTAATTTAGCCAAGGGACATGGATACACAAGTTTCAGTCAAGGCAAAAAGATAGCTCAACTTAAAAATTTAAAAGTGATACATGCACACCATACAACAATACAAATAAGAAATATTTAGAAGTATTACATATACAGGTCTGAGAGCAGAATGCAGGCAAGTAATTACAGACAGAGATGCAACAGAAAGTCAGATTTACCTTAGCCAAACAGATGATATATAGTGGAGCCAGCACCCGAGGAAGCATGGGGGTGGCCTGCTAGTTTCTGGTCTTGCCAACATGTTGACCACGTGACTTCCCTCACAGATAATGACAAATTGTGCTGGATCGGGAGACCCCTTTTGTGCTTCAGTCTCTCAGTCCCCCTTCCAACTGGGGGTGGAGTCTTGGTCTCCATCCCTTAGCTATTTCACAACCAAGATTGATAAAATCTATGGGTCATAACTTTTACTGTGAGAACCCTGGTTCTGGTGCCAGATACTTTGGTATGATGCAGTGCATCTGGTGAATCCAAGAACGGGGGGGTTAGGATGGATCAGAACCGGACCCTTGGGCAAGGTATGAAAACATTATAATAAGCCAAAATACAGGATTTTGACTATCCTAGGTTTTGGTCCTTTCCCCGGAGCACCCCGATAGGGGGTGCCCCGCAATGTGAAAGTCCCCAGATCGCAGATGCCAATTCACCTCTTTCTGGTACTATGGCGCATGTGCGGGCGCCCGTCCAATCAGCGCGCTCTAAGCCGCTGACGTCACATTGTATAAGTCTTCGTCGGCCGCATCCCCCCGTTTCCTTCTAACAGGGAGTGTGGCCGCGCCGGCCATTCACAAATGCCTGGCGTGGACATGTGCCCTGCTAGAGGTAAGTGTATGGGGCGACCTGGGGGATTTCACACAACGAGGAATCGATCGGCCCGGGCCCATTGTTGTGGGTTTTGGTTCACTTTAAATATTATTCTATACAAGATTTGTGTTATCATTTTTCTATACAAGATTTGTGGCTGACTCAGAGCACAGAGCGGTTCGTGCAGATGAACGCATAATGAGAAAAGTGTCTGCCAGAAAAAAATGCATTTAATTTTTTACTATAGAAGTAATGTCAGTGCCCGCTGTAGGTGGCCGCTCTAAGCACAGGTCCTGATGATGCTGATCATGTGATGTGATGTGTCTTGAAATTAGACCACTACTGGTCTCTCATTATCTGACTCTACCCAAATATTAAAATGTAGATTCTGCTTAAAATTATTCTGACATTCTGTAAAGTCTGCAAATGTTATTTTATCTGTATTCATACTTTTACTGAAGTGGCAATCAAAAGCCTTCTCAGTGTGTGTTGGAAAAATATACAAAGGCTTTCTCGTTTTCCTCACCTTGTATTATTCAGCATTATTCATAAAAGCAAATGAAAGCCATAAGAACAATGTAGTTGGGAATGTCCCAGTGGTACATTTATCTTAAGTAAGCTTGACATAACAAAGATTATAAACATGGCGGCATTGTGATAAATGTAAAATGTCACCCTTTTCAAACTGTTTTCATGCACTTGCCATTTTCTTTTTCTTTTTTTTGCTTTTGAAAGTAATTATGAATATTTGGAAAGCGTAAAAAAAGTACCTAATGTTCCTGTATCTTTTTTTACTGTTTTTATATAACGTTATTGACTTTTATACGGTGCTCTAAAGGTAGAAGTAAATGGCACAAGAAAATTCAATAATAACGGCAGTGACTTTTTATATGTACAATTATTTTTTCCACATGCTGTTTGTACTGTTGTGTAAAGCTGCATCGTGGCTGCGATGAAAGAGAATTTATAAAAGTGTACAGAGTGCGGTAAAGAAATATCGGCTATAACAAGCCCATACGTAGGCTGAGGGTTCAGAGTAATACAGAACCGCTGTGAAAATGGGGCTAAATTCTGTGTTATAGATTACTTAAAATCAATGATAATACTTTCACTATCCACAGCTGCAGTACCTCTCCCTGTTGGGGGCACTCTGCTCATCTATAGTCAATCAATTGTTATTCATTAAAATTCCTTGTAACTTTATATAAATACATTAAAAGGATGTAGAAAATATACGCAATATCATTGACATAGACACAAAAACATATGTTATATTTTAACAAAATGTTGTTGTCCAGATTCTTTAAATACAGGTAGACGCGTTTCACCTTGTGGCTTTGTCAGTACCCATGTCTAAAGTTTCTAAAAACATCAATGTTTTAATGATTTAAAATACATCAATCATTCCAAATCACATGAATAGGCATATAGGAATTCATGCCTTTCCATGGTGTTTACATCATCACTATGTCATACAGCAACAGTGGTGGGATACACCCTACTTGGGGTCAATCCTCAACCATTTTCTGTTATAGATTACTTACCAAGGCTGCTCTGATTAACTGAGACAGGGCCGGTTCCAAGTCTGTGTGGGTCTACGTTGGTCCCTGAGGCAGGGCGCGCGTTAGGGGATGGCAAACTGAGAAATCGTTCAGGGGCCCCATCATCAAGGGGATCCCAGGCTTTAGCACAGGAAGCTTGGTATTTCCCAGGATGTCAGGGCACCATGTAAAATGTCATGGAACGTCTGCAGCTGGATTTCTTTCTGTTGTTCACAGTGTAAGTTCAATGATCCCCAAAAGTTGTCCAAAGTAGCAATTGCTCTAGCTTTGGCAGATATGTTTTGTTATGGACATCAGTGACCCTCCACATTTTCTACAATGTCCACCTTCACACTCTCCCTGATGTCAAGCAAAGGGTGCTTGAGGAGGGCAATAGATACTGAGAACTTGGTAAATAGTTTGGGCACACACTGAAGGAGGGTTGGACACATGAAGACAGCTGTCACAAACTGGATGGGAGGGCAGGGAGGATATTAACTCATCAACTCAAATACAAGGAGCCCTTGGTTGTATCCTCTTTTTAGGCCCACCTCCATTTCTTCTAGCATAGCAATGACAGGGACTCTTAGTCTAGTGAAATCTTTGTTGAGAATAACACTCCTATAAGCCTTCTTGGCTGTGGCCCCCAAGGCACAATGGGGTGTTTACACTTCACCAGGTTTGCAGGGCATCTTCATTACGAGCCCCCCCCCCCTTGATCAACCCTCTGCCCCCTTCCTACCCCCTACCTTACACATTGCACCCCCCAGCAAACTGCGTAATTGACCTGCGGTAGCTGGCAATGCAAGAGCGGGGCACATGACCACCACCAGCAAATCGCATGGCTTCATTTTGACAGGGCAACATGGTGTAAGGTAGGATTTAGGGGGTGGGCAGTCTGCACGGAAGCTGGACAGCTCAGTCATCCAATCCCATGCATCAGTTTGACTGTACTGGTCTGTAACTCAAGCAGCTGCCATGTGGAGCCCTGTCCCCCATCAGCATCAGGGGAGGTTTGCATCAGGTGAGTGGTGTTATTAATTTAACGCCAAAACCAGGCTTAGCACAGTCAGGGTGGCTGTGGGGGAGTAAAAAAAGCTTGGAGTTCCCCTTTAGTCTGGTAGACTTGTAATTGTTTACAGCAGCAGCAACTATCGAAAGTGTAGTGTGTATACAAAGGTCACTCAAGGCCCAGTTGCAAAACCACAAAAATAACATTTTGTAACAAACTGCTTTTAGACAAAGTGTAGGACTGAGAGCTAGCTCCCACCAGTGCATTAGTAGTGCAATTTTCATACATTATAAATGCTTAAATATCACTTCATGTAAATAAGATTGCTTCACACTTAACTATATGCGTTGTCATTTTAAAGGAAACTTACTCCTACTTTACACCTGTGGCTAATATTTATTTCATTTTCTAAATCCAGCACCCTTGAAAGAACTCCATGCTCTGCTAAGTCTCCTAATCTACCTTCCAATCCATATTCCTAAACCCACATATAACCCCTTTTGTTACACCTGCAGGAAGTAGAGCTAAAGGGAAAAAAAAAACTTTTGGCCCCCTATACCAGGGCAGAGTCCAGATGCTCCTCTGCTCAGAAACATATATTGTATGTCGGTGTTGTCGGTCATACATATAATGATTAGTAACTTATTACTTTGTCACATTACGTTGTCACACAATAATAAATTCACAGGGAACTGCAATAAGTACATGATGAGCTAGGCGACATGCTGTGTAATAGGTTATGAACCACAATATTGGTTTCAAGTGAGTATTGGTTGGGGGAAGGGGGGGGGGGGGGGTTGTTATGCAAGTTCCAGCACCGTTAAGTGGTATTAAGATGCTAAAACTGGATCATTACAACCTTGATGCATTTTGCCAAAGGCTTCATCAGAGGGTTATAGGTAGTTCATTGTGTTGTATTTCACAAGTCATCCTCCAACTTATAGTAATTATGCACCAATATTTACTCTATAGGTATACCGAACTAGCCACCAGTGCCCAGAACCATTATACAGCAGTCCATATTTACTTACCTTTACTTAACCCCTCTCGAATCATATACAATTTACTCACTACTGATATTCCCCTTTTCCCAGATCCAGCTGATCACAAACAATGAACTAACCATAACCATCTGAGGAAGCCTTTGGTGCTGGTGTTGGAACTTGAATAACAAAAACCTCCCTTACCCCAACCAATACTCACTTGAACCTTGACACCAATTCTGTGGTTCATAACCTATGACACAGCATGTCACCTAGCCCACCATGCAGTACCTTCTGAATTTATTATATAATTGTATATAGTTACTTGACTGTCTAATTATTACATATATGACTGACAACACCGACATACACTATATGGTTTGCTTGAAAATACCATTAAACCAACAGCTGATGAGGCCCCATTTTTATTCAATTTTTTTCCTCTGATGCCCATTTCTCTACGGTGCATCACCATTTGTTTACCATTGACCTAACTTTATGCCTTTGAATTACTCAACTTATCTGCAATCTTTGGCAAACCAGTGATTCTGATTAGTCACAAGTGTAGGTGCAGGATAGCAGATTCCCAAGGGGGCAAGTATTAAAGACCTTTATGTAGAGGATCTAGCCCTCAGGCACTCTGAGGGTCATTGATGTTTTTTTTGGGTGTAGGTCAAATGTGGTTTAAAGCTATCCTAAACCTACTTGTGTGAAATAAGGCCTAGGACAGAAAGCACCCACTCCTGCTGCATGCAAGCCTCATATTTAAAGTAAAACAGAATGTGGGACTTGGATTATCCTGTTTTTTTTTTCCTTGACCCCTGGACATTCTCCCCGGCTTACTGGCCAGTCAACGAGTATGCTTCAAGGCCGAGGCTACAGCCTTACAAGATCAGATCATAGGCAGAGTTTTCTTTTGGCTGTGGGGCATACAGAGAGCTTGGGTGGAGGTTAGGGGGTATAGGAATTGGACGTAAGTGTTAGAAGCAACAGACCAGCCAGCCCAAACACAGTGCAGCAAACCCCACTGTGGGAGCAGCAGCCCAGCCAGCCCACTGAGGAATCTCCTGTGTCTCCTTATGACCAGTCCACCCCTGCATACATACATTTCTGGGACCTCTTCTGCAAAGCTTCTGCATGGAGTTGGGGGAAGAGTGGGAGAGTAGAGCCTGGAGAGGGATGAGGGAGTGGTAGAGGTAGGCTGTAGCCTGCATCATGCTGCCTGATAAGTCTGATGCTCTGGAAGAGCCCCAAACAGGACAGGTGACGTTTCTACTATCTAGGCTAGCACCCGGGCCTCCCCTTTATAGCTGGGGTGGGGTCCTATGACAGTACAGGCAGAAGTCCTGTGTGTACTGCCATGATACGATTCCTGTCTTAACCCCAACATACAGATAAAGACACACAATATGTTACAGTAGGTTTGAATTTCCCTTTTCCTAACTTTCGTAACCCATTGGTGTCTTTTGTTGGTCCAATTCAGGATGGTCGAGGGTGGGGGTGAAGGGCCACTACTGGCTTTTTGGTTGTATGTCCAGCACATAGATGAGGTTTTATATCTAAGTGCTTTAGCGGAATAGTTAACTGATAAGCATAGATTTAAACCTCCTTGCCCTGGTGCAAAGCCTATGTAAATGTATACACTGAGGACAGAAGTGAAATTACTTTTATTCTGCAGACAAAACTGTGGCAATATCATTGGCAAATAGCATTCATCATGTGTCTCACTCTCCAGTAGTAAAGAAACTACATTTTCACAACTTCAGGTTTTGGGCTGGAGGGCAGTGAGCTAATTACTGTGGAACTGTACACATAATTTCAGAAGATGAAGGTCTTTTCTGAAGATGTTGGCAGCTTAGTTATGTTTTGTTACAGCGTACAGTTGAACTTCGTAGATCGAGTCCATCCTCACATGGTGGAGGAACAGCCTGCAGCAAAGCTTGTTGAGACCACGGCTCTTTCTCTGTGTAAATTTGAAAATATGTTTAATTATTTATTGATGCTCTCTTGTCAGTTCCATAGAGTAAAACATGATGATGGAAACTGACTTCAATCTACTCAGGATGATTACATCTTTATTTATGTTGTGTTCTTGTGTGAATTTTTTATGAACTAGATGGTTTCCTCTTTTACTAACAGATGGTAATAGTTAAGAGATTGAAGAATTGGTATTTCTGCTTAAAGTTGATGTCATGGTCAGCACAAGATGATGATGGGTGAACCAGTCTAGATAAGTTGGGCCCCTCAACCATTTTTAAGATGAGGTTTCTTAAAGAGGTCCAATGCCCCTTTTAGAACAAAAGGGTGTTGGTCATTGCCCCGCAAGCTCAATATGTTCTTACCTGCTTCCTACTTCCTTGGCAAAAAATGGTCCAAGTATTTCTTACTGCCAGTCATGTAATCCACGTTGAGTACAGCTGCCAATAGAGTATGGACTTTATGACCACGGGCGGCCAATGACGAGGGCCCTGTACAGTCTATAGCCACTCAACAATCTACCCACTCAGATTCATTCACAACACCTCCAGGCCAAATGTCCCCCATTCCACCAAGCACCCAGGGAGATGATGGCCAAACCTTTATTGGCCGACACCTGTGGTGGGGCACTCTGAGTGGGAGATTTAATGATGCCCAATGTATGGCTTTGGCAACTTCTGTGTTGGACCATTTTGATGAGTTGTATGACTGCAGTTCGAGAGCTACCCCTAAATCCTTCAAATACTACATCTGGGAGGCCATCACCTGGCAGCTGAATAGTGCAGGGCCAGAGCAAAATGATGTCGATCAGGTCCAACATAAATTTGCCAACATGAAATATGTAGTGCTCCAGAAAATAAACAAGCGCAAGCAACAGGGCATTGTGCTGTTGTGGATGTTGATGTTGGTCGTGACCTTGGCATGACAACATTCTTTTGTCGTTTAAGGTTGCAAATCGGAGGTGGTCTACCACTAAAACTCCAATTCACACAGACAGAGGAAATGGTTTATGGGCTGGATTCTTCCCCACTAGGCTTTGAAATTATCTTATAGGCAGTGCTGGTGGCTTCTTATAAGTGGATTTCCTCACACAATGTGCTGTATGTTCTCTCTTATATAACTTCCTATGTGCATAGATTACCCATCCTGCACTGGGCTACATTCTGATTAAACCCAGTGCTGCTGGACCACATCTAACACAGCTTCTATTCCATTACTTCTAATTAACTAATTCTGCTTATCAAAAATGATTATTATCATCTGGAATGCCCCCCCCCCCCCCACACTGAGCTTGATGGCAATTGTCACCCATTTTGTAGACAAAGTGTGTTGGATCACTTAAACCAACTCAAGCCACAAAAACACATTTGGGGCTAAGCCTCAACAAACCACTTAGCGTATTGCAATGAATGTACTGCCTAACTCTAAAAATATTTCATAAAAAATACAGATGTGAACACAAACAACTGATGGAAAGTGTAAATCAACCCCCATACAGAAAAATGTTCCAGATATATATATAGCCCACTGCAGGTGGTGCCAGGATTCCAAGTAGCCACAGTTGATTAAGGTGATCCTAAAGTCCTAAGGAGCATTACGATTTTGGATACCTCTCAGTTTATAACCCCATAGAAAGCCTCAGATTGGGGCAAAATACTCCCCTAACAATGGGTCAACCCCCTAAAGTGGACCAAACCCCCGGAACTGGGGGGTTTCGCACAGCGGGGGATCAATGGAGATACTGATGAGTTTTCTGTGAATATCATGTATTCTTATCTTTTATTTTAAATATAAAGTGACGGCAATGGGAGCCTAATGTTCCTTGTATTTCATAAACATGTATCTATTAGATTAAAGCTGTAAAACTGTAAAACCAATGTTTTCTTATGATTTTACATCGTAGTTAGCTTATACTGTATTATAACTTTTCAAAGTGCGCACAAGCGTCCTGAAATTACGTCAGTGTTCTTTTACCCTTTTAGTAATATTTGTGAATGTTATTGAATTCTTTCCTTTGTAATTGAAAGTCCTGTGTGATAGCCAAATTAGATAGTTATAGTTTATGACAACTTAGAGTAGTTACAGAAATGCTAGCTATTACTAATATCAGGAGCAGCAGACTTCTTGAGCAATGTGGAATAGCTCACCGGGGTAGTCCTAGAAAAAGGACTCACAATTAGTGTTTTAATGGCCACATCCCAGATATGAACTGAGTGAGTCAGCAGCATCTGCTATTACGAAGCCTTAAAGCTGTTTAATGCAGCTATCATATGTTAAAGGGACCCTCAATTCAAATAATGCTGGAGGTTTCTAGTAGGGGGCATCCAGAGGGGGCTGGTACCATATAATGATGATGAAAGCCCAACCCCTGGCAGTGTGGGGAAGAGGTGTAGGGCACCTCTCTGCTGGATGAATTGTCCCCACCCTATAACCGCTATAACATTTTACTTTTTCTGGATCACCTAGACAATGAGACTATGGGCCTCCCAACTTGGGTTCTGGTCACCATGGTCTAGTTGATCAAAAATGAACAAAAATGATAAAACAAACCTCAGATCAGGGCTGCCAGAGGGGCACGGGGGTCTGCTGCTTATCCTTACTAGCAGTGATTACTCTCCCCAAAACTCTTAGTACTGGGCCCTAAAGTCTAATAGAGAACAAAGTGCAGAGGAGTTTTCAAGGGATGTTAAATGAGTGGGCATCCCAAATTCCAGGGGGTTGGGAATGCAACACTGGAGGTATTGCAAATGCAGCTGCAGGTCCACTTTGAAATGGACCTCCAGTTTAACCTCAGGGCATCCAAATTCAAATTCAGGGCATCCAAATTTTGCCCCCCAAAAGAGAAAGAAAGTCATAAAACAGGCAAAATTACTGACTGGGTCCATGATCCTGCCCCACTTTCATGCCTCATGTGAGGGACAGCACGTGATGGGGTTGGCCGGGTAGGCATGCACACCCTTGCCATGTTACTTGCAGCATCTAACTTGATTGGTTGAAACGCATAGGCATGATTATTAAGTGTTCTTGCATGGCAAGATCACTTATTGTTCTTTCTCATATATATTATTTTTATTGTTATTATAGCCATATTTTGCACTGTAACTCCTCCCACAGTTTTTACACTACATAGACCATAATACGTATAAAGCTTTTTGCTGTAGGATGTATACTTTTGAAGCTACAGCCATTTGAATATGGCAACCACCAGTGAATTAGAAATGTGTTTTAGAATGCATTCTCTGGTTACCTCAGAGTGAGTTGCCATAGAAACACACCTGCAGCCTGGCTCGTTACATTCATTTTACAGCTGCTCCGCCCACACAGCCAGGAAAACTCCCCATGAAACCATGTTATGGAAAACAGGTTAGACAAATGACATAGCCAGTCATTTAGCAAGATATAAATACTTCATAATTTAATGCCTACTATCTTTACTCACTCCAAACACTCCATATAGTTACTCTGCCCAGTCAAACCTTTCCACAGTTACTCCAGCCACTCCAACCACACAACAGTTACTCAAGTCACTCCCCCCAGTTACTCTGCCCACTCCAGTTGTAGAGAACTGGTGGAGGCAAGAACACTTCACGCAATTTCCCCACAAATTGCACTTTGTCTAGTTTTGCCTGCTTTTGTGCTTTTATTCTGCATAGAGGAGCAGTCAAAATCAGGATTCCTCCTTAGATTAGGTATGACCCACTAGGGAGCTTAGACTATTTTCAAAAGGAACCAGTACGATCTGGGGAGCAGTCTGTTTATGTAATTGAGGAAAAGAGCACACAAGCTGGAATAAAAGCAGTGCTGTCCACCAGGATTCTCCCTGTGCTTCATAATGACAGTCTGCCCCTGGCCGCTGGACAATCATGCGGCCATATTTCACAGAGGGAATGCAATTTAGGGTAGAAAATTTGGGTGGGACCCCAGCAATCCAGATTCCTCCTGCCTCAGCTGGCTTGAAAGTGTGAGGTTTTGAACGATAATTTGCTCCAGCTCCGAGGAGGAGGAAAGCTGTGTTTTGGGTTGTTTTGGTTGCGCCTTGCTGTCATAATGGAGCCTGCCGAGGATTTGGTGAAAGAATTGCGGAGATTACAGCATACCCTGCATGCTAATGCTCTGCTTATTGCTCCCAAAAACATTTGTCCCAGGCTGGAAGTGGACTCACAACAAGCTCTTTTTGACCTCACCCCCCTGGACCATCATGCCCTTCAGAATTTTTAGGTTGCCCCCTACCACAAGTATGGGGCAGTCAGTTGCTGTGCATGTCTTCCTATGTGGTTTGTGTGTTTCTGGTGTGTCTAATGTTTTTTTTTGGGGGGGAGGGATTTTAAACAAGTGATTCAGTCTATCCGTTCTTCCCTGGCTAATGACGCCATTCCTGCATCCTGCGACAGCTGAGGATAAGGCATACAATGCGGCTCATTGCAAGACCCGTGCCACCATTGAGCGCATATTTGGCATTTGGAAGTTTTGCTTTTGCTGGCTGGATGCCACCGGAGGGGCTCTCCAATATTCACCTGCCAAGGTGATTGAAATGGTCCTCTCATGTGCATTGTTGCATAACCTAGCCCTGCAGGCTATCTGATATTCCTGAGGAGATGCCCACGTTAACCTATTTTGGCACTCATAGTCAGGTTGGCCAGGCTGTGCAAAGCCAAATTGTGGCATCTCTCTATCTTGGTGGGCTTGGCAACCACATGGTCAAATCAGTGCACAAACACATGATACATTTGAAATTTGTTGAATAATAATAATAACCCCACTAAGGCCAAACAAATAGTTGGGGACACACTCCCCCTCTCTAACTTAAGGGGGAAAAAGAGCATTAGTTACAGAAGTTCTGCAGCCATCTACTCACTGCTGTCCTGTTCTGGCTCATTAGCTTGAGCTTTAGGGCTTCCTGCGCCAACTATAAATTGCTCCATAAGCTCCTTCAGCCGCCTGTTGTGTCTGCACTGTTCACGGAGGGATTCTTGCATGCTAGTAGCCAGGCTAATGAGTGGCTGCAGATGCCAGTGCAGCTGGAGGAGTGGTCTGCGCAGCATTAAACGGAATCTCCTTTGCGGGGCCAGGAAAGTGTTGGTTTCCCTGCGCAAGTCTTCCTCTATCTGGGCTCGCTGTACAGGTGTTCTTCGCACATGCAGTGAGCCAGTCTTCTCAGGTGTCCAGGTGTACTGTGCGTAAACCCAGATTAAGGCAGGGTGTGGGTGGGGGCTGGTGCTGGAGCAGGCTCTTCCACCTTCCTGGTAGCTGGATTGTGTTTAGTGAGTTCCTCCTCCATCTGGATTATATGGATTATATTTGGTGGGTTCCTTCTCTATCTGGATTATCTATAGCATGTCATGGTCCTGTGGGCCTGCAAAAGGAGACTGTTAATGTATTGTAACAGTTATGTTTCACCATACCATCACTTGTGCAGGATGCCATTGCTTACATCTGCCCCGTCATTTTTTCTGTAAGTTCTTTGTCATGTGGCAGTGTGGTTTAATCGGTACTAAGCCAGTGGCACTGCCACATTGTGAGAAGTGTGCGGTTTCTTGCTCTTTGTTGTCTGAGCAGTGGTGTAACTAAATGTTACTGGGCCCTGGTGCCAACCTTAAATGGGGCACTTTCCCAGCTCACTACAAAAATAGATAGGTCTCTTAGAAACTCAGTTGGATGCGGCTGCACAACAAAAGACTGAAACAGATGTAGCTTCCTTTCTCAAGGAAACTAAGCCCAAATCTGACCCTGAATGTGGTTGGCCAACAATGATGGTTCCCTCTGACCTTGTGTGCCCCAGTGCGAACACCCCACCTGGCCCCCTCATTTGTGCCTCTCTTGTCTGGGTAGTGACCAGGCATGTCTTGGTTCTGCTCTGCATCTACAAAAAGAGAACAAGAACTTGTAACATGGCCACATGGGTGCGTAGGGCGAAAGAACACAGTTCATACCACCTTTGGGCTTATTATTTTGCCCACAGGCACTTACCACTTTCACTGAAGTGTAGACTAGAGATGAGCGAACTTTTGAAAAATTCGATTCGACTGATTCGCCGAATTTTCCGACAAAAATCGTTTCGACCCGAATAAATTCGCGACGAATCGCTATTAAAAACGGCTATTTCTGAGCCTCCTACAGCCTCAATAGGGTTGTAAACCATTCAGCCTTGCTGTAACACGCACAGGATGCGTGCTGGGTTAGTTAAATAATACTTTTAAGAAATATCACATGCAGATCAGAGGCATCGCTAATAGAATCGCAGAGCGGCACAATTGCAGAGAGTTGAAGTGGCATCACTATGAGGGGCAGAAGGAGCCCAAATATACACTGGAGTTGGCTTCAGGAGCCCAAAAATTGGATGAATCACACCCTGGAGTTGGCAGGAGTTGACAGTAGCAGCAGCAGGAGCCCAAATATACACTGGAGTTGGCTTCAGGAGCCCAAAAATTGGATGAATCACACCCTGGAGTTGGCAGGAGTTGACAGCAGCAGCAGCAGGAGCCCAAATATACACTGGAGTTGGCTTCAGGAGCCCAAAAATTGGATGAATCACACCCTGGAGTTGGCAGGAGTTGACAGCAGCAGCAGCAGGAGCCCAAATATACACTGGAGTTGGCTTCAGGAGCCCAAAAATTGGATGAATCACACCCTGGAGTTGGCAGGAGTTGACAGCAGCAGCAGCAGGAGCCCAAATATACACTGGAGTTGGCTTCAGGAGCCCAAAAATTGGATGAATCACACCCTGGAGTTGGCAGAAGTTGGCAGCAGCAGCAGCAGGAGCCCAAATATACACTGGAGTTGGCTTCAGGAGCCCAAAAATTGGATGAATCACACCCTGGAGTTGGCAGAAGTTGGCAGCAGCAGCAGCAGGAGCCCAAATATACACTGGAGTTGGCTTCAGGAGCCCAAAAATTGGATGAATCACACCCTGGAGTTGGCAGGAGTTGACAGCAGCAGCAGCAGGAGCCCAAATATACACTGGAGTTGGCTTCAGGAGCCCAAAAATTGGATGAATCACACCCTGGAGTTGGCAGAAGTTGGCAGCAGCAGCAGCAGGAGCCCAAATATACACTGGAGTTGGCTTCAGGAGCCCAAAAATTGGATGAATCACACCCTGGAGTTGGCAGAAGTTGGCAGCAGCAGCAGCAGCAGGAGCCCAAATATACACTGGAGTTGGCTTCAGGAGCCCAAAAATTGGATGAATCACACCCTGGAGTTGGCAGGAGTTGACAGCAGCAGCAGCAGGAGCCCAAATATACACTGGAGTTGGCTTCAGGAGCCCAAAAATTGGATGAATCACACCCTGGAGTTGGCAGGAGTGTACAGCAGCAGCAGCAGGAGCCCAAATATACACTGGAGTTGGCTTCAGGAGCCCAAAAATTGGATGAATCACACCCTGGAGTTGGCAGGAGTTGACAGCAGCAGCAGCAGGAGCCCAAATATACACTGGAGTTGGCTTCAGGAGCCCAAAAATTGGATGAATCACACCCTGGAGTTGGCAGAAGTTGGCAGCAGCAGCAGCAGGAGCCCAAATATACACTGGAGTTGGCTTCAGGAGCCCAAAAATTGGATGAATCACACCCTGGAGTTGGCAGGAGTTGACAGCAGCAGCAGCAGGAGTCCAAATATACACTGGAGTTGGCTTCAGGAGCCCAAAAATTGGATGAATCACACCCTGGAGTTGGCAGAAGTTGGCAGCAGCAGCAGCAGGAGCCCAAATATACACTGGAGTTGGCTTCAGGAGCCCAAAAATTGGATGAATCACACCCTGGAGTTGGCAGAAGTTGGCAGCAGCAGCAGCAGGAGCCCAAATATACACTGGAGTTGGCTTCAGGAGCCCAAAAATTGGATGAATCACACCCTGGAGTTGGCAGAAGTTGGCAGCAGCAGCAGCAGGAGCCCAAATATACACTGGAGTTGGCTTCAGGAGCCCAAAAATTGGATGAATCACACCCTGGAGTTGGCAGGAGTTGACAGCAGCAGCAGCAGGAGCCCAAATATACACTGGAGTTGGCTTCAGGAGCCCAAAAATTGGATGAATCACACCCTGGAGTTGGCAGAAGTTGGCAGCAGCAGCAGCAGGAGCCCAAATATACACTGGAGTTGGCTTCAGGAGCCCAAAAATTGGATGAATCACACCCTGGAGTTGGCAGGAGTTGACAGTAGCAGCAGCAGGAGCCCAAATATACACTGGAGTTGGCTTCAGGAGCCCAAAAATTGGATGAATCACACCCTGGAGTTGGCAGAAGTTGGCAGCAGCAGCAGCAGGAGCCCAAATATACACTGGAGTTGGCTTCAGGAGCCCAAAAATTGGATGAATCACACCCTGGAGTTGGCAGAAGTTGGCAGCAGCAGCAGCAGGAGCCCAAATATACACTGGAGTTGGCTTCAGGAGCCCAAAAATTGGATGAATCACACCCTGGAGTTGGCAGAAGTTGGCAGCAGCAGCAGCAGGAGCCCAAATATACACTGGAGTTGGCTTCAGGAGCCCAAAAATTGGATGAATCACACCCTGGAGTTGGCAGAAGTTGGCAGCAGCAGCAGCAGGAGCCCAAATATACACTGGAGTTGGCTTCAGGAGCCCAAAAATTGGATGAATCACACCCTGGAGTTGGCAGGAGTTGACAGCAGCAGCAGCAGGAGCCCAAATATACACTGGAGTTGGCTTCAGGAGCCCAAAAATTGGATGAATCACACCCTGGAGTTGGCAGGAGTTGACAGCAGCAGCAGCAGGAGCCCAAATATACACTGGAGTTGGCTTCAGGAGCCCAAAAATTGGATGAATCACACCCTGGAGTTGGCAGAAGTTGGCAGCAGCAGCAGCAGGAGCCCAAATATACACTGGAGTTGGCTTCAGGAGCCCAAAAATTGGATGAATCACACCCTGGAGTTGGCAGAAGTTGGCAGCAGCAGCAGCAGGAGCCCAAATATACACTGGAGTTGGCTTCAGGAGCCCAAAAATTGGATGAATCACACCCTGGAGTTGGCAGAAGTTGGCAGCAGCAGGAGCCCAAATATACACTGGAGTTGGCTTCAGGAGCCCAAAAATTGGATGAATCACACCCTGGAGTTGGCAGAAGTTGGCAGCAGCAGCAGCAGGAGCCCAAATATACACTGGAGTTGGCTTCAGGAGCCCAAAAATTGGATGAATCACACCCTGGAGTTGGCAGGAGTTGACAGTAGCAGCAGCAGGAGCCCAAATATACACTGGAGTTGGCTTCAGGAGCCCAAAAATTGGATGAATCACACCCTGGAGTTGGCAGAAGTTGGCAGCAGCAGCAGCAGGAGCCCAAATATACACTGGAGTTGGCTTCAGGAGCCCAAAAATTGGATGAATCACACCCTGGAGTTGGCAGGAGTTGACAGCAGCAGCAGCAGGAGCCCAAATATACACTGGAGTTGGCTTCAGGAGCCCAAAAATTGGATGAATCACACCCTGGAGTTGGCAGAAGTTGGCAGCAGCAGCAGCAGGAGCCCAAATATACACTGGAGTTGGCTTCAGGAGCCCAAAAATTGGATGAATCACAGCCTGGAGTTGGCAGGAGTTGACAGTAGCAGCAGCAGGAGCCCAAATATACACTGGAGTTGGCTTCAGGAGCCCAAAAATTGGATGAATCACACCCTGGAGTTGGCAGGAGTTGACAGTAGCAGCAGCAGGAGCCCAAAAAATGGCCTAAAGACATAAATATGTTTTGCACCATTTGGAAAGTGTAAAACGTGGCACCATGCTGAATCTAGTCGCATGCATCAGGCATTGGTGGGTGGAAATCCTGGCTGATCCATCCCTGATTCATTTTGACAAAGGTGAGTCTCTCCACATTTTTAGTTGACAGACGAGTTCTCCTCGCCGTAACTATGGCCCCCGCCGCACTAAACACCCGCTCAGATGGCACGCTACTTGCCGGGCAGGACAGCTTTTCCAGGGCAAACTCTGCTAGTTGCGGCCACAAATCAAGTTTGGCTGCCCAGAAGTCCAGCGGATCCTCAAGGTGTGTTGGCATGGTCATGTCAAAGTATGACATGACCTGCTGGTTCAGGTCCTGCTCCAGGTCTTCCTGCTGCTCATGAGTAGCCTCACTATGCGGGTGTAGAAAGCTACTCATTAGGGACTGAAGACTGAGGCTGCTGCTGCTGATGGAGCTTCTGCTGCTGCTGCTGCCAACCCCCCCAGCGGCCATGGCAGTGGAAGGTGAGCGCAGAGGTCCCCTCGAGTCAGACCTGCGAGAGTATGGACCATGGCGCAGATAGGCATCGGCCAACTGCCTACGTAGAATGTCTTTGTAGTAGTTGAGTTTGTCCTCCCTCTCGGTGGGTTTAAAAAATGCCCCCATTTTGTGCCGGAAGCGAGGGTCCAATAAGGTGGACAGCCAGAAGTCATCCCGCCGACAGATGGAAACAATTCTGGGGTCACTACGCAAGCACGTGAGCATGCTTCGTGCCATTTGCGCAAGTGACTCGGATGGACTACCTGTCTCCATCTCCACTGCATACTGCCACGGTGTGCCCGGGTCCTCTGTCTCTCCTTCCTCAAAAACCTCTAGCTCCTCTGGCTGCTCCTGCTCCTCCTCTCCTGTCCGCTGACTAGATAAACCAGCCATTTCGCCAAGCCTAAACTGTGTTTCGCTGGGCAACTCCTCCTCCTCCTCTTCCTCCTCCTCCTCCTCCAGTTCAGCTCCAAGGGGGTTCATGTGGCCGTAAGATGTAAACGCCATGTCTCCAGTGCCCTGACCAGCCATGGTTTCCAACATGTGCTGCAGTACATGAAGCAGTGGAATCACGTCGTTCATCCCGTAATCCTGCCGACTGACAAATAAAGTGGCTTCCTCAAAGGGCCTGAGCAAACGGCAGGTGTCACGTATGAGCTGCCACTGGTTGACATTGAAGTTACACAGGGGAGTCCCCCTATCTGCTTGGATCATCAGGAAATCCGTGATGGCTTTTCTCTGTTCATATAATCGGTCCAACATGTGAAGGGTGGAATTCCAACGGGTGGAAACATCGCAAATCAGACTATGTTGGGGGATACCATTCTGACGCTGTAGCTCAAGAAGGGTGTGTTTGGCAGTGTAGGAGTGGCTGAAGTGCATGCAAAGTTTCCGTGAAGTTGTTAGGATGTCCTGCAGATGGGGGGAACACTTCAGAAACCGCTTGACAACCAGATTGAAGACGTGAGCCATGCAGGGGGCATGGGTCAGGCTTCCTTGGCGCAGCGCAGACAAAATGTTCTTCCCATTGTCGGTAACCATGATTCCCATTTTAAGTTTTCTCGGAGTAAGCCATGTTTGGATTTCCTGATGAATACATTTAAGCAGTTCCTCCCCTGTGTGACTCCGTTCGCCAAGACAAACCATGTGAAGCACTGCGTGACACCTCCGTGCCCTGCACACATGGTAGACTGGAGGGGCACTGAGACTTGAGCCTACAGTGGAGGGTGAGGAGATGGCGGAGGATGAGGAGGCCGAGTCGCACGGTGTCACAGGCCCAATGGGCAGAGAGCGCGGAGGCCGAAGCGGCGTGACCTGTCCAAGTTGCTGCTGCAAAGGGACCACATTCACCCAGTGGGCCGTAAACGACATGTACTGCCCCTGACCGTAGTTACAGCTCCAGATGTCGGCGCTGCCATGTATTTTGCTACACACCGACAGGCTCAAGGACTGGCCCACCTTCTGTTCAACAAAAGTGTGCAGCGCTGGTACTGCCTTCTTGGCAAAGAAATGACGGCTTGGGACTCTCCACCTCGGCTCGGCACAAGCCATCAGTTCTCTGAAAGGTGCAGATTCCACCACCTGAAAAGGGAGCGACTGCAGCACCAGCAACTTGGACAGGAGCACATTCAGCTTCTGCGCCGTAGGATGAGTGGGCGCATACTGCTGTCTCTTGGACATGGCTTCGCTGATGGATTGCTGGCGGGATGCATGACTTGGAGGAGGAGGAGGAGGAGCAGGAGCGACAGAGGATGGGTATGACGCACAGCTGCCTTCGGCTGAGGTGCTGGAGCCTTGGCTGGCAGAAATTGGGAGCTCACTTGGTGAGGAAGCAGACTGGACCACCCCTTGGGAGCCTCGGTTCTCCCAGGTCGTTTTATGGTGACGCATCATATGTTGACGCAGGGCCGTGGTGCCAACATTTGGACCCTGGCCACGCTTCACCTTTTGCCTACATATCTTGCATGTGGCCATGTTACCCTCCTGCGGATGCCTCAGGAAAAACTGCCACACTGCCGAGTAGCTACTTTTCCCACCCCCTGGCCTCACTGATTCACTGCTGCTGTTGCCAACTCCAGGAACCCCTGCTCCACTACCTCCCGATAAGGTAGACTGCCGCACAGCAGGTGCTCTACCCCGGCCCCGGCCCCGGCCGGCTCCAGCCTTTGGAATTGTGCCCCCATGCTGACTGCTACCACTTTGCTGCCTCAGCTGCTGACTCCGGGGCAACCTGCACCCCTCTTCTCCTGATGATGACGATGAAGCCCCTTCATCACCCGGCTCCCAAGTGCGATCGGCTTCATCGTCATCATCATCATCATCACCGGGTTGTGGCTGTACGTCACTGATGTTCGTGGATTCGTCAACAGTGTCTGGCGCAGGAGCTGGAACGCTCGCAGCACCCACGACACTGTCCACATCACTATTTGTCTGCCTAGCTAAAGAAGCCACCTCCATTTCTTGGCTGGGCAGTAGCTGCTGACTGTCCTCTATCTGATGGTCCTCCTCACTAAAGAGTGGAGCTGAACCCAAAGCATAGGATACGTCGCTGGGGGAGGGAACGGCGTAGGCCAGAGGCAATGGGAGGACAGGGACTGCTCTCGGGGCATGCCAACTCAGGGTTGTGTCAGAGGAACCTACCGACCCTAGACTGGGGGTCTCAGACGTAAGTTGTGATGATGTTGTTGATGAGCGCGTCAACCAATCTACCACGGCAGATGCGTTACTGGTGGAGACCCGACCGCTAGCAGATACTGGCAGATTAGGTCTCTCAGCGTGACTCCTGCTGCTACTGGCCCCCAGTCTGATGCGAGCTCTTCCTGCGGAATCTTGGCCTCTGCCACTCCTCTTTTCACTTCCAGGCACTTGTCTGCCCGACATAGTCTAACTGGCGTGGTAGTAGGTGATATTTAAAAAAACCCCGGGCAGCGGTGGGTCTATATGAAACAGAATATAATGCACACCAAAAGTGAGCAGTAACACTCAGCCTCCAACAGGCCTGCTTAGTGTAAATAAGAGAGCTGCTTAGTGTAAATAAAGAGGGGTATGCTATGTTACAGAATGGGATGCCTCAACAGAAGTGCACCTGGCAGGCAGCAGTAAGCCTATGCCCAGCAAAAGTGTCTTATAATATAAATATAATAAGAGCAAATGCTTATATGGTCTTAAACAGAGGCTGCTTTAGTCACAGAATGGGATGCCCCGGGCAGGAATCGAGCTGGCAGGGTACAGTAGTGCTTTGGCCAGCAAAAGTGTCTTTATCAGGCCTAATTTCAAATATGATTAGAGCAAATGCTTATATGGTCTTAAACAGAGGCTGCTTTAGTCACAGAATGGGATGCCCCGGGCAGGAATCGAGCTGCCAGGGTACAGTAGTGCTTTGGCCAGCAAAAGTGTCTTTATCAGGCCTAATTTCAAATATGATTAGAGCAAATGCTTATATGGTCTTAAACAGAGGCTGCTTTAGTCACAGAATGGGATGCCCCGGGCAGGAATCGAGCTGCCAGGGTACAGTAGTGCTTTGGCCAGCAAAAGTGTCTTTATCAGGCCTAATTTCAAATATGATTAGAGCAAATGCTTATATGGTCTTAAACAGAGGCTGCTTTAGTCACAGAATGGGATGCCCCGGGCAGGAATCGAGCTGCCAGGGTACAGTAGTGCTTTGGCCAGCAAAAGTGTCTTTATCAGGCCTAATTTCAAATATGATTAGAGCAAATGCTTATATGGTCTTAAACAGAGGCTGCTTTAGTCACAGAATGGGATGCCCCGGGCAGGAATCGAGCTGCCAGGGTACAGTAGTGCTTTGGCCAGCAAAAGTGTCTTTATCAGGCCTAATTTCAAATATGATTAGAGCAAATGCTTATATGGTCTTAAACAGAGGCTGCTTTAGTCACAGAATGGGATGCCCCGGGCAGGAATCGAGCTGCCAGGGTACAGTAGTGCTTTGGCCAGCAAAAGTGTCTTTATCAGGCCTAATTTCAAATATGATTAGAGCAAATGCTTATATGGTCTTAAACAGAGGCTGCTTTAGTCACAGAATGGGATGCCCCGGGCAGGAATCGAGCTGCCAGGGTACAGTAGTGCTTTGGCCAGCAAAAGTGTCTTTATCAGGCCTAATTTCAAATATGATTAGAGCAAATGCTTATATGGTCTTAAACAGAGGCTGCTTTAGTCACAGAATGGGATGCCCCGGGCAGGAATCGAGCTGCCAGGGTACAGTAGTGCTTTGGCCAGCAAAAGTGTCTTTATCAGGCCTAATTTCAAATATGATTAGAGCAAATGCTTATATGGTCTTAAACAGAGGCTGCTTTAGTCACAGAATGGGATGCCCCGGGCAGGAATCGAGCTGCCAGGGTACAGTAGTGCTTTGGCCAGCAAAAGTGTCTTTATCAGGCCTAATTTCAAATATGATTAGAGCAAATGCTTATATGGTCTTAAACAGAGGCTGCTTTAGTCACAGAATGGGATGCCCCGGGCAGGAATCGAGCTGCCAGGGTACAGTAGTGCTTTGGCCAGCAAAAGTGTCTTTATCAGGCCTAATTTCAAATATGATAAGAGCAAATGCTTATATGGTCTTAAACAGAGGCTGCTTTAGTCACAGAATGGGATGCCCCGGGCAGGAATCGAGCTGCCAGGGTACAGTAGTGCTTTGGCCAGCAAAAGTGTCTTTATCAGGCCTAATTTCAAATATGATAAGAGCAAATGCTTATATGGTCTTAAACAGAGGCTGCTTTAGTCACAGAATGGGATGCCCCGGGCAGGAATCGAGCTGCCAGGGTACAGTAGTGCTTTGGCCAGCAAAAGTGTCTTTATCAGGCCTAATTTCAAATATGATTAGAGCAAATGCTTATATGGTCTTAAACAGAGGCTGCTTTAGTCACAGAATGGGATGCCCCGGGCAGGAATCGAGCTGCCAGGGTACAGTAGTGCTTTGGCCAGCAAAAGTGTCTTTATCAGGCCTAATTTCAAATATGATTAGAGCAAATGGTTATATGGTCTTAAACAGAGGCTGCTTTAGTCACAGAATGGGATGCCCCGGGCAGGAATCGAGCTGCCAGGGTACAGTAGTGCTTTGGCCAGCAAAAGTGTCTTTATCAGGCCTAATTTCAAATATGATTAGAGCAAATGCTTATATGGTCTTAAACAGAGGCTGCTTTAGTCACAGAATGGGATGCCCCGGGCAGGAATCGAGCTGCCAGGGTACAGTAGTGCTTTGGCCAGCAAAAGTGTCTTTATCAGGCCTAATTTCAAATATGATTAGAGCAAATGCTTATATGGTCTTAAACAGGGGCTGCTTTAGTCACAGAATGGGATGCCCCGGGCAGGAATCGAGCTGCCAGGGTACAGTAGTGCTTTGGCCAGCAAAAGTGTCTTTATCAGGCCTAATTTCAAATATGATTAGAGCAAATGCTTATATGGTCTTAAACAGAGGCTGCTTTAGTCACAGAATGGGATGCCCCGGGCAGGAATCGAGCTGCCAGGGTACAGTAGTGCTTTGGCCAGCAAAAGTGTCTTTATCAGGCCTAATTTCAAATATGATTAGAGCAAATGCTTATATGGTCTTAAACAGAGGCTGCTTTAGTCACAGAATGGGATGCCCCGGGCAGGAATCGAGCTGCCAGGGTACAGTAGTGCTTTGGCCAGCAAAAGTGTCTTTATCAGGCCTAATTTCAAATATGATTAGAGCAAATGCTTATATGGTCTTAAACAGAGGCTGCTTTAGTCACAGAATGGGATGCCCCGGGCAGGAATCGAGCTGCCAGGGTACAGTAGTGCTTTGGCCAGCAAAAGTGTCTTTATCAGGCCTAATTTCAAATATGATTAGAGCAAATGCTTATATGGTCTTAAACAGAGGCTGCTTTAGTCACAGAATGGGATGCCCCGGGCAGGAATCGAGCTGCCAGGGTACAGTAGTGCTTTGGCCAGCAAAAGTGTCTTTATCAGGCCTAATTTCAAATATGATTAGAGCAAATGCTTATATGGTCTTAAACAGAGGCTGCTTTAGTCACAGAATGGGATGCCCCGGGCAGGAATCGAGCTGCCAGGGTACAGTAGTGCTTTGGCCAGCAAAAGTGTCTTTATCAGGCCTAATTTCAAATATGATTAGAGCAAATGCTTATATGGTCTTAAACAGAGGCTGCTTTAGTCACAGAATGGGATGCCCCGGGCAGGAATCGAGCTGCCAGGGTACAGTAGTGCTTTGGCCAGCAAAAGTGTCTTTATCAGGCCTAATTTCAAATATGATTAGAGCAAATGGTTATATGGTCTTAAACAGAGGCTGCTTTAGTCACAGAATGGGATGCCCCGGGCAGGAATCGAGCTGCCAGGGTACAGTAGTGCTTTGGCCAGCAAAAGTGTCTTTATCAGGCCTAATTTCAAATATGATTAGAGCAAATGCTTATATGGTCTTAAACAGAGGCTGCTTTAGTCACAGAATGGGATGCCCCGGGCAGGAATCGAGCTGCCAGGGTACAGTAGTGCTTTGGCCAGCAAAAGTGTCTTTATCAGGCCTAATTTCAAATATGATTAGAGCAAATGCTTATATGGTCTTAAACAGAGGCTGCTTTAGTCACAGAATGGGATGCCCCGGGCAGGAATCGAGCTGCCAGGGTACAGTAGTGCTTTGGCCAGCAAAAGTGTCTTTATCAGGCCTAATTTCAAATATGATTAGAGCAAATGCTTATATGGTCTTAAACAGAGGCTGCTTTAGTCACAGAATGGGATGCCCCGGGCAGGAATCGAGCTGCCAGGGTACAGTAGTGCTTTGGCCAGCAAAAGTGTCTTTATCAGGCCTAATTTCAAATATGATTAGAGCAAATGCTTATATGGTCTTAAACAGAGGCTGCTTTAGTCACAGAATGGGATGCCCCGGGCAGGAATCGAGCTGCCAGGGTACAGTAGTGCTTTGGCCAGCAAAAGTGTCTTTATCAGGCCTAATTTCAAATATGATTAGAGCAAATGCTTATATGGTCTTAAACAGAGGCTGCTTTAGTCACAGAATGGGATGCCCCGGGCAGGAATCGAGCTGCCAGGGTACAGTAGTGCTTTGGCCAGCAAAAGTGTCTTTATCAGGCCTAATTTCAAATATGATTAGAGCAAATGCTTATATGGTCTTAAACAGAGGCTGCTTTAGTCACAGAATGGGATGCCCCGGGCAGGAATCGAGCTGCCAGGGTACAGTAGTGCTTTGGCCAGCAAAAGTGTCTTTATCAGGCCTAATTTCAAATATGATTAGAGCAAATGCTTATATGGTCTTAAACAGAGGCTGCTTTAGTCACAGAATGGGATGCCCCGGGCAGGAATCGAGCTGCCAGGGTACAGTAGTGCTTTGGCCAGCAAAAGTGTCTTTATCAGGCCTAATTTCAAATATGATTAGAGCAAATGCTTATATGGTCTTAAACAGAGGCTGCTTTAGTCACAGAATGGGATGCCCCGGGCAGGAATCGAGCTGCCAGGGTACAGTAGTGCTTTGGCCAGCAAAAGTGTCTTTATCAGGCCTAATTTCAAATATGATTAGAGCAAATGCTTATATGGTCTTAAACAGAGGCTGCTTTAGTCACAGAATGGGATGCCCCGGGCAGGAATCGAGCTGCCAGGGTACAGTAGTGCTTTGGCCAGCAAAAGTGTCTTTATCAGGCCTAATTTCAAATATGATTAGAGCAAATGCTTATATGGTCTTAAACAGAGGCTGCTTTAGTCACAGAATGGGATGCCCCGGGCAGGAATCGAGCTGCCAGGGTACAGTAGTGCTTTGGCCAGCAAAAGTGTCTTTATCAGGCCTAATTTCAAATATGATTAGAGCAAATGCTTATATGGTCTTAAACAGAGGCTGCTTTAGTCACAGAATGGGATGCCCGGGGCAGGAATCGAGCTGCCAGGGTACAGTAGTGCTTTGGCCAGCAAAAGTGTCTTTATCAGGCCTAATTTCAAATATGATTAGAGCAAATGCTTATATGGTCTTAAACAGAGGCTGCTTTAGTCACAGAATGGGATGCCCCGGGCAGGAATCGAGCTGCCAGGGTACAGTAGTGCTTTGGCCAGCAAAAGTGTCTTTATCAGGCCTAATTTCAAATATGATTAGAGCAAATGCTTATATGGTCTTAAACAGAGGCTGCTTTAGTCACAGAATGGGATGCCCCGGGCAGGAATCGAGCTGCCAGGGTACAGTAGTGCTTTGGCCAGCAAAAGTGTCTTTATCAGGCCTAATTTCAAATATGATTAGAGCAAATGCTTATATGGTCTTAAACAGAGGCTGCTTTAGTCACAGAATGGGATGCCCCGGGCAGGAATCGAGCTGCCAGGGTACAGTAGTGCTTTGGCCAGCAAAAGTGTCTTTATCAGGCCTAATTTCAAATATGATTAGAGCAAATGCTTATATGGTCTTAAACAGAGGCTGCTTTAGTCACAGAATGGGATGCCTCACAGCAGACTTAAGATCAGTTCAGTATATATGCACAGTTAGTTACTATAAGCAGCCTGAAAACGCTAACAAAGGCTGGATGAAAAAAAAAAAATCTCCCTGTCAGCCAGCTCCGTTTTTCCTACCTTTCCCTGGCTTTCTGTCTGTCTCCTGTCTGTCTCCTGCCTGTCTCCTGCCTGTCTCCAGCCTGTCCCTGTCTGTCCCTGTCTCCAGCCTGTCTCCAGCCTGTCTAACTGCCTCAGCTACACAGCGTTCTGTCTGTCTGTCACGAATGCAATAGAGAAATGAGGAAAAGCAAGATGGCCGCCGTTAAATACCGCTGTGTGACGTCACCGGGCTTGCTGGCTGCTGATAGGCTGCATGTGACTGCCCCAGCTTGCACTGGCGCGGGATACATGTCCAGACATGTCCCGCCCGCCATCTTAGAATGCCTGTAATGTAAATGAATGGATGTTAAAGGAAAACTTCGAGTGATCGAATCGCGGGGAAATTCGGATTCGATCCGAATCGAATTTTTCCTGAAATTCGGATCGAATCCGGGTTCGTCCGGATCGATTCGCTCATCCCTAGTGTAGACTATCAATTTCTCAAGTCCCAACGATGCCCACCAGTGTGTCTGGTGTCTGTAGCCTGTCAATGATGTTCTCCATGGCAGAGAACTCCATTCTTGGGGGGCCACCCCCTGTTTGTCTGCTGTGAATACAAATAGAAAACATTAATACACACACCAGTCAACCCCTGTAGCTAACCCCAGGGGTACCCTAATCCCACTCATGGCTCGGGAAGTTTGTGTGAAGGTGGGCTCCTAGCTAAACCCTCCATTGCTTACTCACACCCTGATTGTTAATTTTCACCCCCTAAGACGTCACACACACTTCCGGGATCCGCCGGAGCGCGCGGTGGCGAGCTGGGGGAAGGCACACGTTAACCTATTTTGGCACTCATAGTCAGGTTGGCCAGGCTGTGCAAAGCCAAATTGTGGCATCTCTCTATCTTGGTGGGCTTGGCAACCACATGGTCAAATCAGTGCACAAACACATGATACATTTGAAATTTGTTGAATAATAATAATAACCCCACTAAGGCCAAACAAATAGTTGGGGACACACTCCCCCTCTCTAACTTAAGGGGGAAAAAGAGCATTAGTTACAGAAGTTCTGCAGCCATCTACTCACTGCTGTCCTGTTCTGGCTCATTAGCTTGAGCTTTAGGGCTTCCTGCGCCAACTATAAATTGCTCCATAAGCTCCTTCAGCCGCCTGTTGTGTCTGCACTGTTCACGGAGGGATTCTTGCATGCTAGTAGCCAGGCTAATGAGTGGCTGCAGATGCCAGTGCAGCTGGAGGAGTGGTCTGCGCAGCATTAAACGGAATCTCCTTTGCGGGGCCAGGAAAGCACACCAGAAAACATTAATACACACACCAGTCAACCCCTGTAGCTAACCCCAGGGGTACCCTAATCCCACTCATGGCACATGTAAGATGCCGGGCAAACTTTTGTGTGTTGAGGCTTATTGAGACCTAGTGACCCTGCAGTAAATTTAGCCCCTGTCTGTGGATGCCTACTGAGGCCTAGTGACCCCGTGTCCATGCACACAGAATGCATCCTGCATGCGTCCTGCGTGCATGCATCTTTTTTCCTTTTCACAGTCCCTCTCTCTTTCTCTCTTTTCCACATTTCCTCGTTTTTCCATGTCCTAATTTTTCCCATAACCCCTCCCTCTTTTGAATTCTCTTTTATATACTCTCTCCATCTTTATTTCTTTTCTACAGTCCCTCCCTCATTCAAGATCTCTTTTCCATATTCTTTCTTTTTTCTTTCCACAATCTTTCCCACATTCAATATTTCTTTCTTTTCCACATTCTCTCCTTTTTTCTTGTCCACATTCACCCTGTTCTTCTCTTTTTCCCACATTCCCGTATTCATTCCCATCCTCTCTTTTCCACATTCCCTTTGTCTTTTTCTTTTGCAAATGCCCGCCATCTCTCTCTCTTTCTTTCTTTTTCTCTTTTCCATATTCCCTCATTTTTTCTTCTCGACATTCCCTCTCTTTTTCTAAGAGGCCGATTCAATAATAGCGCCAGGTAGCGACAGATGAGCGCCAGTAGCGTGATTTTCACAGTGCCAGCTAGTATTCGCTGTGCTTGGCCGGGGTTTGCTTGTTGACAGCGACTCAGTCGGTGTGCGGTAATGTTGAATACGGGGTTAGGGGTCGATGTTTCACAGGTTCTGCGTTGTATGGGTGCGCCTGACAGCGAATGGCCAGAGCGAACGGCTTGCTGCAGATTCATTAACAAATCACGCTCAAAAATTTCTCGCGCTCTGAATTCCTTGTTTAAACCCCAGATCGCTGGCGGCGATGTGTGTAAAGTAGTTTTTAACCCCCAAACAACCATTTTTTTTTAATGTAAAAATTATACAAGTTTTTCTAAACATTTTGTAATATGAATACATTAATATCAGACCTGTAATATCAATTCTGCACATATTTTTTTTTTTTTTTTTTTTTTCTTTCAAAAAATATCTAACATTGCCGTAGTGGTCACAAAATTTTTGACAGTTAAAAAAAAAAAAAAAAAAAAAAATCAATTAATTATGAATATTTAAAGATTGCTGCATTGAAATGCATTGGAGAGCGCCAGGGAGTGACAGGTCATACCTGGCGCTGTGATGGGATTAGTAGCGGCGCTGTTTGTTGCAGTCGGCTACATGATGAATCCCGCGCTAGCTGACGCTCTCGCCGGCGCTAGCCTCATTTAGCGTGATAAATGCGTCATTGTGACCGCTGCCGGGCGTACTTGAGTCGGTAGCCGCCGTTAGCTGGCGGTACCTGGCGCTCGTCAGACACTACCTGGCGCTAGCCCTTGATAAATAAGGCCCTAAATCTCTTTTCTACATTCACAACCTTTTCTTCCTTTTTTCTTTTCCACATTACCTCCCTCCTTTGAAATCTCTCCTTTTTCTATATTCCACATTTTTTCTGTTTCCCCTTTTTACCTATTGTATGTTCTATTTGTTTTTTCACATTCTCATTCACATGCACTGTTTCTTTCATAATAGGACCATCTTTTCACATACCCTCCTCTTCTCTTCTTTCACATTATCTCCATCTTTCTTTCTCCCATTCTTTCTTTCTGTTTGTCTCTATTGTTGTCAGAGTGTACATGTACAGTACAAGTATGTGCATGTTTAGGGGCACCAATCGAGAATTTTACACAGAGTGCCTCTTAACCCAAGGCCAGCCCTATTCAGAACTATGCAGAATACTGCAAAAACCATGGGGTTCCACCACTTAATGTAATGTATGTGCTCACTACAACCAAATCACTATACAAAAATGGAGAAGGGAGGTATAGGACTCAACCCTTTACCACAGCCCCCTCCAAATTAGGAGCACCAGACAATATAAAAAGTCAAAATATCATTTTATTATATGAATATCAAATATTATGTTTTGTTTTTAAGATCTACTCATTTGATATTCATATAATAAAATGATATTTTGACTTTTTATATTGTCTGGTACTCCTATTTGGAGGGGGCTGTGGTAAAGGGTTGAGTCCTGTACCTCCCTTCTCCGTTTTTTGTACAGAACTATACAGAACATTTACACCCTTCAACACTCTACAGAGAATGTGAATAAAATATCTGCGGTCTTGTTTCCTCTAAGAGGAAGTGAATACATTATTTACGCATCATTACCTTTCCCCAGCCTTCCCAGGAAATTCTTAAGTCCAGAATTTCCTAGATTGCTCTCTTTACTTTGAGACAAAATATGGCCATTCCGTCTAGGATTACAGGGATTTGCAGACAGAGCCCTTTAATGCAGTTAATGTGTTTGGAAAAAGTAAAATGTTTTGTAAAAAGTCTGGTTTGGCTTTCCGGGTGAGTGCGATGGGTTTCTCGGCTTGTGCCTGTGTCATAAAGGTTCCTGGACCCCCCTCCCCTTACATCATCATGGACTCTCCATACATGAGCTCATCACTGCAATTGTGTTTCATTCCCTCAATAGAAAAAAATGTAGCTGACTTTCACACAAATGAAGTATTAAAGTGGACCAAAACCCATTTTTTTTAAACTCACCTGAGTTTTGGTCTGCATTACTGGGGTATCCTATCAAGGGATGCCTCTGTGCATGAAACCTCCATTAAAGTGGACCAAAACCCACGCCAATCGTTATAGATTCCCGGGTTGATCGATTTCCTCCCCCAGGGGCTGAACCCCCCCCCAGGTCTCTCCATACACTTACCTTGTTTCCCGGCCCAACCGCACATGTGCGAGCCACGGCTGCATCCCCACTATCCCTCTAGCAGGGCTCCCTGTTAAAGGGCAGAAGGGGATGCAGCCGCCAGCGCGCTCGGAACCCCTGGCCTTAGACGAAGCTCTGAGCGCGCTGATCGGACGAGAGGACCAGGAAGAGGTGAGCTGGCTAGGGGGTTTCACACAGCGGGGCACCCCCGATCGGGTTGCCCCGGGGGAAAGGACCAAAACCCAAGATAGTCAAAATCCTGGGTTTTGGTCCACTTTAAAGATGAGTATTCTTACCTCTTCATTGATCCCCACAGTGCATGCACAGGCTCTCCCCCAATGGCAATAGATTGCCGGGAGGCACCAGCGAATCAGAATAAATTCCATTGCTCGAAATTTATCCGACTGGGTGTTTCCCTCTAGCTGATGAGCACCTCCACCGCCCATGCTGTAATGCCCAGCCCAGGTACGCGCATCAGCGGAAGCGGTGTGAGATCCTCTGATCGGGAAGTATTCCGGGGGAAACAGAGATAGGGAATCGCCTGGCTGGAGTCTATTAAACTCCAGCACGCCCCAATCTAAAGAAAACTGGGGATGCGGCCACTTTCATACCCGGTTGATGAGCTCTGTGTGTAAACTGTGCTGTATTGCAGATCATTATTATGCACAGCATATGGGTCTGATTGAGAGCCTGGGTATGTGGCGTAGGACCAGGGAGGAGTAAGTTTTAATGGGCGATCTGGGGGGGGGGCTCACACAGTGGGGGATCCCAAATCAGGATGCCCCCAGAGCAAGGAACAAAACCGGGGATAGTAAAAATTCTAGGTTTTGTTCCTCTTTAAGGGACTTAAAGTGGGAATCCCATGGTGCATGTGCGGGCCCCCTACAGCATCTTCTAGACCTCTACATTCCCTGTGCGCACCTGCACTAGTCATATCAGAATTTGCTGGGAGCCAATGTGTGAAGCCAGAGGAAGCAGCCATTGGGAACTGCATTACTATGCACGTCACTGAATGATGATTGGAGGAGGCCTGTGTATGTGCCATAGCATCACTGGATCAAGGTAGATAAAAGCTCCCCTAGGGGTATCCTTGATTGGCATGTGAAGTGATTCAAAGATGAGGGATTGAAAATACTGGCTTTTTGTCTGCTTCAAGTTACAGTATTTCCTACCACCTGTTGGATGGGGGGGGGGGGGGGGGTACAAAAAGGTTAGTATCTCTCTGATGCAATGCTCGCCAATAGAGATGCCATAAAGTGGTTAGGCCTGACTTTACAGGATAAAAAGGGCTCTCTGGTCTACTAAATAGGCTTTACTTTTTCTCACCCACAGCAGCATGGTGTCCAGCCTGGAGATTGGGTCCCATGACGTGTTTCTCCAATAGGTTGAAGAACTGAATTGCAAGTCAGCTTTTGTGAGGCTTTCAGCAAATGTGCACACGTCACTAGGGATGCTGCAGCTCACGCTCAACATTGAAGGCAATCCAAACCCTTTGCTGAAGGATGTAAACTTGGCAAAGGGCTCTGATTGGATGAGAGCCCATGCATGCGCTGTTGTACTGAAGAGAGGTGAGTTTTACTGGGCGATCTGGGGGAGTTTCACACAGCAGGGCATCTTAATTCAGGAACATAGAACAAAGCCAAGGAAAGTCAAATTCCCAGGTTTTGTTCCACTTTAAAGAGATACATCAGAGACCCTTGAGTCTAAAAGAATCCAGGGCTATTTGAGTTCCACTCCTTGGGGCATCCTGAATTGGGATGTCCCACTGTGTAAAACCTCCCACAAGCCCCGTTTTATTTACCTTATCCTGGAGCCCTTGTTTTGTCTCTGCACCGCGGCCGCACCCCGGCTCATCTCTAGCCAAGAGCCCAGCCTTCCTGAGCAGGGGATGCGTCCGGCAGCGCACTCGGCTCCCTTTTGCGCCACTTGGCTGCTCCAAACACAGCTGAGTCAAAGTGAGCTTGTTGATTGGTTGAACGGGCCACTCAGCCAATCAGCGCGCTCGTTCTCGCCAGAGTCTTTGTCGTGGGAGCGACAGGAAAGTGCATGACCTAGGGGCATATACACAGTGGGACATACTAATTCGGGATGCTTCCACTGAGAGGAACAACTCACCGAAAAGTGAAAATCGGATGTGTTTTTCCTCTTTAAAGGACAACTGGGGGGAGATTGAAATCCTGTTTCAAAAACCCCACCTCCAAATCTCCCTTATAACTCCTTATTTTCAATGTAATTGTTTAACTATTTATTTAGCTTTTTAGCTAGTGCTCCTCCTAGTAGAGTCTTAACCTTAAAATGAAAGTTCTTATTAAAATTGTATTGTAGGTAAAGTTTTAGTGTAGCTTATATTCATGTGTACTATCCTGCTATGTGTATCAAAAGCCCATGGTGCACAGCCCTGGGTTTAGACTATCCCGGCATTTTCTCCAGTCCCCCAGACATCCTGATTTGGGATGCCCCGCTGTGTGAAACCCCCTAGATAGCCCAATACAAACTCACCTTTACCTGGCCCTCTGGTGCATGTGCAGGCTCTCGTCCAATCAAAGACGTTTGCCGTGCACATTAATGGTCGGCAAACGGGTCTGTGCTTGGCAATCAGGAGAGACCACAGCCCAGACATGTGTACGCTGCTGCCCCCTGGCCTATTTGAATAGATGGGCACGACAGTGCAAATGTGTCCACGAGCCACTTGAAACGGTGTGTTTTGCTGGGAATCGGGGTGCGGGGGGGGGGGGGGAAGGTGGGTTCATTGTACCACCAAGCTAAGAGAACCCAGCTATCATTTTGCCTCAGCGATGATTATAGCTTCAGCATGGAAGGGCATACACACCCCTGCCACTGTAGATTCTAGGGCCACCGACCATGGGTTTTGGCCACTTTAATGTACAGCTGCAGCTTTCTTTAAAGCTCAGCTTGGTGCACTAGTGTATCGCGCTATCTTGAAAACTTTAATGCTTTTCAATGGCCTCTGCTGAGATAATCTAATTAGTTGCTTCATCTGTATGTGCATAGGAATTTTTGGACTAGCCCTGGTTGTAGGTACCAATGTTTTGCCATACAGGGTCTCTTGAAGGGTTTCTCATTCCAGAATAAGAAGGAGCAGGAGCTGTTTCACATCTCTCTCACCTTCAATGACTGTGTCTCATTTGTCTTTGATATCTATTATTTATTTCATAGAGGACTTAACACAATGCCAAATTGAAGAAGCCTAGTTTATATCTCAAGCTGCGGCTGGCTAAGTTTGTGTCAACATCTAGAACAGCGCCAAACCAGAAATGTTACATTGTCTTGTTCTTCCCATTGTAGGCTGGGCGTTTGCAGAGAAAACCAAATATTTGCTGTAACTTGTCGCTCTATCACATGCTGTGCTGGGGAAGATAACTTTTTATCATGGCTTCTCCAGCATTAAACAAATGTCAGTCAGTTCAGACCCATGTTATATATAGTTCTGTATTGTGGAGTGCTGTGCATATACTGCATGCTCCTATATGTTCCATATATTGTATGCTCCTGTGCTCGAGCTTATCATCACAGTGTACAGATGTGTCCTTGCTTACCTTTTTTCCTGTGCATATTCTATATGCTCCTGTGCTGGAGCTCACCATCACCATGTACAGATGTGTCTTTGCTTACCTTTTCTCATGGCTAGATATGTTGAGAGATGAGTGTCGTGAAATTATCAGACTTTCACAACAACATGTTTTTGTGATACCTTGACACAAGTGTTATCTTTTCTATTCTAGATGCTATGTAAGTGAAGACTTTCAGGGATTTAGTTACCATAATATGTATTGAATGGCTATAATAAGGAACTGGAGTATTTAACCAAAGGTAAGGAAGGTACAAGAATGTGGGGAGGATTATGTTTCAAATGGTTTCTTTTCTTCAGTTACCAGATTTACTTTACTGCTTTCTTCAGCAATAGAATAATGCAATTCTGTGATTCTGAAATGTAGAATTGTTATCTCTCCTCTTCCACTCCAGGCCGTCACAAGGGCAGGACTGCAAGTTAAAAAAGTATGGCTAAACTAGAGCAATACATGATTGGAGAAGCAGCAGCAGATCCTGCTATAGACTGGTGGTGAACACCTGCACTGTACAGTAAAGTAACCTTTATATTGTGTTTTTTCATTGCAGACTTTCATGACTTTCATGACAGAGAGGTATAACTTCAACCCTAACACACACACACCAAGAGGACATCACCCCAGAAGACTGCCAATGTGTTCATTCTCCTCTTCGGAATCCCTGCTGCAGCCCTGGACCAATCCAAAGAGGAGGAGGTCCAGGTGCTGTCTTGTAGCCCCACCTAGAGCACGAAACTCGTGTAGTACAACAAACAATCAACACACACTGCAAGGCAAGGAACCCCCAATGACATGTCTGCTAAGTGCTGTTGTTTTGTGCTTCTCTGTCCCTGCAGACTCATTGGACCCGGGAGAAATGGGGCCACCCAAGGCTGGACCCTCCCATGAATTAGGTGGGTTAACCAAAACACAAACTGGCGCCTCAAGGAGCATGCCTAACATCACACATTTGCCTAGTTCTGAAATATGTTTTTATCTCCTTACAGACTCCACCGAAAGCATGGCACCAAGGTGGAGGGTGGCTCCCTAAAACAGAAAAATACAGGACTGCAGTAAGTAATGAGCAATTGTGGGCATTTGTCAGAGATAGCTGGTAGATGTGTCCAAGCAGATGTTGACCGGCTTTTGTTTTGTCTTTACAGGTGCCATGGACAGTCCACAGTTATACTTTTTTGATACTGTTTTTACTTGGCTAAAACAAAAGCTTACAAAAAATACTTACGGACGCGTATGCCTGGAGATGAAACTCTCAGACGCTTCCGCTTAGAATCAGGCTTTATATCACCTTAGCCTCTAAGCCATACAAAGAAGCAGGCTTCAGCTGAAGAATTTACCACCGTCTGTAAAACCTTGCGGCCAAGGGCAGCATTCACAGAGGCTCTTACGAGTACCATGTAGAATTTGGTAAAGATTTGCACAGACGACCAGGTTGCGGCCTTGCAGACCGATTCTGCCAATGTCTGGTGTTGAAAAGCCCAAGAATAGCCGACAGCTCTGGTAGAATGGGCAGTGACACATAAAAAATGGTCTTTACCCCTACAGCCATAGACCTTGATAATTACCAGTCTAATCCACTGATGGTAGACTGGAGGTAAACCTTTCTTTGGACCCTCAAGAATGATGAATAAGGCATCAGTCTTACAGAGCTCTCACTATATCCAAGGAATGTAGAAATTTTTGCTTATGGTTGGAAGGACAAGGACACAAGGAAGTCAATACTATTTCCTCGTTAATATAAAAAGAGGAGATAACCGTGGAAAACCCTGCTTAAAGTGGAAGACTGCCTTGTCCTTATGAAACACCAGATAAGGAGAATTGACCAATAGAACTCAGACACCCACTGGATTGATAGTGATTGATAGTGATTGACTGTGATTGACGTGGTGTCGCATGCTCCACAGTGACACCTGGTGTTCAGCCCACTGCAAGTACACAAAGCCTAGAGTGTAAGCTCTTGGGCTTGATTTCACTTCCGGGTTTCCTGAATCTGATTGGACAGGAAGTGACTTCACCCAGACTCTGACACATCCCTCCCTGTTCTGATTGATAGCTCTATTTAAGAGGACAGTTGACCTACAGCCAATGCTGTGTTATCAGCTTACTTCCTGAACTCTGTTTCCCTGACTCCTGAATAGCTGATCTGAATACCTGGATTGACTCACGGAAGGATTACTTGGTTTTTGACGCGGATTGCTCAGTGGACTTTGCTTGTTTTCTGCCTGCCTCTGACCCCAGATTCATCCTTGGACTCTTCCCAGACTGTTTTATTTTTCTCTTTGGGATTATTTGCTTCACTTCGCAGACCATTGTTTTAATCACAGTGAAAACCGCTGGGAAACCAACAAAGCCAGACCTCTAGCATTAAGCCTCCCAATCTGGCCCATTTCAGATATGATGTACCTGAAAACCTCCAGGTTGGATCGGATCAGCTGGCAAATTACCTGCTGAGAATGACCACCCTGCAGATGATCTATCAACTGCTTGGACTAGGCTTTCCCAGCCATGGCTGCCATAGAGACTGTACGAGCTGGAAGAAATGCCAAGGCAATAATGGAGAAGGCATGTCAAGAAGATTGATCCATGTGCTTATCTACTGGATCCTTAAGAGAAACGCTATCTGAGGTGGGAATGACTGTTTGCCTGGAAAGACCAGAGACTGGATTGTCCACCTCTGGAGGAAAGAACCATAGCTTTATAAAATCTGTAGGAAAAGGATACTTTAGACCCAAATCCTAGCCATAGCGGGGAACTTGTCAGGCCTTAACCCCCTCTCTCATGATAAGGTCTTGACAATGTGGTAAATCTGGACAACGCTGCATCTTAGTCTTAACGGATCCCCCCAAGCCTTCTTACAGGGAACTGGGATATGAATGTCAAGGACCTCTAAAATAGGGGCGGTTAACCCATCTATATGTTCCTTGAGGAAAGGAGAGGAGTCCTTCTCCTCCTTACTGGAAACACCCTCACCCTTTGATTCCTTTTGATAGTCCAAAGCAGCATAAAGATCCTCCTTGTCCTCAGAATACGAGGTCTAGCCAGTCCATCAGATAATTCTAGTGGAAGCTGGAAATTAGGCACTGTAAGCAGAGAATCTGAACGAGATTGAACCCCAGATGGGGCCACCAATCCCAAGGAGTCTGAGCCTGATTCCATAGAAGAAATACTCTCAGGAGAGGGGAGCTGCCATTTAAATATCGACAATACTACAGCAGTGTACATCATTACAGATAGGGCCGTCTTGCTCAAAAGACCTCTGAAGGCAAAGGGGGCATAGGGTGCCACTCTCTAACTGCTAACAAACCAGACCTGGACTCCCCAGCTGCCTCAGTCATGGTGTATGCCAGTCAATTAACCCTGAGGGCCTAAGACCAAAGTGTGTAGAAGATATTGATAACCACTAAAATCATGATTACTCAGATATCCTAAGGATGGACCACTACCCCAGTATCTACCCGGAAAAGAGAAATGGCCTGAAAAAATACGATTACAAAATGGCATTAAAAACAACTGGTAAATAGGCAAACAAAAAAAACTCCACAGAGAGTCCGACCCGAACCTGGGATGATTGTAGTTGTCCCCAGAAGAGTCAGAGAGGAGAAGCAGCCATCTCAAATTGAAGGGCCTCACTGGAGGCCCCAGAGAAGGCTATGGAGGAGAAGGCAGTGGCTGGCAGAGAGCAGTGACCAGCGGAGGAGGGGCTGGCAGAAAAAGGCGGCATTTGGCAGGTGAAGCAGTGACCAGCAGAGGAATCAGGTCCTCCTCGATGCACCAGAGAAGAAGAAGAGCGATGGAGAAATGGTGGCAAAAGAGCTAAAACAGCCATCGCGGTGACAAACAACTTGGTGTCAGGCTAAAGCGTAGAGCTGCGCCCTGCAATATCGCTTCCGTAGTCTGAGGAGACAGAGGGCCCCCTGAAGTGCAAGAGATATTTCCTTTGACCGGGAAGTGAGCTCAGCGGCAGCACTGGCCGGTGCGAAAAACAAATTAAAAACCAGCCTTCCTGCAGCGCAGAGCTGTACGACTCTGCTGCAATCTAGCCCTTTCAGCGCCCAGCCCGCACACAGTCCTCCTCCACTAATTTCCCCTCAGCGCTATTCTTTGCCAGCAGCCACAGCCATTACTCCTTTTGCCCAAAAAGGCTACCACTATAATGAAAAATTTAAGGAATAAATATAAATATTTGCTAGGAAAATGATATATTGTTTTTTTTTTACCGTCTGGGATTTAACATGAGATTTCTGTTTGTCATTTTTTAATGTATTTTCAATATTTTTGTGTGAAATATGTGCAAAACATTTTTAAAAAATCTATATTTTTAAATAATTTTGTGTTTTTTTTTAATAAAAATGTAAGTTTTCAATAAAATCATATTGCATGTGAAATCCTCATTTCTCCCTGTTACAATGGTACCATATATGTATTAGTAGACACCCTTTCCTGCCCAGGAGACTCCCCCAAACTGAAACAGCACTTTAGGAGATTTTCAGATTTCAAGAAAAACAACCCTTTACATCTGAAACACCCCCCACAAACTAAATATTCTCTGGAAGTACACAGCTCATGTTTTCTAGGTGTACCAGGCTTGTTGACGTAAGCGCAGCTCAATTTTTTGGTTGCACAGGGTTTCACTTAAAAAAAGAATAAAAAAGCAGAATAAAAGCCACATTTTCTTACATTTACGAATTCTGAAAAAGCATGGTCTCCCGAATAGAACAATACCCAACATGCATAGGTACTTTCAAAGGAAGAGCTGCCAAACATCCCAAAGTAAAGTACCGTATTTTTTGCCCTATAAGATGCACTTATTTTTCCTCAAAAGTGGGGGAAAAATGTCCGTGCGCCTTATCGGGCGAATGTAAAAAATAAAAAAATAAATAAATTAAAAAAATAAAAAACTCACCCGTTCCCGGCGCTCCCGCGTTGCCTGTTACACTGCGGGAGCCCAGAGGAGCGGCGGGGGCTCTGTCCCGGCCCCGCCGCTGCGATCGCTGTCTATTACAGGCAGCGATGACAGCGGCGGGGCCAGAGACAGCGCTCCCGCCGCTCCTCCTCCAGCTGCTTCTTCCGCCTGGGGAACATGCGAGCACCCAGGTCAGGGCAGCGGGTGGGTGCGGCCTGCACCAAGTCGGTGCAGGCCAGGAGGAGCGGCGGGAGCGCTGTCTCTGGCCCCGCCGCTGTCATCGCTGCCTGTAATAGACAGCGATCGCAGCGGCGGGGCCGGGACAGAGCCCACCGCTGCTTCTTACGGCCAGCTCCGTGAATGGGGTGGGCGTGGCCTGTGCCGACGCTGACGCGGCGCAGGCCACGCCCACCCCATTCACAGAGCCGACCGCTCAGCGGAGCGGTGTCAGTGGAGAGGTGAGTTTAACTTTTTTTTTTTACTTAAGCCGCACAGGGGGGTGCCACACAGCCTATGGGAATTGGGGGGAGGGGGGGATGCCACACAGCCTACGGGAATTGGGGGGAGGGGGGGATGCCACACAGCCTACGGGAATTGGGGGGAGGGGGGGATGCCACACAGAATATGGGGGGAGAAGGGGATGCCACACAGCCTATGGGAATTGGGGGGATGCCACACAGCCTATGGGGGGAGAGAGGATGCCACACAGCCTATGGGGGGAGAGGGGGATGCCACACAGCCTATGGGGGGAGAGAGGATGCCACACAGCCTATGGGAAATGGGGGGAGAGGGGGATGCCACACAGAATATGGGGGGAGAAGGGGATGCCACACAGCCTATGGGAATTGGGGGGATGCCTATGGGGGGAGAGGGGGATGCCACACAGCCTATGGGGGGAGAGGGGGATGCCACACAGCCTATGGGGGGAGATAGGATGCCACACAGCCTATGGGAAATGGGGGGAGAGGGGGATGCCACACAGAATATGGGGGGAGAAGGGGGTGCCACACAGCCTATGGGAATTGGGAGGATGCCACACAGCCTATGGGGGGAGAGGGGATGCCACACAGCCTATGGGAATTGGGGGGAGGGGGGGATGCCACACAGCCTATGGGGGGAGAGGGGGATGCCACGCAGCCTATGGGGGGAGAGGGGGATGCCACACAGCCTATACTAATGGGGGGAGGGGGGGATGCCACACAGCCTATGGGGGGAGAGGGGGATGCCACGCAGCCTATGGGGGGAGAGGGGGGTGCCACACAGCCTATACTAATGGGGGGAGAGGGATGCCACACAGCCTATGGGAATTGGGGGGAGGGGGGATGCCACACAGCCTATGGGAATTGGGGGGAGGGGGGATGCCACACAGCCTATGGGGGGAGAAGGGGATGCCACACAGCCTATGGGAATTGGGGGGAGAGGGGATGCCACACAGCCTATGGGGGGAGAGGGGGATGCCATGCAGCCTATACAAATGGGGGGAGAGGGAGATGCCACACAGCCTATGGGGGGAGAGGGGGATGCCACACAGCCTATACAAATGGGGGGAGAGGGGATGCCACACAGCCTATGGGGGGAGAGGGGGATGCCACGCAGCCTATGGGGGGAGAGGGGGATGCCACACAGCCTATACTAATGGGGGAGGGGGGTGCCACACAGCCTTTGGGAATTGGGGGGAGAGGGGATGCCACACAGCCTATGGGAATTGGGGGGAGAGGGAATGCCACACAGCCTATGGGAAATGGGGGGAGAGGGGATGCCACACAGCCTATGGGAATTGGGGGGAGAGGGGATGCCACACAGCCTATGGGGGGAGAGGGGGATGCCATGCAGCCTATACAAATGGGGGGAGAGGGGGATGCCACACAGCCTATGGGGGGAGAGGGGGATGCCACACAGCCTATACTAATGGGGGGAGGGGGGATGCCACACAGCCTATGGGGGGAGAGGGGGATGCCACGCAGCCTATGGGGGGAGAGGGGGGTGCCACACAGCCTATGGGGGGAGAGGGGGGTGCCACACAGCCTATACTAATGGGGGGAGAGGGATGCCACACAGCCTATGGGAATTGGGGGGAGGGGGGATGCCACACAGCCTATGGGAATTGGGGGGAGGGGGGATGCCACACAGCCTATGGGGGGAGAAGGGGATGCCACACAGCCTATGGGAATTGGGGGGAGAGGGGATGCCACACAGCCTATGGGGGGAGAGGGGGATGCCATGCAGCCTATACAAATGGGGGGAGAGGGAGATGCCACACAGCCTATGGGGGGAGAGGGGGATGCCACACAGCCTATACAAATGGGGGGAGAGGGGATGCCACACAGCCTATGGGGGGAGAGGGGGATGCCACGCAGCCTATGGGGGGAGAGGGGGATGCCACACAGCCTATACTAATGGGGGAGGGGGGTGCCACACAGCCTTTGGGAATTGGGGGGAGAGGGGATGCCACACAGCCTATGGGAATTGGGGGGAGAGGGAATGCCACACAGCCTATGGGAAATGGGGGGAGAGGGGATGCCACACAGCCTATGGGAATTGGGGGGAGAGGGGATGCCACACAGCCTATGGGGGGAGAGGGGGATGCCATGCAGCCTATACAAATGGGGGGAGAGGGGGATGCCACACAGCCTATGGGGGGAGAGGGGGATGCCACACAGCCTATACAAATGGGGGGAGAGGGGATGCCACACAGCCTATGGGGGGAGAGGGGGATGCCACGCAGCCTATGGGGGGAGAGGGGGATGCCACACAGCCTATACTAATGGGGGGAGGGGGATGCCACACAGCCTTTGGGAATTGGGGGGAGAGGGGATGCCACACAGCCTATGGGAATTGGGGGGAGAGGGAATGCCACACAGCCTATGGGAAATGGGGGGAGAGGGGATGCCACACAGCCTATGGGAATTGGGGGGGGGGATGCCACACAGCCTATGGGGGGAGAAGGGGATGCCACACAGCCTATGGGGGGATGCCACGTAGCCTATACAAATGGGGGGGAGAGGGGGATGCCACACAGCCTATACAAATGGGGGGAGAGGGGGATGCCACACAGCCTATGGGGGGAGAGGGGGATGCCACAAAGCCTATACAAATGGGGGGAGAGGGGATGCTACACAGCTTATGGGGGGAAGAGGGGGATGCCACACAGCCTATACAAATGGGGGGAGAGGGGATGCCACACAGCCTATGGGGGGAGAGGGGGATGCCACACAGCCTATACTAATGGGGGGAGGGGGATGCCACGCAGCCAATGGGAATGGGGGGGCACACTGCCTATATGGAGAATAGGAGGGGGGAATGCCACACTGCTTATGATAATGGGGTGTACACTGCCTATATGGGAATGGGAGGGGGATGCCGCATTGGGTATACGGGGAATGGGATGGGGGCATGCTACACTGTCTATGGAATGGGGGCATCCCACACGGCCAATGGGAAAGGGGAATGCCACACTGTCTGTAATGGTGCGTTTTTGGTTTAAAATATTTTTTTTCTTATTTTTCTCCCCCAAATCCTAGGTGCGTCTTATGGGCAGGTGCGTCTTATTGGGCGAAAAATACGGTATGCATGTAAAGGTAATTTTACTTAAAAATTTTAGCTCTGCAGATGAAGTGCACACCTTGCAATTTTTCAACCAAAACAACCCTTTACCTTTGGAATACCCCCCGCAAACCATAAATTCCCTGAAAACACACATGTTAAACTTTCTAGGCTTACCCAGCTTGTTGTAGTGGGCTCATCTTTCTGGAAGTTATCTCTTGAAGAATTTTTAAGTTGCACAGGGTTTCTCTAAAAAAATATATTAAAAAGCAGAATAAAAAAAAAAAATTCTAAAATATCAATACAAACAAGAAAAAAACAAGCTAAAACTGAAAGTGCATGAGGTCCTGAACCTAGCAATACCAAACATGCATAACTACTTTTAACCCTTTTAACTGCGAGCCTACTTGAGATTTTGTCACCCTCTGTGGACAGCCCATTTTTCATCATTTGCGGCAGATTTTATGCTTTAACATGAAATGTTTTGTTTGTAAATTTTCCACAGTTTTTTAAAATACTTTTGAGTAAAAATAAACTATATATATATATATATATATATATATATATATATATATATATATATATATTTGGGTTGATTCAAAGAAACATGTAACAGCTTGGATTTGGCTCACGATCATCCTATTTTTCACGTCCGCTCGTGCGTTCGTATGAACTTGCGAGTGATTCAATAAGCAAATACGTTTCTATCCTAAAATATACGTCCGTTCGTATGATATCTCCCGAACTTGCCTCAGTCAGTTGACAATCGTAAAAATCACGTTCATGTGCTCACCTGTTGCGGCGGCAGCCTGTTTTGTCGGCGGCTTCCATCGTCCAGCTCTTCCAATTACTTGCGTTTGCCTCTGGTTTTCATTGGTTTTTGGCCTCTTAGATTCGTGCGTTCTTATGTATATAAGATCTTGCGCATGCGCACCCTCAACCAGAAACTTACCTAAACCCTTTAGCGCTTGCATCCAACTTCATTTCTCGCTCCCTCAAACTTACCTAAACCCCTTAGCGCCTGCATCCAACTTCATTTCTCGCTCCCTCAAACTTACCTAAACCCCTTAGCGGCTGCATCCAACTTCATTTCTCGCTCCCTCAAACTTACCTAAACCCCTTAGCGGCTGCATCCAACTTCATTTCTCGCTCCCTCAAACTTACCTAAACCCTTTAGCGCTTGCATCCAACTTCATTTCTCGCTCCCTCAAACTTACCTAAACCCCTTAGCGCTTGCATCCAACTTCATTTCTCGCTCCCTCAAACTTACCTAAACCCCTTAGCGGCTGCATCCAACTTCATTTCTCGCTCCCTCAAACTTACCTAAACCCTTTAGCGCTTGCATCCAACTTCATTTCTCGCTCCCTCAAACTTACCTAAACCCCTTAGCGCTTGCATCCAACTTCATTTCTCGCTCCCTCAAACTTACCTAAACCCTTTAGCGCTTGCATCCAACTTCATTTCTCGCTCCCTCAAACTTACCTAAACCCCTTAGCGCTTGCATCCAACTTCATTTCTCGCTCCCTCAAACTTACCTAAACCCCTTAGCGGCTGCATCCAACTTCATTTCTCGCTCCCTCAAACTTACCTAAACCCTTTAGCGCTTGCATCCAACTTCATTTCTCGCTCCCTCAAACTTACCTAAACCCCTTAGCGCTTGCATCCAACTTCATTTCTCGCTCCCTCAAACTTACCTAAACCCCTTAGCGCCTGCATCCAACTTCATTTCTCGCTCCCTCAAACTTACCTAAACCCCTTAGCGGCTGCATCCAACTTCATTTCTCGCTCCCTCAAACTTACCTAAACCCCTTAGCGCTTGCATCCAACTTCATTTCTCGCTCCCTCAAACTTACCTAAACCCCTTAGCGCTTGCATCCAACTTCATTTCTCGCTCCCTCAAACTTACCTAAACCCCTTAGCGCCTGCATCCAACTTCATTTCTCGCTCCCTCAAACTTACCTAAACCCCTTAGCGGCTGCATCCAACTTCATTTCTCGCTCCCTCAAACTTACCTAAACCCCTTAGCGCTTGCATCCAACTTCATTTCTCGCTCCCTCAAACTTACCTAAACCCCTTAGCGCCTGCATCCAACTTCATTTCTCGCTCCCTCAAACTTACCTAAACCCCTTAGCGGCTGCATCCAACTTCATTTCTCGCTCCCTCAAACTTACCTAAACCCCTTAGCGGCTGCATCCAACTTCATTTCTCGCTCCCTCAAACTTACCTAAACCCTTTAGCGCTTGCATCCAACTTCATTTCTCGCTCCCTCAAACTTACCTAAACCCCTTAGCGCTTGCATCCAACTTCATTTCTCGCTCCCTCAAACTTACCTAAACCCCTTAGCGGCTGCATCCAACTTCATTTCTCGCTCCCTCAAACTTACCTAAACCCTTTAGCGCTTGCATCCAACTTCATTTCTCGCTCCCTCAAACTTACCTAAACCCCTTAGCGCTTGCATCCAACTTCATTTCTCGCTCCCTCAAACTTACCTAAACCCTTTAGCGCTTGCATCCAACTTCATTTCTCGCTCCCTCAAACTTACCTAAACCCCTTAGCGCTTGCATCCAACTTCATTTCTCGCTCCCTCAAACTTACCTAAACCCCTTAGCGGCTGCATCCAACTTCATTTCTCGCTCCCTCAAACTTACCTAAACCCTTTAGCGCTTGCATCCAACTTCATTTCTCGCTCCCTCAAACTTACCTAAACCCCTTAGCGGCTGCATCCAACTTCATTTCTCGCTCCCTCAAACTTACCTAAACCCTTTAGCGCTTGCATCCAACTTCATTTCTCGCTCCCTCAAACTTACCTAAACCCTTTAGCGCTTGCATCCAACTTCATTTCTCGCTCCCTCAAACTTACCTAAACCCCTTAGCGCCTGCATCCAACTTCATTTCTCGGTCCATAAAACGTAAGAAAATCACATAATTTACATATGTCTATATGTTTCTAAGTGTGTTGTTTCTGGTTTGTGTAATTTTTTGGGTGTGTGCATATTAGAAAAGACACATTTAGGAAGGCTTCAAATATAATTTATTTAAAATTTTTTCTTTCTTTGGTTTGGAATAAAATTCCAAATTTTTTTTTATAGTTTTTTTTTGTTTTTTAAAACCGTTTTTGTTTTTTGGCCTCGGGAAAACATATATAATTTTTTTATTTGTTTTTAACAGTAAAACTTTTTTTTTTTTTTTTGTGGGTTTTTTTGTTTAAAAAATATATATATTATTTTTTGTTAAAACAATTAAAAACTTTCTAAAATTTTAACAACTTTTAAAAAACGTGAAACAAAGGAGCCAGGACCAAGGGCACTATTCATCATCCTCTTCTTCATCTGTTGGCCCCAACGTCGCCTGTATGGCCAGCAGCTCGGCCACCAACTCCTTCATTCGTTTTTTTTTTCCCGCCAAGGTTTTGGGGATCATCCCTGTAACCAATAGAGAAAGAAACATAAATAGGAGTCCAAGACCGGTTTGTATGCTGGAAATAGATTTAGGGTTAATCAAATACATGTAAATGCATGACATATGTCCTTCTTCAAAGGGATACAGTTAATGCATTTCCCACAGGTAAGTGTTTAAACTCCTTAAACCGGACCTTCAACATTATTTAATGAAAAACAAAAACTATTCACAAATGATTCTGCCCCACCTCAAAGTTAGTTAGGCTTTTTTGGGGATTACAGCGCCGCCATCTGGACTCTGAAGCATAACACTTAATGAGGAGTGGAGAGTTGGATAAAGTACAGGGGAGTAGGTTACAGTGGTGCGTTGGGAATCCAGAGCATAGCTGGGTTGAGGGAAAGGTCATCACTCACACAATGCATGGCAGCACCTTCCTTTTTTCAATCTGTATCCCATGCTGCCTGTAAATATTGTGCATTCCATATTCCCCAATATTGGTTTTGTTCTGTCTAATAACATGCATTAGATGGGTGAAGGGTGTTTTTCCATGTTTCTAATCTGTAGGTACAGTGTGATGGCTAAGTCTTTGGTTCTTAATACTAGTTTGGGTCCTCTTTAAGCTAACGAAGTGCCCACATGAAAGTGTGAACTACACTTTGGCTACGCCTTTAGTTATGTGTGTGTTATTAGCTAAGCAAACATTAATATGAATAATGGCATGGAGACTTACGGAGTTGGTGGCCGACAGATGGCTGGTTGGGGCCAACAGGCTGCCCTTGGTCCTGGCTCGGCTGTGAAGAAGTCCCTGGAGAAACATGTGACATTTGGTTAGTATTTGTAGATAGTCACTATCCCCAACATATCTGGCTCCCAGTCTGGCTGACATCACTCACCTTCGCCAGGATCTCCTTCCAGCATCTCTGCTGCCTCCTCCTCCACTATCTCACCCGCTCCTGAAGCTTCTACAAATACATAATAAAGGATAACTTAGTTTTTGGCCTGCCATGTATATCTTTGTGCCTATACATGAAGAGTGACATACCAGAGCCTTCCCCATGCGTGGCCAGGTATGACTCCACGCCCACGCGCCTTGGCCCCTCCTCTGTGGTAAGGTCCAGGGGCTGGTCTGAGGAGGCCACAGAGGAGGGGTAGGTCCGTCGCCCGGGAGATCCACCACCTTCACTCACAGATGCAGAGTCATGCAGCACTGGTCGGCCTGTACGTCTCCGGGTGCGGCGAATTCTGAAATCCATTTCCAACACTACCAAAGAAAAGTCATTATAAATAAAGGCATAACTTAGACATTTGGAACATATACCATGCAATTGCTTAGTACTTACTTGGGAAATGGATCCCAAAAAACCTCCGCACCCGGGGCATGTGCAGACGCTTCAGGTCCGACCAATGCTGCATTATCTGGGTGTGAGTGAAGGTGGTGCTGGTCACACGGTGTATCTCCGCGATGATCTCCCGGGCGATGTCCCTTTTCTCGCACACATTGGGCGCGAAGTCATACCGGCGCTGAAGCATGATCTGAAAAACATAATGGACACAGAGCTTTTACTTTTACACACAGACCCATATGTGTTGCATCACAAGTTGAGTATTTAATGTCATTAACACACACATTTCGAATGGCCGCCATTTTTGGGGAGTGGCTTAAAGAGGACGTTGACTGTGATTGACAGTCTGGTCTTATGTTATATGTATCACACACCATGTACATACAGATAATAGCCAACATCAACAATCAGGCCACCTGCATCTATGGCATGTTAGGATGTTTTAAAGATCCAAGATGTAGCCTAATGCTTAGGCTTTTGGCCCACGTGTGTGGCTTCCCGTTGTGTTTTTATGGCTTAGGAAAACAGTGTTCCGCAAACATCCGCATCAAGGTCCGAGACAGGCCAGGTTTGACAGCTCGCCCCGCTACTCCACAGGTTAATTAACTGTTGCTAAGCCGGAGCAATTGGCCGAATTAGGACATCAGCATACACAGGTGAAAACGTGGCCAGGCTCGGCCCTTGAGGATGAAGTGTGAGGAGCCAGTGATTAAACATTAAGAGACCCCAAACTAGTTCCCAACGCATCATTTACATTTAGGCCATCATTGACTATTCTATTAAAATGCACAGGCAGCCACTTACCAGCATGAGGATCTCTTCCTGTTGACGGGTGAAGATAGTGGGCGCCATCTTTAGTCTTCTTCCAGGCAGCAGATAAGTGAAACCCCAGCGGTTTCCTGGTTCCGCACGAACGTACGTCCGTACGAGCGCGTAGTCGTGCGCATAGGCGTCAGACGCTGGGCGCATGATTTAAAGGTCCCTGCACCCAAAGCTCATTCTCTTTGAGCTTTTGGACAAAATGGCACCAAAAAAGGCAGCAGCTAAACGCGGCCAGCAAAGCCAGACCTCTGAGGGCCCAACAACCAGGTCCCAGCAACGACCGAAGAAGCTAAGGTCCCAGAAGGCCCAGAAGGCAAGTACCACCTCGGCCCCACCAAGGGACACTGGACCCTCCCTTTCCCAAAAAAGGGCCCCAAAGGCACGTGCCCCTGCGGCCAAAAAACAGGCCACAGCAGCCACCACCACCTCTGCCCCCAGAAGAGGCCGCCCAAGGGAGCCCACACCACCCATGCTTTCAAGCCGGGCACTTAGCCAACCCAGGCCCCACAGCAGTGCCCGAAGCACATCCAGCCCGCACAGAAGGGCCCGAAGCCCCTCCAGGGCCAGAAGCCCCTACAGGGCCCGAACCCCATCCAGGGCCAGAAGAACCCCATCCAGGGCCAGAAGAACCCCATCCAGGGCCAGAAGCCCCTACAGGGCCCGAACCCCATCCAGGGCCAGAAGAACCCCATCGAGGGCCAGAAGCCCAGCCAGGGCCAGAAGCCCCTACAGGGCCCGAACCCCATCCAGGGCCAGAAGAACCCCATCCAGGGCCAGAAGCCCAGCCAGGGCCAGAAGCCCCTACAGGGCCCGAACCCCATCCAGGGCCAGAAGCCCAGCCAGGGCCAGAAGCCCCTACAGGGCCCGAACCCCATCCAGGGCCAGAAGAACCCCATCCAGGGCCAGAAGCCCCTCCAGGGCCAGAAGCCCCTACAGGGCCCGAACCCCATCCAGGGCCAGAAGAACCCCAACCAGGGCCAGAAGCCCAGCCAGGGCCAGAAGCCCCTACAGGGCCCGAACCCCATCCAGGGCCAGAAGAACCCCAACCAGGGCCAGAAGCCCAGCCAGGGCCAGAAGCCCCTACAGGGCCCGAACCCCATCCAGGGCCAGAAGAACCCCATCCAGGGCCAGAAGCCCAGCCAGGGCCAGAAGCCCCTACAGGGCCCGAACCCCATCCAGGGCCAGAAGAACCCCATCCAGGGCCAGAAGCCCAGCCAGGGCCAGAAGCCCCTACAGGGCCCGAACCCCATCCAGGGCCAGAAGAACCCCATCCAGGGCCAGAAGCCCAGCCAGGGCCCGAACCCCATCCAGGGCCAGAAGCCCCCGACCTGGCACCAGCCGGGAACAGAGCCCCCGACCTGGCACCAGCCGGGAACCTAGCCCCCCAAGAGGGCCCCGAATTGCAACCATGACCACATCTACACCTGGAAGTTCGGTGGCCAGCCACGCCAGAACACCCAGTCCCTTGGCCAGTCCAGTCCAGTCATTGGGAAGCCACCAATCCGGCCATTCCCCTACCCAGCCCCAGGCCATAATGTCAACACATGTGTCTGCACACATGGAGGAGCAGCCAAGCCAACCATCTGGCCGCACATTGCGCCGCGGCCAGTTGAGTGGGAGATTCTCCCATGACCAAAATATGGCATTGGCTAGTGGCCTTACATTATACTATGACGAGCTATATGGGAGCAAATCCAAACACACCACCAAGCAGCGCAAGATGGCATTGTTTGAAACCATCCTCCGACAAGTAAATGCAGCGGGGGAAGAGAGGAAAGATGTGTCCCAAATTCAGAAGAAAATCTCTGATCTGAAGTATGCTGTACGGCAAAAAGAAATTAAAAGGCATAATTACAGGTAAATAAATGTTTTCGCTAAATATAATGTTTGGGATGTGCTGTATGCCCCTTTTCTGAATACCAAACGATTTTCTCTTTTCAGCATGAAAACTGGAGGTGGCTTTCCATCTAAATTGGAGTTTACCCCTGCTGAGGAGATTGTGCTTGGACTTCTCCATCCGGTCGCGGTCGGTGGACATGCTGGTCTAAGGGACACAGACTCCCCGACCCGTACCCACGGTGAGTACTATTAAATCTGCATGTTTGCCTGTTTGCTAAATAATCTACAGTTCACTAGTAACAAGATAACGGGATGCCCCTATGGTTTGCCTTGCTTGGCCTCGCACTACTGTGGCTGTTTGTGTCCTCTTTTGGTCCCTGTGAATCACACATTTAGGCCCACAGCCATTATGGCAAAGATCAAATGTCCAATTGTATTGTTAAAGTCATGAAGTTTCGCAAGATAAGTGAGATATTTAGAATCAATCACAAAACACACATCATTATGTATGGGTTGCCTTTTGGTTGTGTGAGTTGTGTTTGAGTTAACTATTTAATTAGCCACCCACAAACATATGTGACCAAGAGCAGCGAGACTCAACTGGCGGCCCGGGGTCCCAATGCGGACCTTGGCACCACATTCAAGGACCCCTGCCCAGACAGCCCTGCACTCAGTTACTTCTGTGTTGACGTGCTCAGAGCTGCCCCCTTGATCGGCCATGTAGTGGTTGGTCTCCTGCCCAATGTCATGGCTCCGTGAAACATAGCATTGCAATATGAAGTACTGCCCAGGAAGTGGCATTGCAAGGTACACAGTAACTTATTTAAATTTTCACTGGCCACAATCGTGTCCCGCTGCCCCTGCTCTGGCCCATGTGCCACAGTCCCCCCATGCCCCCCCCCCACATAAGCCCCATACATTTGTAACAGATTGGCTCCATCCATCACATCACCATCAATACGTTAACTCCCCCCTTTAGACATCCAATCCCTGTCCCCTCAGCTCTGGCCCATCCAGCCCAGCAAGGGCAAGCAGCCTTTATTAGTTGGCACTTTGAAAGCTCCAGCCCCTCCACCAGTGTCTTTATTTTTAACTAGACACCCCCTGCGTCAGCACCATGGCCAGACATTCACCTCTCACCACATACCTTGAAATGGGCGTTTCAAACAATTGTTTGAGTACCCCGGACCTAGCGAATGGTAGGCTAAATCCAAAAATGTGCCCTGAAAGTTGGATGCTGAATGGGTACACTTCATGACTTAGAACTGAGGTCACTTAGCAGTTTGTCCGAGCCATTGCACCTCTGTAAACTTGCGTGGGTTTGAACAAAGGTAACCATTGCTCTAGAGTGGAATAATATTACAAATAGAGCTATATTTGATTACCTATCCAAAAAAAGGTTATGTGTGTGTGTTTACGTGGTATTTTTTTCTCTTCTTCAGCCCAGCATGATCCCTCAGCAAGGGTAAACTCACCCCCCAGTTTGGTTATGCCTACCAGGTCCGTACAGCATCGGAGCCCAGATCAGAGATTTTCGGTAAGTTTATTTAGTAGCATAAATAATAACAAGTGCTTAAGAATGTGTTAAACTGTTGAAATCCTACATTGGGACGCAAACTTAGCCTTTTTTTTTTTTATATGTCCCTACAGACCCGCACACTCATGGAAGAGATCCAGGACATGGAGGAAGATGATGATGTCTCCGTACAGGGCACGTCGGATGAACTCCCCCTGGGTCCCAATTTGGAACTGCTCGATAATGTTTCTCTGGCCAATCCTCAGCAGCAGAGTGAATCTCCATCCATTGTGCTTGCACATGGGGAGACTGACACTACAGTCCCCAGTGTTCACTCTGCTGCTGAGGATTTGCAAAGCAGGCCGGTTGCTGTTGAGGGTACGACACCACGCGGCAGGGCACGCCCAAGAGCCAGGGTAATTGTGCGGCGGACGCCATTACGCCGCCCCACAATTTCCCAGGGGAGGCAGAGTGCCCTGCTTCAATTATGGACCCAACAAAGGGACTCTTATGACGCCCAGCTCGTTACAGAGCGTGAGCAAAGGCATGCAGACATGGTGAACATCCATACCAGTCTACAGGGCATCCTCGCGGAGTTGCGTACCCTCAACAGCAACGTGGCCAATTCAAGTAATGGCATCCAGTCAGCCATGGCTGAGATGACCAATATGCAGAGAAACATTGTGGAGCAGTTTCAAATTCACAATGCTGCCATGGCCCAGGCTAGGTCCCATTCCCATGGACCTCCACCTGGACCTCCACCTGGGTATTATGGGCAGCCACCCTATTAAGCCATGGGTGTGTGGGACATCTTTTCTCTTAACCCCCACTGTATTTACTTGTCCTTTGAGGTTTCAAACAATCCATTTTGTGTTGCTCTGGCAGGTTGTGTTTTGTATTTGCTCCCATATAGCTCCTTAGAGTAATGCTTAAGGCCACTAGCCAATGCCATAGGTCTATGTGGAGTTTATCTGGCCACTTATGGCTTAACCTATGTATTTGGTTGGTGCTCCTCCTGTTTGCAGACATGTTTGTGTGACATTATGGCCATGCCCAAATATCCCTGGGCACAGGCAATATTAATGACTGGACTAGGCTGGCCTTTGGACTGGGTGTCCTGGTTTGGTTGTGCCACTCACTTCCAGGTGTAGATGTGCTCGATGTTTTTTTTTTTATGTTATCCATTTGTTACCACAGATGTATGTGGACTGATTTCTGTTAACCACTATAATTTTTCATTTGCTAAGTAAAACAAAAATTTAACTTCCAATACTTGTGGCGTTTTTAGTGGGAAGACTTTTGTAACAGCTTGGCCTAAACCAGATAATTTTGGTTGGAAGAGGTGTAACAATGCACAGCGAAAGCTAAGGAAACTACATGAAATACATTAGGCAACAATTAAGGTCGAAATGTTTTACTTAGAGGTAATGCCACATTAGGGCAAAACAACATATGTTTCCAAAAGGATAACACAGACATACAGAATGGTGAGACAGGGAAAAAACTTAACTAAAATGCTGGCTGATCAGGTTGGCTCTAACAGATTGGCCAGACTCACTGGGGGGCCCCTCAAAATTCTCGGCTTCATCCTCGACGGCTGAAGAGGGCAGGCTGTCCACATAACGTGGGACACGTTCCAGGATGGCAAAATTGTGCAAAACAGCACATGCCATTATAATGTCGATCACTTTCTTGGGATCATATTGCAGGGCCCCCCCAGTATGGTCAAGGCAACGAAAACGTGTCTTCAGCAGACCAAAGGCCCTCTCCACAACAGCCCGGGTCTTGCGATGTGCACGGTTATACGCTTCCTGAGAGGCATCCTGGGGCCGCAGCACAGGCGTCATGAGCCAGGGTAGAAGTGGGTACCCGGAATCACCTTAAACAGAGAATTAAATGTAATCAAAATTAAAAAGGCAACACAACCAACACCAAAAAATTCACAGATATCATAATGATGTAAGGTAAAGTGTTCCCAAAAAAAAACAGGGCACATTAGGGCCCCCAAATATTGCACTAAGGTATAACCTAAATAAAAATGGCACTTCTATATACCAATTAATTAACAAACATCTGCACGGCCAAGGGTATTTGTATTTTACATATATTTGTAGTTTTCAGACATGTTACAATTAGGATGCTGCTGAGGGCCTATCCACATTTCACTGGAAACTACAATGTATGCAGTTTAAGTCCACTTTGACATTTAACGACCAATAGTACAAAAGGAGCCAAATGTCAAAGATCCCTATCCACATTTCACTGGAAACTACAATGTATGCAGTTTAAGTCCACTTTGACATTTAACGACCAATAGTACAAAAGGAGCCAAATGTCAAAGATCCCTATCCACATTTCACTGGAAACTACAATGTATGCAGTTTAAGTCCACTTTGACATTTAACGACCAATAGTACAAAAGGAGCCAAATGTCAAAGATCCCTATCCACATTTCACTGGAAACTACAATGTATGCAGTTTAAGTCCACTTTGACATTTAACGACCAATAGTACAAAAGGAGCCAAATGTCAAAGATCCCTAGCCACATTTCACTGGAAACTACAATGTATGCAGTTTAAGTCCACTTTGACATTTAACGACCAATAGTACAAAAGGAGCCAAATGTCAAAGATCCCTATCCACATTTCACTGGAAACTACAATGTATGCAGTTTAAGTCCACTTTGACATTTAACGACCAATAGTACAAAAGGAGCCAAATGTCAAAGATCCCTAGCCACATTTCACTGGAAACTACAATGTATGCAGTTTAAGTCCACTTTGACATTTAACGACCAATAGTACAAAAGGAGCCAAATGTCAAAGATCCCTATCCACATTTCACTGGAAACTACAATGTATGCAGTTTAAGTCCACTTTGACATTTAACGACCAATAGTACAAAAGGAGCCAAATGTCAAAGATCCCTAGCCACATTTCACTGGAAACTACAATGTATGCAGTTTAAGTCCACTTTGACATTTAACGACCAATAGTACAAAAGGAGCCAAATGTCAAAGATCCCTATCCACATTTCAATGGAAACTACAATGTATGCAGTTTAAGTCCACTTTGACATTTAACGACCAATAGTACAAAAGGAGCCAAATGTCAAAGATCCCTATCCACATTTCAATGGAAACTACAATGTATGCAGTTTAAGTCCACTTTGACATTTAACGACCAATAGTACAAAAGGAGCCAAATGTCAAAGATCCCTAGCCACATTTCACTGGAAACTACAATGTATGCAGTTTAAGTCCACTTTGACATTTAACGACCAATAGTACAAAAGGAGCCAAATGTCAAAGATCCTTGGGTATAAACTCCAAACCAATATATTTAGGCACAAGGAACTTACAGACATCCTAACTAAAGGGAAAACATTCTGAAGGCCAAAGCGAGACAAGGATTTTTTGGGTAAGTTCCTAATATATGAGCCAAGAAAAAGGCAGTTGGACGCTTCTGTCAAGTTTTCAAAAACAAACATATCAACAAATACAAGATTAATGCCACATTTAATAACACACAAATAGGACACACTTACCAAGCAGCCATGCCCCCGAAAATTCACCTGCCTCAAATCTCCGAAACAACCCAGATCGCCGGAGGATATAGGAGTCGTGGGACGATCCGGGGTAGCCGGCAAGGACACTCATAAACCGCATATCCGGACCAACCACGGCCTGGACATTAAGTGAGTGTCCCATTTTACGATTCCTTAAGGCAAAAACATACAAAAAGGGTAATTGATATTTGACCCCAAAAAATAAATTAAACACAAAACATGTCTGCACTCTATTGGGAAATACTAATGAAAAGCCGAGATAAAGCAGCTACACAAATGAGGGATAAACAAATATGCTGCCGCAAAGGAAAACAGGTGACATGACACGTTGGGCAACATAATAACCAATCTCAATACCTATATATATACTCGTCGGCTGCCCTAGGTACGAGTGCCACATGTGTGCAGTCAATTGCACCAATAACGTTGGGCATGTCGGCCACATTATAAAACCCAAGCTTAATGGCGTTTCTGGCTGCCATATCATCAGGAAAATAAATATATTTTTGAGTTATGGCAGCCATGCCTTCCAAAAATTTAGATAGTGCGCGGCTCAGCGTAGGCTGTGACATCCCCACGGAGAGGGCACCCAGCCTCTGGAACGAGCCGTTCGCCAAAAATTGCAGGCAGCCAAGCATCTTGGTCATACCTGAAATTGCATGCCCCTTCCTTGTGGTGCGGGCTAACCATGGCCGCAGCTCACTATATAATTTATGGAGGGAAGCGCGATTAAGCCTGGTCAGCTCGAACAGCTCAACATCATTCATGCTATCGATGTTCATGCGACGACGCAGGGGCAATCTGCTCTCAGACATCTCGATCAACTCAATGCCAAAAAGCATAAGCCCTTGATGTGCCACAAACTCGCTCCGCTCCATCCTACTCCCGAGGCCAAATAGCTGCCGGCAAACATTTCGTAAAGCACCTCTTTAATGGGCTTCAAAACAATTAGCAATCACCTCTCTGAATTGGGCGCAAGCCCATGTGAAGGACGTAAAAAATAGGATCGGACGCAAATAATACGATTTGGACGGGAAAAACACACGAACTAACGCAAATAATACGAATTGGACGGGAAAAACACACGAACTAACGCAAATTATACGATTCTCGTACGAAATGCGTATGTTCATATACGTCTATGCGCGAACGATCGTACGAATACGAAATGGCCAAAAAAACCAGAAAAAATGACAAACACCCACCCAAACTTACGATTCTCGATACGAAATCACTTAACTTTTGCTCTTTGAATCGAGGGGATTGTGTTGTTTATTTTAATTTATTTATTTAATTAAAGAAAACCATATTGCATGTGAAAACCAATATCCTCCCGTATCGGTATAACCCTGTTCCTGCTCAGGAGACCCCCCCCCCTCAAACTGAAACAAGCACTTTAATAATATTTACAAATGAAATACAACCACTATCCACACTATATATGGTGGGGAACCCCAGTAGTAAAGGGTTAAAAACCCTTAAAAAAGGCTTGTAGAACAAGGCACAAGGGCCAGCTTCAGCCCCCCCCCCTGCCCTGCAGGCTACAAGTCTGAACAGCCTAAATGGCCCCAGGCTCTTCTTCCCCCCTGGGCTTTGGGGAGGCAGGTAATGGGAGGTTGGGGGTTAATGGCACGGCAACTGTAAGTATATTTAGACTGGGTGGGGCCACCCATAGACCTCCCGGTGTTGCCTGCTTGATGCATGTGGTGCCATCTCAGTATGCGAGCAGCTGGGAGAACAAGTTGATGGCGTCTTTGTTGCATTAGCTGCATTCTTCAGATTTATATTCTCTCCATTGTAGCACTATGATGGAGAGATAACTCCTACATCTGAAAAAGCTGCAAGCTGTTAAAGGGACAGTCCAGTCTAAGTGGTCCAGTGGTTCATGGGAGCAGCCATGTGGGATTAGAGTGGCCGCATCAACTTTTATGGTGAGGAAAATGGAGGGGGCAGTGCTTTGTCTAATGCATCTCAATAGAAGACAATGAGGCAGCATGCCACTTTAATCCCATGATTGCTGCTACCATGACCCACAAGAGTTATTTAGACTGGACTGTCCCTTTTAACATTGTAATAGCAGGTTTGTATCTCCTATACAATGTAACTTAGCAGGGTGTGGCCCTTGTTACAATTGTAGAGTCAGCCACACACCTGGCTGTTACAATGGGAGCTGTCCAGCTTTTTTACATTTACAGAAGAGATTCCGCCTTGCTTGTTACATTGCACAGTGCAGAAGCAGCAGAGTTTTCGAACTCCCAACATGAGCATCATTACTCTTATTGTTGCCTCTATACTGTGGCAACACTCCTGAGTATAATGGCCCTGCTGCTGCCGGCCCTGGTCCATAGCAGTCTGCCTTATCAATTAAGTACAGTATCAGTATGGGGCCCAATATGACTTTTGCTATGGGGCCCTGTGAAACCTATGTATGCCCCTGTGTACAAATATTAGGTTCTCTACTCAAAGCTCAGCCCCAGCACAGTGCTTCTAATGGGGCAGGGCTTCTCTGCAGCTGGTAATTGGTACTCGTTGCTCCCCTGGAGAAATGGCTGCCTTTATCCTCCACAGTGTCTGTGGGCGTTTCTGCCCAAGGCACCAATTTCTGTCTGCGCACATATGGTTGGGGCCTCCTTGCTCAGTCCAACCCGAGGTACCTCCTCTATCAAAGCTCACTGACAGCAACCCACTCACTTCTGAGGCTGTTCCACCATTTTTTACCATTTTGCGCTATACATGTTTAACTGTAATTTTTGAAGTAGGTTCAGGGAATTTCCAGGAAAATTATTTATTGTTTTTCTTCAGCAGAGTTTGGGCTTTAACATTAAATGTCTTGTTTGTGATTGTTTTAGTGCTTTCTTAATATATGTGGAATTTAAAAAAAAAGAAATCATTTTTTTAATTTTGTAGCTTTTTTTTAAATAAAACATTTTACTTTTTTCAAGAAAATCATATTGCATATAAACGCCCTGATCCTTCTGGTTACAACGGTACCACACATACATATATATATATATATATATATATATATATATATATATATATATCACTAAACACCTGTTCCTATTTAGGAGACAAATAAAATGCACCTTGCAGTTTTTCCTCTTTACATTTGAAATCCCCCGCACAAACTATATATTCTCTCACAGTACAATCCTTAAGCCTTTTGGAGTACCAGGCTTATTGTCATGGGCACAGTTTTCTGGACGCAAAGCTTCGAGAAATTCGCTGGTTGCACAGCGTTTCCCTAAAAAATTAATAACAAAGCAGAAAACCACATTTTCCTAAAATATCAAAATGCAAGCAAGAACAATCAAGCTAAATCTGAAACAGCAAGGTCCCCTGAACCGGAAAATACATGCATTTTTTTGGTAAAATAATGTTTTAAAAAATTTTAAATGTAAAATTTTTAAACTTGTCGTGGGGTCCCACTTCTCCAGGGTGACTTGTCATTAACCTCCAGCCCCATTAAACTAGAGCCCGTGCATGAACTGTTGAAATCTGGAAATCTGATGAGTTTTATGCGCAAACTGGGGGATTTCATACAGCAGGACATTTCAATTTAGGGTCGGGGGCACAGAACAAAAGCCGGGTTTTGTCCCGCTTTAACTTTAGTTGACCGTCTTGGCTTTTCTGTATTTCTAAATAGTCAGGCACGGGGTTATCTGCCAGAGTCCATTGGTCCGGGGGTGCAGTATAGAAAGCATGGTTCTTTTGGGCCAATGTTGTGCAAGTTTGGTTTGGAGGTGGATTCCTAACACCTTCCACCTACTTGTTGGCAGAATGGACACTAAAGTCCAATATTTTCGAAGGTCCACTATAACAAACATTTGGTTCAGCAGCGATACACAGCTTAACAGATGACAAACATACTTCCCTTCTTTAGAGAAACCAAGCTTTTCCCTCTCCACATAGAGCTGACACAGTCCCGGCTGAACTCCCTCTTAGGGATTATAGGCCTATGTCGAAATCCCAGGACAGAGGGCAGGTTACTTGCTTCAAGTTTCTGGCACGTTAGAGCTTCTAACAGGCTCTCTTCTTTTATTCTGCTCTTCAAACTTCAAATCAAATACGGGGAATCCCATACCACCCAAGTGTCCATGATTGGAAGGGACTGTCCCTCTTTTGAGTCCCTGTCCCCCCGCCCCTTGTTGTTCTTATTTGCCCCTCTTTGAGGTTTAACCTGCAGATCTGCATCAATAAATGATTCATTTGCTTATTTAAAATGTTTCTGTTGTTGTAACTGTTACAACCTATCTTCTATCTGTCCCTCAATGAGGGGGTGTGGCCTAACTTAATAAATATCCCTCTTTCCTGAAAAGTTGGTAGGTATGCAAACCATTTATAAGAGACACTCTCTTTATTGTTTACTGTACATCGTGCCGAGTTGCCAGAACATGCCAGTTTCGGGTGGAGCGGACTCGGGTGTGGATCCACTTTAACTGTGGGACCGATGGCGGGTACCGTGTCAGGGGAGCGGAGTCTAAGGGGCCACCGGTATTCACCAGAGCCCACCGCAAGGCAGGTTGGTCTTGTGCGGCGAGTGACCCCCAGGTCGCTACCCCCAACAGCGGCCCAGTCCCACAGTCAGCCGAGGTTCAGCGAGGTACACAAGTGGCAGGCAAAAGGCGTAGTAAGTACAGGCAGAGGTCAGGGCTGGCAGCACAGGTTCGCGGTAAAGGTGAGTAGCCGAGGTCGGGGCAGGCAGCAAAGGTTCAGAGTCGGGGACAGGCAGAGGTCGGTACATGGGTGAGCAATCCAAGAATGTCTGACTTTCAACAAGCATGGAGAGACCAAGATCTGGCACTGAAGGAAGGAAGTGCCTCTTTAAATAGGGGAAGAGGATGCAGGATTGGATGACCAAACACCAATCAGTGCTGTACAGGCCCTTTAAATCACAGGAATCTAGTGTGCTCGCCCTCTAGTGGACGGAGACGTGCGCGCACCTGAGCATGTGAGGAGGAAGCATGGGGGGAAGGGCGGCAGCTGGATGCAGCCATGAGGGAAGTGCTGCAAGATGGATGACGGCTGCATGCAGCCATGGAGGTAAGTGACTTGCTGTGAGTCGGCGTGCAGCGCTCGCCCTAACACTCTCATTCTTTCCTAAGTACCTTTCAGGTCCCCAACCATTTTTTTACCAAGTACCGTTTTTTTATTTTCTAATTGCAGAGTATATAAAGTACTACCTAGGTGGTGTGTATGGGTTGCCCAACACCTAAAACCAGGTAAATACACAGAAGACGTAAAAAAATGCATGACATGCATATGCATTGTTTTTATCACCTTTTGGTATGAGGTGAGGTATGTACATTATATTGGAATGCCCCAAGGGTATGGATCAAAACCAGGGATAGTGAAAATCCTGGGTCTTGGTCTATTTAAAAGCAGAACAAAACCCAGGATTTTGACTATCCTGGGTTTTGTTCCATGTTCTGGGACATCCTGTTTCACAGAGCAGATTGCCCCGTAGTGTGAAACCTCCAAGATCACCCTTAATGACTCACCTCTTCCTGGTCCAACGGCGCATGCGCAGGCTCTCGTCCAATCAGAGCCACTTACCGTGACTATGTAATTCGGCAGACTGCTCTGATTTGCTTCATTGAGAAGCACATGCTCTGCCCCAGTCTGCAGATGCAGGGGAGGCAGCTGCTTGTGCTTCCCATTGAAAACAATCAAAGGCCGTTGCTGAATGACATAGTAGTCACAGAAATGTCTCTGACTGTATGAGAGCAAACGCATCCATCGTTGGACCGGGAAGAGGTGAGTTATTATTGGCCTTCTGGGGGGCGGGTTCACTTAGGCCAGTGGCCTGCCCTGGAATCCTTTAGACTCAGAGTTTTGTTCCGCGTTAAATGGTCTGTTTAGTCAAACAAAAAAAAATGTCTACTACCTTATGGGTCCCATAATGTGAATTTACCTGGGGCCCACCTGTGTTACACAGTAACATCACAACACATCATAGGGAGTGTGGCAGACACTTCCTCTGTGTGCTATCTCTGTATGAGGTTAAAAGGGACCCCGTACGCTGCAGGACATGATCTTAGGATAATGTGAGTTAGACAGCGATACCTCATGAAGCTGTTGAGTGTCGGTGGGGGGGGGGGGGGGTTATATTTATATTGGCCTGCAACAGGGCCTTTAAGTCAATTGAACCTGTTCCTTTTCAGACATCCCGTTAAGAGCAGGACAAGGTCCCATTATTTTAAATCATCAAATGTATTTCACACGTTCAGTGGGCTTTGGTCCACTTTAATGGCATGCCTTTGGACACTGTGTGTAATCATGTTTAGTATGGTTCTTGGACATTGAAAGGAAAAAAGTACCCTTGGATAGTAAGGATGGCACCAGAATAGTTAAAGCAAGTCATTACGTAATATGGATGGGTGGAATAATGTGGTTCTTGAATTGGAAGCAAGGGTATGACAGTTTGTAAATGGAGGCCCTTGGAGGGTACAGGTTGCCCCAGAATGTTAAGAACAAGTCACTGGGCAGTATGAGTTGGTAGTATACCTTTGTTTCTTGGATTGTAGGCGTTGGCTTAGAATAATAAAGACAGGTCCTTGGGGGGCTCTGAAGTGGTGAAGTAGCCCTTGGATGGCATGGGGTACAATTTAATGGGGTTTGGACAGCAGGGTGGCATTGGGTGAATTGGTAACGGAGGCAGGATAAAGAGGACCCCGTACGCTGCAGGACATGATCTTAGGATCAAGTGAGTAAGACCTCAAGAAGCTGTTGAGTGTCGGGGGGGTATTTTATACTGGCCTGCAACAGGGCCTTTAAGTCTTTTGAAACTGTTCCTTTTTTCAGACATCCCGTCAAGAGCAGGTCAAGGTCCCATTATTTTAAATCATGTCGCTCATGATAGGTTGTTTAAACTGAATAAACATTAGGTTTATTTTGCAACCACTGAAGTTATTACTCCTGTTGCAAGCTATGCAGAAATGTACTTTAAAGTATCTCAGGCACACTGAGTATGTAGATGTCGACAACAATACAATTTATCACAGTAAATCCGAGTCTCTTATTTTGGAGTAAATTTCACAACAAATAAAGGGAAATCGATGAGGGAAGATGGATTTCAGAGTAAATGAACCCAATCACCAGCAGACAGAATAACATTTTTGGAACTGGGATTTGCTGGATGCAACACATATACGCTGCAGTGTACATTGGTATGCCGTCCGCATAGCCCCATTCTTCTTGCATCATATTGAATTCTGAAATGCTTCACTAGCCTTTCAAACAGAATTCCATTTGAGTTCTTGTCGTAGAAACATCGGGGGAATTAGAATGTTCTTCTGCTTGGAGTTTGGGTAAACAGCATTTAGCAAGCAAAAGCAGATGCTAAGAATGTATTTTCATCGGAAATAGGCTTTATTTATTAAGCTAGGCTAATACAATTAGTAAAAGCTGATTGGGAACATGCAACAGTTGTTATGCAAGTCCTTTATTCTAAGTATGCAGCACGTCCAGCTGCAGATAATGATTCATAACAGATGGGATTTCCTCCGCCAGAGGACGCTTGACTGCAGAGATGGCAAAAAGAGGCCTCTCCCGGTCCATATATACCTGGGACCTCCCACAAATTCCCCAGTTTTTTCTCTGCAGTTGGCTGCGAAGGTCAGAAGATGGCTTCTCTAATAGCAGGTGAGCAGGGCTTAACAGCCTGCGGCCCTGTAGGACTATTCCCACCCGTTCCACTTATTACTTATGCCTCCCAGCTTAGGCAGCACCTATCACAGGTGCTCTTCCTTGCGGAGCCTGGCTCCGACCGCAATCCCCCACCAAAGGGTAGGCGGTGCAGGTTATGGTGAACCTGATTTGGGATGCCCCGTCCGCTCTTGCCCTTCCCTGCCCTGGTCATTGGTGGGTCTTTTATTAGACATTCGCTCTCCCCCCTCTCTCGTTATCCCGTTCGGGGGTGTGTGTGTATGTGTGCTTTTGTCTTTTGTGTGTGTGTGATTGCACTTCATTCAGGGCTCCGCGCTCTGTCATTCACTTGTCATTTTGAATTTGCCGCCACTGACACGCGCGCCTTCTGGCGTCCGCGGTTAGCGGCGGCATCATCATCAAGAATCCCTGCGTGCCCATTGGCTGTAGCGTCTAGACTGTCTCTGCGCTTCTCGGAGGGGGCGTGGCTTGCTCTGTTGGCGCGTTCCGCGTCGTACCCTCCTGCGGGGTGCCCCTTGAGGTTCCTCCAGCGCCATTTTGGTCCTCTCCTGGTGTGATTGCTGGCTTCCCACCGAGGTCCGTGAGTGCCCCTGCGGGTTTGGCTCTTATTCAATTGTCCTTTCTGTGTGCTTATGGGGTGTCACTATTATGTCTTTCAGACGGGATAACTGTTTTTAAGAGGTTTCTCCCGGTCCTGTCCCCTCTATTAGTTTTAATAACTTTATTAGAGGCCTACACTGTTAAATCCTCCCACTTCCCTGCGGACACTTGGGGCATCCCGGGTTGCTTGTACGGCGTAATTCCTATTGGCCAGTTGTGCCACCTTAATCACCATATGGAGGCTTCACAGGATATTGTGCTCGGGGTCCCCTCGGGACAAGCCCGGCTGTGTGTAGTATGTGGGGCATCCCCTGTGAGCGATGATGTGCGGGTCTATGTACCCTGCGCCCAGCAGGCGCTTGCGCTGCATTCTGGGCTATCTGTGACTGGGCCTGCGCCCACTATGTCCTCACCCACTCCCCCTCGCTTGATTATGACTCCTAGTTAGCTAAATACTAGTGGGGATTCTCAGCCTGACGTGTCTTCCAGGTTGGCTAACATTGAGAGGCTGATTGCTAGCTCTGCGGCCTGTAATGCCCTGGCTAAAAGGCGGCATGTGGTGCCGGGTGCGTCTGCCTTTTCTGTGGAGACTGAGAATTTCCTTGATTTGTCTGATTATACCCCACTTGAGGAGGGGGAATTATTCTCGGATTCAGAGTTATCTGATGATCAGTATTTCAGTGGTGCTGACTATGGCTCTGATCATTGGGATGCTGATGACACCAATAGACTGTTAACTCAGATTTTTGATGTGCTTTCTATCTCCCTTCCTGCTGCGGCTCCCAAGCTACAGGGGGAACTTTTCAGTACTGCTAAACCACGTCTGGAATTTCCAGAACAGGCCCATTTCAATAATCTTGTTCTCAAAGAATGGGAGCGTTCCGGCCGGCTTCCCGGAATCCCTAAGGGCTGGGATAAAAGGTACCCTTTTCCCACTGATGTGGTTAAATGTTGGTCAACCCCCCCAGAGGTGGATGCACCAGTATTGGGGTTGTCCAACACATCTGTGGTCCATTCCCCTGATTCCACTACCCTCAAGGATAGTGAGGACCGGCGCATTGACCAGCTGGCCTCCCATGCCTTTGCCTGTGTGGGGTCTGCCTTGCGCCCTGTCTGTGCTTCTGCTATTACTGCTGTTGCTGTTAGGACTCTCCTCAAGGGTCTGTTGGAAGGCGCCCCTGATGAGACTTCTAGTGCTGAGTTCAGGGCCTTGTCACAGTGTGAAATGTTCATTGCATATGTCCTTTCTGCCTTAGATGACACCATTAGGATGTGTAGTAGAACCTCTCCCTTGGTGGTTGCTATACGCCGCTCTGTTTGGCTGCGTCAGTGGGCAGCTGATAACGCTGCTAAGAAGGCCCTCACGGGGCTCCCCTTTAACTGCCGGCTATCTGGAGATTTTGTCACACTTTGTTGCCAGACCATTTTGCACTATTTTGCGCTCCACATTCAACTGTGATTTTTGAAGGGATTTCCAGGGATTTCCTAGGGAAATGTTATATTGTTTTTTTCAGCAGAGTCTGGGCTTTAACATGAACATGTCTTGTTTGTAATTTTTTAGGTGTATTCTCAGTATTTTTGGGTGAAATGTGCGCAAAAAAATAAAAAAAAAGTATTTTTTACAATTTGTAGTATCTTTTTGTAATAACAATTGTAAGTTTGTCAATAAAATCTTATTGTGTGTGAAATCCCAATCTCTCTCGATTACAACGGTACCACATGTGTATTTGTAGACACTCTTTCCTGCCCAGGAGACTCCCCCAAACTGAAACAGCGCTTTAGGAGATTTTCAGATAAAATACAACTATGCTAAGTGCTAGGCGCACCTTGCAGTTTTTCAATAAAAACAACCCTTTACAACTGAAACACCCCAACAAACTATATATTCTCTGGAAGTACACACCTCAAGCTTTCTAGGTGTACCAGGCTTGTTGACATGGGTGCAGTTTTCTGGACGTAATCCCTCAATTAACTTTTTGGTTGCACATGGTTTCCCTAAGAAAAGAATAGAAAAGCAGAATCAAAGCCACATTTTGCTAAACAAACTATAAGAAAACAAGAAAAAACAAATCTGAAAAAGCAACATCCCCCGAACAGAACAATACCCAACATGCATAGGTAGTGTCAAGCGAAGAGTTGCCACACACCCCAAAGTAAAGCATGCACATAACGGTAATTTTACTCGACAATGTCAGCTTTGCAGACAAATTGCGCACCTTGCAATTTTTGTACCAAAACAACCCTTTACATTTGGAATACCCAGCAAATCATATATTCCCTGAAAGTACACATGTTAAACTTTCTATGAATACCTGGCATTTTTTCAGTGGGCTCATCTTTCTGGAAGTAATCCCTTGAAGAATTCTTAGGTTGCACAGGGTTTCCCTAAAAAATGTATAAAAAAGCAGAATAAAAAAACAACTTTTCCTTAAATATCAATATGCAAACAAGAAAAACAAGCTAAATCTGAAAGCGCAAGGTCCCCCGAGCAGAACAATACCCAACATGCATAGCTAATTTTAACCTTTTTAATTGCCACCCTACTTGAAATTTTGTCACCCTCTGTTGACAGGTCATTTTTCACCATTTTGTTCCATGTTTAACTGTGATTTTTGCAGGAATTTCGAGGAAAATTCTATATATATATATATATATATATTTTGCAGTAGAGTTTAGGCTTTAACATGAAATGTCTTGTTTGTAATTTTTCTACTGTTGTTTTTTTAACATTTCTTTTAAAAAATAAGAAATTATTAATTTTTAAATTGTCTCATTTATTTAAATAAATCATTTATTTTATTAAAGAAAACCATATTGCATGTGAAAGCCCCATTTCTCTCGATTACAACGGTACCACATATGTATTGGTAGACACCCTTTCCTGTCCAGGAGACTCCCCAAACTGAAAAGAGCACTTTATAACATTTACAAATAAAATACAACTAATTTCCACACTATAAAGGGTTAATTAAAAAAAAAAGAAATTGGTGTGAGGTCCGGCATAGCCTATGGCCCCGGGCCATATGGCCCCGAGGCAGGAAATTGGGGGGCTTAGGGTTAATGGCAAGTCACCCGCTAGGCGCAGGTGACTTGCCAGACCCAGGGCATTGCGAACTGGTATAAGGGTCTCATAAATCCCTTACCAGTTCACAAAGGGTTAAATGTAAAAAAACACACAGACACAGAGAAAAAATATTTTATTATAATTTTTTAATACTTACCTTCCATCCATCTATCCCAGAGCACTGTGTCCCACGCTGATCAATTTGGCTTCTGGTCTCCTGCTGATGCTGGAAGCTTTTTATACCTACTGGGTAACAGGTAACATAGGGTTAATTTAAAAAAAATGACATAGGGTCCCTCTTCCCGGGGAGGGGGACCCCATTTATTTGAAATTTTAAGGGTTAAAAAACCCAAAATGGCGTGGAGCCCCCCCTACCCATCTTAACCAGCCCGTGACCAGCTATAGGGGCTTGTAGAACAGGACGCAGGGGCCAGCTTTGGTGTCCCCTGGCCCTGCAGGCTACAAGCCAGCATAGCCTATGGCCACAGGCTCTTCTGCCCCCCCCCGGGCTTTGGAGAGGCAGGTAATGAGGGGGCTCGGGGTTAATGGCAAGTCACCCGCTAGCCGCAGGTGACATGCCAGACCCAGAGCCTTGTGAACTGGTATAGGGGTCACAAAGATCCCTTACCAGTCAATACCTACCTCTCATCCATCCTAAAGCACTGTGTCCCACGCTGATCAATTTGGCTTCTGCTCACCTGCTGATGCTGGAAGCTTTTTATACCTGCTGGGTTACAGGTAACATAGGGTTTATTTAAAAAAAAAATGACATAGTGTCCCTCCTCCCGGGAAGGGGGACCCCATTTTTTGGGGAAAAAAATGGCATGAGGTCCCCCCTACCCAGCATAACCAACCCGGGACCAGCTATGGGGGCTTGTAGAACAGGACACAGGGGCCAGCTTTCGTGGCCCCTGGCCCTGCAGGCTGCAAGCCCACATAGCCTCTGTGGGCCCGGGCTCTTTTGCCCCCCCTGGGCTTTGGGGAGGCAGGTAATTGGGGGGGCTGGGGGTTAAAGCCCCCAGCGTTGTGAACTGGTACAGGGGTCTCATGGACCCCTTACCAGTTCACAAAGGGCTAAGAGTAAAATAAAACACACACACAATAGTAAAAATTATTTTATAAAAAAAAAAAAAAATACATTTTTTTTTCTTTACTCACTTCCGATCGTCAGCTCCTGTGTCCCTCGCTGATCTGATGACAGATGCCGGTGATCTGCAGCCAGAGGAGGAGGGGAGGCAGGAGATCAGAGGATCTCCTGTCCCCTCCTTCTCTCGCCACTGATCACCGGCATCTGACAGCTGAGAGGCCTGGAGCTGTCATGGAAGAGGGGAGAGAGCCCTGGGGGGGGGATTGGAGGCCCCCCGGGTGAAGAGGAGGGCTGGCGAGATCGAGCGTGCATTAAGGTGAGTAAATGTCATTTTTTTTTTTTTTTTTACAGGAAAAGCCAGCGGCGGCTAAAACGGGGGGGGGGGGGGGGGCTACTCCGGGCTCTCCCCTTCCTCCAGAGGAGCCTCGACGGGGGATCGGAGCCCCTCAGGGAGAAGAGGAGACCCGGCCGGTTCGAATGCGGCGCTAGCAGGGGGCAAAACCAGGCACGTAGATTTTATGTGGCTGGCGTTTAACGGTTGGCTGGCAATAGAAGAGTTGAGGGGCTGCGCCTATTTGGTGATCGCTTGGACCTTTTTGCCAAGGGGGGTAAGTTGCCTCAGCGTAGGAAGCGGCTGTGGCCCTTTCGGGATTCGGGTGCCTTTGCCCCCTCCTACCGTGGATCCAGGTCTGGGAGAGGGGTTTCCTTTGTAGGTCCTAGGGGAGATTTCTGGGGCAGGGGCAGAGGTCGTGCCCGCTCAGGATCTTCCTGGGGGTCCAAGCCCAAATCTGTCGCTAAGCCTCCTCAGCCATGAGGGGGCGCCCTCACCCTTCTGGGTGGGGGGACGGCTGTGGCTCTTCACTCCTGTCTGGGGACAGCAGGTCTCAGACAGGTGGATTCTGGAGGTTGTGTCCTCCAACTACAAGCTAGAGTTCGCTGCCTGGCCGCCTCCAAGATTCCTCTGGTCTCGGATTCCTCTAGAACCTCTGGCAGCTCAGGGTCTGTTTCTGGCTGTACAAAACCTATTGGACATGGGGGTCATCAGTCAGGTCCCTCCTGGGGAGAGAGGTCGGGGTTTTTATTCCAATCTCTTCACAGTACCCAAAAGGGATGGTTCCATCAGACCCATCCTGGACTTAAAGCTTCTCAACAAGTTCATCAGGACCAGACGCTTTTGCATGGAGACCCTGCGCTCCGCGATCAGCTCTTTGCGCCCGGGTGACTTCATGACCTCCATAGATATCAAGGATGCTTACCTTCATGTACCAGTCTTCCCAGGGCATCAGAGATTCCTCAGGTTCGCATTGGAGGACCAGCACTACCAATTTGTAGCACTGCCCTTTGGTCTCACCTCGGCCCCCAGAGTCTTCACCAAGGTGCTGGCAGATGTTATGGCTCTCCTCAGAGCTCGGGGCATTCGCATTCTTCCTTATCTGGACGACCTTCTCATCACTTCTCATTCTTTCCAGCAGGCAGAATTGGATACCCAGCAAGTGGTGGCTGCTCTGGAAACATTCGGATGGGTGATCAATCACCCCAAATCCTTCCTGTCTCCGTCTCTGGTGACCTCCTTCCTGGGCATGAATCTGGATACTGTTCAGGCCAGGATTTTTCTTCCTCAGCAGAAGGTGGATTCTCTTCAAGCTCTGGTTCATTTCCTTCTGTCTTGCCCTCGCCCTTCCATCCGGCAAGGGATGCAGCTTGTGGGACAAATGGTGTCCTGCTTCGAGGCAGTTCCTTATGCTCAGTTCCACATGAGACCTCTTCAACTCCATCTCCTATCAGTCTAGGACAAGAGTCCCCTGTCTCTGGATCAGGCCTTTGTTCTGTCTCCTCTGGCCCAGCGGTCCCTCTTGTGGTGGCTGGACTCGAGGAACCTGTTGGGGGGCAAATCTTTTCTGGCCCCCTGTTGGGAGACGGTCACCACGGATACCAGTCTGTCGGGTTGGGGGGGCTTCTGGAGAACCCTTCAATTCCAAGGGCTGGGGGGCCCTCAGGAGGCCCATGTCCCCATCAACGTCCTGGAACTGAGGGCAGTGCGGTTGGTACTGGCCCAGTTGACTCCTCACCTTCAGGGCCGGCCGGTCCAAGTTCGCTCAGACAACCAGACGGCGGTTGCCTACATCAATCATCAGGAAGGGACTCGGAGCAAGAGTGCCCTCAAGGAGGTGTCCATGTCCTAGGCGGAGGACAATGTTCCTTGCATCTCAGCAGTGTACATTCCGGGGGTGGAAAATCTGGAGGCGGACTCTCTGAACAGGGGGACCTCACGCCTGGTTGGTTGCTGAAACCTCCATCTTAAAGGATGAGGGGCTTTCTGAGTCTGTGGTTAACACTCCAATCAGGGCTAGGAAGAAATCCTCTTCTACCATCTACTATAGGATCTGGCGGGCCTACATTGACTGGTGTGAGTCTAGGGTCCTTCCATGTCGGGTGTTTTCCATTCCTAGGATTCTGGAGTTCCTTCAGCATGGTTTGGATCTGGGACTTCAGCTCAGCACGCTCAAGGGTCACGTTTCTGCCTTGGCTGTTTTCTTCCAGAGATTTTTCGCTCAACATCCTCTGGTCAAGACTTTCTTCCAGGGGGTTGCTCATGTGCGTCCCCCTCGCAAATCTCTGTTGCCAGTGTGGGACTTTAATTTGGTTTTGTCTGCCCTTCAGGGCCCTCCATTTGAGCCTGTGCATGAGGCTGCTCTGTCTATTCTTACTCTTAAGGTTGCCATTTTGGTGGCTATCACCTCGGTCAGACGTATTTCGGAGTTGGCAGCCCTTTCTATTCAGGCCCCCTACTTTGAGAGACACCAGGACAAGGTGGTTTTCAGATTTAAACCTGATTTCTTGTCTAATGTGGTCTCTGCCTTCCATCTCAATCAGGACGTTGTGCTTCCTTCCTTGTGCCCTTATCCTGGTAATTCCAAGGAGAGGGCCTAACATTCCCTGGATGTGGTCAAGAATTTGAAGTTCTACTTGGTGGCTACTGCACCTTTTAGAAAGACTGATGCCTTGTTTGTGGTTCCTTCGGGTCCCAAGAAGGGCCTGGCCCCTGCTAAGTCTACTATTACCAAATGGATTAGTCAGGCTATTTTTAGGGCCTATTCTGCTAGGGGAAAGGATCCTCCTTTCCGTGTTACTGCTCATTCTACCCGTGCTGTTGGGGCCTCCTGGGCCTTCCAGCACCAGGCTTCTGTTGAACAAGTTTGTAAGGCTGCTACTTGGTCTTCTGTTCATACCTTTTCCAAGTTTTACGAGGTTGATGTTCGGACCTCAGCGGATGCTGTTTTTGGCCGCAAAGTTCTGCAGGCGGCAGTGGTTTGAACTGCGCGTTGTTGCTTTTGGGATCCCACCCTAGTTACGGACACTGCTATTGGATGTCCCATCTGTTATGAATCATTACTGGAGCAGGACGTGCTGCATACTTAGAATAATATAATTCTGTGATTACTCACCTTGTAGAATTGGTATTATAAGTATGCAGCACGTCCTGCTCCACCCCACCCTGTTTGCATTATCTTGGATCCTCTGTATGGTGATTGTTATTCTTGTTAACCTTGTTAATTTCATTGGCTTCTCCTGGTTCTCCTTACTGCTTTTCTATACTGGGGAATTTGTGGGAGGTCCCGGGTATGTATGGACCGGGAGGGGCCTCTTTTTGCCATCTCTGCAGTCAGGCGCCCTCTGGCGGAGGTAATCTCATCTGTTATGAATCATTATCTGGAGCAGGACGTGCTGCATACTTATAATACCAATTCTACAACATAAGTAATCACAGAATTTTATTTTTTCTCAGTCACTCTGTTGTTTGTCAGTTCATATTTTATATTTAGATTTGAAGGTGGCATTAAGGCAATATAGGCTTAAATCCAGCACAGGGCCATATTCAATTTCTACTGGGAATAGGGAGCAGACGATTCCACTATTCTCTATCAATGCCACTCTCAATGTTGTTACTGTTTTTTATGTTTTTTTTATGATTGTAACATGAGATGAGCGAATTTCTGTAAAATTCGATTTGGAGGAAATAAAATGGAAGTACCTGCCATTTCCCGTGGGAGCTAGCGGCTGGCATGTTCAAGATGGTGAAGGAGGAAGTGTAGAGGGCGATGTGAGGAGAGAGGATGTTAACGGACAGTGGATCAGTGATCTACACCAGGTGTGGTGGGGAAGCTTTCCTGGGGCACAGTCTTGATGAAGACGATGCAGAACAGCAGTTAGAGTAGCCCTACTCCCCATCGCAACTAAATGATGGTGCAGCTGGCGACAAACGCTCTCCCCCTTTCTCTGGCCAGGAACAGGTCTGATGCAAAGAGAAGGCTCCTATGGATGGAGCAGCACACGGTGGGACAGCTTCCCTCTCTGCAGCTGGGCGCCCTGCACTGCTCTTCACACATCCCTGTCACTCACAGTGACATCAGAGGACCTACCTGTAGCAGAGAGCAAGCTGGTGGGAGCGCAGTGTAAGGCAGAGGATCTGTGTCCTCCGCCTGGCAGCAAGGTGGGGAGCGATGTGGACACCGGAGGATAGCAAAGATGAATGTGATTTTGTTGGGGGGGGGTTCTAGTATTTCAGGAAAAAAATGATCAGCATGAATCCCAAGAAATTTGTTTTTGTGCAGAATCTATTTTTCCCTGAAATTGGGAGGGAATTCCATATTGGCCCGATCAGTTTGCTCAACTCTAAATGTAAGGGACCCTTGGGCTGTATGGATGTGAGTTTTTTAAAAGGAGTTCTTGCCTGGTAAAAAGGAGCCTCAAAATTGTAATGAGATGTCATTGGGTAGAATGGGTGGGCTGTGTAATGTGGTTCCTGGATGGAACAGTAAAAAAGGGAATAAGCATTTCCAGAATGTTAAGGGAATGTTTGGACAGTATGTGTGGACATGTTTAGTAAGGTTCTTGGACATTAAAAGTAAAAAGGTGCCCTTGGATAGTAAGGGGGGCACCAGAATGGTTAAAGCAGGTCATTAGGTAATATGGTTGGGTGGAATAATGTAGTTCTTGAATTGTAAGCAAGGGTATGACAGTTTGTAAATGGAGGCCCTTGGAGGGTACAGGTTGCCCCAGAATGTTATGGACAAGTCACTGGGCAGTATGAGTTGGTAGTATAGGTTTGTTTCTTGGATTGTAGGCAAAACATTAGAGTAGGTGTGGTCTCAGAATAATAAAGACAGGTCCTTGGGGGGCTCTGAGGTGGTGAAGTAGCCCTTGGGTGGCATGGGGTACATTTTAATGTGGTTTGGACAGCAGGGTGGCATTGGGTAATTTGGTAATGGAGGCAGGTTAAAGGGGACCCTATGTCAGGCTGAAGAGCAATGTGAGTACTGAGATTAAGAAAATGCATGAAACCCATTCTATTCTTCAATGAAGGGAAGATCCAGGTTGTGAGAACAGGGAGTGGGATGCCGGGACTGGGTTGCGCCATATTGCCATGCCAAAAATAATTCCTTGTACCCTGTTTATACTTGGTGAATAAAACTGAATCTGATTCTGAATCTTACCTTAGGGAGCTAGATCAAGCAAGTAGCTTAATCTGTGGACGAGCCGTGGTCTGTAGGTCACAAGTGCAGGAGCAGAACAGGTTAACAGACCAAGGGGCAAACTTGGCAATCAGGACAAAAGAGCAGGCATAGTCAATCGAAAGTGCCAAGGCCATCACAGGAAACCAGGAAAACAGGATGCCAAGTTGGCTGAAGATTAGAGAAAAATAGGAACATACAAAATACCCAGAATAGTAAAAGATCAGACAGTCCTATGATGATGTCCGGTGGCAAGTGCGAGAAGTCAGAGAAGTCCTGGAAGCTGTGTGTCTGCCGGAATGGAATCCAGTCTTCCATATAGTTGCAATGGAATGCACAAGAACCATATTTTATTCACAATAGAATATAGAACATATATCTGAGATTTTTCCATTTTATTTGGAAGGAAATAATTTAGACCTCATTTAGAATCATACAATAAAAGCGTTGGGAAAGGGCCATGGCTATCATTGCTGGAGTATCCGCTTTTCATTTGTCTCTAAACATCTGGATAGCGAGGAGACCAATTACTGGAGTTCTGGAAGAAGAATTTAGGCTATTTTGTCATGAAGGACTTAACAGACCTAGGTCTCCTTTGCTAGATTTTTGGTTTCAAATTGCACCAAATGCGTTCAATTTGGGAAAGGACTGCAGGTAGACCAGTTCAGATCCTGGACTCTTCTTCAGCCAAGCTATGCTGTTGTGATGGAGCAGTATGTGGTTTTAGCATTTATCGTGTCTTTCAAGATGTGCTCACTGACAATGCTATAGGTACTAATATAACTCCATACCCTCAGGGATGCAGGCTTTTGTTAACAAGCTGGATGGTCCACTAGGATTGAAAAAAATGTGTTTCTTTCCATAACTTCATCTTCAATTAATCTTTTCCATTTTGCTTTAGTCTATTTCAGATGAACTCTAGCCAAGGGAAGACTACAACATTTTTGAATTGTGTTTTCAAATGTGGCTTCCAGAAGTATTTCTGAGCCCATGTAGAGTCTTGCATTACAGATTCATGCCTGTTTTTAATGCAGTTCTGTCTGAGGGCCAATAAGTCACAAACATACAACATTTTCAGCCTTGTCCCTTTCTGCACATTAATTTATCCAGATTCTTTGAATATGTTGATGATATTATGTGCTATAGATGATGGAATATTCAAAGTCTTTGCAATTTTACTTACGAGAAACATTCTTCTGAGATTGCTCTGCAATTTATTAGATGCAGATGCCTCTCTAACATGTTTTTTTGATGTGACTTACAGTAGCTGAAATTTGATACACCAGCTGTTTTTAGATGTGTTACTTCCATCTATTTTGAAATGAGTTTGTTTTTGATGAAATGGAAAAATGTCAAACTTTCAGCTTCTGATATCTGTTCTGTGTCCCATTATTAATACAATAAGGTTATATGAGATCCCAATCATTTTTTACATTTCAGATAGTATCTCAATTCTTGGGAATTGAGGTTGTTCATTGTGTATCTAGTAAGCCATGAAGACCAAAACAAAATGTAATTCATTCAGTTATATTCAAAAGCCAAAAAGTTGAATGGATGACATGAAGGCTTTAGTATGACCTAAGAGGTAGCCCCCCAGTTTATGATGGTCAACCATCTCCCATTAGAAAGTTTTTGTTTGCTGTAGTAGCTATTTTTTTATTTCTGGAATACCAAACCTTCTATGACTGTCCCGTGCCTACAATGTTGGGTCTTGTTTTGGTTTGATACATCCAGGCCTGATTTTCTGATTTGGCTTTTCCTGCTTCAATCACCAGCTTTCCTAAAGACTACAGGCTTCCTGGGTGGCCCTTGAATTAGATATCCCCCTGGCATCCTTAACAAGTGAAAACCTTCATTTCGTCAAGAGTCGTGGTCTTTGGCAGACCACAGTAAAGCTCCCATGTAGACGAATGGAGATGGAGTGGGCAATACTGAGGGCCTTATTTATCAAGGGATAGCGCCAGGTAGTGTCTCACTAGCGACAGGTATCGCCAGCTATCGGCGGCTACCGACCCCAGAACGCCAGGCGGCGGACACAATCACGCATTTATCACGCTAAATGAGGCTAGCGCCGGCGAGAGCGTCAGCTAGCGCGGGATTCATCATGTAGCGGACTGCAACGAACAGCGCCGCTGCTAATCCCATCACAGCGCCAGGTATGACCTCTCGCTACCTGGCGCTCTCCAATGCATTTCAATGGAGCAATCTTTAAATCTTCATATTTAATTGTTATTAATGTTTTTTTTTGTTTTTTTTTAAATGTCAAAAATTCTGTGACCACTTCGGCAATGTTAGATATTTTTTTTAAGGTAAAAAAAAAAAAAAAAATTTGTGCAGAATTGATATTATAGGTCTGATATTAATGTATTCATATTACAAAATGTTTAGAAAAACTTGTTTAATTTTTTAATCAAAAAATATGGATGTTTGGGGGTTAAAAACTACTTTTAAGCCATCGCCGCCAGCGCTCTGGGGTTTAAACAAGCTTTTCACAGCGCGAGAATTTTTGGAGCGTGATTTGTTAATGAATATGCTGGGAGCCGTTCGCTATGACCATTCGCTGTCAGGCGCACCCATACAGCGCGGAACCTGTCAAACAGCGACTCCTAACCCCGTATTCAACATTACCGCACACCGACTGAGTCGCTGTCAACAACCGAACAACGGCCAAGCACAGCGAATACTAGTGGGCACTGTGAAAATCACGCTACTGGCGCTCATCTGTCGCTACCTGGCGCTATTACTGAATCGGCCTCTGAGTTACAAGTGATCATTTGTCTGGGGCTATCTCAGCCTGACACTAAAATGAAGGCTATATATATATTGTCAGGATCGGGGTTGCTAATGGCATTGACAACTTATAAAAGAATAACATTAACAGTTATTATAAGCTGCTATCTGTAAAAAAAAATAAAAAATAACTTTCCCTAAACCCTTGGTTGAACTTATGTCATTTTTCAATGTATTAACTATGTAATTATGTAAACAGTCCTTATAGTGAAATCAAAAACAATAGGATTATTGTGCAACAGGACCAATGTTCACTGTAATTCGTTCACTGTAATTCTTCACAAGCAGGGTGCAGAATAAATGAAATGTAAAGTCCATCCCTTCCTGGGTTAAACGTAAAGACAACTTGTAGGCTGATTCATCATTAGCGGCAGGTAGCGACAGATGAGCGTCTGTAGCAGGCATTTTCAGAGCGCCCGCTAGTAGTCGCAGTGCTCGGCTGTGAGTCGCTAGTTTATAGCGACTCAGTCACTGTTCAGTAATGTTGAATACATTGTGAGGAGTCGCTATTTGACCAGTACAGCGCTGTATGGGAGCGCATGTTAGCGACTGCTCATAGCGACCGACTCACACCATATTCAGCAAACAGCCTCACAAATCTCTGGCGCTGAAAAATATTTGTTTGAAGCCCAGAGCGCAGGAGGCGGTGTGTTTAAAGTGTGTTTTCAAGCATCTATCAACTAGTAACAAAGCGAAAACATATGGAATTACATTGTAACAACATTGTAACATGAACACTTTAATGCCAGACCTGTAATGTCATTTCTGAGGAAATATATAAAAAATGAAAAAAATATGAAAAAACTGCTTTTTCAATGCCAGAAGAGGTCTGTTTTTGAAAAAAAAAAAAAACTCAGTTTAAAGAGAAGAAAAGGATCGTCCATTGAAATGTATGGGAGAGCGTCAGGTAGCGAGAGGTCATACCTGGCGCTGTGCAAGGCTGAACGCTGGCGCTGTTCGCTGAGGCTGTGAAAATGATGAATCAGACGCTACATGGTGCTATCCCAGTCGCTAAACAGATTTTGCTTGATAACTGTGTAATCGCGTGCCGTGTCCGGCGTTGACCAGTCGCTATCTGTCGCTATCTCTCATTAACCAGGTGCTACCTGACGCTATCCCTTCTTAAATAAGGGCCTTGGTTCTCTTACTAATCTAGTAGGTCCAGAGTTTGGATTGCAGCAAAAAATGGTTGTGTCTCATCACACAGCTTCCCCCAGATTGCCTTTCCCAGCAATCCTTTGTAGACCCGTGATGATCCAGCCTCAGGCACCTGTGTGTGCTAAGAGAGGCAGGCAAACTCTGGCCCGGAGGGAGAAGAACATCAGGTCCCACTACCAAACCTACCTGGCACTCCATAGAAATCCAGGCCTAGAAAAAACATGATATTAAATGCTTCATTGCACCGAAACTAAAAGCCTCCTAGATTCCTTTTCTCACTCAGGCAAGCACCCTGGGTATAATATACACTCCCTACACTATACAGGCAGATATATATATATATATATATATATATATATATCCTTGATAGACTAAAAGAGATTGGATTGGAACGGGCGGGGCAGAAAAATAAAGTTGGTCTTTATTACATTTAGCTAAATGTATCATTTTAACACTAGCATCATAAGAAAAATTCAAAATCTATATTTTTTATATTTTGCAACAATTTGCATTTTTAGGCTTATAAGGCGTTGCTTATTGTTCTGATCTACAACCCTTCTGATGATAACATAATTTTCTATAAATATTTAATAGAATTTACGGGTGCATCGCAAATTGAAACTGTGCTATCATTTTGATTGTATATATCAGGATGCTGGAAACTCTTGCAAGGGACATAAATAATAATACACCAGCGGGGTCAGAGAATAAGCTGCACCGTTCTGCTTTTTCCATTTTATTATTAGTGTTACAAACTCTAAAGAATAAATCAGATTCTATCCATTGCTCATTTACATTTAGTCTACATCCACATACACATCCAGTGTCAGTTATCTTAGACCTCGGGGGAAAAACTTTAAATTGGGTTGCGCCAGTCATTTTTTTTTCTCTATAACTTGGTTGGGGTGAATATACTGAGGCCCTTATTTATGAAGGAATAGCGACAGGTAGCGACGGGTGAGCGACCGGTAATGACGGGCACCGCCACGAGAACGCCGGCTCCCCACCACAATCACACATTTATCAAGCCCATCCTGCTTAGCGACTGAGATAGCGCCAGATAGCCACTCATTCATCATTATTCCAGCCTCAGCCCACAGCGCCAGCGTCCGACCTTGAACAGCGACGGGTATGACTTCTCGCTACCTGGCGCTCTCCAATGCATTTTTAGTGGAACAATCTTTAAATATTTATAATTAATTGTTATTAATTTTTTTTTTTTTTTTAAATGTGAAAAATTCTGTGACCACTTCTGCCATGTTAAATAATTTAAGGTAAAAAAAAAAAAATTGTGCAGAATTGATATTACAGGTCTGATATTATTGTATTCATATTACTAAATTCTTAAAATTTTTTTTTTTTTTGGTTTACAAAAATATGGTGGTTTGGGGGTTAAAAAACTACTTTTAACACATCGCCGCCAGCGCTCTGGGGTTTAAACATGCATTTCACAGCGCGAGAATTTTTTGAGTGTGATTTTTTGATGAATATGGTGGGAGCCGGTCGCTCTGACCAGTCACTATCATGCGCTCCCATACAGCGCGGAACCTGTCAAACAGCGACCCGTTAACCGCGTATTCAACATTACTGCACTACACCGACTCAGTCGCTATCAACAACCGAACAATGGCCAAGCACAGCGACTACTAGCGGGCGCTGTGAAAATACTGCTACAGTCGCTCAACTGTCGCTACCTGCCGCTGTTAATGAATCGGCCTCCCCGTATCTCTAACAATAGTAGTTCATGCAGTGAAAAAACATGGTGCCACAAGACCAAAGTGGTGTCCCTTCAAAATGATTTGGTTCTTGTTTCATTGAAAACACTGTTCTCCATTGTCACGAATAACAATAGTTTGAAGATCTTATCCTGTGATGGCGGCTGGTGTTAGGGGAGGGCAAACAGGGCAATTCTCCATGCCTAAAGAGGCCCCTGTCTGGCCCATGTTTTCCCAAGTTTTCTCATTTGTATTATTGAAATGACTTGGAGCCTTAAGAAACGTTAGCGACACACAGCGCCACTTTTTTGGCCTCAGCGGCACTCAGCGTGAGATCTGCTGTAGGTCAGGATATCATAGAGCATAATGGGCAGAACTGGATTGTAGTGTTTAATGTTACACCTATTTTCTTGCACAGAACTTGCATTGGGACATTTCTGTATTTCTGTATTCTGCATCTGGGGGGTTTCACACATTGGGGCATACCGAATCAGGATGCCCCACCGGAGCAGGGAACAAACCTGGATTATTGTCAAAATCTCCTTATACACCGTCATTTTTTCTGCCATTATACATTGTTCAAATCGAATTGTCCAAATAATGATAAATAGGTCTCCGCTCTTAGGGCCGGCTCCAGGTATTTGCAGGCTCTTGGGCTAAAGAGTCTTAAAGTGGACCAAAACCCAGCGCGATTGACCCTGTAATCTCTTAAGATTCCCAGCCGGTCGATTCCCTACCTCCGGGGCATCCAAAATTGGGATGCTCCGCTGTGTGAGACCTCCCAGGTTGCCTCATTCACTTACCTTGCTTCCCAGTCGGTGCATGCCCGAGCCGTGGCCGCATCTCTCTAACAGGACGCGTGCCCACGCCAGGCATTTGTGAATGGCCAGCATGGGCACTCTCCATGTTAGAGGAAAGCAAGGGAAGCCTTTGCCATCGCGCTCGGAGCCGCTGGCCTTAGACGTAGCCTTTAGACGTCATCACATCAGCGCGCTGACTGGACGAGTGGCCGCGCATCTGCCGTAGGATCGGGAAGAAGTGAGTTGCGCTCGGCGATCTGGGGGGTTTCAGACAGCAGCCATGATCGGGGTGCCCTGGGGGAAAGGACCAAAAACCAGGATAGTTGCATTCCTGGGTTTTGGTCCACTTTAATGGGCCTCTTGCAGTGTGGTATGGCACTCCATACATGCGGATAACGTTTGCATTTAAGGTGAATACTACCAAAGAATAGAAAGAAAAAAATATAATAGAAGGAATTACAAAGTACAGCATGAATGACAGAAAGAGAAGTAAAGAACAAAAGAAGAGAATGAACAACAGAAAAAAAGAAAGAAAGAACATGAATGACAAAAAAAGAATAGATGGAAAGAAATATAAAAAGTAAATAGATAGAAAAAAAAAGCATAGAGTGAATGACAAAAACAAAGAAATAGAATGACAGAATAAAAGGAATGACAGAAAAAGGTAGGAAAGGAAGAGAGAAGGAATGGGAAGAATGAAAGAATAGAATAGAGCTGACAGAAAAAAAAGGAATTACAGTAAGAGTAGAAGCAATGACAGAAAAAAGAAAGAGAATGAATTATAGAAAGAATAGAAGGAATGACAGAAAGAAAGGAAAGAAAGAAAAGGAATGGCAGAACAAACAGATGGAAGAAAAACAAAGAACAGATGAAAAAAACTAGCAGGAATGAAATGATGAATAGAATGACTGGCAGGAATAACAAAAGGAAAGAAAAAGAAAGAACAGATGAAAGAAACAAAGAATAGGATCACTGACAGAAATAACAGAAGGAAGGAAAGAAGAAAGAAAGATAGAACGTAAGAAATAAAGAACAGATGGAAGTAAGAAACAAAGAAAACATGAAAAGAAAAAGACTAGAAGGACAGAAACAAATAATAGAAGGACTGACAGATATAACAGAAAGAAAGAAAAGGAAAGAAAGAACAGATGAAAGAAGCAAAGAATAAAAAAAGAATAGAAGAACTGACAGAAGAAGATAAAGGCTCTTCCAATAGCCAATCAGCCCTGGCTGACAGTCCTTATTAATGCACGGCCCTGTGTCCTGCATAGAGGAGAGCGGATGAGGTGGGCCCTCCCCAGGTACAAGCCTGCCCTTCAGAGGTGGGATTAAAATGTTTCACTACCGGTTCCCTATGCATAAAGTTGTCACACATTTATATTTTTATAAGAAATGTTTGCATACACTATAATAAAGAGCACACTGTGTAATATTATTACAATGTGTCTAAGCAATATTATCAGATTGTGTAACTTATGTGTGCCAGTTCTCCTCGGTTTTGAGAACTGGTACAATTTTACCAACTGGTTCTGCAGAACCAGAGAGAACCTGCTTAAAGTGGACCAACACCGTCCTTAATCGGGGGTGCCCCGCTGCGTGAAACCCCCCAGATCGCTGGCTATAACTCACCTCACCCGGCTCCTACGGTGCAGGCGCGGCCGCTCGTCCAATCAGCGCGCTCGGAGCCGCTGTGGTATGCGCGTCCAAGCGGCGTCCAACCACAGCGGCTCTGAGCACGCTGGCGGACGCATCTAGCTCTTCTCTCTAGCAGAGCGATTGCCCGTAGGCACGCTCCCTGTTGGGGTGCCCCGCAGAAGTGCACCAAAGCCCCAGGATAGTGAAAATCCTGTGTGTTGGTCCACTTTAATAAAAAGTTAGTAAGTAGGTTGAAGCACACCAATATAATAAGAAAAACCAGATAAACCAGAGGGGTTCTATAATTCCCTAGTGCGCCTGCTTGGTGCGTACTAAATACTACAGGAAAATATACATGATGGGAAAAATGAACACCCGACATAAGAGCTATGCATGTAAACAAAGGTAATTTAATAGTGATATGAAACCATCAATCATACGAGTCCCAAGCAATAAGTGATACATATGTACATCTATACAATAAGTGGCCGCTAGGTGGCGTAAGTAAGCTGGTCCCAATCTTAATTTTGCGTTTCTCCAACAAAGTTTCAAAAAGAGATATAAATCGCACAATTTAATGTAGTTAAAGCATGTAGGGAATAGTCCCAAGAGATCAGATAAGAGTGAGAAACATACTCAACGTTTCGGCAAGTGTGCCTTCCGCTACTCCTGAGGAAGGCACACTTGCCGAAACGTTGAGTATGTTTTAGATGTTATCTGCTGTGTCTCTGCCTGCAAACTTGCCTTTACTGTCTGTTCTAGTATACTGCTTGCTTTGCATTTACCATTAGGTATTGGAATTGCGATTCTCACTCTTATCTGATCTCTTGGGACTATTCCCTACATGCTTTAACTACATTAAAGTGGACCAACACCCAGGGGGGATCGGCCCGGGAATCTATAAGATTCCCGGACTGATCAGATCCCTCCCCGCGGGGCATCCGAAATCGGGATGTCCCGTGGGGTGAAACCCCCCCCCCAGGAGGCCCACAAACCTTACCTCAGCCCCGTTCCATCGGCGCATGCGCGAGCCGTGGCCGCGTCTCGCGCTTCCCTCTAGCAGCGCACTCACTGTTAGAGGGAAGCGCGAGACGCGGCCTCCAGCGCTCAGAGCCGCTGAGCTGCTATGCGTGTCCAAGCAGCCTTGGACGCGCATACCACAGCGGCTCTGAGCGCTGTGATTGGCTGGAGCGGTCACATGGGAGCGTGGTGAGGTGAGTGTTTCTGGGCTTTCGGGGGGTTCAGACAGCGGGGCCCCCCGATCGGGGTGCCCCACCGAAGTGGACCAAAACCCAGGATAGTCAAAATCCTGGGCGTTGGCCCACTTTAAATTGTGCTATTTATATATCTTTTTGAAACTTTGTTGGAGAAACGCAAAATTAAAGTGGACCAACACCCAGGATTTTGACTATCCTGGGTGTTGGTCCACTTAGGTGGGGCACCCCGATCGGGGGTGCCCCGCTGTGTGAAACCCCCCCGATCGCCGCAAAAACTCACCTCTCCCCGCTCCCACGTGACCTCGTCCGGCCAATGACATCGCTCAAAGCCGCTCTGGTATGCGCGTCCAAAGCCGCTTGGACGCGCATACCAGAGCGCTGTCATTGGCTGCGTCTCTCGCTTCCCTCTAACAGGGAGCGCGCCTGCGCCGGCCATTCACAAAACGGCCGGCGCGGGAGCGCGCCCTGCTAGAGGGAAGCGAGAGACGCGGCCGCGTCTCGCACATGCGCCGTTGGATCGCCGGTAAGGTAAGGATTGTGGGCCTCCTGGGGGGTTCCTCCCCGCGGGACATCCCGATTTCGGATGCCCCGCGGGGAGGGATCTGATCGGTCCGGGAATCTTATAGATTCCCGGGCCGATCCCCCCTGGGTGTTGGTCCACTTTAAGATTGGGACCAGCTTACTTACGCCACCTAGCGGCCACTTATTGTATAGATGTACATATGTATCACTTATTGCTTGGGACTCGTATGATTGATGGTTTCATATCACTAATGAATTACCTTTGTTCACATGCATAGCTCTTATGTCGGGTGTTCATTTTTCCCATCATGTATATTTTCTTGGTCCACTTTAATCCCACCCCTGCGGGCCTGGCTGCTCCATTGTGCATGATGCTGTTGGTAAGTAAGCGGCTGATTGTGTTGGCTCCTGTGCAGTAGCGCAGAGTGTCCGGTAGGTGTCGCCGTCCCGCCAGTGGCAGTGATTGCGGAGACGAGGCGTGTGTGAGGCTGGCACAGGAGGGGGCTCTAGGTGCTGAATGGCTGCGGGTGACAGGGAGGAGGAGGAGGAGGAGGAGGCTGAGCTGGGAGCACAGCGCTGCTGCTGCTGCTGCTGCTGCTGCCGGTGATCGGTCGGCTGTCAGCTGCCTTCCTCTGCGATCAGCTGTGCCCTCTATCTAGCAGTGACCCGGGATCCCCCGTTCTCACCCGTGTGGAGGCATAAATGTGTGGCCATGGCTGGGGCACAGCCTGGGGTCCATGCTCTGCAGCTCAAACGTGTCTGTGTCTCTGACACCTTGAAGAAAGGATCTAAGTGCATCAAATGGGATGATGTAAGTAGCTGCCTCTCTCTCCTTCTCATCATCCTCCATCATCATCTTCATCATCAGCATGTGTCCTGATGGGGGCAGGTGACACCCCTGGGTGCCCTGTGCCTGACACTGAGCTTATGGGGGCTGAAATGGCATCGATCACAGCTGATGAATGGGAGCAGCTGTCCCGGCTGATGAAGGTGATGTCTGATTGGCTGGTTTGGGAAACAAAGTCAGCTGGACCAGTCTGGCAGCCCCTGTATTCTGATGAGCATCAGGCAACAGGGTCACCAGGAAAACTGCTTGTGTTTACTATGAATGCGTGTGACCCCCCTGCTGAGGTCGCTGCGTGGGTTAGACATTGCTGGAGCATACGAGTAACCCCAAATATGATAATGGGTCATCTGTTAGTAGGGTCAACCATTATTCCGTGTAAGGATCAGTCTACCCCAACCAGGGTTAAATATCTAATAGATGATCATTGTAGAGCTTTTCACTTAGCTCTAGGTCCAGCATCCATTAACCCAATCCATGATGGTAGTGATGAATGGATGTGCCGCTACAGCCAGATTCCTACCTTTGTCAGGCAGATGTGTAACTGTAATTTTTGCATCTTGTCTACGGGTCCACCAGGGAAATCTATTAGGGGTCCTATGCTCTACCTGTTCATAGCAATCTGCCATGGGGTCATGTACTGGACCTGTTCATAGCAATCTGCCATGGGGTCATGTACTGGACTTATCCATAGTAATCTGCTATAGGGTCATGTACTGGACCTGTTCATAGCAATCTGCCATGGGGTCATGTACTGACTTGTTCATAGCAATCTGCCATGGGGTCATGTACTGGACCTGTTCATAGCTATCTGCCATGGGGTCATGTACTGGACTTATTCATAGCAATCTGCCATGGGGTCATGTACTGGACTTATCCATCGCAATCTGCTATGGGATCATGTACTGGACCTGTTCATAGTAATCTGCTATGGGGTTATGTACTGAACCTGTTCATATCAATCTGCTATGGGGTCATGTGCTGAACCTGTTCATAACAATCTGCTATGGGGTCATGTATTGGACCTGTTCATAGTAATCTGCTATGGGGTTATGTACTGGACTTATTCATATCAATCTGCTATGGGGTCATGTGCTGAACCTGTTCATAACAATCTGCTATGGGGTCATGTATTGGACCTGTTCATAGTAATCTGCTATGGGGTCCTGTGCTGAACCTGTTCATAACAATCTGCTATGGGGTCATGTACTGGACCTGTTCATACCAATCTGCTATGGGGTCATGTACTGAACCTGTTCATAGAAATCTGCTATGGGGTCCTGTGCTGAACCTGTTCATAACAATCTGCTATGGGGTCCTGTGCTGAACCTGTTCATAACAATCTGCTATGGGGTCATGTACTGGACCTGTTCATACCAATCTGCTATGGGGTCATGTACTGAACCTGTTCATAGAAATCTGCTATGGGGTCCTGTGCTGAACCTGTTCATAACAATCTGCTATGGGGTCCTGTGCTGAACCTGTTCATAACAATCTGCTATGGGGTCATGTACTGGACCTGTTCATACCAATCTGCTATGGGGTCATGTACTGAACCTGTTCATAGAAATCTGCTATGGGGTCCTGTGCTGAACCTGTTCATAACAATCTGCTATGGGGTCCTGTGCTGAACCTGTTCATAACAATCTGCTATGGGGTCATGTACTGGACCTGTTCATAGCAATGTGCTGGACCTGTTCGTAGCAATCTGCTATGGGGTCCTGTGCTGGACCTGTTCATAGCAATCTGCTATGGGGTTGGTCATGTACTGGACCTTTTCATAGGAATCTTGTATGGAAGGTTGGGTCCTATGATGAACTAGTTTATAACATTTGCTATGGCGGGGGGGGGGGGGGGGGAGGCTATGATGACAAGTTCACAACCATCTGCTATGTTCATTGCAGTCTGCTATATGGGGTCCTTTGCTAAACCAGTTCATAGCAGCTATGGGGGGTCCTATGAATGACCACTTTATAGAATTTTGCTATTTGGACTCCTAAGATGGATCAATAAATAGCTATCTACTATGGGGGGGGGGGGTCCTTTGATAGACTAGTTCATAATAATATGTTATGTAAGGGTCATATGATGGACTAGTTCATAGCAATATGGTTTGAGGGGTTCCTATGACGGACTAGTTTACAGCAATCTGCTGTTTGGACTCCCATGATGTCCCAGTTGATAGCAATTTGCTATACAGGGGGGCTATGATGGATCAAGCTGTTATAGGGGGTCAATAAGGGAACAGTTTATAGCAATCTACTGTGGGGGGTCCTATGCTAGACTAGTTCATATCAAGCTTCTATGGGGGGTCCTGTGAAGGACCAGTTCATCCCAATCTGCTTTCAGCATCCTATATTGGAACATAGCAATAAAAGGTCTCTCAAAAAGTCTGTACACGCGCAAAGACTGTTGTGACCTGAGTTGGATAGCAATATGTAATAATCCATTAAAAAGGGCTAAAAATGTATCTGGTCCTTTGTTCCACAGATTTTGATCATTTTTCATTCATCAGTTAAACCGGACCTTCAGCGTGATTTAATGAAAAGCCCAAACTCTTAAAAAACGGTTCCCCAGCATCTAAGATTAATATATTTTACGTTTTTAGTCACTAACTTATTATTCTTTCCCCCACTGGGCTGCAACTCTGTTCAGGAATTTAGTATACGGGCTCCGCCATCTTGACTCAGAAGCATTACACTTACTAAGGAGAGGAGAGTGGGATAAGATACAGGGGGGCGGGTTATAGCTGTGCTTTGCTCAGACAGAGCAGAGCTGGGGTCAGGTAACGGTCAGCAGTCCCAGAATGCATAGCAGCACAGTCAGGAGGCACTTCCTGTTTGCAGGATGCCTGATAAGATGGCGGCTTCCATAAGCCGCCATCTTGGATGTTTAAAGGCTCATAACATGCAGTAGATGCAGGTAGGATGATTTTGAATGTGGACAATCTGTATGTACAGGGTGTGGGAAACCTATAAGATAGACTCTTATTCAGAGTGAAGGTCCGCTTTAAATACAAATTGATGTGTGCGTACAGACCAATCTAGTTCAAAATTCTCCATAATGGACCTTCTTCAAAATCTGATACAGGGGTCTGCACATGTAACAATGTGCTGAGTAGCATATTAAACATAACAATAACATTTATTGCACTGTTTATGGTAATATACATATATATATATATATATATATATATATATATATATATATATATATATATATTTATTTTGAGGGACAAGTGTATGTGTTCTATGGTGATGGCTGCTGGTGCGGCCATTCATTGTGATCTGGTTGATGTGCTGGTATAACCTTTGTGTTCATTTTTTTTGCTGTAAAAGGTAACTTTTGTCATATTATAAAGCACCCAAAACATTACTGCTGTTACAGTTATATTCACGTTTCATTAGGTATTTTTGTGCCTTTAATGCACCTCCATGTGCCTTTTCCTCCCTTTCCTGTCTTGACTTTTACTTGTTGATATGAGCAGCTTTCCATGTCATGTATTTAAAGCACATCAAATGCTTGTTATTTGTATTTTGTTTCTATGGAGGTTATTTAAGAACCTATAACGCCAGGTAGTGCCACATAGCGTCGGGTGAATGCTGGGCGCTGTATGTGAAAACCACATTTAAGAAAATCAATCTGGTGAGTGCCTCTAAAAGCGCCATGTAGCGTCACATGTATTACTAGCGGTGGCGCCCGTGCTGTGTGTTCAGCAGCGCCATGTAGTACCTTTCGCTCAGTAGCGCTCTGCCATACATTTCAATGGTGTTTCATTTGGTTGTGTTTAAATAGAGTGTTGCTAAAGTAAACTTTATTTTTTTGGCTCAAATCATTGTGTGTCCTCTCCTGCCCAGCAACCAAACACTTTTATTTATTTATTTTTTTTATGTAGAATTGTATGTGTAGGTCTGACATTGCAGTATCATTATAACAGTGTTAAAACAATGCCATTCCACATGTTTTCACTCTGGTGCTGGTGTATATGTGTTGAGAAACAGACTTTGATCACACAGAGCCTGGTGCTTGACGCTAATGCGCCCAGTTTTAGAGCGCCGACGCTGGTTATGTGTAGTTTTTTCTTAAATATGGGCTTCAGACATCACATTCATCAATGTTGGACAGGATAGTACAGCGTCACCTGTCCGGCTGTTAAGCTAGGTCACAGCTCCCGACACCCACTTGCAGCGTCTACTAGCGGTCGCTCTAAACGCTGCTACATAGACACTCACATGGCAATACGTGGTGCTAGTCTTTAATCAGCCTCTCCATGTCATATGCGTTAAAGCATTACCTGCGTTTCCTTGCGTCATATACAATAAAGCATTGCTTGCATTTATTTGCGTCATATACGATAACGCATTACCTGTTTTTCTTTGCATCATATACGATAAAGCATTGTCTATGCTTCTTTGCATCATATACGATAAAGCATTGCCTGCATTTCTATGTGTCATATACGATAAAGCATTGCCTGCGTTTCTTTCTATCATATACGATAAAGCATTGCCTGCGTTTCTTTCTATCATATACAATAAAGCATCGCCTGTGTTTCTTTGCGTCATATAAGATAAAGCATGGCCTGCGTTTCTTTGCGTCATATATGATAAAGCATTACTTGTATTTCTATGTGTCATATACGATAAGGCATTGCCTGCGTTTCTTTCTATCATATACGATAAAGCATGGCCTGCGTTTCTTTGCATCATATACGATAAATGATTGTCTGCTTTCGTTGCGTCATATGCCACAAAGCATTACCTGTTTTTCTTTGCATTATATACGATAACGCATTACCTGTTTTTCTTTGCATCATATTCGATAAGGCATTGTCTATGTTTCTTTACGATAAAGCATGGCCTGCGTTTCTTTGCATCATATACGATAAAGCATTGCCTGCGTTTCTTTCTATCATATACGATAAAGCATTGCCTGCGTTTCTTTCTATCATATACGATAAAGCATTGCCTGCGTTTCTTTGCATCATATACGATAAAGCATTGCTTGCGCTTCTTTGCATCATATACGATAAAGCATTGTTTGCGCTTCTTTGCATCATATAAAATAAAGCATTGTCTGCGTTTCGTTGTATCATATACGATAAAGCATTGCCTGCGTTTCTTTCTATCATATACGATAAAGCATTGCCTGCGTTTCTTTGCATCATATACGATAAAGCATTGCTTGCGCTTCTTTGCATCATATAAAATAAAGCATTGTCTGCGTTTCGTTGTATCATATACGATAAAGCAAGGCCTGCATTTCTTTGCGTGATGTGGTTTGAATGAACAGTACAGAAACCCCTAGAGTTGTTCCCTAGTCTCTTGTAACACAATCTCTTCCTGTTGGACACTTTTATCCATTATATGCGGTTTAAAGTGGACCAACACTCACCGCTGATCGGCCCGGGAATCTATAAGATTCCCGGGCCGATCAGCTCCCTGCCTGCGGGGGGGCTGTGTGAAACCCCCCAGGACGCCCGCAAATCCAACCTGTTCCTCGTTCCAACGGCGCATGCACGGGTCGCCGCCGCCTCTCTCGCATCCCTTTAGCAGGGCACACACCCGTGCCGGCCGTTTGTGAATGGCCGGCGCGGGCGCGCTCCCTGTAAGAGTGAAGCGCGAGAGGCGGTGGTGGGCGCTCTCACCTTGTCCGTAGATGGACCTTGCTTGTCCGTCGGCGGTGATTGATGGAGCGAGTCACGTGGGAGCGGGGTCAGGTGAGATTTTGGGGCTTTCTGGGGAGTTTCACACAGCGGGGCACCCCCGAACGGGGTGCCCCGCGGAAGTGGACCAACACCCAGGATAGTGAAAATCCTGGGTGTTGGTCCACTTTAATGGAGGCGCCAGACAATTGTATCTAGAGTATAATGAACAAATACGTTTGGTCCAGACTGCCCCGCAGGGAGGGATTGCATCTGCCTGGGAATCTTATAGATTCCCGGGCCGATAGGGCTGGGTGTTGGTCCACTTTATATCCCTACTTCATAACAACTTTTGGTCTGCTTTAAATTGATCCAACAGATATATTTGAATCTTGGTCACAAAAAAAACATTGTTCTGCAGGGGAGGGGGTCAGTGACCTAGTTATATGTGATGGGGCCCTGGTGCGAACAATAAAAGGGTCCCTTCCACAGCTCATACAGTAAACTTTTTTCTGTTGGATGCAGAAAGACAACTAATGACTGATGGTCGCACCCCCTGCACCCCCTCAAGTTGCTCCCCTGGAAGGGGTGTTATCCCACTTGGTGACCATCCATTGTACAGTGCAAGTCCACCCAGATTATAACCCAATTTGCCATCCCTTTCCTGGCACAAAACAGCCGGGTGCCCAATGCCTTGGTGGCCAATGGAGTCTGACTGCTTCTGCTTCTGGTGCTTCTGGTTGGGGATCGGGTGCCCAGTACTCAGTAGGAGAGCCTTCTTTTTGCTTTAGCCAAATCAGGTCCAGCTCTTGTTAATAGTGGGACTAATAAAAGTCGGATCACCACTGTTACAATTAGAGTTCTAAGTATGTATGACCATATGTCATATATCCTTGCTAAAATCAATCTGGTGATAGGTCCTTTTACCTGAGGCATCCCAATTTGGGATTCTCAGCTGTGAACCCCCCCCCTCCCAGATCACCAACACAGCTCACTTTTCCACCATTCCCACATATTTGCAGACCCTTATCCGGAAAGTTCAGTGTGGGGGATCGGTGGGGTTCACACAGTGCGGCACCCCAGCACTGCCATCAGTGCTCAGGCCCCCCTCTGGAACCCCCTGCCCACCCTAGCTATGCCCCTGGTTAACATGAATACTTGTTATGTACCTTGACAGATCAACCATCACCTACATACCTCCCAACTGTCCCTGATTTGGTGGGACTGTCCCTATTTTGAGTCCTTGTCCCTCATTGATCTAATTTGTCTCTCTTTGAGATCAGATCTGCATCAATAAATGATTTATTTGCCTATTTAAACTGTTATATTATTTTAACTGTTACAACCTATCTCCTAGCCATCCCTCAATGAGGGGGTGTGGCCTAATTCAACAAATGTCCCTCTTTCTAGTCCTGAAAAGTTGGTAGGTATGCCTATACTGTATACCCAGTGTTGCACTGTTGCACCCTATTCAATGTAGTCTTTTAGTATTTAGTATGCATGCATAGTAATGCAATTGATCACTTGTCCTATATACTTCTTGCTGGAAAAAAAGTCCTAGTACATATATTGTGTATACATGGTGACGTTAAGTAATTCTGATATTGTGCTCTCCATTAAAAGTAGTTGCCAGTCGTGAATCTCTTCTGATCCCCCAGAATGTTAGTGTAGTTCTTTTAAAGACTAGTAAATGTGTCCTGATCCTTATTCCAGTTTATGTAGAATCAGAATTGTGGCAAGTAGGTCATTAAATAATGGCTTCATTATTAGGCCCTTATTTATGAAGGAATAGCGACAGTTAGCGACTGGTGAGCGACCGGTAATGACGGGCACCGCCACGAGAACGCCGGCTCACCACCACAATCACACATTTATCAAGCCAATCCTGCTTAGCGACTGAGATAGCGCCAGATAGCGACTCATTCATCATTATTCCAGCCTCAGCCCACAGCGCCAGCGTCCGACCTTGAACAGCGACAGGTATGACCTCTCGCTACCTGGCGCTCTCCAATGCATTTCAATGGAACAATCTTTAAATATTCATAATTAATTGTTATTAATGTTTTTTTTTTTTTTTTTTTAAATGTGAAAAATTATGTGACCACTTCTGCCATGTTAGATAATTTTTTTAAGGTAAAAAAATTTGTGCAGAATTGATATTACAGGTCTGATATTATTGTATTCATATTACTAAATTCTTCAAAAATTTTTTTTTGGGGGGTTTCCAAAAATATGGTGGTTTGGGGGGTTAAAAAACTACTTTAAACACATCGCCTCCAGCCCTCTGGGGTTTAAACATGCATTTCACAGCGCTTGAATTTTTTGAGCGTGATTTTTTGATGAATATGGTGGGAGCCGGTCGCTCTGACCAGTCGCTATCATGCGCACCCATACATCGCGGAACCTGTCAAATAGCGACTCATCACCTTGTATTCAACATTACTGCACACCGGCTCAGTCGCTATCAACAACCGAACAATGGCCAAGCACAGCGACTACTAGCGGGCGCTGTGAAAATACTGCTACAGTCGCTCAACTGTCGCTACCTGCCGCTATTAATGAATCGGCCTCTTGCGGCCTTATTTATCAAGGGCTAGCGCCAGGTAGTGTCTGACGAGCGCCAGGTCCCGCCAGCTAACGGCGGCTACCGAATCAAGTACGCCCGGCGGCGGTCACAATGACGCATTTATCACGCTAAATGAGGCTAGCGCCGGCGAGAGCGTCAGCTAGCACGGGATTCATCATGTAGCAGACTGCAACGAACAGCGCCGCTGCTAATCCCATCACAGCGACAGGTATGACCTAGCGCTCCCTGGCGTGGTCCAATGCATTTCAATGGAGCAATCTTTAAATAATCATAATTAATTGCTATTACTGTTTTTTTTTTTTTATGTCAAAAATTCTGTGACCACTTCTGCAATGTTAGGATTTTTTTTTAAGTAAAAAAAAAAAAAAAAAAATTGTGCAGAATTGATATTACAGGTCTGATGTTAATGTATTCATATTACAAAATGTTTAGAAAAACTTGTATAATTTTTACATATAAAAAAAAAGGTTGTTTGGGGGTTAAAAACTACTTTACACACATCGCCGCCAGCGCTCTGGGGTTTAAACAAGGAATTCACAGCGTGAGAAATTTTTGAGCGTGATTTGTTAATGAAACTGCAGCAAACCGTTCGCTCTGGCCATTCGCTGTCAGGCGCACCCATACAACGCTGAACCTGTGAAACAGCGATCCCTAACCCCGTATTCAACATTACCGCACACCGACTGAGTCGCTGTCAACAAGCAAACCCCGGCCAGCGAATACTAGCTGGCGCTGTGAAAATCACGCTACTGGCGCTCATCTGTCGCTACCTGGCGCTATTAATGAATCGGCCTCCCCGTTTTATTGGCGGGCGGTAGGTGGATAAGTCTGTCTTGCTGCCCTTAGATTAGGCTCAGTTTCAGGAGCATTGGCTCCAATATCAGTTGCTTACAGTGCAATCTGATTCACTTGCTATTCGTCTTGGCCTGACCTGTGACCCCCTATAACCCTTATAATAGGTCATTGGTAGTGGGGTCACCACTGATCCTTTATAAGTAGTGATGACAAGCAGGATCATCAGGGTCAAACATAAATCAGGCAGACTTGTGATGGATTGTCCACGTAGATTATAATTACAGCAATCCAGTCTGCTGCCTAATGTGGAACAGGTCCATGTTTATTGCTGATGTTGGATATGTGCATGATGTTGGTTACTGAACTTCACTCTAACTGAACTGTAATTAGCAGCTAGTCAGAAAGTCAGTGGCACTTTTTATTCGTAAGAAAATAACTTTTTACATCTGTTTACACTGTATATTGACTTCCTACAGCAGCAACACAGTGACATCCTCATGTTTTTTCACCTAAAGTGATTTTTTTTTACTACTAAGAGATATTTTTCAGTTCTTACTGAATGGAGGCCTATGTCAGGGCTCGGATTATGAGGGGGGTTCGTGCCCTGGGGCCTCCACCACTTTCCCTGCAAAGGAGGCCTCCATGGTCTGGTCCTGGGGGATTTTCAGTCTTCGGTCTGATGTGTCCCGCCATGCCTGGGCAAGCCTTTTTTTGTTTTTGCAAACCTGCACCCAAAGCTACCACAGGGCAGGAGAGTCTACAGCAGCAAAACCGCCGTCAGCAACACTGCAGTTATGGGCGGGTGCAGAACTGTCAATCGGCGGCCGCTCACTGCACATAAGCCGCCAAGCACAGCCGCTGGCAGCTCAATGCAGGGAACAGTTTTTTTGCTGGATCAGCTGGGTGACTACACTACCCCCTGCCCAGAATAGCAAAGCAGGAGTTTCCGAGCAGAACGCACCCGTACAAGAGTGGCACAAGGGACTCGATCTGAGGTTCCAGTAAGTAATCACCAATCAGTTACTTGGCTGGTCTATTATTTTAAAGAAAATACTGTATCTGGGGCCTCCACCACACTTAATCCGGCCCTGGCCTATGTTGTTACACCTCAAAGAGGGACAAATGAGAAGAACGAGGGATAGGGGGACATGGACTCAAAGGAGGGAGAATCCCTCCGAATCAGGACCTTTTTGAAAATATAGTTGGAAGGGCCTTCTATTAAAAATAAAAGCAAAAATATTAAAGTGGAACAAAACCCTCTAGGGACTGCTGGCTTTCCCCCTGTGTGAGACCCTCCAAGGGTGCACATAACGCATCTTTCCCTGGTCCAATGGTGCGTGGTTCGGCAAACGGCTCTGATTTTTTAGCCATTCAGATAGGCTGGGACAGGAGCACCCATGCCGCCGGGTCTGGGGGATGTGGCAGCCAGGGCTCCCTATTGAAGGCAGTCAGAGCCCGTTGCCAAGGGATGAAGACACGGCAAAGGGCTCTGAATTGACAATAAGCCATGCATGTGTCATTCAATAGAAGAGAGGTGAGTTGTACTGGATAAACTGGTGGGTTTCACACAGCGGGGCATCCCAATTCAGGATGCACAGAAGCACAGAACAAAACCCGGGTCAAATTCCAAGAAACTTCCGCTTTAAAGAGACTGTCTGGGCCAAAAAAACTCTACACTTACGTCCTTCCCCCTTGAAGCAGCTTACTGGTAATTTGGTGTTTTAAACTTACCCAGTCTATTCCTTCTCCCTCCTGTTACCATCAAAGTATCTGGAATGTGCTGCTCAATTTACTGTAACAGAAGGGATTTGGCGCCTCATTTATTATGTCATTTTGATGGCATATGCGTCCGCCTTGGAGCGCCTGTGTGATTTTTAGATTTTGGCGCTGCTATTTGTACAGATTGGCACTGCAAGTCAAAGCGCCCAATGTTAAATAATTAGCTTGGATTGGCGCATTAGATATTGGCCGGCCTGTGTCAGCGCCTGTTGAACCCTTATGCCGATTGTAACAGCGCCAGTGAACGCCTGGTCAGCATTTCATCATTACAGTTACAGGATATCATTACACTGAACAGAAGGAACACACTTTAGGCTGCGTTTTAGTCGTTGTGTTCCAAAATACACATTTGGAAAAACAAACAGGCGCCATAAAAGATTTTGAAGAGAGAAAATAAAATGACATTTGGTGACATCTAAGTCCTCCGTTTACAATATTGATGAGTCACAATGCAAGTTCTGTACAAATAAATGTGTTTAATATTATTTATAAGCATTAAAGTGGACCAAAACCCACGCCGATCAGCCCGGGAATCAATTGCATCCAAAATAGGGATTCCCCGCTGTGTGAAACCCCCCCAGGACTCCCCGTACAATTACCTTGTTTCCCGGTCCAATGACGCATGCACGAACCGCTGCCGCATCTCCGCTATCCCTCTAGAAGGGCGTGTACCTGCGCCAGGCATTTGTGAATGGCCGTCGCAGACACGCTCCCTGTTAGAGGGAAGCGGGGGATGCGGGCGCCAGCATGCTCGGAGCCGCTGGCCTTAGACAAAGGCTTAGATGACATGACGTCAGCGGCTCAGAGCACGCTGATTGGGTGAGCGACCGCGCATGCGCCAGGGAGGAGGTGAGTTGGCATCGGCGATCTGGGGGGTTTCACACAGTGGGCCACCCCCAATCACCCCCCAGGTGAAAGGTCCAAAACCCAGGATAGTCGAAATCCTGGGTTTTGGTTCACCATAAAACACAATACAATTTGCCCATTTGCCCTGCTTTATGGGAAAAATATAGAAATAAAGTACAATATATTGCTCCATAAGGGTGTACAGATGCCCTTTTAAAGTTGACCTATAACTAGGATTTTCATTGTCCTGACAATAGGACAGTTTACCTGGGAAATACCAATTAGCCCACACCACTGACCTTTCCAATGCTCCGACCGTGCATGCGCATGCTGCCATCCATGTATACAGGTCCTTCTCAAAAAATGAGCATATAGTGCTAAAGTTCATTATTGTCCATAATGAAATGATAAAAATTAAACTTTCATATATTTGAGATTCATTGCACACCAACTGAAATTTTTTGTTTTAATACTGATGATTTTGCCATACAGCTCATGAAAACCCCAAAATCCTATCTAAAAAAATTAGCATATTTTATCCGACCAATAAAAGAAAAGTGTTTTTAATAAAAAAAAAAGTCAACCTTCAAATAATTATGTTCAGTTATGCACTCAATACTTGGTCGCGAATCCTTTTGCAGAAATGACTGCTTCAATGCGGCGTGGCATGGAGGCAATCAGCCTGTGGCACTGCTGAGGTGTTATGGAGGCCCATGATGCTTCGATAGCGGCCTTAAGCTCATCCAGAGTGTTGGGTCTTGCGTCTCTCAACTTTCTCTTCACAATATTCCACAGATTCTCTATGGGGTTCAGGTCAGGAGAGTTGGCAGGCCAATTGAGCACAGTAATACCATGGTCAGTAAACCATTTACCAGTGGTTATGGCACTGTGAGCAGGTGCCAGGTCGTGCTGAAAAATGCAAACTCTCCATAAAGCTTTTCAGCCGATGGAAGCATGAAGTGCTCCAAAATCTCCTGATAGCTAGCTGCATTGACCCTGCCCTTTATAAAACACAGTCGACCAACACCAGCAGCTGACATGGCACCCCAGACCATCACTGACTGTGGGTACTTGACACTGGACTTCAGGCATTTTGGCATTTCCTTCTCCCCAGTCTTCCTCCAGACTCTGGCACCTTGATTTCCGAATGACATGCAAAATTTGCTTTCATCAGAAAAAAGTACTTGGGACCACTGAGCAACAGTCCAGTGCTGCTTCTCTGTAGCCCAGGTCAGGCGCTTCTGCCACTGTTTTTGGTTCAAAAGTGGCTTGACCTGGGGAATGCGGCACCTGTAGCCCATTTCCTGCACACGCCTGTGCACGGTGGCTCTGGATGTTTCTACTCCAGACTCAGTCCACTGCTTCCGCAGGTCCCCCAAGGTCTGGAATCGGTCCTTCTCCACAATCTTCCTCAGGGTCCGGTCACCTATTCTCGTTGTGCAGCGTTTTCTGCCACATTTTTTCCTTCCCACAGACTTCCCATTTGTTCAGAAATTTCTTTCTGGGTCTTACCCTCTTGCTTGAGGGTGTCAATTAGAGATGAGCGATTTTGCCGAATTTCTCAAAGAAAGATATGAATCTCAAATATATGAAAGTTTAATTTTTATCATTTCATTATTTTTATCATTTTCATAATGAACTTTAGCACTATATGCTAATTTTTTGAGAAGGAACTGTACTTACGCATGGCGTAATTCACTGTATTGAAAAGAGCATCAGCATAGGAAGCAGGAGTGGCCCCTTCCCCAGTCTCCTTGCATCTCCAGTCCTATATTAATTCTGTAGGGATGCCGGGGATGCAGCTGCGCCCCACGATCACGGTGGAAAAGTAGATGATTACAGGCTTTCATGGGGGGGTCACCTTGTGGGGAATCCTGAATTGGGACTTAGTAGGCCGGTCCTGGAGTCTTTTAGACTCGCAATAATTGAACCGCATTTTAGGCTTTAGGGATGTCCGTGTCAGTGATAGGTTCATTTTAACAATATAACAAATGATGTACTGTGTACAGTAAATGGAGCTTAGAATATAATGGATTTTCCTATAGCTGCATTGGTGCTTTAGAGTCTGAAAGGGTTAATAGTCAGAAATGACACCCTCACCTTTTTTTAAACGCTGACACAATGACTCAAAAAAAGGATATTAAATGAGAGCAGGCAAGATTCCTGCAGCCTACGTCTTGTCACATGGAAGCCATGACAAGTCTTAAGGAAACAGGCGGCTTCCTCTATTCCAGGCACAGGAGGAGCAGCGGCCAAGAACGCAGAGCCTCAAGGAAGGACAGGAGGTGTAGTCATCCCCCAGAGAATAGGACAATGTCAGTGTAGACAATGACATCTGTCACATCCTATGGTTTATTATCCACCATTAAGCATGCACTCATTACAATGAATTACAGGCGAGACAGAGGAGGACAGCAGGGATCTCTTAATGGCACTTGGTCTGCACTTCATGCAGCACAGAACAGGTGGTTGTGTACACAACGTGAGAGCCATGCTCCATGTGCCTGTATCACCATCACTCTAAAATGTCTCGACATTTTACTATATATTATTTGGATAAAAGAACTCTGGGGCTTGGTATCCCGGGGCATCCCGAATCGCTGTGTGAAATGCCCCTTACCCAGGGCTCTCACAGCATTTTTGCTGTCCGCCCAGCTTCCCTTTTATTCAGATAGGCCGAGGGACGATGCCATCCGGAAGATCAGCCAATCGGCAAACTCATATCTGGAGGGGGGGGGGGGATTATGCGGATTTTGGTCTGCTTTAAAGTGGAGAGAAAACACCATGAAAGTGGTCAGGCATCAGTCAAAAATTACTTAGAGCGGTCCTTCACTCTGATTAAGAGTCTATCTTATATGTTGCCCACACCCTGTACATACAGATTGCTCACATTAAAAATCATCCTACCTGCATCTACTGCATGTTATGAGCCTTTAAACATCCAAGATGGTGGCTCATGGAACATCAGGCAGCCTGCAAACAGGAAGTGTCTTCTGACTGTTTCGCTCTGCATTCTGGGAATGTTGACCTTTTCCTGACCCCAGCTCTGCTCTGTCTGAGCAAAGTACAGCTATATCCCGCCCCCCTGTACTTTATCCCACTCTCCTCTCCTCGGTAAGTGTGATGCTTCTGAGTCAAGATGGCGGCGCCCGTATCCTAAAGTCCTGAACAGAGTTGCAGCCCAGTGGGGGAAAAGAAGTGACAAAAAACTTAAAATATATTTACTTTAGATGTTGGGGAATCGTTTTTAAGGGTTTGGGCTTTTCAATAAATCATGGTGAAGGTCCAGTTTAAATCAGACCGACACAACAAGCAGTGCTCATATGCATGCCTCCCCAGGGCAATTTAGATTGCAGAATAAAAAAATAATTGACTTTTTTCTAACTCCTGCTGGGGTCAATTTTAAAAACAAGTTGCTCATGCATCTGCCGGGCTTCCTATTACTGTGCATTGTCGGTTATGTCAGTTGGGAGTGGAAGCTCCAAAATGGCCGCTACCATTCTTTCCAACTGTTCCAGGCTTTAACACCGGACTTGCCCATGCAGGTGCTGGAGCCCCTTCACCTTGACATGGCCCAGCTCATGTGGTGGTCATGTGACACACCTCTATCCAGTGCTTCTACTCTGGGCTGTCTCCATGCAGGAGGCAGGGCCGTGTAGTAACTGGGAGTGGGGGACTGGAAGCCAGGAAGGACTAGCTATCAGGAAAATTGCCGGTGGGCCTCCACCCTGTACTGTCATTTTTCAAGTGTGTAGCAACCTGGCCATGTGTTTTTTTTTTTTTAACGTCTGTTCTGTGCAGGAAGCAGAAATGTTTCTTAGCTGGTGCCTCCATGGCGTCATACTAAGAGTTAAACTGGAACAACATTCTAAAATAGGGGGATCCAATTCTTGAGTGCCCTGCACCGACATACTGGCCAGGGAAGCCATAATTCTGTTACTTACCCATTTCTGGGATTGCTACATTGATGCCCCAGGTTTGTTTTATGGCAATGCCCCTCTGGATGCCGCAGAGGAGTAACTAGGCTTTCTGGCACCTGGGGCAAACACTTGAAATGGCGCCCCCACCTGTGCTGAGCCCCCCCCTGACCTGCTGCACCTGTGGCACGTGCCCCCCCTGCTCCCCCCCTGACCTGCTGCACCTGTGGCACGTGCCCCCCTGCTCCCCCCCTGATGTGGAGACTCAATCCAGCGCCATCAGAAGAGGTAAGTATCAGCTGTGGCTTTTGGCTTCTGCTGGTGGTATGCCATACAGGCCATTCGACATTCGCTCCCCCTCCCCCAACTGATTAAATCAGGACATCATTTTTACATTTTGTTCTCGTCAAGCGTTCCTTAAAGTAAACCAAAACCTGGGATTGTGACCCGAGTCTTGGTCTTTGCCCTCAGGGCACCCCTTTTCACAATTCTGTGTGTAACCCCCCAGGTCACCCAGTAAAACTCACCTTTCCCCAGTCCTATGGCACATGTGAGGGCTCTCATCCAATCAGCGCGCGATAAAAGGTAAGTATAGTTATTTCTGTGCCTAGGCAGATCCTTTTATTGTAGACTTAAAGGAGCCGCAGCACTCAACCCTGTTAGCTTGCAGACCAACCTATAATCTGTCTCTAAATCTGGTAAAAACAGAGGCTCGGTCACACACATCTGCAGAAGTATGCTAAGCTGCACCACCAGCGCCAAGGTGCCTCTATGGGTGCAGTTCTAACTCTAATCTATGAGAGCCCCATTTGGGACATACAATGCAAGAGATAAAAAGGGAGCAGCTTACCTGAGGTTGCCCTAAACCTCATGTGCAAGCCATGGGGAAGGGTCAAGACCTTGCAATACAGCCTAGACCCCACACCCCATGTGCTTGCACAAATTCAAAGTGAACAAAGGGGGAGCGGCAGCTGCTCAGACCATTTTATAACTAACCTGGGAGGTGCAAGTCAGCAGGGCAATTAGGTTACTAAAGACTTAAAGTGGACCAACACCCAGGATTTTGACTATCCTGGGTTTCGGTCCACTTCGGTGGGGCACACCGATCGGAGGTGCCCCGCTGTCTGAAACCACCCCGAAAGCCCAGAAACACTCACCTCACCACGCTCCCACATGACCACTCCAGCCAATCACAGCGCTCAGAGCCGCTGTGGTATGCGCGTCCAAGGCCGCTTGGACGCGCATAGCAGCTCAGCGGCTCTGAGCGCTGGAGGCCGCGTCTCGCGCTTCCCTCTAACAGGGAGCGCGCCTGCGCCGGCCATTCACAAACGGCTGGCGCGGGTGCGCGCCCTGCTAGAGGGAAGCGCGAGACGCGGCCGAGGCTCACGCTTGCGCCGATGGAACGGGGCTGAGGTAAGGTTTGTGGGCCTCCTAGGGGGTTCCTCCCCGCGGGACATCCCGATTTCGGATGCCCCGCGGGGAGGGATCTGATCGGTCCGGTAATCTTATAGATTCCCGGGCCGATCCCCCCTGGGTGTTGGTCCACTTTAAAGGAGCCGCAGCACTCATCCCTGTTAGCTTGCAGACCAACCAATAATCTGTCTCTAAATCTGGTAAAAACAGATGTCCTTTTATTGTTTTTCTGAAAAAACTTTACTTTACTCGTTACATTTAAAAATTCACCTCTTGCTTTATGTGTACAATGTGTATTCGGTCATGAAATAATGGCGTGTGTTGGTGCGTGCTGCCCGGGAGCAGGATATATTCTGATCTCCGGTATCATGCCTCCATGTAGCGCTGATATTTTCTGGCTCTAATTTCCACCCGATTACTTGGCTTTGCCGTGTGTTTATTATTAGACAGGTGACTTTGACAAAACCGCTGTCATGTGATCGGCGCTAGGTGCGGAGCTCTGGCCAGACGCTCATTCTGGGCTTATGTGTAAAGCAAATACAAGGCTGGAGCTAAATAAATACAGAGACGAATGATCTCGCTTCCTTATCCACTCCTAGTGCAGGTCCTTCATGTAGACTATGGCTGCAAACTTTCTACCACATAGCAAGTTTGTACATACATTTATGGGTGGGGCCTCATTTGTAGTACTGGTAAAGAGGGACAATGGCTTGTCCGAGTCCCACTCCCTCTGTTTGAAACCCTCTGGATTGCCTGATCCACTCACCTGCTCCCGGAGCCCTTGCCGTGTCTGAACACCACGGCTGCATCCCCAGCTTACCTCTTGATGTGGCGCGTGAGGTGAGCAGGAACGCGTCCGGCAACTACATTGACTCGCTCGACTTAATCCAGCTCTGCTATCCTCATAGCTGATTGGCTGAGCAGCCTGTGCCTTTGTCACACAGGTTTCCTGGGCGAAGTATGGGGATCACACAGCAGGGCATTGCAAATCGGGATGCCCCGTCTGAGAGAAACAACACCCGGGAGAGTGAAATTCCCTGGTGTTGTTCCTCCTTTAACCTCCCCCAAACCTTACCAGACTGCTGCCCGGTTTTACATTTGGGCAATTCTTACTCACCTCGCCTGGGCATCCATCTTCTGGGTCCCCCAGATTCTTGTGACCTCCCGACGAGCAGTCCATGTTGCATCCCATTAGGCACTACGCTCGCCCCCGATCTCACGCCTGTCAGTGCACATGAATAGCATTCAAGGGAGCCACCAGAAAAGCCATGAGACTTCGAGGGGCAGCGCAAGGCTTTTAAAAATCACAGCTAAGGCGGCGGTGGGGACAGAATCAGACCCTGAAGCAGCCGGATGTCTCCATAACAAGCGGCGGTTACTTTAGGTCTGATGATCCTCTTTAAAGTGGACCAAAACCCACACTGATTGGCCCGGAATTTTATAGATCGATTCCCTCCAAAATCGGGATGCTCTTCTGTGTGAAACCCCCCAGGTTGCCCCATACACTTACCTTGCTTCCTGGTCCAACCGCGCATGTGCGAGCCACTGCCACATCCCCGCTATCCCTCTAGCAGGACGCATGCCCACGCCAGGCATTTGTGAATGGCCAGCATGGGCACGCTCCCTTTTAGAGGGAAGCGGGGGATGCAGCCACCAGCGTGCTCAGAGCCGCGGAGGCTTAGACGATGTGACGTCAGCGGCTCTGAGCACGCTGATTGGACATGCGGCCGTGCTTGCGCCATAGGACCGGGAGGAGGTCAGTTGGCATCGGCAATCTGGTGGGTTTGACACAGGAGAAAGGACCAAAACTCAGGATAGTCAAAATCCTGTGTTTTGGTCCACTTTAAAGAGCTCTACCAACAGGCGTTCACAGACCCAGCATCACACCGTGGTTACCTCCTCAATCCCCACAGTGCTCACCCACTATTGTTACCACTACGCTCTTCCATTAGGAGCTGCCAGGCTGCCCACTCCCCCTGCCAGGCTGCTCAGCCCTGTCACTTACTGCTGACGTATAGAGGTAAAAAATGTTTTATATATTTTTAGCAATTTGCTTTATACGAAACCTAAAGCATTTCACTGTGGTGTGGCATGGTGTTTAGCATGGTGTTTAGTGATAGTTGTTTGGAGACTAACTCTCTAACATTTTACTTGCCTACACAGAACTCAGTTTAAAGTGTCTGGGGGGGGGGGGGGGGTTCACGTCGAGGGGCATCCCAATTTGGTTTTGATCCACTTTAAGTAGACCTGAAATTCAGAAGCAAGTGTGCCTTCACAGCAAGCTGGAACCTATTGTGCACTCCCCCTGCATAACGATGCAGCAGATGGGACCTGAACATATTTTGTGAGGGTGACGAGGCCCGGAGAGCTTCTAATTAGCATAGTAGCTGCACAGTGCAATGTGGTTACAAGTGTTAATTGCTGGTATTGAATGATTTCATTGTTTCAGTCCAAATCCCACTTGTTGGGCAGACTTGTCGATGTGGTGGCAGAGTTCCTCCCGTCGTGTGATGTCATGGGATGCTGGAGGAGTGGAACATTTCTCTGCAGAACTTGGCGCGGGCACCGTGTACACAACTGCCAGAATCTGAGCACAATTTTCAGACACACTTAGCTGCTGGCAGGTGCAGTTATGCCTGTCATGCTTGGCTCGCTCTATGCCGACAGAGAGTAATCGAGTTTCCAAAGAGCACTCACTAACCAGAGTCATCTAAAGGAAGATCCCACTGGTCCAGGAGGGATGGGTGCTAACACTGCCGGGATCTCTATCCTCTTTTAAAGTGGATCGCTGGTCAAAACTTTTGGTTCCTGCTCTAGACAGGGGTGGACTGGGGCCCATCCCGCCTGGGATTTTTCTGGCCCTTGAGCCTCCACTTAATGTGCTTCCCAGCAGGTCAACAAATAAACTCCTGAAGCTGAGGCTATAGCATTGCATGCAAGGGCAAGGGTGGGTATGGAAACCCCCTTTCTTTCTGACACATTGCAGCTGCTACTGGAACTAGAAACAAGGCAAAGAGTAATGGCACTCCCTTTGCATTCCTTTGCCTTAGACCACCAATCTTACATCTTGCCTGGTGGTCTATAGCTCCACCCCTGTTTGTCAGCTCAGCCATCAGCCTGTCTCTCTCCCTCCTCCACTCCTTGCTCACACCTTCCACCAGGGCTGGCGCCAGCACAAGGCAGACCTGGGCAATTTCCAGAGCCCCTGGCATCTTCAGAGGCCCACTCAGGCTCACGCTTGCCCATGGTATTATTTAACAGTGGACCCAACCGCCAAATGCCCGGTGCTGTGTGCAGACCAGCTCATGGCTGGCCTCAGCAACAGGGGATGATCAGCAACAATGGAGAATGAAGGGCAATTGATGGAGGCTCAGAAGGTGGCGAGAACCAGGTGACGGCTGACGAGGACTGGAGAGCGATCAGCAGCAGGAGATGAATGAACCATTTGTGTCGGCAAAGCTGAAAGGTGACATCATGTGACTCACTACTTTGGGGCCCATTGAGACTCTCTTGCCCAAGGGCCCCCACAAACCTTGGGCTGGCCCTGCCTTTGAACATCGGTGTCCTAATTAGTATATACGTTGTGCCTAATTAACATTTCAATCACAATTGCACCTAATTAGCACTTGATTCATTATGTCTGCACCATTGATCATTGGACTGGTGTGTATAAACAGATTTTAACCAAGGCATTAGAACACTGGTAATAGTTTATAAAATGCATATATGCATATAACAGAATAGTATTTTGTAGTAGTAGTTTGTATATTGTTTGCCTTGTGTTACAGTGTACAGTATATATTCATTTCAATTGATATATATATATATATATATATATATATATATATATATATATATATTAACACAGTAGCACTATACCAAGCTCTTACACACCCCGCCCATTATGCTTATTATTGTGCAGTATCACAGAGCCAAGGGCCAAATCATAATGTGAAAAGCAGTGCAGCCCAATGGGAATTGTGGTCCACTTTAATGATCCCAGTTTGGGATGGCTCCAGTTATAGAGCCATAGAAAGTCAAAATTGGGCATTATAGAGGAGCAATACCCCCCTTTGAATCTCTAAAACACTTGGGGGGGGTTACCTCTTTATAAGGCAACCTGAATGTGGATGCTCTGTCTTGCCTGTGTCACATCTTGGCACCATCCCCAGCATACCAGTAGCTAAGGGCTTGTCTGCAACAGGTCTTTCTGAGTGGGTTGCTGTCCATACCTGCAGCTCAAGGCAGGGACACAGATGCAGCTGTCTGCACCCACTAAATTCAGATTTCCTCTGTCACTGATTGGCTGAGAGGCCCACATGAGACCAAGGAAGAGGTGAGTTATCAGGCAATCCATGTAGGTACACACAGCGGGGCATCCCAAATCCGGATTCTCTACCAGGGAGGAAAAACACCTAGGAAAAGTTATTTTTTTAGATGTTGTTCCTATTTAAGACCTTTATGATTAGGGACAGGAAAAGGCTGCACGCTACAGAGAAGCATGTCTTCTATTGGCGGAGCTATGTATTCCGTATGCATGTGTAGTTATTTCCAGCTTCTTATTGGATGGAGCTGTGCTAATGCAGGGCTAACTGATGGCCTGAGGGGTGGGTTAGGTCGGTATGGTCACCTTCTGATCCAGGTCCCCCCCAACACAGAGTTGGATAGGAGGGTTTGGGTCCACTTTAAGGAGTGGCAAAGCAATGCAGTAGCGACTCTACCCCCTCCTTATCTTCAGATGTCCGCTGCCACCTCATGGAAGGCACAGGTCACTTTAGAATAAGTACACAACTTGTAGAATGTGTTGTATACTACAGAGAAGTGTTTGTTATCTGTTGTCCCCGCGTCGGGATATTGCTTTATAGTGAATACAATTCTAGATAATGCCGCCGCCGCTGCTGCTGAAGATCGCCTGATAATTGCGCCCGCCGCTCAGACACCCAGAGATAGCATATGCCATTAAATCCAATTTTATACACCCGTCACTTATCCTCAACAAGATTTACTGATGTGTGATATTCAAGTCATGTGGTTCGAAGATGAACTCCGGCAGCAAACATTTACATTTGCAATTCTGTAACATATTTAGATTGTGTGCAAGTGTGTCCTTCCTGCCAACCAGACCTTTGCCAGCCTGGCCGGTTATTGTAACTGCAAGTGTCCCTCATTTGGAGGGACTGTCCCTCTTTTGAGTCTGTAATGTTCTCACTTGTCCCTCTTTGCAGTTTAACATGAAGATCTGCATCAATAAATGGTACATTTGCCTATTCAAAGTGTTTCTATTGTTGTAACTGTTACAACATCTCCTATCCATCTTTCAATGAGGGGGTGTGGCTTAATTTACCAATTGTCCCTCTTTCCCACCCTGAAAATTTGGAAGGTATGTAACTGTGATAAGCTGTAATTATTGGTCCTGGATGGGGGGTTGCTTTGATGTGTGTCTGAATGACAGCAGGGAAGGTGATCTAAATTTAAAGTGGACCAAAACCCACAATGGAGTCTATGAGACTCCAGGGCAGACATACTCACTCCCCCTGGGGCATCCAGATTCAAGATGCTCCACTGTGTCAACCCCCCCCCCCTCCCAGGGAACTCACCGTTCCCGGTCCAACGGCACATGCATGAGCAGCAGTTGCATCCCCGCTATCCCTTTTAGCAGGCATTTGTAAATGGCTATCACGGGCATGCTCCCTGTTAAAGGGTAGAGGGCGATGTGTCTGCCAGCGTTCTCAGATCCACTCGCATTAGACGGGTCCCTAGACGAAGGGGCTGGAGCGGATCCGAGTGCGCTTATTGGACGAGAGGGCTGCACATGCGCCATAGGACTGGGAAGGGTAAGTGAGATCGGGCAACCTGGGAGGGTTCACACAGCGGGGCAAGGACAAAACCCAGGACAGTCAAAATCCTGAGTTTTGTTGCACTTAGTCCCGGCGATAATAATGCACCAATTTGCTCAACTGAAGCCTGTCCCATGAGCCTCTCCTTTATTTCCTGTCTCGAGCTGCAGATGCAGTAGCAGCGTTCCAGGTTCTCCCTTTTTCCTTTCCATTTTTCCATGACCACTTCCAAATGTGGTCACATGGCCTTCCCTGTCTCTCAATGCTCCCAATGTGAGTGAGCCCAGCATGTACGATCACTAAGGCTTGCACAGGTACTCTCACTCTTGGAGTGCTGAGGGATGGGATGATTGCGGGACCACATTTGAAGGTGGTCATGAAGGAGTGGAATGAAAAGGAGGGTAACATTTTAGAGCCCTGCAACAGCATCTACAGTGCACTGGAGGAAAAGTACATGGGACATGCTTTTACAACTTTTTCTTGTCCTTTTAAGGGCATTCAAGCATAGTGTAGGATCTAAATAAAAAATCCAACTGCAAATTCATGGATAATGAAGGTGTTGTCTATTTATTCTCTTGTCTGCCTAGCACTGGGGTGCTCAACCTTTTCTGTTTAATATAAAAAAAAACAACCAATATCGACACCCACCCACCCCTAAGACCAATCTCTTTTAAATGTATATCAAATCATTTAAACCACACATACCTACTAACTTTCACCGCAACCCCTTTTAGAGATACTATGCAACAGTTTACAGCTTGTCTCTGTATCTGATCTGCATCTATATTGCTAGGCTAATGCAGTTTACATTTATGGCAGTAGATGGCGCTGTTACATTTATTTACTATGTGTAGACTCTGTTGTACATTCTCTGCTACATGTTGTGCTTCCTGTACATTGAGGTGATCTCTATGACTTCTTTTTTCCTGTCTATGTTATCCACCAAGTAAGGTGACCTTCACTTACTTAAAGGAGCAGTATCGCAAATTTTTCTTGGTGACTTATATTTAAATGGTACTTTGAATGTAGGTAAGTGTTGGAGTAAGAATTACAAATGTAGAAAAAAATGATGTGTGTGTTGAGCAGCTCATGTTTATGTCTTCTGAGTGTCGGGACCCGACAGTCTGGCCTGTTCCATGCTGAGGAGGGGGGTGAAACAATGTATCAGTTCCATGCTGAGGAGAGGGGGAGAACAATGTATCAAAGTATCAGCTGTTCAGTGCTGGCAGCCCTCATTGCAACATTGCCTGGCCAGAACTTATATATCTAAAACAGAGAGAAAAGCTCTAGAATCATTCAGCTGATTTTGACAGTTTTCCCTTCATGTTGGCTCTGCTGCAGAATCTTTCAGTTTACCATTTTCTCTTTTATATTCTTATTTTTCATTTTTCCATATGATTTTTCTTTCAGCTTTGTGTGTTTTGAGCAAAGCCCAACCCAGGATTTTCACTATCTGGAGTTTTGTTTTGTGCCCCCTGATATGTGAAATCCCCAAGTTCGCCTGTGAAAACGTACCTTTCCCTGTCCCACAGCGCATGCGTGGGCTCTCATCCAATCAGCGCTGTTTGCACACAGATGGGGAGCCTGAGCAGTAACCTTCCTGGCCGCCCGGCCTGTCTAAACGACTATCTGCGTGAGCGCACCAGAAAAATGGGGGGATCTGTGGTTATCCAGGGGTCGTTTCACACAGTGGGCATCTTATAGACTTCAGGGTCGGCCACTCAGGGTTTTGTTCCACTTTAATACCTTTAGATTTTCCTGCACAGTTATTCAAAGAAGAATTTCAGTTATTTTCAGTCAGTTTAGTTTATTTTGTATAGATTTTACACATTTGAGTCACCTGGTCTCATAACAAAAGCAGCATCTCACACACACACAGCCGTTACCACTGATTACAGTGTCAGCCTCTGAGGTAAAGTGTTGCTAGGAGACCAGTGGGCTAAATGAAGCAGCTCACTAAATACAACCCAGCAGATCCCCCTATTCAGCAAATGGACTGAGCCATTGTAAATATACAATTTAAAAGAGAGGCATATATTTTTTTCTTTTTCTATCGCCAGATTATTTATACACATGTTATAAGCTATTGTGTGGCTATTTAATTATTTATCTTTTTTAATGCAAATTTCGCGATACTGCTCCTTTAACTCTGTTCCAGTAAAGCCAGGTACTGTTACACCACTAAAGTCTACTGGGATTAGATTCCACTGTAACCAGCACTCACACTCTGCAACAACCCCTGCAGACAAACAGAGGTTGTGACCACATCGAGGAGGCCATAATTACGGCTCCTCCACAGTATTTATCAAATTTGTACACACTGCTACATTCTTACCTCTCTACAATCAGAATAGATTAGGGTTCACATTAAACCGGACCAACACTCTTACAAGAAACAGTGGTCATATGCATGCTTTCCCGTGGGCAATTCAGATTGCTGCACATAAAATGAATTACATTTTTGTATCTCCTAGTCTATTTTAAAACCAAATTGACCTCACATGGAGCTGCAGTCCGTCTGCAAAGAGGTTTCCTGCCACTGTGCATTGCGGGGTTATGTCAGTTGAATTCAGTCAGCAGCACGACTGGGAAGCTAGGAAAGGAAGCTCAAAAATGGACGCTACCAGGAGAAAAATTGTGAGGTGGCATTTCACCTTTAGTAGATGCAGAAGCGAATGTAAGTGCAGACAATGATTCCGTATCATGCATGCAGATGGACAAGTGAGTTTTGTGGAGTTTTCTTTTTTATCCATATGTTCAAGGCTGTTGGTCCAGTTTAATGCCTGACAATCTATTTTGAATGAATTGATTGCTGAGGCACCTTCAGCAGGCAGCTCCCTCTGGCTACAAGCATCCCGCAACTCAGCACATGCCCTTGCAGTGAATCCTATTGGCCACCAGCAGTCCCATAAGACATGCTGGTGGCTTTGGAGCGGGGACCTTGTGAGTTTTTTGCCTTCAGCCTATAGGCAATCCAATTTGGGGGATGCAATGGCCTCTGTGGCTGGTGGTCCACTTTAACAGCAGATTAAACCGGACCGTCACCATGAAGAAGAGCCGATCTTAAATGTTTCCCCCACCCTGTACATACAGATTGCCCACATTAAAAATCATCCTACCTGCATCTACTGCATTTTATGAGCCTGTAACCACATCCAAGATGGCAGCCATGGAGTCACAGGCTGCCTGCAAACAGGAAGTGTCTTCTCACTATGCCGCTCTGCATTGTGGGAATGCTGCCCTTTTCCTGACCCCAGCTCTGCTCTGTCTATGCAAAGCACAGATATAACCCATCCCCCTGCACTTTTGCCCCCTCTCCTCTCCTCAGTATGTGATGCTTCTGAGGTAAGATGGCAGCGTCCTGTATCCACGAGTCCTGAACAGAATTGCAGCCCAGTAAAGAAAAGAATAATAAGTAAGTGACTAAAAACATAATATATATTAATGTTAGATGCTGGAGAATAGTTTTAGGGCTTATCATTAAATGATGCTGAAGGTCCGGCTTTAGCTCCAGTAGGTTTGGTTATGATGATAGCCCTTTAGTTCTGTGATGTTATTTACATGGGTTCAACGTAAAGTGCGGCGTTCGTCGTGTGTTGGCGTGTTTGCTCAGTGCTGATGATTAACGACCTGACAGTTGACAGACAATGACCTTGCCTTTGTAAAACTCGCATTTAATCACAAGAGATTTACCTGGTCAATAAGTTGCGATATCAGAAATCGCAGCATACGCTGCCGAATTGATATACAGAACACGGCTTATGATCCGAGGTTTGTAGAAGTGACACCCCACAGCAATCACTGGTGACACATAGCGGCATATTGCAGGAGGCCAGGAGCCAAATTTGGCCTGCATATCTGCATTTAAAGGGCCAATCCAGGCAATCCTAATTTGGGATGCCCCTACAGTTAAAAATAATTTAATGCCAGGCATGGAACTGATGGGGGACAAAGAATAGCTGCTCTCAGCAATAAAGCATATCTCAGCTGCCGTATGTGTTTCCTGTCTTCCATTGGATCACTGATAGTGAAAAGGTGCAGAGCTCACTGTATGGCATGGGGGGTTAGGTTAGATTAGTTAAAGTGGAACAAAACCCAGGGTCTTCCAAATTGGGATGCCTCGTTGTGTGAAACCCCCTGGGTCATCAGTATTCGCTCGCCTCTCTCTGGTCCAGCAGTGCATGCGCAGGCTCTTGCCCATGCCTATTTAATTGGGCAAATGGCTTTTGGATGTTTACAATGGGGGGCCGTGGGTGCACGCCAATGGGGTTGTGGCCGCTCTCACTCCCAATTGATCAGATGAGCCGGTGCATGTGCCATTGGACCCGGAATATGTTAGTTGATCTGGGGGGGGTTTTACCCAGCAGGGCATCCCATAACAGGATGTTACAAAGATAACGAACTTACCTCTCCTACGATCCAGTGCTGTTCTTCCAGTATTGCGAAATCCCCTGCTCTGAGCTTGGGAGAATGGCGCAGGATCTGGGCGAGGTAAGGTTCTTTTCGATTGTAACCCCCTGTCCTGCCTCAGTGCAAAGGGATGGTGGCAGAACGAGGAGGGGGGGATTACCCAGGGACTAGAATTCTGCTTTGCCTGTCTCTGTGAACCAGGACCCTCCCTGACCTGAATTGCCAGGAACGGCTCTTTAAAGCGAGCCTCAAAAATGGACCTAAAGGGAGACTCTACCCCTCCTTTCCTCTAGACACCTGACTTAGGATGTCTGTTCCGTTTTCCCTAGGGAGTATAAAATCTGGCACTGGCTGTGCCGACAGCATTGAAACCGTTGGGCACGGTCCCGCAGTCTATGGACTTGGCAGGTACAAGACGTTTATTATTTTTTACTGCACAGACAGGCACCAGACTATGACAAAACTCAGGCAAACATACTCACCCCCTCTACTGTGGCAAACAGGTGACGAGATTGCCACTCATGATCTTTAGCAACTGCAGAGAGCCAGCACACGTGCCGTTGGACCTGGAAGAAGTTAGTTGATCTGGTGGGTTTTACACAGCAGGGCATCCCAAAATGGCATGTTACAAAGAAAAAGACCTTACCTCGCTTATGATCCAGTGCTGTTCTCCCAGCTCTCCAGGTCTTGGGTGCCGTCATCTTAGACAGGAAGTACAGAGCGGATTCACTAGCTTTGTGCGCGGCCCTGTCCAGCCTCACAAGCCTAGAAGAATGGACAGGGTCGAGTTGTTTATTACTCTTTACTGAATGAACAGGGACTAGACTATGGCCAAATTCAGGCAAACATATTCACCCCTTCTGCTGTGGCAAACAGGTGATGAGATTGCCACTCTGTAGCAGCGGCAGCCTTTACAGACATCCCTGCTTCCTCTGGGACCAGGCGAGTGTTAGTGTCCAAAGCACTAGGCCCATCGGGCTAAAATAGAATGGAAGAGACTCGGCATGATTTAGGACTTTTGGTTCACTTTAGAGCTGATATATACATTTGGCAAAAGCCCCTGACGAAACTCTCTTCTTAGGATGTAGAACTAAAAATAGATATTTTCGCTCTTTTTTTTTGCTGTCCCTCGCTGTAAGATGGCAGGTGATCAGTCATTGCTTAAAGTGGACCAACACCCAGGATTTTCACTATCCTGGGTGTTGGTCCACTTCAGCGGGGCATCCGAGATCAGGATGCCCCGCTGTGTGAAACCTCCCCAAAAAACGTACCTTTTCGGCGACGGACAAGCCGCCGCCTCCCGCGCGTCCCTCTCACAGGGCGCGCGCCCCGCGCCGGCCATTCACAAACGGTTGGCGCGGGCGCGCGCACTGCTTTAGGGGGGCGCGCGGGAGGCGGCGGCGGCTGATCCGTCGCTGATAAGGTAAGGTTTTTTGGGGCTTTTGGGGGGGGTTTCACCCCGCGGGACATCCCGATCTCAGATGCCCCGCGGTGAGGGAGGTGATCGGCCCGGGAATCTTATAGATTCCCGGGCCGATCACCCCTGGGTGTTGGCCCACTTTAAGTGTGGCAATGACATCATCGCCACACACAGCAGTGGCAATGAATGGAGGAGGCGGAGCTTTACAGCTAAAACAGGCGCCATTATCTGGGATTGAGTGAAGCAGGAGCAGTGAAAATCGGCAAAAGGTTCTCTTTATGGGGGGAGCAATACAGGGGATGCTAGTTAAAAATTAGACTTTTGGTCCGCTTTAAGCCTACAGATGTCCTTTGTGCCAGGGAAGGTCCTGGTCTGTGGCACTGTATAGGAAACCCTTCCTGCAGCTGGTAAGCTGCAAAGAGCTACTTTTCTTTTTCTAGTGGCGCTCTCCCAATTAATTTGTCTTCCAGTGTCGGACTGGAGCACATCGGGGCCCACGGGAGGAAATCAATTTTGGGCTAAAATTGAACTTTTCTTTTTCTGGTGGAGCTTCATCCAACAGGGATGTAATGTGCAGCAGCTGGATCTCTACCACCATTTTTAGCATGCCCATTGGACGTTCATTTTTGGGCCAAAACACAATTAGGCAATTGCCTAATATAAATGTAATGTTATGAACTTGGGCACAGCCTAGGGCATAACGGAGGATCCACTGGTGTCCCGGTAGGCCAGTCCAACCATATTGTTTTCTGTATACTTGTAAGCGACATATAACAAACCTCTGGCGGCCGGGTTCCAGAATTCTTCCGTCTGGCAAGGTTTTCTCCGCCCGCTGAGGTGTTTTGTACAGGCGCCAGAGGTGCGGTGACTCGCTGCTTGCGCTGTTCTCTTCATTTTGAAGAAGGGCAAATAGCCGGCGGCAATGGAGCGAGCTGCACATGCATCGGTGCAATAACACGCCATCTTGGGGGGAGGGAGGGGGCCCTGCTGGCTGGGAGGGTTCTGGAAAACTCTTGTGTGTGTGGGTGGGCGGGGCCAGCCATGAGAGGGAGGCTGGTGCAGTCCTTCCTGCAGGCTATAAAAGGCACAGCACAGCTCTGAGGGAGCAGAGTCCGTGAGGTGGGTGAAAGGGAGCACTTCTGTGTTTCTTTGTGTTTCTGAGCCCACATAAATTATAGGGCCACAATGAAGCTTTTGGTTGAAGCTAACACTCTCCTTATTTACCTCACTGCTGAAATGTGTGAGGGGTTTTTGTGTGTTATTCACTGTGTGAAGCCTCCCACAGAGCGCAAAGAAAGGGACTCAGCGTGGTTGGAGGACACCCTTGGTAATTTTATTTAGGAGAATTTTTGAGGCCCGTGACCAGTTGAAGAAAGAAATATCTGGAAAATATTTAAAGAATCAGCACAATTTTATTTAGCAATAACAGGACTGTTATTTTCCACCAACATTGTTTAGTGTAAGGATGAGTGAACTCTTCTCAGTTTTCCTCATTATTTAAAGCATAGTTACAAATTTAGAGCATCATCTACCTGAAGCTTATTATATAGAGTTAATTTTACATTTTAAACAGATTGGCCTTGATTCACAAAGAGTTGAAAAAAACTCTCATGGTAGTAAAAAATTCAATTCATGAGAAAAAAGCCTGAGAATGTCAATGTTGGTGAATCACCAGATAGGAATACAATGAAAGTCAATGGCGAACAACAGTTCAACAGTGAAATTCTCATGCTTTTTTCTCATGAATTGAATTTTTTACTACCATGAGAATTTTTTTCAACTCTTAGTGAATCAAGGCCATTGTGTGTGTATGCATAGGTTTTTTGAAATACACAGAGCATACAGTGTGTTTTAAAGGTGTCCAAATAGCCATATATATTAATAATATAGGCACAAGTTTAACCTTTGTTGTTGAGCTATCCTCCCCCCCCCCCCATTCTTCAAAAGTAGAAAGTCCACTAGATTCTTCTACAGTCATTTATTGCTTTAATCCAGTGGCTACATTTATTGTATTCAATACTTCGCCTATATTCTAAATTGGTTCTTATTTATCGGGTGGGGTGTGTTTTATTCCATTATTCATTATACCCACACAGCATACCCAAAGTACAGTTACGGGGCAGCAGCCCTATCATCATTTTTGCTATGGGGCCCTTAATTTGCACTTATTCAGAATCCATTCGTGGATTTTGCTAACATATGTTTTATGACTGATCGTCTTTTACAGTTTCTTATATATACATTATATGTACTTTAGCCTATCGCAGATATCATTACATGTCAGCCATGTCTTTATGGGTGACATACGGCCGATGGAATCTCATTTCTGAAGTCTGTTCTTTGTAGGCTTTGATGACTGCATTTAATGCGAGTTAAATTACGCTTTTTCCATCTAAAGACATGTCAAATATGACCTTATTTACAGTTTCCTTGGAAACGGCAGAGCTTCCAAGCCTGCAACACAGCCTGTGTCTGTTTAGTGGTGATATGGATTTTTTATTTAAATGTCCTGTGTGTTTTTTCTGTGTATTCCATCGAAGGATTGCACACAAGACAAGTGTTGCATAAGCTCCCTCGTATTTACCGCTACAATCCGGCCCTCAAACTGGTTTTACAGATATAGTTTACTGTACCTGCGGGCGGCCATAAATAATCCGAGAAACTCAACCTGCTTTAGATTACAGGTTTCATTGTTTTCTTTCAGCATTTCCATGAGAAATCACTTAAAGTAAATCTTTGTACATATATTCACTATACTATACAATGCAAAAGTATGATGTCCAATTCAATGTACAACTCCTTAATCGTCTACCTATGTCACTCTATATGTCAGGTATAACAGCACAGCAATAATGCCTAGCGACAGCTATACAGTCATTCATTTTTTTTTTGGTCTGTGTTGGGTTACATGGCCTATGAGTACGTTTCAGAGCCAAGATGTCTTTGCCGTAATCCCCCCTAACCCTGGGTTAGAGCCCAGCTCTGGTTTTATCTGAAATCCCCATACAAGAGCTGGTATAAAATTACACTGAAACCTACGTCATTATAACTTTTACCTAACCTAAAACCCATGACTGGATTAATAGGCTCCTGGGTCTAGGCAAGTGACTGTTGATCAGTTGCTGCCCTTGTTAACAAATGGCAGAGGCCCTAGGGTGAGAGCCCTCCTCCGGCTCTGTTGAAATCATATCACTTGACCCATCTAGTACACAAGGTCGTAACTGCAAGGGGTGATTATTATCTACTAGAAAATATAAACAAGGGGCCTATAATACCTTGGCAGTCTAAACTATATTGCTGTGGCGACCGCAGGGAACAACTGGCTATCTACCAGCATTTTGCTGTTTCTACCCCACAGTTAGGCGGTCAAAATGTGTGGTATTTACTAGCGAATTTGTTGCGTTTGACAACGGGTGAAAATAAATCACCCTTAACAGATTATGGCAGCCATTTTATTAGTGGTTTCTCCAATACTAGTTATCTATCTTACCTTCAATATGTATTAGTGAAAGATGTAAAAATGACTTTAACAGACATGCTTGCATTTCTCAAAAATAACATTGATTCCTATGGGGTTCGCCATTTTTAGCATAGTAAATGCGCCAAACTAGCAAAAACACGGCAAGTGGCCGGGGAACCCTTAGTAAATCAGACCCAATGTTTTCCGAGAAAATGTTTGCTTTTCAGTGCAATTCTCCTTCACCACACTTATTTCAATTCACCTCTACTGATGTCCACAGAATAGAGGGAGCCTTTTTGCAGTTGCAGGAACCCAGTTACTTCCCTTTTGACTGCGTGAATATAAGAAAATGTTTGCCCATGCAGAAATTTCTTCAGTTTAGGATAAAGAAAGTCATTTCTGGTAGCCAGGTCTGGACTGAAAGGTGAATGGTTAAGCTTCATGAAGCTGCATTCCCTGATAGCAGCTTGTGATTTGAGCTGCTTGTGATTCATGAAGCAGCAACACACCTGCCAACAGCTTCTTGTTTCTGCCTTCATTGTTGAATCATGTGTGTCTCTAGTAATTGTCTTGTGTGGCATGAATTCTAAGAATTAAACACATGCATCCCAAGAAACTGTTGCCATAACTTTCCAGACTGCTGCACACAGAATTTCTTATGACCCTTTGTGCTTCCATTACATGAACTCGGTGGTTGTTCACCCATACAATTCGAGAATAGAAATCTCATGAATTCTACACACGTCTAAATTCTCTTGGCTAAAAAACTGGTATCATGTTTTTTTGCTAAGGCATCAACTACAATGGCACTCACCAGCAACTGGCCTTTGACATCATCAGTATCACTAGATTTCCTCTTTAACGTGACCCTATTGTCAGCCCCCCTCCCCCCAGCATGCCGGGGTCAAGACGCGGATATACTAACCTCACTGGTAATCCAACAATGCATGCACGGACTCTTGTTTGATTTGCTCTCTCTGTTTGGAAACAGAACCTGGCATAGGGAGCAGGGAGTAGCCGCACCCCAGTTTCCCTGCAGTCTGACATGGGCTCCCATGCACAGCCTATCTGAGTGACTGGGCGCTGGTGCGCGCATCAGATGCAAGATGCTGAAGAAGCAGCCTGTGCATGTACCATGTACTATAGTTTGTCATTTGAATACCTGAGATACGTTGGACTGCACAGACAAATTATCAACCGTTTTAGTTGATAAAATGTGAGGACAGGTGTCTGAAGCGAAGGTGTTCCTGGACATCAATCAAATCCTCTGGGATGAAAGTGCTGCACACTTAACCCTTTTGTTGCCAAGCACGTAACACCTACGTGCTGGCTTGGCTGGGCCTTAAGTGCCAAGCCCGTAGGTGTTACGTGCTTGACTTTGATCGCTTCTAGTTTAAAAAATAAAAATAAAAAATACTCACCTGACCCCTTGTTGGATCCGGCCGGGTCTCCCCTTTAATTTGGTGCCATCCGATCCCCCGTGGGGGGTCGGATGGCTCCAGGAGAGCCCCCGGAATAGGCCGCCCCCCCCCCCCGCTTCTGCAGCAGCAGCTGCTAACTGTAAAAAAAAAAAAAAAATAAAAATGACATTCACTTACCTCCATGTGCGCTGGCTCCCGCTGTCCCTCCTCTTCACCTGGGGGGCCTCCGATCCCCCCCCAGGACTTACCGATCTTCAGGAGAGAGCCTGAGAGGCTCTCTCCCCTTTGATCCTCGATGGCGGCCGCCATCTTGCCGCTAAGCCCCGCCCCCTTGGGGGCGGGGCTTATGACGTCATCCCGGCCCCCGATATCTGGCTTCACACTTCTCAACTTCTCAGATGCCGGTGATCGGCACAGGGTAAGGAGGTGGCAGGAGATCCTCTGATCTCCTGCCTCCTCCTTCTCCTGTACCGATCACCGGCATCTGTCAGCTGAGCGGCGAGGGACAAGAGCTTGCAATCGAAGGTAAGTACAGTAAAAAAAAAATATTTTTTTTTAATAAAATACTTTTTTTTATTGTGTGGTGTTTTTTTTTTTACAGTTAACCCTTTGTGAGCTGGTAAGGGGTCCATGAGACCCCTTATACCAGTTCACATGGCTGGGGGGGTGGCATTGCCATTAACCCCCGCACCCCCATTACCTGCCTCCCCAAAGGCCAGGGGGGGGCAGAAGAGCCCGGGCCCACATAGGCTATGTGGGCTCGTAGGCTGCAGGGTGGGGGGGCCACCAAAGCTGGCCCCCCCACTCTGTGCCTACAAGCCCCCATAGCTGGTCCCGGGCTGGTTACTTTGGGTAAGGGGGACCCCACGTCATTTTTTTTTTGGATTTTTAAGGGTTTTTAACCCTTAAAAATCCAAAAAAAAATGGGGTCCCCCTCCCCGGGAAGGGGGACCCTATGTCATTTTTTTTTTTAATTAACCATTTGTCATCCAGCAGCTATAAAAGGCTTCTGGGCAGGAAAGGGTGTCTACCTATACATATGTGGTATCGCTGTAAGCGGGAGAAATTGGGGTTTCTCACGCAATAAGATTTTATTGACAAACTTACATTTTTTATTACAAAAAAACTCTACAAATTGTAAAAAAATATATTTTTTTTATTTTTTTTCACACATTTCACCCAAAAATGTTGAGAATACACCTAAAAAACACAAACAAGACATTTCATGTTAAAGCCCAGACTCTGTTGAAAAAAACAATATATAATTTTCCTGGGAAATCCCTGGAAATCCCTTCGAAAATGACAGTTGAACATGTGTAGCGCAAAACAGTCAAACTCAGTCTGGCAACAGGGAGTGGCAAATGCTGCAGGTAGGCTGGCAGCGAAAGGGTTAATACATAAATCACCTTCTTCTCTCAGGATAAAGCTGTCTCATATGACATCACTTTGCGCTTCATCAAACTCCAGCTGTCATCACATGAAGCCTGTGCCATATCTGTTTAATCACAATGTAAATTCTAGCCAGCGCTGCATGGTGTTGACGTATGCGTGATCATTATGGAGGTATCAATATATGTACAGCTGAACTGAGTAGAAAACGAGCTAGAAGAAAACGAGCAGTGTATTTAAAATCCTATCATTACTTACATTGGGAAGGGAGAACTTTTCACTTTGCTTGTTCTTGCTCCCACAAACCATAGCCTTGGCTTACCTACTACTGAAAGGCACAGTAAATACCTGCTGCCCCCCCCCCCCGAAAAACAGTAGTGTTGGCTAGCCTACTACTGGGGGGCTTAGTTAGTACCCGCTGCCCTCCAAGAAACAGTAGCATTGACTTACCTACAGTACTACTAAAAGGCATAGCAAATACCTGCTAGCCTCCAAGAAACAGTAGCGTTGACTTACCTACAGTACTACTGAAAGTCATAGTAAATATGTGCTGGCCTCCGAGAAACAGTAACGTTGGTGTACAGTGCTGAGACCAATTGCTGGAGTTTTGCAAAATAAATGTTGCTCCATTCTTGTCAGATGTAGGATCCTAAGAGTGCTGTGTCTTCTTTGCCAAATAGTTGCTGTTGGTAAAAAGTCTGGACTCCAGGCAGGGCTGATCAGCCCCTGGATTCTTCTTTTGCAAAGCCATGCTGTTGTGATGGATGCAGTATGTGGCTTAGCATTGTCTAGGTCAAATATGCAAGGCCTTTTCTAAAAGAAATGTTGCTTGGATGGGAGCACATGTTGTCCTAAAACCTTCCTGCCATATTTGTATCATGTTATTATTATATTTTGTTTATTTGGTCTTTGTGTCTGCTGACCATTGCTAGCCTACAGCTGGGGCATCCTAAACCGGCTGTGAGAAATCCCCAGGGTCACCGGTAAAATCACCTTTACTGTGGCTCCCACGATGCTGTGTTTGCCACCAGCGACATCCCAGGCTTCCCTGTAGCTATGTGCACTCCCACGGCCAGCCATTCAAATAGGCTGGGGGGAGGGTGGTAAAAATCCAATTTGAGCAGGGAGCCAGGAATGTGGCCAGCCGGCTGACGCACGTCACCCAGCACTCTTGGGATCTCAAGAGTACCTAGTGACCATGGCTTCGGTGCTGGAAAAGCCATTTTATCTTTTTAAGTGGGCCGCAGCCAAGCCGGCTGCATCATCTGAGGTGAGCGGCATTAAATGTTTTTACACACAGACGCACATATCCTGCTCCCCTCCCGCTGTGCATGCCAGCAACTGCCATTCAGATAGACCTGGCACTAGAGCACGCAGCAGCTGGAGGGATGCTGGGGATGCTACTGTGGCCCGTCTATGTGCCTTGGGATTAACGGAAAGGTATGTTTTACGGCAATCCCAGAGATTTCACACAGTGGGGCATCCCATATTGGAATGGCCCGATCCAGGAGAGTTAAACTCCAGGGCTGGACACCAGGGGTGTTTTGGTCAAACTATCATTTACCAGGTAGTTTGGTTTCGGGCTGATTATATTTACATCACAGAGACGTCTCTGTGTCTCAGCTGATAAATCCAATTAATTCTACTGCAGGGTAAACGTTACATTGAGATATATTTTAATGTCACTACAATGTATCACAAACTAACAGCTATTTTGTTGTGTGTGTACTTTGCAGTAGGAGAACAACAGCGACACAAGCTGACCCTGTCTGATATTACTCTCAGCCTGAGTGCCAGGACCCCATACTCTTTTTCTAGGGACCAGAAATGTACATCTGTGCCTTGAGCTGTCCCTACTAATGGAGGCGGACAGTAGTTTTTTTGTTCTTTTTACTAGAACTGTTTGGGGGTTAAAGCGGACCAAGACCCACTGAACTGGGTGATCAGTCATTGCAGGTGATCAGTCATTGCATAGGTGTGGCAACACACAACCATAGAAATGAATGGAGGAGGCGGAGCTTTACAGCTAAAATAATGTCCATTATCTGGGATTAGAGTGAACCAGGAGAACTAAAAATTGGCAAAAGATTCTCTTAATGGGGTGAGCAATTCAGAGGATGCTAGTTAAAAATGTGGGTTTTGGTCCACTTTAAATGTGAATCATGCATCTAACATCCTCAGTCAATCACACCTTAGTCTGTCTCCTATTTTTTCAATAACATCTTAACTTGTTTGCAACTGGAGAAATTCTGACGCACACTGTGAGGATGAGAGCTGGTGGCAATGGAGGAAACTGTCAGCATTAGGCGCAGGCTTCACCTTGGTGTGTACTGTAGTTTGTGGTAGGTGTTTTTTGTTTTCAAGGTCTCTCCTGAAAAGCCTGTTGCTGGATGCTGAATCTGACTGTAGTTTATTTCCTAGCAGTCAGAATAGTGCTGTATTGAGGGGCAATGTCATTCTTCCATGATTGGACCTGTATCTGAGGTGAAATGAATCAGTTTGCAGGGCAATGTGCCAGCCTCATAGTCGCTGCATATTTATTATTATTGTTATGTATACTTGATTATTCTGTCTGTTATTACAGGCTTCACCTTTATTTTTTTTTATTACCAGGACTCTACTATTGTGTATCCCGTCGTCCTTAAAGTGGATCCTAATGGATTTTTCATACACTGGGTTGATCAAAACAAGGTAAGACTTATTCCCTTTACTTTCCTTGTTACTGTTATTATATGGCTTTTGTTAGTTGTTTTCCCTTCCAGCCCTGCCCCAGTAGGTGCAGCTGGTGGAGTTGGTGATTGGCTGTGCAGCTGCCTCAGTGATTGGATGATGAGGTTGTTAATCAGCATCTTCAGACCAGAAGCCTGGCCAGAAAAAGATAGGACCAGGTGAGTGTTTTATTGTTTTATTTTCCCCCTAAACTAGTCAAGCTTGGGCAGAGGGAGGAAGTACGGGAGCAAGGACTTTACATTGACTTTAAAGGGGTAAAAAAATGGTTGAACAGTTAAATAATGCTGCAGCTCTGTTTGAATGGTGGCAAATCAAACAACCAGCCAGTGAATTCAGATGCTGCTTCCACCTGCTGGCTGTACTGAAGTAACATCTCATTACTATTGGCATATTCCCTTCTTTTCTCATGAATCAGTATTTGCTCAGTATTATGAAGAGTTAATAAGTCTATTTTTGGTCGTCCAGTGGGGATTTGAGTGGACAGGGGGCTGAGGTCAGCTGCAGTTTAGACTTGTGAAAATTTGGCCACTGCACCTGAATCTGACCCCTAATCTGATTGATTAGAACACCAAGCAGAATCATTGCTTATCCTTCCCTATGCCCCAAATAAAATGAGGGTAGCAAGCACTCCACTTATTTACAGCGGCTCTGCAGTCTGGCTTCTTGGCAGAGCCGCTATGATGACCCCAGCTGCCCATTGTGTGTGTATATATATATATATATATATATATATATATATATATGTGTGTATTTTTATTTGTATGGGATTTTGCACTGCTCACAGCATAAACAGCTTTTTATGGATACTGCTTAGTCATTACCTTAATTAATTCTGTCTGTGGATGGCAATAAATTAGTTTCATTGATGTGCTCACACTTATGGCTTCTGTATAGTTTGTGGAACAGGGATGGGGTTTAGGGTGTGGCATATTTTGATGGGTGAGGCCAAAAGTAGGTCACAGTTGTATTGAATAATTAGCAGATCTATATATCTAGAAACTAAAAAAAATGTTATTGTCTTTTTTTAATCTTTATTTTGTAATAAATCTTTTTACACTGGGAGGAACTTGAATCAATAAAAAAAAAAAAAAAAACATTTAGGCTCTATTCACGCCTCTCCACTTGCGCTGCCACCAGTGTAGCACAGGCATGACCCCACCATGGAGCCCAATTGATGTTGTGCTCTAATTGGTGTAAAGATAGTTCAAGAATTTGTAATCATTTTATATTATTAATACTGGTGAGACCTGGTAAGTGCTGGAGACAAAAGGTAAATGCTGGGACACTACTTTTAGACAGTGGGGCCACATGTAGTACAATTAGTGAAGACTACAAATGCTGAACCTTCAATTACTACATTTTGTACAATATTATTATTGTTAATAATAATAATAATAAATTATATTTTAATGTATAATGCTGTATTTTATAGTGCTATTTTTCAAAACTTCACTTACTTTTTACTGGCAGTAATTTTTTTCCCTTCTCTTTGGTGGTAGCATGGTGTGTGCATATTTCATTGCCCCTCCAGCATGGTACAATGAGTGGTAACATGGTATGCAGGTCTGTCAGCAGTAAAGAGGCCCCAATGTCTATAGAAGTCAGCACTGTTGTTTAAAGTGGGCCAAAACCCAACGCGATCGGCCCAGTAATCTATAAGATTCCCGGACCAATCAATTCCCTCCCCCTGGGGCATTCAAGATTGGGATTCCCCGCTGTGTGAAACCCCCCAGGTCGCCCCATACATTTACCTTGCTTCCCGGTCCAACGGCGCATGTGCAAGCCGCGGCCGCATCCCCGCTATCCCGCTAGTGAGGCGTGTGCCCGCGCCAGGCATTTGTGAACGGCGCGGGCACGCTTCCTGTTAGAGGCAAGCAGAGGATGCGGCCGCCAGCGTGCTAGGAGCTGCTGGCCTTAGACGAAGGCTTGGATGACGGCTCCGAGCCTACTGATTGGAAGAGCGGGCGCCCATACGCCTTAGGATCGCCTTAGGACCGGGAAGAGGTGAGTTAACTTCAGCGATCTGGGGGGTTTCATGCAGCAGGGCACCCCCGATCGGAGTGTCCTGAAGGGAAGGGACCCAGAATAGCCAAAATGGTGGACCTAGTATGAGTTCAGTCAAAAAAGACTGAAGATCCTCTCATCTTCAAACCTCAGGTGCATCCAGATTTTGGGATGCTCCACTGCTCACACTAACAGCAATCCAGAAACTGTCTTCCATCACCGGGAAAGTGATTATTCATTCTCCCCTGGTTTGCTTACTGTATTTAGTGTGAGTGATTTCTTTCAAAATGGTACGCCCTTGAGATGTGAGGGTGAGAGGCCGTAAGATTGTATGTTACTGGGCAGCAGGGAAGTAGCTGGGGGAGCATGTGCCCGGGGTGCAGTAGGTCAGGGGGGTGTCAAATGGGGGGCCTGAGCACAGGTGGGGGGCATCATTTCGAATCTTGCCTCCGTGTGTCAGAAAGCCTAGCTACTTCTCTGCTGGGCAGTTTAGATGGGCCCAAAAGTGTCATGGGCCTTATGGACCCTTAACGGATGCAGAGCGGTATAGGAGGGTTTAATGGGACTTCTAAGGTGCTGGTGAAAATAAAGTGGACACCATAAGGGGCAGTTCCTAATGGCAGTCCCGGGACCCATACATTTCCTGTGATGATTCAATTGTACCGAAGCGATAGGCCAACCCTGCAAACTATATGAAACCTTCACACCATGTCAGACATGCATTAACATTTCCACGGAGAATGCTTTTTATATAACTATATCATTGTTATACACAGAATAATCCCTTTCCATGGAAATATATACGAACTAACGTCTGACTTTGATGAACTTTTGATGATTTACATCAAATCCGTCTCTTCTCAGAGAATCTTAGCCACCGAGCTCATTTCTAGCTGCAGAGGAGCCGCTAACATAATCTGTTTTTTGCTCAGTGTATCAAATGTGACATTTAATTCATTTTCTTTTCTCCCCAGATCATAAATTTATCTCATATTAATTCTGTTTGCTCTTCCGTCGGCCTTTGAAATCATTTAAATTATTCATTAGGTCTTCTTTTCATTGTGTTGAGCGTCATGATGTGAAGGTTGGGGATGATTAATTGCACTGTCTAAAGTGCGCTCCTGCTTTCTGTATTCTAGATGCCCCAGTAGATCATCTGACTTTTTGTTTTGGCCCAACAGTTATTGGTTAAGTCCAGAACTTGTTTGGAACCTGCAGTTAAATACGAAATTCAGTCAAAAAGGAGTTCCTCTCAGCATCACAGTAGGTGGGCCTCCCAGTTTGGATGCCCTGTGCATCTCCCTCTATCCCTGCAACTTGAGAGCATCCTGATACGGAGTGCGGCACTGTGTCTCCTCCTACCACAATCCCAAGACTTTCTTGCTCCACACCACATGACCACCAGTCGGATTTACCAGGCGGGCTTTCAGGTACAATGCTTCCATCCCACTCAGTGGATCCAATTGATTGCCAGCAGTCATTGAATGGCTTACTTTTGACTTCCTTTCTAAAGTGAACCTAAACTGGGCTACTGCATCCCCCACCTCCCAAAGCCCTATAGGAACCCCTTTAGAAGGCTCCATGGGAAGCCGTTAAAATCAGGCATAATTCCCAACTGGTCTGTGTGCACTGGTTTATGCCAGTGACTGACAGGCTTCCTATTGACTTCCTTCTTAAAGTGCACCAAAATAGCCCTCAGGCTTCTACATCCCCCACCCTCCAAAAGCCCTATTGGGAAGCCATTAAAATCAGTCAAAATACAAAACCGGTCTATGCACACAGGTTTCTGTCGTTGACTAATGTTTTTTTGTAGTTTGTTAACAGTGCAAAATTATTGTATTTCTGCTGTGGAGCATTTGTAATTACCTGTTTATAACAATACATTATCCAACGCCACAAAGGTTGGTGGTGCTATGTAAACCGGCACTATACTGAAGTCACCACATCGTTATCCATGGTGTATGGCAACAAACAGTTGTTAATTAGGTGACCAACGGAAACCATTCAGCTTTGGTCACCAGCAGTCACAAACTACTTGTGAATGAGGAAGTGGTTAACATATGGGTATGAGATTGCTTGAAACAAACTAATAATATCTGGAATAAAAAAAAAAGTTTAGCAAATTGCTCCCCTAAATCCCCCCCTCTGGCAAAAAAGTATATGAGGGCTTAATTCCATGCAGATGCTCTGGAATAACATGCCGATTATTTTCTGCAGAACAGGATGGGAGCGGCCATCTTGTCACACACATAAGCATGAGGGTAGAGCTGTGCCAGCAGCAGCCCACACCAAACAGAGATAAATGCCTCAAAAACACGGGCAGCTTGTGTATTATTTTATATAAGCACGCACACTGAATAACCAGCTGCTAGAGAGATTGTGTGTGAGAGGCGAGCTGCAACAATGTTTCTTTATCACTTTTCACTGCAGAATCTGGATTTAGTGCCCACCATTCAGTCACTGTAAACATATGTATCTTCTAAAATGTTACAATTCTTTCAGCAGTGCAGCAGAGCAATGAGTCATCGCAGCTGATGGCTTTCTACTAGAAATAACGGAGCATTGCACTGATATGTGAGGCAATTTTGACTGTGGGATTGGGTTTTCAGAAGCTGGAATCTGTATGTGGCAAGATGGCCGCTCCCGTGCAGTAATGCATCATACAGTATGCCTGCTATTCCTTAACATCTGCATGGGGTTAAGCCCTTTCAATTTGTTTATGTCACTGGTTGCCAGAAGGGGTTTTCTTTACTGAACTTGCCTTTTATGAGTTTTGGTCCTCTTAGTACAGAAGTGAAAGACAGATCTTATTTTACCATCAGTCTCTTGGACAATGAAGAGCGAATACCTAAAAAATGTCAGGATGAACTATTTTTTAAATACCCCTTTCCTTTGGCATTTAAGGTAATGCCAGTTAGAATAAAGGCCCCTGGAGACCATGCTTGCCCCTTGTGGACATGAATAGCAAATGCCTTAGGCTATAATTATGTTGACCTCCAGGAAGTCAGCACAGTTGCCCAGAGACTTAGAAAGGAAATGGTAACATCCGCACATTTTCTCGCTGGCTGACAGCATAACCCTGAATCCTTCTAGTAATCTTATTCAAAACCTAAAAATACTTTTTTTTTTACCAGCACCACCCTATTTGGCTGATGGGTAGACATCTTTGCCCTTTCAAAAGCACACCAAGATGGCTTCTGATGTTACTGAAGAAAAGCCAAGTAAATCACTCTAGAATATAACATTACCACACTGCCACCCCGCCCCACCAAGAATGTTATGTATACATACCGGTATATGAATATACTTAGTGACAATAGACCTGATTCTGATAAGGCACCAGGGGTCTTTATTACTTGTACACACCTTGTAATCTGAGTTGATAAATTAGCACACCCTGCTCCAGAAAGTCAGCACTCACTGTGTTGAAAAATACCAACCCCAATTACCAGCAATTTTTCAAAGTAGCAGTTATCTGAATGGAAAATGTAAATGGGCGTTATTTCAGGCCTTTTAGTTTCTCTTTTTTTACCGTTTTTCTCCTTACTTTGTTTCCATGGAAACTGTTCAACAGCACCTTCCTTATTGAGTGCAGTACCTAATAGACTTACCTACATTGTGCTGGGGAGGATGAAGACTCATGTAGACTGAAGCTTCCTGCAGCACAGACTAATCTAGGTGTTTCTTCCCAAGAACATGTAATTAATGACACCTCTGAAGAAGAGGAAACTATTTTATCACCTACTTTTTAAAAATAGATCCAGCCTTCTATTATGAATCCTGATGCCTGATAGCTTTTGTATATATTTCATATTAACTTTGGCACATCCTAGAAGCAGTGGGGGACTGGGGCCAAAAATCATCCCTGGTCAGTCCCTGGTCTGCCGAGACATCAGCAGAGCTTGGGGAAGAGAGAATTTCCTAGTTCCTAGTGGCCCAGCCAACCTTTTTGACTTGAGGTACTCTTTAACTGAATCATTGTTGCACAAGTATTCATATTAGGTTAGAGACTGATTTCAATAATCTCAATATTTATTTTAATAAATGCCCCCAGGAGTGACCAGCTCCCCCTGCTAGGGGGGTTTGCTACAATTGACACCATCAGCAGTTGCAAAAAAAATACAATTTGTACCTATTTGGGAGTTGACAATTTTACGGAAGAACAACTTTGAGAATTCTCAATGACCCTACCTCTGCTCACCCTGTAGCTAGGTTAAGGCATTAATCCTAATTAACTTGCACAGCATTATCCCTAGACATAGAAAATTTAAAATTCAGTATGTTTCATACCTGTGTGTAACTAATAAATGCAAATAGGTCATTGTCCTAAAAACAAAAGAATAGGCTTCTTTTTATATCGCCCGGGATGTATGAAGCACCTTTTATAACACTAACCCATATTTGTTCCCTATGATGTGTGGTCTGAATATTTCATCCTAAGCACCATACAGAATGCCGGCCATTAATATTTATAAAGCCTCAAGAGGGCAGGAAAACTCATTCCAGAAGTGGCCTAGAAATGTGAAATCCTCCGGTGTGCGGCCTCTCTGAGGCGCAGCAGCACTCGCATAGAGTTGGGGGGCCCGAGAGACAATAGCTGAGGGTAGAACGAGACTGACGTGACTTGACGTGCCGCTGCTCATTTGCAGTTACAAGAGAAACATCACCTTCCCTGGCCCTAATCACTGGCTGGTATTTACATATGACCCCTCTCCACCTCCGCACCCGCCAATTGTACACACGTGACCTAATGTGCCGCAGCATCATTTGTAATTACTACCAGTGACTGAAAGGTAAAGATGTTCTACAGCCAAATTCTCACTTTCTTCAGTCTAAATTGAAATGATATGAGGATGCAGCAGACTGGTTGCAGGGTTGTAGTATGCCACCCTATTCAGTGATAGCCTCCTTTCATGTAACCACATCCTTTTTGTTGTTTGTTACATTTTTACGTATACACGGTATCCCTGTACGGTTAAGAACACCAATCTAAAGCTTTGGTTTGCGGACATTGCAGAAAATAGCCAGCCAGGATAGAAGGTTGAAAAATCCAAACGCTTTATTATGAAAAATTCTTTAAAAATGCTGTGTTCAACAAATAAAGCCTATAAAAAAAAATGATCTCTTGAAACGTCTACACGTTTCGGACAAGCCAGTCCTTACATGAGTAGAGGCTTCAAGAGATCATTTTTTTCAAGAATTTTTCACAATAAAACATTTGTATTTTTTTAACCTTATATCCTGGCTGGCTATTTTCTGCAATAAGGATAGATAAGGAGTGGAGCGCTCTCAGCCAATGCCATGACGGGTGTTTATATATGGATCAAGATTCATTATATACCAGGTATTAATCCTTTATGGTTTGCGGACACCAGAACTCTGTTTTACCTGTTTGTTATTATTACATTTAATACAATGAGATATATTTATTGTTCCTTTGTACTCAACCATTGAAGAAGCCCTTTTGAAAAGCATCACATTAATTACTCAACTGTGTGCAAGAGTTTAGTACTCATAAAGCTTCCATACTAAAATCACTGTACCCTAACAAACTCAGGTCTGCCCTACTTTAATGCCCATGAATGAATGGGCATTCATTGTTGATCTAATAAAAAAAATGCAACCTACTTATTCATTCTGTCTAGTTTAGGACCTTGTACTGAAAGTGGGCCAAAACCTGTACTTGGTCTAAAAGACTTAAATCCAGGTTCATAATTTCATAAGGGGTGCCCTGCAGTGTGAAAACCCTTGGTTTCCCCTTAGACTCACCTCGATCCTCAATCCCACTGGGCGTACTAGGGTCTCTGGTGGCGTTCCTGTCTTGGGGAGTTACCACACCCAGCAGACTTGAATGTCTGCCAGTGGGGACATGCAAGCTGGAGGACCATAGCTGTCATATTTCCTTGCTAAAATCTATCTGGTGATAGGTTTGTTTCCCTGGGGAATCCTGATTTGGGATGCCCTGCTGTGTGAAACCCCCCAGATCACCCACATAACTCACCTTATTCCAAGTATGTCACACACCCCGCTTCCCATATTCATGACATATGGCCAGTAGAGGGCGAACTTTGCAGAGATGACAGGAAAAAAAGGAGCCCCTCCCAGTCCATAAATACCTGGGACCTCCCACACATTCCCCAGTAATTGTCTCTGCAGACGGCGAGCAAGTCAGAAGATGGCTGTCTCCTCCTTGCAGGTAAGCTGGGTTTACACCCGGCCATTTTATTTCCCTATTTCTGCCCGGACCTTGTTTTTATTAAGCCCCTATGCCTCCCAGCCCTGGCTGTTGGTCCGGGTGAAGGTAGGATACACCTTAGTGGTGTGATAACTTGGAGCCATGCTCCTCCGTGAGACCCCCTCCAAGGGGTAGGCGGATACCAGGTTCGGGATCCTGGTTTGGGATGCCCTGTCCGTCATTTTCCCTGCGCTGCATTAGGTGGCTTGGGACTTCCCCCACCCGTTGCTCCCTGTCCCTGGATCATGGGGGGGGGGGGGGCATGTCCCTCCAATTTTTTACCTCAGACTTTGCCTGGCCAATTAGCTGTCAGTGTGGTATGAGTGGATGTGTGTGTGGTGTGTGTGGCTGTTTGCTTCACTTGTTGCTGGGCCGCGTCTGTTAGACGGCGGCCCGGATGACGGGCCGGCTCCGCAACCTTGTGGGAGCGCGGCCATGTTTTTTGCTTCTCTGTTAGTCAGGAGAGGGGGCCGGGCCGGGCGCTCGGCGCGCTGATGCGGCCCTCCCCCCTCTCTTTTGGCGCCCACGGAGGTTCCCAGCTATGGCTGGGAACCGGGGTTACTCTTCCCAGCAGGAGAGGGTGGGGCCATGTGCGGCGCGCAATCCGCGCTGGCCTGCCCTCCTTCTCTTCCCCTGGCCTGGCTGATGCTGCTGCTGCTGGGTGTCCTTTTTTGTTAAGCATAATCGTATTTCTATTGGAGTGCCTTGTATGCTGCGTTATCCTTGACATATACTTTAAGGTTATACAGATATATTGTATGACTGTGATTATATCTGGATGTATGATTGCTGTAATGACTTCATGCTTGTGGTACCCTTTTTTTATTTTGTCTTCCAGGGGGATTACCTTCCTTGATAGTTAAAAGGGGGTTCTCCCGGTCCTTAGGCCCCTCACTCAAATAGGGGCTTTACAGATCCTCCCACTAACGGACGTTAAGGGGCATCCCGGGTAGCTTACTGGCGTAATTCCCTCTGGTCCTTGTGACTACCATAATGATCACCATATGGAGGCTTCCCAGGATACCGGGCTCGGGCTCCCTTCGGGGCAACCCTGGCAGTGTGTGGTTTGTGGGGCATCCCTTGCAGGGGATAATGTGTTTATTTGTATTCCATGTGCACAGCAGGCCATTACGAGGCAGTCGGGGTCCCAGGCGTCTGGGTCCGTGCCGCCGGCCTCATCACCTACCCCACCCCCACCAGAGCAATTCTGGTGGCCCCAAGGTGGCCAAGACGGGTTTGGTTCGCAGACATCGTAAGGCTAGCGGTAGATCAGTACAGGCTGCCCCTGTTTCCGGATCTGATCACTCAAGGTCCACTACGTTACTCCAATTTACAAATGCTGGCTTTGACGGCGTGGCTGCTGAAACCTCCATTTAAGGGAGGAAGGTTTGTCTGAGGATTCAGACTCTTGTTAGAGCTAGGAAGAGATCTTCCTCTAACATATACTACAGGACTTGGAGGTCCTATTTTGGCTGGTGTGAGGCTAGGGCCTTGCCTTGCAGGGTGTTTTCTAATTCTAGGATTTTGGAGTTTCTTCAACATGGTCTGGACCTGGGGTTCCAGCTTAGTACCTTCAAAGGGCAGGTCTCTGTTCTGACTGTCTTCTTTCAAAGGTCTTTTGCTCTGCATCCTCTGGTTAAGACTTTTTTCCGGGGGGTTACTCATGTGCGGTCTCCTAGAAAGCCTTTGTTGCCCGTTTGGGATTTTAATTGGTTCTGTCGGCCCTCCAGGGGCCTCCTTTTGAGCCGGTGCAGGATGTTGCACTTTCTATGCTCTCTCAAAAAGTTGCCTTTTTGGTGGCTATTATCTCTGTTCGGCGTGTCTCTGAGTTGGCGGCTCTGTCCATTCAGGCCCCTTACTTTGAGAGACACCGGGACAAGGTGGTATTTTGCTTTTAGCCAGATTTCCTTCCTAAGGTGGTTTCTGCCTTCCACCTCAGTCAGGATGTAGTTCTCCCTTCCTTGTGTCCTAAGCCTAGCAATGACAAGGAGAGGGTTTTGCACTCTTTGGATGTGGTTCGTTGTGTGAAGTACTATTTGGGGTCTATACTACCAAGGGGAAGGTTCCCCCTTTTCAGATCATTGCTCATTCGACTTGTGCTGTTGGGGCTTCTTGGGCTTTTCAGCACCAGGCTTCTGTTGAACAAGTTTGTAAGGCTGCTACTTGGTACGCCGTTCATACTTTTTCCAAGTTTTATAAGGTTGATGTGCGGGCCTCAGCGGATGCTGTTTTTGGCCGCAAGTTTCTGCAAGCTGCAGTGGTTTAAAATTTGTGCATTTTTTGCCGTATTGGGATCCCCACCCTTGATGGACACTGCTATTGGATGTCCCATATGTCATGAATTTGGGAAGCGGGGTGTGTGACATACTTGGAATAATACCATTTTGTGATTACTCACCTGTAAAATGGGTATTATAAGTATGTCACACACCCCGCTTCATCCCACCCTTATTGGTATTTTGGATCCAGGATGGTGAACCTTTTAGTGTTATGATTGTTTATATTTGACTCTTCCTGGTCCCCTTACTGCTTTCCTATACTGGGGAATGTGTGGGAGGTCCCAGGCATTTATGGACCGGGAGGGGCTCCTTTTTTTCCTGTCATCTCTGCAAAGTTCGCCCTCTACTGGCCATAACCCATATGTCATGAATATGGGAAGCGGGGTGTGTGACATACTTATAATACCCATTTTACAGGTGAGAAATCACAAAATGGTATTTTTGCCACTCCCACTGTGCACTGTATTTGTGGACCTTGTCCATTCAGCTCTTTATGCCGTGCATACTAATTCAGAGCTGTTCTGGAGAACGTGGTGTGAGAGTGCCGAAAAGATGAGCGCGGGCACACAGTGGGGCATCCCAGCAGTGCCATCTGTGCCACCTGTGCTCAGGCCCCCCTTTGGAACCCCCATGACCCGCTGCACCCAGGACATGTGCCCCCCATGCCCTTCCGCAGCTACCATCCCTGGGTTAACGGGTTGTTATGTCTTATACTGGCAGAACTGCCTTTACATTGGAAGGTGCTTTGGTGCAAGGCTACAGGACCCCCCAGGACAGAAACTGGCGGTGTACCCTGCAATGTATTCCTAGAGAATAAATCTGGCAGAGTGGACTAGGTAGTGCCCCCTCCCAGGACTAAACACACCGTCTGACCCCCAATGCTCCGCACTAACCCCCAATCTGGCAGACTCTTTCCAAATGGCACTGGACAATTAAAGAAAAAAGTCTGTTGTCCTATTGTCACATCTAGGATTATGGCACCTTATGCAGAAAAGCCTGAGCCTCAGCTATTTATATCGGTACCAATTCACTTGCTGTAACACTGCTGGAAGGCAAAATACTCTGATTCAGATAGAGACATGGCAGATGGTTTCTAAATAGCTGGCTGTGGCACTCCCAATCAGTGGCCATCTGTCTTTTGCCTTACTGCGACAAGGGCTGTTAAGGAGACCCCCACAATCACAGGAGACCCTGGTTATCAAAACATGTTTAATAAAAAGTGATTTGCCGCAATGCAACCAATCAGATTCAAGCTTAAGTCCAGTTGTTGAATGTAGTTAAAAGCCCAAATCCGGGTCTTACCATATGTAAATTGTCTCTACTAGGGTCACTACTCACCTCCAGTTTTATTTACATTATTTACATTAGCTATCTTTTCCCAGTTTTCTTACTGTTCATTGTCAGAGCAGCGATCGCCTCTCAAATGTCCCGAAAGAGGTGACTGCTGAGTAAAGAGACACCTCCTGACTACTTAGCGGTCACCTGTCATCTGCCGCTCTGGCCTTCTGTTCAGCTCCCATCAACTTCTAAAGGGATCTGCATCATGCTCATGTGACATTGCTCATTTCAAATGGAAACATAGGGTAGCATTATGGCGACTGCTGCCAGCCTGTGTGGCCCTGGTTTGAGGGAGAAAACATCTGGAAATGGTTCTAAATTACAAAGCAGTGAAGTAGCACCAAACTTAACGGATCCATCTTTTTCAACACAATTAATAAAAGTCTCTCCCTGTTCACGTATAACAAACACATGCCTAGGAGCATGATTCATGGCTGCGTGCGCGCGCTGGGTGCACGTGCGAATCGCACCAAATGGAATATCTGCTGTTTTGAAGCTTAAATGTCCCTATCCCATGCGCATTTGGCCCACTAAGCGCTTAAACCGGACCTTCATCATCCATGATTTATTTAAAAGCCCAAACCCTTAAAAAACAATTCCCCAGCATCTAAAGTTAATATATTTTAAGTTTTTAGTCACTTACGTATTATTCCTTCCCCCATTGGGCTGCAACTCTGTTTAGGACATCTTGACTCAGAAGCATCCCACTTACTGAGGAGAGGAGACTGGGATAATATAGTACATAGTAATAGTACATAGTATAGAACATAGTAATGGAGGGCGGGTTATAGCTGTGCTTTGCTTATACAGAGCAGAGCTGGGGTCAGGAAAAGGTCAGCAATCCCAGAATGCAGAGCAGCAGTCAGAAGACACTTCCTGTTTGCAGGCTGCCTGATGTTACATGAGCCTCCATCTTGGATGTTTAAAGGCTCATAACATGCAGTAGATGCAGGTGTGAGCAATCTGTATATACAGGGTGTGGGAAACATATAAGATAGACTCTTATTCAAAGTAAAGGTCCGCTTTAACTGCCCCCGATGGTCCCCCATGTTTCTCCCCTTTCCTTTACTGTTTCTCTATATCGATTTCAACTCTCCAGCTTCTGTTTTCTGAGAAGGATCTATTCGCCATTTCGAAGTGTATTCTCTGGAGAACCTATGTTCTCCATTTTATTCGGGGGGGGGGGGGGGCATATTCTGATTTCAGTTAACCCTTAACTGTTTTTGCCCAATGTTTTGTCCCAGACATTCTCTTTAACCCCCCCTCCCCTGTTTGGTTTGCATATTAGTGCTTAATAATTTAAACCGGACCTAATTAAAAGCCTCTCTTGTATGTTTTCCCCCACCCTGTACATACTGATTGTCCACATTAAAAATCATATTACGTGCACCTAGTGCCTTTTCTAAGCCTTTAAACATCCAAGATGGCAACCTGCAAACAGAAAGTGTCCCCTGACTGTGCTGATCTGCATTCTGGGATTGCTATTCTTTTTCCTGACCCCAGCTCTGCTCTGTCTGAGCAAAGCACAGCTATAACCCACCCCCGCACTCTTACCCCCTCTCCTCTCCTCAATATGTGATGCTTCTGAGGCAAGATGGAGGCGCCCATATCCTAGAGTCCAGAACAGAGTTGCAGCCCAATGGGGGAAAGAATAATTAGTAAGCGATTAAAAAAGAAAATCTCACACTGTTGAATCAACCCTAGTGTGAGAAAGACAGAGAGAGAAATAGAGGGGACACTGGGAAAAATACTGAAATGTGGAGAAGGGAGAAAGAGGAAAGAGAAAGGCAGGGAACACAGAAAACAAAAAAATATTGGTGGCTTTAGAAAAGAGAGAGGGGATATGAAAGAGAAATAAAGATTGAGGAAATGTGGAAAGGAGCCAAGGAGGAAATGTGGGAAAAAGAGGGAGGAGAGATGGAATTAATAAAAAGAGGGGGTTGGTGGAAATGTGGAGAAGACAAAAAGCAGGGAACTTATAAAAAAGATTAAAGGAGCACTATCGTGAAAAAAATGGGCCAGTGATAAAAATTAATATAAATATGCTGGATGGTGGTAGGAAGGGTCACTTATACACTCGGTATCAATAAATATCCAACCAGACCTGTCACCCCTGGATTTTATTCCGACCAGGAGAAAAAAAACGCTTGGTGGGAGTTTTATTCACCCCTGCTACATTAGCCGATATGTTTATATGGATTTTTAATATTACATAATTTCGTGGTTCACATCCTTTAAGGATGGAATGTGGACTAGAAAAAAAGATGAAATGTGTCAGGTGAAAAAGAGAGAAAGATAGAAGACATGTGGAAAAGAGAGAGACTTGATGCCACAAAGATGTCTCCCAGATTTTGGGATGGTGCCCTGTGCGATCGCACAGCTTGCACACCCCAAAAGTCAGTCATGCCTGCATGCAGTGGTGGACTGAGGCCAAAAAACAGCCCAGCATTGTACCAGCCCATGGTTTGTCTGGGACATCCCTGCTGAGCCCCCCCCAACCATGATGATGGGGCTATAGCATTGGGGCTGGGGTTCCTTGGCTGTGGGTACAGTGGGGCTGGTTAAAGGAGGTGGAGAGGGGGATTAAGGTGGCAGGGATTCAATGAGGGTGTTAGAAGCAGCAGCCCATCTGGCTTCAAAGCAGTATGGCCCACAGGGCATTATTCTGAATCTCCCTCACAGCCCTATAGCCAATATACTGAGCATCGATTACTCCTTCCGTGTGCCATGCCATTAATGACGGAGAAGGTTCAAGGTGAGGCTCTCCGCTGGTGGGTGAGCGCATAGCGTGCCTGTGAGTCACAGCCATTAGCTCCATCCATCTCTTCCTCTCATTTCGTCGCCTTCTGGCCTCCAGATGTATGCGAGTATTTCACAAACAAAACATGCTTGGCATTGTTAAGTGCCTGTTTATTATTGTAGATCTCATTGACAACTGTAAGGAACCTTTTTTTCTTGTTGGGCCACCCTTACATTTAATCCAAGGAACGCTTTCGTTTGTTTTACCAGAAGATCTTTGACATTTGCGTTTGATCCTCCCGTGCGATGTTTCTAATCACGCGCCATTGGCTGAAAAGTGTTTAGCGGGCTGGGGAATTCTTTACATGTATGACCGGGGCCGGCAATCAGCAGATATTTCATCCTAAATAGAGGGGAAGCTTGTGTTTACTATAAGCTGTATATGGGACGGCGAGGCAAGCCACAGGCAGACATGCTAATAGAATTACGCCTTCCCTAGAGATCCCTTATGCAAGCTTGCAAAATACCTGCTTTCCAAACCTTTCACTTCTAGTTTCTCACTGCCAATAATATAAACTAATTAGGGCTTGGTTTATTTGTATTACTAAAGTTAACTCTGTTTTACATTTGTAACTGCTGAGTGTACACTATGATAGCGGGGACACTATTAGGGCAGTGCAGGCTGTGTTCCTAAAGACAAAGTCAGAATTAAAGGGGCATATTTTGGCATGGCCGGATTATTGAGAGGGGGGTGCAAGGGGTGCACCTATCGGGGCCTCCACCACTTGCCTGGAAAAGGGGGGCCTTTATGGTCTGGTCCAGGAGGCTAGGAAAGTTAAAGCAGCAAAGCCACCGTCAGCAATGCTACAGTGATGGATGGGTGCAGAGCTGTCAATCGGCGGCTGCTCACTGCACATAAGCTACCAAGGGCAGCCACTGGCAGCTCAATGTAACTACACCCCCTTCCCTCAGAATGGCAAAGCAGGAGTTCCCGAGCAGCACACACTCACACAAGGGTGGTACAAAGGACTGTATCTGACTTTTCAGTAAGTAGGCCGTTGCCAGACAACCACCAGTTACTTGGCTGGACTATTTGTCTTATGATGCATGTTCTGGCTCTCATCCAATCAGAGCTGTTTATTGTGCATATTTAATGTTCGGCAAACGGCTTTGTTTGTGGCAGGGAAAATGGCCGCATTCCCCGGGAGAGGCCGCGCCCCCAGCCATTCCGCGCACAGCCCAAATATGCTAGGGATGCGGCCGTCAGGGGATCAGCGACGGAACCAGGAAGAAGTGAGTTTTGCGGGGCCTTACGGGGGGGGCATCATGATTAGGGATGCCCCTGGGGAAAACCAGTGGCCAAAAGGTTAAAGTGATTGACCAGGAAACAAAACAAAAAAGGGTACATACCTTTTGTCTCGCACAGCTGATCTTGATTTTACAATAAAGACTTGCTGGTCCCCAGGCAATCTGGCAGTTCAAGCTGGCCATTGGACAGGCTTGTTTTGTAGTCTCTCGGGGATTAAGTGGCGCTGGGCAGCAAGTGTGTGCAGCACAGCGTTGGAAGGGGGGGGGGGCAAGGCTCACAGGCCAAGTGTAAAATCCTGCTCATCTGGTGCCATGCTGTTGGCCAGCGGTCAGACTCTCACCCGGACCTCAGTTTTCAAACGCATGTAGTTGAATTAAACCGAGGACCCTCCCACAGCACGTCGATCTTTCTGAGACTTTTTGCTAAGGTTTAAGAAAAACATGCATCCTGCACTTAATTAAGCATTCCCTAGAATATCCAGCATTCCAATGATTAATAAATCCCTTACAAATGCAGATCTAATAAAAGGAAAATGAGTTGTACATTGTGCGCTACAAAATGCAAATGCTGATTTATTGTACTGACGTAACAGCTAAACGTAATGAAAAGTTGTGATTCCAGGGCTGAATTCTGTCACTGGGCCAGGGACATACTGTAAGCTGGTAGGGCCGCGTTCCTCCTGGAGTTGTGCTGGGAGGGGAGACGTAAGAGGATTAGTGATCACCTCCAGTGAGAAGGCGTGTAGTGATGGTATTTGGCAGGTTCACATCACACGCACACGCGTTTAATTATGGAATGGCGAGTGCCATCGATTCCAAAACGTAATCCGTTGCATGTCTCTGTTATGTTCTGTCTTTGTGCATTGTTGCCATTGCCACTGTTGGCTTTATCCCTCCCTGTACACTGAGGCTGAGGGTAAGTGGGAGCGATAAGTAGAACTGACATTTAAAGTGAGTGGAGTGATATAGGAGGGGCACATTAGCAAATAGAGGTGGCAGCGGTGGCTTAGAGGAACACGGTGATACTGATTGTACAACACCAGTCCTGGCTGAATTCTTTAATAAAATAGCTTTTCTATAATAATTGTTTGTTTAGCATTGGTGGAAGCTTAGATGGGTTGAGTATTGGGAACATAGTTAAGATATGGGACCTATAAGGGAGGGCTATAAATAAGGGACCCCTATATTCAGAGAGGTAAGCCAACCGGCATGTGTATTGCTATCACGTGGGGACTGTTACATATGAATGTAGGTGAGTGGTGGAAGGACATACGAGTGGAGTTTGTGGATACATTGGGTATCCTGATGAAAAATATTCGAGATTCCAAATTATTTAAGAGGCCCACGCTCATCAAAAAGTTAAGCACCTCTGCCCTACACCAAACACTTTTGGTCCTTGCCTATATCCCAAACCCAACTCAGCCAAAATCTTTCCCGGCACTATTGTGCCAGTGTTTGTAGTCACATTGTGATAAGCACTTTTTTGAGTCATTTTAAGGTTTTTTGTAAGACTTTTTGAGATTATTATCTGCTAAGGTATCTTTGGTGTGTATTTGTTTCTATTATGGACGTATGGCAATTTTTATGTAATCTATGGTCATAAGTGCACTGATATAGTGTGGGATTTTAATCACTTGTTTTTATCCTGTGTTTGTTTGTGTTCTATTTTCATTTTATAATGAAAATATAAAAAATGAATACTTTTTGTGCAGCCAATTGTGTGTTGGGCTTTTGTGGCTGTTTGGGGCTACGTGTCCCAGGGGGCTGCTTTTGGGATTTGGTGCTTGTATTCCCCCCCCCCCCCCCGGGCTTTACAGGGGTTTATTGATTTATAGTGCCACCAGTACATCTCTTTTGTTTTTATTGCTGCCGGAGCTGATGATGAGTGAGAGTGCACTCAGCTAGGGCCGCATCCCCAATAGCCTCTAGCAGGGGGCGTATCTACGTTGCCCATATACAAATGCTTGGGGTGGGCATGCACCTGGCCAAAATGTATGCCATAGTGCAGCTGCGTCCCGCGCATATACTATGTACCTGGGGGTCAGGTAGTTTTTACTGGGGATTTGGTGGGTTCCACACAGCGGGCATCTCGAGTCAAGATGAATGGAGGGAATCAGATGGCCCTGGAGTCTTATAGACAGGGCTGCTCGGGATGGGTATTAGACCACTTTCCAGGTTTCCAAAGGCTCAGATTTGGTGAAAGAGATAGTTTAAGATAAAATGTAGGTATGTCAAGGCACCTAGACTGCTGCAGGATTGTTTCTGGAACAATGGAAGAGAGAATGTACTAGTACAAGATATCTGCTTTTGGGGATTAACCTGTCTGTATTTATAGAGAAGAGAAAGGGATCAAAAGAACTGTGTACTGATGCCATTGCAGCAGATGTGTCATCATAACCTATTTTAGCCTTTTGGCACTGGAGGACATTGTGTTTGGAGGGACCTGATGATTGTGGTGCAGTCGTTGATAGCTTGAGTGGCTCTCCAGTGTTTGCATGCACTACTGTTTGGCTTGACAAGGAACTGATTACTATAAACAATGAGATGATAGAAACACATTGTAGTCGCCGGGTTCATTACTCATTGAACCAAATCGCAAAGCCCATGGCCTTCCAGTTCTGTCCCTCAAAAACATAATGGCATTTATTGCATAGTCATCTCACTCTGAGGCTTTCGAGAGCCTTGGGCTATTTATTTTTCAGTGGGCATTTCGAATCAGGCAACTTCCTAAATAAATGCTGACAGTATATGTGAATGGAACTAAGATTACCATATTTTTTGACCTGTAAGATGCACCTAATGGTGTTAAAAAAAAAAAAAAAACATAACCCCCAAGAACCCGATAATATGCAAGGTACAGAATCCCCCCAATCCTTTTATAACCGGCAGGGTGTAAAATCCCCCCCCCCCATTACAGACAGTGTGCCATTCCCCACCTCCATTTCCCCATTATATGCAGTATGGCATTTCCCCCATTCCCTATTATAGGCAATGTGTCACTATGCCCCCTTCATCACCCAAATGCAGGCAGTGTGGCAGAACCACCCCCCTCCCCTAATGCCCGACAGTGGAGGAGTGGCTGCCAGGCAGGCTGACTGATCCCTGCCTATCTTGTAACTGCCAGTTGTCTTTTGGTGTGGTTGCTCACACACACTCGTGTCCATGCTATTGAAAACAATGACAGCGGTATCAGGGCACGCCCCATCACATGGGCCTGAGAGTGTGTGTGTGTGCACGCCAGAGGAGATGTGGTGGTAGCGGTGGCGGGTGAGTGGGCTTTCTTGGAATCAGTAGCCCTGCCCTCTTCCTGCTGGGCCGACACTTCTCCATTGACCAGTGGCATCAGGGGTGTAATCAGCAGTTATGTAAGTGTTCTTTTGCATTGACTCTATTAGACACAGTCACATATAGCGCTAACTTGAGGGCTTATAGAATGAAAAATACAGTATATACACAGTCACATTATTATGACCACATGGTAATATCCAAAGTAACTGCCGTATACAGCATGGACAGCAGTGAGACAGGCTGGTAGTCACTCAATAAGGTGCTGGTAGGCTGTCAGAAGTATCTGGAGCCATGCTGACTGCAATGCATCCTACAGCTGCCGAAATATCCACAGAGCAAACACCATGATCGAGGTGGCCCTACAGATGCTCAGTTGGGAATTAGGGAGCCAGGCTGGGGCGTACATAGGTTTCACAGGGCCCCATAGTAACATTCTTACTAGGACCTCTAAAAATAGAGCAAAAATACTGTACTGATACTGATAATATACTGATATGCCACACTGCTGTGAGTCAGAGAGCAACTGGGTCCCGTGTTAACCATTTATTGTCCAGGAACTAAGGCAGCTGCTGCTAAGCAATATGGCATGCAGGGCATGCAGAGTCCCTACTGTTACTTCAAAAAGCTGGTCAGCTTCCCTGCTTTGTTACACTTTAACAGGCAGGTGTATGGCTGATGTTAAAATTGTAACAAGAGTTGTGCCCTGTTGAGTAAGCAGCTTAGTTCGGCCGAAATTTAAAGAAAAGTTTGGTTTGGGTACCTGAACTTGACCCGAGCCCTATTGAAATCAACTCCACTCCACATCTTCTGCCAGCCATTCAGCTATGCTGGCAGGGGAGTGCTGGGGATGCCTTCGAAGTCCTGTGCATTGGTCGTGCGATTGATTCTCAAGGTAAGTTTGTCGGCGGCCCCGAGGGTTTTCTCACAACAGGGAAAGCTGTAACCTGCACCTGAGCCTCCCACACACCCTAACACTCCTTCTGTTGTCCTTAAAGAGGAACAACACACAGGAATTTCACTTTCCGGTGTATTGTTCCTCTGTCCGGCAGCATCTCAAACTGGGATGCCCCAAAGTGTGTATCCCCTAGGTCGCCCCATACACTCACCTTTCTTCCGCTCCCACGTTTCAGACTCGGATGAGAGCAATTGCTCCCTTTGGCGCCTGGACGACTAAACACCTGAGTAGCGCTGAAAGGAGCCGAGGGCGCTGCGAGCCGCATACCCCGCTCCCCTTACAGCCGTGGCGTGCCGTGATGCTCATTAAGAAAGGCCGGGTGTGGGCGCACATGGCTAGATGTGAGTGGGGATGAGGCCTGGAAGAAGGTGAGTGGGTCTGGTCATCTGGGAGTTTCACACTGTGGGGCATCCCAATTCGGGAAGCCCCAAGGACAAGACCCCGGCCGGCCCATAAGTCTTTTAGGTTCCTTTTTTTTTTTTTTTGAAATTCTTTATTTTCTCTTTTTTTCTTTCCTTCCTTATCTCATTCTTATATACACATATATAACATATATGTTACAATCATCAATATCTTAGACATTTAACATATTTATAAATTATCATATATCGCTAGTCAGCCTAGATCATCGACCTAAGATACTTCATCTACTATATCTAATAAGAAAAGGAAATAGAATATAATAAAGATAAAAATAATAAAAAATAAAAATAGCAAAAATAATGTTTAATGGGGCAGCCCAGGTTCATGGTTTGGCCCATCACAGGGTGACCTCAGCTGTCGCACTTGTTTCCAGGTAACATATAAACTAGGGCTGACGTTCCGGAGTACAGAGCTACCAATTCAATATGAGCAATCTTTAAATCTGTCTCTGCGTGGCTCTCACTATTTGCTTGAAAGGCTTTTATAATTCAGTAGCAAGTCCGGTTCCTCCCGGATCCTCTGCTCTGATTGGCTAGCTGTAATTGCTATGGTTATTTAAGTGTTTGCAATAGAAACAACGCCTTCTGTATACTGTATCAACAGATGTTCTGCTCGCAATTTACCATTTGTACACTCTAATAATTATGTTTATTTTATAATACATTTATTTCATAAGCATGTAATAAACTGTATTTATTGGTTTTTAGTTTTAATCTAAACATAACATGCTTGTCAACAGCCCCTTCAGTTCTCTCACTCTGCTTATTGTTACTTAAAATGGACCAAAAACTCAGGATTTTGACTACCCTGGGTTTTGGTCCACTCCCCTGGGCCACCCCAATCGGAGGGATCTATGTGAAACCCCCCAAATCTCCCACATCAACTCACCTCACTGCGGTCCTACGGTGCATGCATGGCTGCTCATCCAATCAGCGCGCTCGGAGCTGCTGAGCTATGCATGTCTGAGCAACGTCTTAACTCAGTGGCTCTGAGCGCGCTGGCGGCGGCATCTCGTGCTTCCCTATAACATGGCGTGCACCCGCGATGGCCATTAACAAACAGATTCCCGGGCCGATCCAGCTGTGTTTTGTTCCACTTTAAAGTGGAACAAAACCCGGGAATTAGATTTTCCGGTGTTTTGTTCTGTGTCCCCAGGGCATCCTGAATTAGGATTCCCCCCTGTATTAAACCCCAGAAATCCCAGTAAAACATACTTCTCCGCTGCTGGGGATGCAGGGGTTGCAAACAATCAGAGCTCTGATTGGACGAAAGTCCTCACATAGAGTTTTACGGTGCTCTGGGGGGCTTCACACATCCCAGTTAGGGATGCCTGGGGAAAAGTCAGTGGCTGGCCCTGGAATCTTTTAGATAGTGGGTTTTGTTCCTCTTTAAAAGGAGACATCCAGTCTCGGGGCATTATGCTCCATATACTGTATGTATTTATTATAAGTATTTACTGGCAAGAGATTATCTTTTTCTTTTAAACTTTTATATTTTGTTTTTTGTGATTGAGTCCCTGGGGGCCGATGTCATAGTGTGAGATTTCCCTGTGGACCATAAGATGACACAATAGCTCTTGTATCGCACACAGAAATGCCATGGGTTCCACCGGGGAACGGAGTCCTGCTGAGTCTTGCTGTGCTCACAGATACATTTGGGATTTTTTCTCCTTTGATATAGTGGACAGCTTGGCTGGTTGTGAATATTCTGTGTGATAAATGTTCAGTGTAGCTATTCCACAGCAAAGGAAAAGGGTAGGACAAATACTGTGTATATCGTATCAATGTACAGTATATACACCATTGGTGTAAAGCAAGCGGTGTGCTAAAAGGACTGTTGACTTCACAATTTGATATGCCGCCAAATAGGCACTTGCGTTTTCCTTTACATTCCCCAATCTGAAACAGTAACATTTAAAGCGGACCAAAACCTAGGATTTTACTAAAACCTGACAAATGGGGAGTTTCCTAAAGCTTCTTTTTTTCTTTTTTTTCACAAGATGCAGTATGAAGTTCAAATGGTGACCATATGGCTCCACGACCATGCAGCGGTGTGCCCCCTGGTGCCGATGATGGTACATTCATTTACACAGCTGAGCATTACAGCTGATTTTTTTTAGTTCTGGCTAGCAATAAAGAATTATTTCAAAAATAATAAGGGTGATTTTGACTGCAGGACTGTTTTTTTTCAGAAGCAGGCCTGTCAAAATTGTGGTAAGATGGCTGCTCCCATGCAGTTCATTATCATAAAATCTGCTTGCTACTCCACAGCATCTGCATGGAGTGAAGCCCTCTCAAATATATCACATCACTGCTTGCGAGAGGGGGTTTAGGGGAACTATTCACTAAATGTTGAACTTTTGACTGGAGGTCTGCTTTAACCAGACAGCCTTCCCCAGGAGATAGAATGAGGAACCTTGAGCCTATAGCACTTGAAGTGATTAAGCCTGTGGGTGATACGGTAAATATAGTGTATATAAATAGGACTAGAGGTGTGAACATTGATAGAGGGAGAATACAGTAGCTAGCCTAAAGGGATGTACACCCTCAAAGGCCTTGAGGTATAACCTACTTAGCAGCAGTAAGAGCTAGGAACTTATCAAGCATGTGTCTGGTACTGAAAAAAACATCCCCCTCTCTTTACATCCCCAATGTTAGCTAGCTAGCTAGCCCCAAAGGGCTATTCTAGGCAAAGGGTTGAATCAGTCTGCTTTCTGCTCTCCCTATGCTGGCTTTTGGGGGTTGCTTCTTTCATCCAGCCTCCCTGCAGCCTACTTTATGTTTCTCAATAACTCCCTGTGAAGTCAATTCTTTTTAGGGACCCTGAAAATTGAGTCAGCAGAAGATAACAAGCTCTATAGGGTTTAGCATGGATTGCAAACTGGGCATGGGAGTTCGCCTCAGCTCAGAGATGCTGCGGATGCAGGCACTGCTGTTTACATTGGCATGGGGACCAGGGCAAAGGTGAATTTTGCGGTGACCCGGGGGGGGGGGGGGGGTTCACACAGCAAGGAAGTGCGACCAGAGGCCGTCTGGCCAAGGTTTTGTTCCTCTTAGAGGGAACCTATACCCATAAAGGAAGTTTATATCGTCACCTACTATACCAAGCCCAGTGCCACAAAACTGCCTGTCCTTCTTTGCCAAATATTCATAAAAACTCTAACTGGATGCAGTATGATGTATGAATGACGCCCGTATGGTTCCCTGTCTGCGAACCAGCAGCTCCTGGTACTCTCCAGCAATGATTCATTCATTGACAAGCTAAACTGCCACATGAGGCATATGTGGTGGTCTAGCTTGTAGTAGTGCTTTCAGATTTATTGTAGTAATTATAACTGATAAAACTGGCCCCCAATGCTTAGCTGTGTGTAACGGAATTGAATATCACTGGTGACCACCATTACCCCAAAAGTCTCTTTTGGGGCACTGGGCTCGGGATAAAAGGTGACAAAATCTTCCTTTCTAAATATAGGGTATAGGAAAACTTTAAGACACTTGCCTGTGACTCCATTATGTATTCTTGCCAAGTGGAATAACACCCTAAAATGCAAACTTGCCCGCTTGCCGGCAATACGGAAGTGCTGCTACGCTGTCGGCTGAGCGGCACACTCTGCTAGCGCCTCTGTTAGCGCTGTCTGCGCATGCCCTGATGGGATGGAAAGGTGGGACGACTGCGCGTGCCCTTTCAATGGGCCGGCGCTTACAGAGGCAGCAGGTGTGCGCCACTCACCCGAGAGCGTAGCAACGCTTCTGCATTGTCAGCCAGTGGGGCAGTTGGTTTTGCTGCGACAGGCCGCCCAGTAGTCACCATTAGTCTCAATAAAATAGACTTTTCAGAACAGTAAAAAAGGTGAGACAACCTGAATGATTGCTGGCGGTCACATGATCTGCTACCAGTTTGTGAATGAGGAGGTGGTGACTTGATTAGTGCCCCTTTAAGCAAGGCCTTCTAGAAGTGAATCTGTGATGCCATAAATCAGATCTCTGACAAGAAGAAGTAAATTGATGATAATCACACAGAGAATTAGAGGCTCCTCCATCATTTTCGTATTAATGAGGCAATTTGCATACAAATAGCGTGGTTATCTCTCTGTTAACAATATGGCTTCAGATGGAGCTCTGCGCATATTACATGCAAAGTGATGTGTTAACCTAAGAGGATAACCTTTGGCTTGAGTACAAATACCATTTACAGCCTAACTTAAAGGAGACCTCTTGCAAAAAAATTTACAATGAAAAAAGCACGTTGGCGGATGTTGTTTGCTAACCTATTAGTGGTTTATAGGTGATGATTTTCCATCTGTGACATAAGCAGGGTAGTATCTGATTTTCTGAGAGTAATAGGGGGAATAGGTACAGTGGGGTGTGATGGCTGCCTGGTCTAGACCTCCTTGCTCTTTTCTTTGATCTCAGATGGTCCATTCTTCACACTCTCTTTGCTTTTTCTCCTGTGTTTCGGGATCCTCTTTTTTATTTACTTTTTTTTCGGCTTTTTGTGGTCCTTCATTGGGTCTTTCTCTTGCCCCTGCCCCCCCCCACTCCCAATATGGAAATACTTGACCTGTGAAGCTCCTGAACATTTTAAGAAGGATGCCGAGAATAGAGCTAGCCGCATAGCTGTCTTCTCAATGAATTTAGCTCTTGTCTGGGCCTTGTTTCCCGGTCCAACAGCGCATGCGCGAGCCCGTGCGATACCTCTAGCAGGGCGTGTGCCTGTGCTAGGCATTTGTGAATGGGCGGCGCAGGCATGCTCCCTGTCAGAGGGAAGCGGGGGATGCGGCCACCAGCGTGCTCGGAGGCGCTGGCCTTAGACAAAGGCTTAGACAACGTGATTTCAGCGGCTCCGAGCGTGCTGATTGGACAAGCATCCGCATGTGCCACAGGTCCGGGAAGAGGTGAGTTGGCATCGCCAATCTGGGGGGTTTCACACAGCAGGGCACCCTGACCAGGAAAGGACCAAAACCCAGGATAGTCAAAATTCTGGGTTTTGGTCCACTTTAAAAACTACAATACAGTTTTGCCTATTGTGCTCTATGGGATCTTGAGCTACAGCGCCAGGTAACATCTGGTGCTGCTTTAACTATAGCGTCTGGCATTACATCCTTTTCGGCGTTAGCGTTGAATAAGATGCTAGCCGGTGGCCGCATCAGCATTAACATTTTTTAAGTTGTCAAATCTGAAGCTGAAGTGCCACTAAGGCCAAAGAAGTGACGCTGTGTGGCGCTGATGCTTCTTTAATCCTTGTTTGAAATATATTCTGTAATGGGGCGTGTGTACACGGCAACATTCAGAGGCCACACAACTAAATTACATTTACTGTCTTAATAGCAGAGCCCTCAGATGAGTTTTTTCTCTCCTCCAAACCAACCTGCCATCCAGCTTGAGTGCTCCTGGAAAAGGTCTTAAACCTCCTGGATTTGAATGATAAGAGATGAGCCAGGTGCTCGAGAGGCTTCTTTATCACTAGCAGCTGCCGCTATTTATTTTTTGTGTAGCTCTTCACATTCATTGGCTGACAGCGTATTTACAGCATTCTTGGTACTTGTGTAGGTGTGCATGAATAAACACAGAGAATGCTGTTTCTGCTCTGTTCTGTGCTGCAAATGGTTTTCTCTTTATTTTACTGATGAATATGTTTCTTGCTGCTTTCTATAAGATTATTTTTTGCATTTTTTTACTATTCATATACTCGTCCATTAAGCGGATCCTTTTGGCAAAACCTGGTTTACTTCAAACAAACAAAACTTATAAATGGACCCTATGACACTAGCCTTATACCGTGACCCTGCCCTACTCCACTTTGGACCCTACCCCCTATCTGGTAGCTGTTACCCTTTCTGTCTTCCTCCTACTCCTATAACCCCCAATCCATTTCAGACCTGGTGGAGAATTGCACGTTGTTTAGACACCATGTTCCCCTCTAACGTCCAGCCAGGCTAATGGTCTGGTGTAGGAATGCACAAACCTAAACCACAAAGTTTGGGTCCGTGCCGAAATTTGCAAATTTGTGAACCTTAACAAAGACTCCAGACAGAAGTCTGTTTTCGGATTCAGTGTTAGGCAGTACCCGAAAAGCTGGTTGATTGGCTACTGAGCACCATAGCAAACACAGTTATGCCCAGTATCTGTCACTGACCAGACGGGACATGCGATCCAGCGGTGTTACAGCACTGTAGATTAGACAGGGAGAGGCTGTGGCTGTAGTGAGGGACCTGCAAAAATCTAATAATTGTCCTTTACAGGGCAGTTAGGTAGGGAAATGAGGCTCATATAGTGAGGGACTGACAAGTTAATAATAATTGTCCTTTTCAGGGCACTGTCAGTATGGCAAGGAAGCTCGAATACTGAGGGACAGAAACATCTGCAAACTGTCCTTTTCAGGGCAGTGTCATTAGATGGAGGAGGCTCAAATACTGAGGGACAGAGAGTCATTGGCTAATTGTCCTTTTCAGGGCAGTGTCAATAGGGAGAGGAGGATCGAATACTGAGGGACAGAGAAACATCTGCTAATTGTCCTGTTCAGGGCAGTGTCAGTAGGTGGAGGAGGCTTAAATACTAAGGGGCAGAGAAACATCAGCAAATTGTCCTTTTCAGGGCAGTGTCAGTAGGGAGAGGAGACTCTAATACTGAGGGACAGGGCAAAAATATGCTAATTGTCCTTTTCAGGGCAGTGTCAGTAGGTGGAGGAGGCTCAAATACTGAGAGACAGTGTCAGTAACTGCAATTGTATAATCATACTCTCTTCTACTAAAGTAACATTAACTGCAAGTGTATATATTTGTTTAATGTTATTTATTTTTCATTTATTACATTTTTTGATCTGAGGGAGAGGAGGTATTTATCTATCTAGTGCACTTTTTCTCTCGTACTTAAATTTCAACCCTATGTGGCCCTTACTGAACTGAGCTCACAGAGAAATTAGATGTATTCCAAGTGTGACATACACTCCGCTTCAACTCTTCATGACATTTGGGTTATTCTCCAGTAGAGGGCGAACTTTTGCAGAGATGAATGCAAAAAAGGAGCTCCTCCCAGTCCATAAATACCTGGGACCTCCCACCAATTCCCCAGTTTCTTCTCTGCAGGAAGGCGAGCAAGACAGAGTATGAAGACTTCTCTTACTTGCAGGTAAGCCGGGCTCGTGCCCGGCCATTTTTGTTCCTATTGCTGCCGGGACCTTTCCTAAATTATCCCTATTTGAGCCTCCCAGCCTTGGCTGCGGGTCCTGGTGAGGGTAGGTAGCACCTTATGGGTGTGCAAGGAGCCTTGCTCCACCGTGAGACCCCATTACAAGGGGTAGGCGGTTGCCCGGGTTTGGTGATCCCTGTTCTGGCTGGGATTCCCCCCTTCCGGGTCCCTTACTTGCCTCTGGGGGGGGGGGGGGGGGGGCTGGCTGGCCTTTATACTCGGTTGTTTTTTTGGTCCTATGTGTGTGTGACACTGTGTGAGTGTTTTCACTTGTGTTGGTGCTGACAGGTGTTTGCCTTGTACATGGGGCCATAACTGTACTGCCCTCCTTCATTCAGCCTGGGGAGCTTCTCCCCCTCAGGCTTTGTTTGGGGAGGGGGCTCCCTCTCGGCGCGGTCGCGGTAGCCCCGCCCCCTCGTTTGGCGCGATGCTGCAGGCCAGCCCATGGCTGGGATCTGCGTTGCTGGGAGGGGCCGTGGCCTGGCGAGCGCGCATTCTGCGCTGGCCCGCCCCCCTTCTCTTCCTCCTCTTCTCATGAGGCTCTTCTCCGGGGGCCATCTTTGTGCTGCTGTGGCTGATCCTGCGTGCTCCTGGCCGGTAAGGGCCTGTTGGCCACTTCCTTAGTTTATGCGGGGGCCCCTCTTTAGCAGGGGGGCCTCCTTTTTTCTCGTATGTGTGTATATAGGTATATATGGAGATATATGTAAATATATATATATATATATGTATTGAGGCGATTGTGACTTATGATGCCTTCATTGTGTGTTACAGATTGCATCGTATATGTGCATGATAAGGGGATCCTCCTGGTCCTGGGGTCCCTAGTCTTAAAATAGATCACCACAAATCCTCCCACTGGGACTTTTAAGGGGCATCCCGGGTTGCTTATTGCTTAAATTCCCTGTGGTCTTGCGACTGACCACAAGAATCACCATATGGAGGCTCCGCAGGATACCGGGCTCGGGCTCCCTCTGGGACAATCCCGGCCATGTGTGGGTTGTGGGGCATCCCTTACGGGTTAGAATGTGCTTATTTGTATACCATGTGCACAAAAGGCCATATCGCGGCAGTCGGGTACCCAGCCTTCTGGGTTGGCGCCCCCCGCTTCATCGCTTTCCCCTCCCCGCCTTATCCGTACCCCAAGTGACATTGGTGCCAGCAGGGAGTCGCATTCCAATGTTTGTGCTAGGTTGGCCAGCATCGAGAAATTTATGGTTAGCGCGGTGGGCAAGAAGGCCCAGGCTAAAAAGAGACATTTGTCGTCGGTCCAGGCGACTTTGGATATTGATGATGATTCATTTGATATGTCGGATTATTCCCCGTTAGAGGAGGGGGAATTGTATGAGGAGTCAGAGGCTGACGGTGTACGGTTTGGTGAGGCTGATGTTGGGCAGGCGCTGGGGGATGCTGTTGACACGTCCACGGTTTTGTCACATCTCTTGGAGGTTTTGGGTATTGCGCCGCCTGAGGCGCCCCCTCTCAAGAAGGGGGAATTTTTTGGGGCCCACAGGCCTCGTTTGGAGTTCCCTACCCAGGGTCATTTTGATGCACTGATCCTTAGGGAATGGGAGAAACCTAGTCGGCTTCCGGGTGTTCCTCAGGGATGGGATAAGAAGTATCCTTTCCGGTGGAAGCGGTTAAGCGCTGGGCTTCTCCTCCCGAGGTCGATGCTCCAGTTTTGGGGTTGACCAACTCCTCCGTGCTTTACACCCCAGACGCCACTTCCCTAAAGGATGGTGAGGATAGGCGCCTTGATCAGATGGCATGCCATGCCTTTGCCAGTGTTGGCTCGGCCTTGCGGCCTGTTTGTGCATCTGCGCTAGTGTCGGTGGCTGCTAGGTCTCTGATTAGGGACTGGTTAAATGACGCTCACCTTGATCCGGCCAGCGCTGAGTTCACTACGCTTAAAAGATTTGAATTGTTCATGGATTTTGTCTTGGCTGCTATGGAAGACACTTTTGTTATGTGTAGTAGGACTTCAGCCTTATTGGTGGCCATGCCCCGATCGGTATGGCTCCGTCAGTGGACGGCGGACTTTGCGGCCAAGAAATCGCTCACAGCTCTTCCCTTCTTGGGTACGCGGCTGTTTGGAGATAAGTTGGATGCTGTGGCAAAGGGAGATAAGTTACCTCAGCGGAAGAAACAGCGCCGTCCCTTTCGAGGGGCAGGCTCTTTCAATCCTTCCTTTCGAGGTGCCAGAGCTGGCAGAGGTTTGGCCTTCTCGGGTGTCAGAGGCTCTTCCTGGAACAGGGGCAGAGGGTGGGCCCGTCCCGCTTCTGCCTGGGGTTCCAAGCCCAAGCCTGCGGGTAAACCAGCTCAGCAATGAAGGGGTGCCCTCACCTGCACGGGTGGGGGGACGGCTGCGGCTCTTCTTCCAGGTCTGGGCCCGGGAGGTCACAATTGGATCTTGGAAGTGGTCTCCTCCGGGTACAAACTGGAGTTCGAGTACTGCCCTCCTCCAAGATTTTTAAGGTCTCGGGTGCCCTTGGACCCTCAGGCTGCACAGGGACACCTGTTAGCAGTGAAAAACCTTCTGGACATGGGAGTTGTATGCCCGGTGCCTCCGTCGGAGAGAAGCAGGGGTTACTACTCCAACCTTTTCACGGTTCCCAAAAAAGAAGGTTCTGTAAGACCCATTCTGGACCTCAAGGTCCTCAACAGATTCATCAGAACCAAGAAGTTCCGCATGGAGACTCTGCGCTCGGCCATCAATTCCCTTCGTCAAGGGGATTTCATGACATCCATAGACATCAAGGATGCGTGTTTGCATGTTTCAATTTTTCCAGCGCATCAGAGATTCCTCAGGTTCACGGTGGACGATCAACATTTTCAGTTTGTAGCCCTTCCCTTCGGGTTGACCTCAGCGCCGAGGGTCTTCACCAAGGTTCTGGCGGGCATAATGGCCCTATTCAGAGCTCAGGGAATTCGCATTGTGCCGTATCTGGACGACCTATTGATTTCAGCTTCTTCCCTCCGTCAGGCGGAGCTGGACACCCACCAGGTGGTGTCGACCCTGGAGAGGTTCGGGTGGGTGATCAACCGCCCAAGTCCTCTCTCTCTCGCCATCACGGGTGATTTCATTCCTGGGCATGAATCTGGATACCATTCAGGCCAGAGTGTTTCTACCCCAGACCAAGGTGCAGGGGATTCAGGATCTGATCCGCAGGATCTGTGCTTCTCACAGTCATCTAGGTTATTCATGCATGTATATGTTGTATAGATGCAGTATAGCTATATGGGTTAATAGCATTATAGACTTATTAGGAATTTAATAGGAGTGCAGGCTCCCCCGGTTGGCGCAATTTCTTATGGCACAGTTATTTTGTTTTAACATGTGTGTTTTTAAGTATGTACAATAAAATTCATTAGATTATGATTGTTTGAGTGCAAGAGTCAGTCTCTGTGGGGTTCAGATTTGGGAGTGGGTGGAGGCCATTTCATTATAAATTGTGTACATTCCGGGAGTGGAGAACATGGAGGCGGACTCCCTGAGCAAGGGGTCCTCTCGCCAAGGAGAGTGGTCTCTCAACCCCAGGGTTTTTCGGTCTCTTGTCGCGAGTGGGGGACTCCAGAGGTGGATCTCTTTGCCTCACGGCACAATCACAAACTCTCAGCCTTTGTGTCTCTATCTCAGGATCCTCTAGCTCTGGCAGTGGATGCCTTGTCCCTTGCTTGGAAGGATCTGGGGTTTTTGTACCTGTTTCCTCCCTTCTCCATGCTGGGCAAGGTAGTTTGCAAACTGGCTCTGGAAGGGGCACCAGCAATTCTGGTGGCTCCAAGGTGGCCAAGAAGGGTTTGGTACGCAGACGTTGTAAGGCTGGCGGTGGATCAGTACCAGCTTCCCATGTTTCCGGATCTGTTATCTCAGGGTCAACTACTTTATCCCAATTTACCAACGCTAGCTTTGACGGCTTGGGTGCTGAAACCTTCATTCTGAAGGAGGAAGGTTTGTCTGAGGCTGTGGTTCAGACCTTGATTAGAGCTAGGAAGCGGTCCTCTTCTGGCATTTACTATAGGACTTGGCGGTCCTATATTGACTGGTGTGAGGCTAGGGCCTTGCCTTGCAGGGTGTTTTCGATCTCTAGGATTTTGGAGTTTCTTCAGCACGGTCTGGATCTTGGGTTCCAGCTTAGTTCCAGCTTAGTACCTTGAAAGGGCAGGTCTCTGCTCTGTCTGTTTTCTTCCAAAGATCTTTTGCCTTACACCCGCTGGTTAAGACTTTTTTCCAGGGGGTCACTCATGTTCGACCCCCTCGGAAGGCTATGGTTCCTGTTTGGGATTTGAATTTGGTTCTTTCGGCTCTCCAGGGTCCTCCTTTTGAGCCGTTACAGGATATTGCTCTTTCTGTTTTCACTCAGAAGGTTGTCTTCTTGGTGGCTATTACCTCTGTTCGGCATGTCTCTGAGTTGGCGGCTGCACACCCTGCGGCTGCAAATGGTCTGCTACTAACCTGCGCAGATGAGCCAATGGGAGTTAGAGGTGCATGGCGCATGCTATACTGCCAGTGGGGGTCATGCTAAATGTTTGGTGAAGCCAGTGTGACTTGCAGTGTGCATTGCGGTGTGGATTGCAACCTGCCTGTCGGTGAGCTTTTTAGCTTTTAGACACAGAAAAAGTGCAAAGAAAAATGTTTTTTTTACCTTTTCCCCCAAAATGACCTGTACTTGTGATGGGGCGTTTTTCCAGGTTAGGTGCATCATTTTTTCAATGAGGTTAGGATATTTGTTTTTAACTTTGGAAACAACAGCACCCTATGGGCTATGCAGTAAAAGATGTGTGAAATCTTTAGCATAGCCCATAGGGTGCTGCTATTTTCAAACGTTAAATATATATCCTTACATCACTGGAAATGTAATGCACCTAAACTATAAAATGTGCCATCACATGTACAGGTGAAGAATTTTTTTTGCACTTTTTTGTGTGTTATCACTAAAAAGCTCATGGGCATGCAGGTTGCAATCCACACCGCAATGCACACCGGAAGTCACACTGGCTTCACCAGATATTTAGCATGACCCCCATTGCCAGCATTTTTGGACAGGAATTGGCAGCCTTGTGATCACATATTCTTCTAGTAGTAAAAGTAAGTGAAACCCATTTGCTGCTGACCCCTTGCACAGGGGCATAGCTAGAGGGGGAGCAGGAGGTGCACATGCCCTGGGTGCAGCAGGTCAGGGGGGTGCCAAAGGGGAGCCTGAGCACAGGTGGGGGTGCCATTTGGAATGTTTGCCTCGGGTGCCAGAAAGCCTATCTACTCCTCTGCCCATGCACATTTGTCATCTGTATTTGCCCCTGAATAACGTGTTTGAAGAGAGACAGGCATCCCTTTTAGAGGTGTTAGGGGAATTAGGTGAGATATAGGGTCTAACAGCATGGGGGTCTTTATAGGTACAAAAGAAACATATATGTTTTTTTATTCTTAATACTTTATTTATACTTTATATTTTTTATTCTTAAACTTGAACAAGTGCATGTTTTATAAGTTGCAGGGCTATTTAAATGAGGTAGAAATATAACAAAATGTATCCCCCAGTTGGGGGTGTTTGATAAAGTGGAGCTAGAGCTTTAATAATAAATGGTATAAAGGTACCGCCAAGCATGTTGCTGCGTGTTCCTATACTGTTGCCATGCCACCAGCTATTCTATAGTGTTACTAATCTTGAGCAGACCCCTGCCGGTAAATGATGTGATGCCATTTATGAATTCCTAGCAGAATGGCCACCAGGTCTCTACTGGATGCTTTGTCTGACATAAATATGTTAGGCTTGGCCTGCAGGTAGAAGATGGCACAGTTTTCTAGAATACTTTAGTTTATCTTTTTTTTATTTATGGGCTGATTTGATTTTTTAAATTTGATTTGCAATAGTTTTATATTACACAGCTGCATATTTTCCTCCCATCATACCTTCCAACTTTTCAGGGTGGGAAATAGTAAATTGTAAATTAAGGGGCTTATTTAAGAAGCACTAGTGCCATTTAGTGCCAGATGAACGCCAGGTGAATGTTAGGTCCCAGTGCAAAATATGTAGTTATCCAGTCAAAAATGCAGAGCTCCAGGTAGTGTATCTATCATCAGCGCCGGCAATGTGATGAGTGCCAGCGCTGAGTTCCCTACAGTGTCGGATCATACCAGGCACTTACTGTACACTGTGTGCCCTTATAGATATCAATGGGTTAATTATAGTTATTTTGGGCACTTTTAAAAAAAAAAAAGAATTTGGGGGGGGGGGGGGGGGTGCATGTGCCACAGGATCCCTGGGCTGTTTGGAATAGTTTTTGTATGCATTTTTTGAAACTGATTTGGGCTATGCAAATCCTGTGTCATGTCTTTCAAGTGTCCCCAGTGCACTGCCAGTTTTTCTTTATTGTGCTGGTACCCCCCTCCAAAAAAGGGGATTGCAATTGGAACGCCTAGAATCCCCTTTTCACAGCATCTGTACGGGTGCTGTGTTTTTTATGGTAAATAATTAACTTTAACTACGTTCCCAGCCGGTGCTAGGGGTCGCTATACAAGCCTTGCTCTAGCACCTAAACTCCAGGAGCGGAGCGAGGGACCAGCATCTGGTCTCTGCAGCCTGCTCTGTGGTGCGGGCGGCCCGAATGCCTCGCAAGATAAAGGCCACACCCCTTCAATGAGGGACAGATAGGAGATGGGTTGTGACAGTTACAACAATATCAACACTTCAACTGAGGGTCACTCGGGGGGTATGTGTTTGGATTTATTTTATACTTTTTTTAGCTGTATATATGTAAGCTGCTGTACTGCATTAGCATTGGAAAGTTTGATTTATTCTTTGCTTCGACTTTGTATGAAATGATTAATCCTTTGTATAAAATTTATATATATATATATATATATATATATATATATATATATATATATATATGCAGCGAAGTGGGCCCATGCGCATGGCACAAGGGGCCCAGTGCAATCTACCTCCACCATCTTAGTAGGATGTATGCCCAGCGTGAGTGGCAGCAGAACTTCATACCTACCCAGCCATGCCGTCCACTTACTCCAGTTCGGCTTTTCAGGTCCTGTCCAGCTGCGCCACGCCACATCCTGGCCTAACCCCCGTGCATGCTTCCTTTTCCCAGTGCACACCCCACCCACCTTTGTGCATGCCCCCCTCTCTGCATGTCTCCCCAATTGTGTTTTCAAAGTGGACCACAACAACTTTAAGCCTGCCCTGGAGTCTAAAGTCTAAAATACTCCAGAACCAGCTTTTTTCCTACCTTGGGTGCATGTGAAACCCCTCGGGGATTGCCAGTGATCCCGCTGCCGCATACCTAGCATCTCCCAGATAGCATAGGAGCATGTGCATCAGCCAGAGGGAGAATGGGTATACGGCCGCTCTCCTCTTTCTATGCCAGGGCTCTATGTCCAGTTGTAGTAAGAGGTAAATAATGGAGCATAAGTTTAGGGCCCAGGGGAGGGAGAGCAAAGACAATTATTCTGCCTAAAACACAACAAACAGTGCTTATATGCTCTCCAGGGAAATTTAGATTGCTGCACATAAAAAATAATGTACCTTTTTCTAACACCTGCTGGGGTAAATTTTAAAAACAAGATGGCTGCTCATGGGCTTGCAGACCACCTGCAAACAGGAAGTTGTGCTGGGCTTCCTGTTACTGTGCATTTCAGTTATGTCAGTTGGGAGAGGAAGCTCCAAAATGGCCTCTACCATTCTTTTCCAACTGTGCCAGGCTGTTGGTCCGGTTTAAGATAAGCACATAAGTTATGTTATGAATCTAGTTATTGAAAACAATTGTGTCAGTTCATAGGGTCAGGAAACGGCAAAACTACATCCATACTCACATTTTTCAGAGAGGCTGGAAGACTCAGTTTTCTGCTGAGCTAATTAAATCAAGTGATGTTTATTATGGGCTGATTCAGCTGCGTAGGGCCAAAAAATGTCACTCAAACCCACCACAGTCTTAGCATGGTTTGGAGTCAACAAACAGCAATGAGCAATATTTACTGATCCTCTGAAATTGTAATTTTTTCTGCTTTTCATTTGATAAATTATGGGATTGTTACATGTTTCACATTGTACTCTTTCCTTTTCCCGTGACATATATTTAGAACAGACTAGAAAGAGTATAGCGCTGTTTTATATTTATTTTATAAGAAAATGAAAGGAATTGACCAGTGAAACTTTAAAGTGGATCTATTACCTCTACGGCTGGCCCTGGCTGGTGCTCCAGGGGCATCACTGTGTGAACCCTCCCAGATTACCCATAACCCCCTTATCTTCCCCTGGTCCCACGCCAATTTGCAGGCCGCGGCCACATCTCTGGCATCCCCGCAGCTCAGATCGGTCGGCATCAGGAGCACACAATCAACAGAGAAACCTGGGATGTGGCCACTGCCGCAGCCTATTCTGCCATGGATTAGTATGCATGGCACAAAGCGTTTGGACGAGTGCCCGCGCATGGACCATGGGAGTAGTAGAAAGATGAGTGACGTGGGGAATCTGGGTGATTTCACACAGTGGGGCAACCTAAATCAGGATAGTGAAAATTCTGGTGATAGGTCTACTTTAAAGTCCCTGTCCAGGCATTACAGTAAAAAAAGTCTATACTAACCTCTTGTCCCCCCGCAGCTCCATTGCAATGTATGGAGTAGACATATGGGGTTGTAAGGGACACACGCTGGATCCCCACCCTTAGTAAGTATGAGGGTGCCGGTGCCGGATGAAGGAGCTGTGGGTATAGTGTATCAATTACATACATGACTGGATGGCAAGGGACAGGTTACGGCAGTGTTTCCCAACCATAAGCATGTATACCACTGGTGATATGGAGGCGGTACACATACAGTGAAGCTGCAGGTTGATGTACTTGATCTTCTGCCACCTATACCTTACCCAAACTGGATTTGCTCTATAAATACCAAACCGCTCCAAAAGGTGATTAAAATTATGTATGTGCATGTTTTGTGTTTCACATACTGTAAATGGTTGTTTTGTGAGTTTTTAGGTGGTTGACAATCCCTATGTACCATCCAGCAGATGAGTAGCTAGGCACCCGGTGCAAAGATTCAAAATGGCACCCCGCCTGTTCTCAGGCCCCCCTGTGGCACCCCCCTGACCTGCTGCACCCGGGGCAAATGCACCCCCTGCTTCCCCCTACCTCCGCCCCTGCCTTCCAGGGGATACATGAGATATTTTTAAAATTGGAAGTGATACTTGATTCTCTGGGGAATAGAAGGTTCCATAAAAAACACCACGTTTTATAGAGCTGACATATAATGAGATTGTCTCAATCAAAATAAGTCAGGGGTTGGACATTTCAGAAATTCTTCTTCCTTGTTTTAGCAAAGGGCTGTGTATCTATTTTAAGGTGTAACTTGAATGAGTACCAAGATTAGTTTAGGTTATCCAAAATCTAAAGTTTAAGGGAGGGGAGGGACCAGGCAGCCAGTTGGAGTCACTGCTTAGAAGTGTAATAGATCAGAGATATTCGAAGTAAAGCCAGGAGGGGTTGAGTGAGATGGAAAAGACCCCCTTGTATTATGAGCATTATTATCCAAGCAGTCAGTAAAGGTTCCACTTAGAAGAGTGACACTATAAGAAACTGTTAGAGTAGGGTATTAGAATAGAGAGAAATGGCTGAAACAGGGAGGAGAGGAAGGGGTGTGAGGATTATTGGCGACACTGGGTCATCTCTTAGGGCAAATACATTAGAGTAGTTTGCTCTTTTGTCCATAATTGCCCTTTAATATCCTATAGGTCAAGATGTTTTTCCAGCTGAGCTAGAAACATCCTCCATTTAAGAAGGGATCACTACATGATTAAGAGCCATTAAAAATCCAAAGCACATTGTGGGAGCCTCACAAGTCATAGATGGGTCTGGATGTGCATTTTAATGGGGATTATTAAAAGTGATGTTTTATGGAATGTGTGCTGGAACCTGTTCTGCTAATGAGGGGGAGAACTTCTCTACACTCGCACCTTTGGAAACATTTTGAACTAAACTGGCATTTTTTTCTTTTCTGCTAATAAGTGATTTAGTATGTAGCAGAACCCGTAAAGGTCATGTCTTTGGGGACAGGAAGCTGAGCTCACAGAGGAAGACAGAATACTTGAGAACATTAAGTCACTAGATGTCCTCTTACTTGGCTTGGGAGGATATGCCCATGCTTCCTGTACTGCCTTCACCTGTATAGGGAATGGGCCCTCTACTAATTATTTTAAGCCATCAGGAAGCCAGGGGCAGGAAGTGGGTCACAGACAACATTACACATATAACAGAGGATCTAACCATGTGACACCATTCAAAAACCAAAATAATGTCCCATATCTGTACTTGCAGTTTGATCCTCGTATGACCCTTTAACCGTGAATAGTTTGGAGAGGAACATTCGTTTCATGTTTCTCCTATCATTGGTAACAGCAGAAGATCAATGAAAAGTCATCTACTTTCCAGATCCGGCTCTTTCCTTCTGGCTGTGATCCGGGTAAATGATCAGGCTGCAGCACTAGACAGATTCCCAGCTATAAATCTTGGGGGATGGGGGCACTCTGGCCTGTCCCTTATTTGCTTTTATAGATTATTTTCCTTAAATAATGACCTATGTAGAGGAACATAAACAAGAAAGACTGATTCACTTGTCAATTGTGCTTAGTTTTATAAATGTTTTTAATGACATATTGATAGGCACTTTTTAAAGTAGCCAAAATTTAAAGGGATACATAAGGTAAAGGGAAATATTGGACCAATGTGTCGGGATACATTTGCCATTGTCCTAAACTGTTTTCAGTTTAAATTTATAAAGAAATGGTCAGAATATTGAGGTTTACAGTCTGCTTCTGAAGCATGTGGGTGTTGCCCTTGGCTCTTTGATGCTGCAAAATAATCAGCATAATTGGTGGGGTCTGTAAGACAGGCATTCTCATTACACTGGCTGTTCTCCCTCTTTCCCAATGTCCACAGTCTGGTGCGGAGCTTTAGACCACCAGCTTATCCCTATTATTGGTGATCTATGGCAAAGGAATAAAGGGGTGTGCCACTACTCTTTGCCTTGTTTCTACTATCAGAAGCAGATGTGTTCTGGCAGGAAGGGAGAGGGCAGCCATGATGAGGCGAGCTGCTAAATGACAGTTTATGCACTTTGCCTACAGAGTCCTTTAAGAATTAGAATGAAGAATAATATGGTGGTAGTCACATAGTGGGGTGAAGCCTTCCATGGGTTGCTGTAGACATCCAACTATGGGTCCAACATGGATGCTATTCCAAAAGCTTATTATCCATATTTATTCCCCTCTCCCCTTTTATTACTCCAGTTATCACAAATCCAAAATGTGATCCCAGTAAAGAGAATAAGGCATTTTCAGCACTGAAAGATCCACAGTCCAGATCCAAGTAAAGAGACATTCATTTTAGGATTAGTAAACCTCTGAGGAGCTGCATATTCTGTTTTCACCTGAACTTAAAGCGCACCCACACCCATTTCTTCCTTAATGACAGTCTCAAGGGGGGCATCCATATTGCTGAAGTCCCCTGCGCAATGACAGCCGCATCCACCCGAAATCCTTACCTTGATTTCAATCCATGGCAGAAATGCAGTCCCATGATTGGCCTTCGGCAGTCATGTGGCCCACGAAACAACGTGAGCCCTGGCAGCCAATCGTGGGACCGCATTTTGCCCGAGGATCAAGGTCAAGGTAAGGATTTCAGGGGGTTGTGGCGGTCAATCTAGATGACCCTCTGACATTGTGCAGCCCCATGATGTGGCAAGATTTCAACAAAGCCTGCATGTTCCATGGTACCTAAACCACTGCATCAGGGAAGTAATGAGGCAGTGTTTCCCTGATGCAGTGGTTTAGGAACATGCTGGCTTTTTTGATTTCTTGCCACCTGGAGGATTAAAGTGGACCAAATCCCAGCATTTTGACTTGGAAAGACAAGATTGCCCAATTAAATCCTGTATGAACCTATTCAATTTTGTTTCTCTGCAGTACAGCATGTGCTCATACCAGGGATGACCTTGATAAACAATATTGTGACAGTACAAATGTGTGACAGTTGGCTGCTGGCATATAAAGAAGTTCATGCCGAGAACAGGTAACCTTTAGTGAACCCCCCACGTAATACAATGCTGCACAAGCGCTTCACTGTTGCACATTGTTATTGGCCAAACAGATTACCTAGTTAAAGTATAGGCACTCCAAGTTATCATGGCAGCATGTTTTTTTATTTCATTTTAGAAATAGATTCAGTGAAATAGAACATGTAAGGTGACATTCTCTTACTGCATTCATGTACCAGTAAAGCCAGTTCCTGGTATACCACTAATATCTATCTGGATTATGACTCTGCTGCACTCAGCACTGCACACACTTCCATCCAACACCTTAAGGTTTTCTGGGATGCTGCAATTTTAACTCTCCATCTCCAGGGCTTAATAGTGCTATTCTTTGCTCTTCTCACTTGCTGGTCATGGGGAGCCAAGAGAGATGTCTGCTTGATCAGGAAGGTGGTGTCTGATTGCTGACGGATTCAATGTAAAAGCACTGCTGGATAGTGGAGACGTAGCAGCAATAGATGAAGCTGAGAATAAGAAAATATATTGTGCTGTCATATACCTTAACACAAATGTCAGTTTTAAGGATTTTGCTATTTTCGAGAGAACCTAAAGTCTCCAGCACTTAAAGTAGGTTGGTGGGGGGTTAAAAAAATTAATTCCCCTTGCATAGATCTGCATCCCCTGTTCTGTGTGCACCCCCCCAACACAGTTACTTGAGGTCACTGAACAGTACCACAGGGGGGAACATACTAATGACGGGCCAGGGTGAAATTGTTTTTTCAATCTTGACTAAAAATAGGGGGAGGAGACCATGTGAGGGCACTAAAGAGGGTGCAAAATCACCAAACTGGACGACTGTTGGCAGAATTATCCTAAGTTCTGATAAACCCTATAGGGGTTAGGACATAATTTGGGATTTCCCCTTTAATTCGGGTATGTTTTGGGGAAATCAATTTGACCCCTGGATAGGGCCACGTAAAGAGAGGAGTTCTTTTAGGGTTTAGTATCAGGGCAAAGGTGGTACTTCTTCAGTTCCAAGAAGAGATAGGAAGAGATAGTCCTGCAGAGACCCTGGCAGATCCAGGTCCACAGGTAGGCTGAGTTCATAAGCGTTGCAAAGCTTCTTTAGTAGACTGCTTTATGTGGAACCCTGACACACTGTGTTTGGTCCTCACCTTTCAGGGGAGCAGTTACTGCTATTGCCCTTAAGAAGCTGCTCAAACGTTTCATTGATGGCACAACAGCTGGTAGTATGGGGGAGGAATATAGGACTCTCTTACTTTGCACTGATTTTGTGGCCTTTATCCTTACTGCTATGAATGATGCTGTGCGCTGTATGGAAGGACCTCTGCGCTCTTGGTGGCTATGCGCCGCTCTGTCTGGTTGCGCCAGTGGGCAGCTGATGCTGCAGCTAAGAAAGCTCTCACTGGCCTCCCCTTCGTGGGGCTGTGGCTGTTTGTGGAACGTCTTGATGTTCTAGCCAAGGATGGAAGTCTGCCTCAGCGTAGGAGGCAGTCTCGGCCCTTTCGGGGGTCCTCTGCCCCCCCCTCCCTTCCTTTCGCATTCCTAGAGGGGGCCCTAGCTCCCTCCTCTCCAGTGGTCGCAGAGATTCCTGGGGCTGTGGCAGAAGCCGTGGTCCTCCCAGTCTCTCCTGGAATCCGAAGTCCAAACCCTCTCCCAAGCCCCTCAGGCATGAAGGGACGCCCTCACCCATCCCATCTTTAAACCCCCTGTCCGCTCAGGGATTGCTTCTGGCTGTTCATTGCCTGTAAGAGTCCGGAGTCATTTGTTGGTGCCTTCCCCAAAAAGGACGGCCCTCTGAGGCCCATTCTGGATCAACAAGTTTGTCAGATTCAAGCATTTTCGCATGGAGACGCTGCGCTCTGCTGTCAGTACCCTTCGCCCGGGCGACTTCATGACCACTGTGGACATCAAGGATGCTTATCTTCATGTGCCTATCTTCCCAGGTCATCAGAGATTTCTGAGGTGCGTGCTGGAGGATCAGCATTACCAGTTAGTGGCTCTACCCTTCGGTATCACCTCGGCACCTCGGGTGTTCACCAAGGTGCTGGCGGGAGTGATGGCTCTGCTAAGGAACCAGGGCATCCGCATCATTCCTTACCTGGACGACATCCTGATTGTGGCCGAGTCTTTTCCTCAGGCCGAGCGGGACACTCAAATGGTGACATCCACTCTGGAGTCTTTCGGCTGGGTGATCAACTATCCCAAGTCTTCTTTGTCCCCGTCATTGGTGAGGACCTTTCTGGGCATGATGCTGGATACCTCTCAGGTCAAGGTGTTCCTTCCTCAGCAGAAGGTGGAGGGTATTCAGCTGCAGGCTCGGGGTCTGCTGTCGCGTCCTCATCCCTCCATTCGTCAGGGGATGCAGTTGGTGGGCCTGATGGTGTCCTGCTTCGAGGCAGTCCCCTTTGCTCAGTTTCACATGAGACCTCTTCAGTTGCACCTCTTGTCAGTTTGGGATCGGGACCCTGTGTCCCTGGATCAGGAATTTGTTCTGTCTCCCCTGGCCAGACAGTCTCTCTCGTGGTGGCTGGACTCAAGGAACCTTCTGGGGGGCAGGTCCTTCCTGCCCCCATGCTGGGAAACGGTCACCACGGATGCCAGTCTGACCAGCACTGGAGGCTTCTGGAAGTCCCTGAGGTTCCAGGGTCGGTGGGGCCCACAAGAGGCCCATGCTTCCATCAACGTCCTGGAACTGAGGACGATCAGGTTGGTTCTTTCTTGCCTATCCACTCACCTCCGGGGTTGGGCTGTTCAGATTTGCTCAGACAACCAGATGGCGGGGTCCTACATCAACCATCAGGGAGGGACTCGGAGCAAGCGAGCCTTCAAGGAAGTGTCCCTGATTCTGTCTTGGGCGGAACAGCATGTTCCCTGCATCTCAGCGATCTACATCCCAGGGGTGGAAAAGCAGGTGGCGGACTCCCTGAGCAGGGGGATGTCTCGTCTGGGAGAGTGGTCTCTCAACAACTATGTGTTTCTCTCCCTCTCTCACCGTTGGGGTCAGCCGGACGTGGACCTGTTTGCGTCCCGTCACAATCACAAACTTCCCAGATTTGTCTCTCTGTCTCAGGATCCTCTGACCTTTGCCACGGATGCATTGGCAATACCTTGGACGGAGTTTCAGCTTCTCTATGTGTTCCCTCCGTTTCCTCTCCTGGGCAGGGTCATGCGCAAGATAGCCCAGGAGTGGGCACCAGCCATACTGGTGGCCCCTTGTTGGCCAGGAAGAGTTTGGTTCGCAGACGTCGCGCTGTTGGCAGTAGACCGGCACGTCTTGCCCAAGGATCCAGATTTTCTCACCCAGGGGCAGCTACGCCATCCCAATTTACAAACTCTAGCTTAACGGCTTGGCTGCTGAAACCTCCATATTGATGGAAAAAGGGGTTGCCTGCTTCTGTTGTTGATACCATGATTCGGGCTAGGAAGAAGTCCTCGTCCTTTGTTTATTACAGGGTCTGGCATGCTTACATTGCCTGGTGTGAGTCCAAGTCTCTTCCCTGTCGGGTGTTTTCTGTTCCCAGGATTCTGGAATTCTTGCACCATGGTTTGGATCAGGGCCTTCAACTTAGCACCCTAAGAGGCCATGTTTCAGCTCTGGCAATTTTTTTCCAAAGATCTTTTGCCAGTCACCGGTTGGTTAAAACCTTTTTTCAGCTACCAGTCTGGGATTTGAATCTGGTGTTGTGTGCTCTGCAAGGTCCTCCCTTTGAGCCTATCCGTGATGCTACCTTGTCTATTCTGACCCTTAAGGTATCCTTTCTGGTGGCTATCACTTCTGTAAGGCGAGTTTCTGAGCTAGCGGCACTTTCCATCAAACCTCCCTTTTTTAAGAGACATCAGGATAAGGTGGTGTTCCGGCTCAAGCCGGACTTCCTGCCAAAGGTTGTGTCTGCCTTTCATCTTAATCAGGACATTGTCTTGCCTTCATTGTGTCCTAATCTTGCTAATTCCAAGGAGCGGACTCTGCATTCCCTAGATGTGGTCGGGGCTCTGAAGTTTTATTTGGTCGCCACTAAGCCTCAGGAAGTCTGATGTTCTTTTTGTTCTCACTTCTGGACCTAGAAAGGGTTTGCCGCCGGCTAAATCCACTATCAGCAAGTGGATCCGTCAGGCGGTGGTTCAAGCCTATTCTGCTAAGGGAAAGGAACCTCCCTTTAGGATTACTGCTCATTCCACTCCTGCTATTGGTGCCTCTTGGGCTTTTCAGCACCAAGCTTCTGTTGAACAAGTTTGCAAAGGTTGTTACTTGGTCTTCTGTTCATACTTTTTCAAAGATTTACAAGGTTGATGTTGTCAGCGGATGCTGCTTTTGGCCGCAAGGTGCTTCAGGCGGCAGTGACTTGAACTACTGACCGTTACTCTTTGGGGATCCCACCCTACTCTAGACACTGCTTTTGTATGTCCCAACTGTTATGAATACCGAAGCGGCCTGTGCCATGCAATAAAGAAAAAAGCAATTCTGTGAGTACTAACCTGTAGAATTGTTTTTGTTCTTGCATGGCACGGCCCACTTCGCCACACCCTTGTAATCGTTATTCTTGGTTGCCTCTTTATGGTGCTTGTTCCAAGTCAATTGGGGTCTTTTAACTTTTTCACATTTTTTACTTATTCTCTCCCAGCTTCTTGTCTCACTGCTTGTGTACGCTGGGGAACTCTATGGTTAAGCCCGTTTTTATAGGGAGCCGGGACAAGCCACAGCTTTTCTGCACTACCACTGCGCCACCTTGTGGCAGAATAACCCAACTGTGTTGAATACTGAAGCGGGCCGTGCCATGCAAGAACAAAAACAATTCTACAGGTGAGTACTCACAGGATTGCTTTTTCTCAGACAAAAGGAACACAATGAAACACTGATTTAGCAGGCCTGGTCTGCTGGAAGAGCTGGAGCATGGGCCTCGCATACCTTCCAAGTGTCCGTGATTTGAAGGGACTGTCCCTCTTTTGAGTCCATGTCCCTCGTTGTTCTCCTTTACCCCTCTTTGAGGTTTAACATGCAGATCTGCACCAATAAATGATTAATTTGCCTATTCAAAGTGTTTATATTGTTGTAACTCTTACACTCTATCTCCTATTTATCCCTCAATGAGGGGCATGGCCTAATTTAACAAATGTCCCTCTTTCCCACCCTGAAAAGTTGGTAGGTATGCCAGATTATTTTACTGAGTAAATTCTAAAGAATTAGGCCTGGAGTGATTTTCTATGGGGAAAGTAACGTGTACACCTTTTTATTGAGCCCACAGATTCCTGGTAAAGATTAAACAAGCTCTCTAAACTCCTAAAATCTTGATGAATTAACCCTATATTTCTGGAGCAAAACAAACTTTTTCCATGGTAACATGGCTTTTTGTATTTTTACTGCAGCATAGTCATTGTTCCTAGTGATGGTAAGGAAAAAGTAAGCCTTTCTCCTATCATTTAGTGATGTCTTTATGGCTTACACTATCAGACAGAAAGGGGAAGCACGATATTAATAAAAAATTGTTGGCTTTTACGACAATGTAATCTAACCCTACCCATTTTGAAATGATATGACTTATGTTGTCGCAGTGTTGGCATGGTGTGGGGGCATTAAAATGATTTTAATTATTCAGGCTGTTACTTCAGCAGATGTTTTTATGGCTGTTATATGGCTGTTGCCACACTTGATGTGCTTCATAAAAGTGATTCCCAAGGCGCAGAGAACTGGTTACATTCCATGGGAAAATAAAACATTTGGCATAAATAGGTAAGATTGACATAAATAGGCAATTCTAAAAACAATGCAGGGGGAAAATTCCAGTAGTTTACCGAATTTGTGTTTACAACAGTAAAATAGTTTCATTTGAAATGTGTGTTGTATGTAATCCTAAAAGACCAGCAAAGCTGTGCCAACATTGTGTCTTCTGTATTTGTATTACTTTATTATAAATGAGAAAAAAGTAAAAAAAAAAAAATACATGTAGACTACGCTTGTTATTCTTGAAATAGCAGTTAAAGCATCTAAGTCTTTTAAATCCAACAAGTATTTTTTCATGAAGCTGAGTTGGTGGTCTTCCAGCACCAGAGGACCCGACACCACTGGAGTGAGACGAGGGGGCACATTCACCCTATGGTGTACATACTCTTGCACCCTTTCCTATGCACTGTCTGCATTTATCCCCTTGCACCTTCTATCCCTGCACTGCTAAGGTTCTTTCTGAGGCTCAGAGTGCCACCTGTGGGGGTCAGTTTATTTTGGAGGGCTGAAAGGGAGAGCCATGTGTATTCTGCACAATTATCTGGGAGGTGTGTGAATTGGGACACACTCTACATATTCATTTGATAGTTAGAGGGAGGATTCATGCACACTCATACAGGATGGTGTGCAGATCAGTATACTAGAAGTGGGTAAAGAATATATTGTGAATTGTGCATTTTAATGAAAATGTATTTGCCATTCCAACTTTTGAGTGTAAGACCACAAATAGAGGAGATAATTAAATTCAGACTCTTGAGTTAGGATTTCCCTTTGAGATGAGTCTGGGGAAAGAAGATACATTTGGGGAACAACATGAAACTGCTGGGACATATGTATAGTACCTTGAGGACAGGGTTGGGAGACCCCTGGATTAAAGCATTAAATATTTTCTTTTTCCTTCAATAAAATTAAATAAGCTGTTTCTTTCACTGCTGCTGCAATCTACCCTACTCTTGGCTACCACACATGTGTACTGTGATTCCATAAAGTGGGGACACATATTCATATTTACAGGCTAATAGGGGATCCACAGGTATGCAGCATATTCCATTTTTAGGGATTGAGGAGGATTTGATTTTTTGGGTGTAGGGGGTTTAACATGCACTCTGCATATTTATTTTGAAGAGGGGATCTGTGCAGACTGAGGGGCAGATTGTCATTGAGTGTTGGGGGCATGTGCCCTGCATATTATTAATGTTAGGGGCTGCGGGGCAGCCTGTGTGGATTTGATTTTTTGTTTGTGACCTGACACAGCAGAGGTGCTAAAAGTGCCTAGGGCTGAATGAATGCTTAATACGGCCCTGGTGCCAAACACAAACTTTCCAGATCCATAAACATTGGACCAGAGTATTAAAATTTATTTGCAGTATACACTTTCTCCATCTTGGTGAAAAAAATACAACATGATGCATCAGTCCACTACAATGCACATAAACACATATATTTAGGTGTGAATGGAATTTTACGGCAAGGTGTGTAAGGGTTTAGGGGAGTCTTCATTTAAAGCGGAACAAAAGCATACAGTGGCCGCCCTGGAATCTAAGGATGTAAATGCGGCAAAGGGCTCAGATTGGAATAGAGCCCACACATGCTGTTGGACCGAAGAGAGGTGAGTTTTAATGGGCGAACTGTGGGGTTTCACACAGCAGGGCAACCCAATACAGGATGCCCGGGGTCACAGAAAGAAACTGGAGGAAGTTGCTTCTCTTTTGTGTCATTCCACTGTCATTAGGGCTGGACAATCTGCAGCCTCACATTGTAGCTGTCAATCTTCCAGCTCTATGCCTTTCTAGATTACGATCTATGAGGAACATCGTCCTATTGATCTGGGTCACCTCGGAGCTTATGAGGCTGTTTATTTGCTCTGACAGAATGGCATGTTGTATTAATAAAACATATGATTTCCCAGTGGCTCTTGTCTCCTACACACTCCCAATTATATGGTAAACCGCAGAACACTAACTATCTGTTAAGGAACTTCTTCTATATTAAATGCAGACCATCATCTTAGCAAGTGGCACAAGTTTCATGACATTAAAGTTCATCTATTCTCGTCACTTGGAATGGGCCGCCTGCTGTCATTTCCCATCACCGAGGTGGCATGAATTGTGCCTGGCCATGCCCTAATGATGGACATAGGCTATTACTAAATCTAAATGATTTGTTTACTACTAAATCTATTGATTTGTTTATTGATGATGTCACTGAGGCTGCTTGACATTTTAGTCCTGCAGAGCAGAAATTCCCTAATACAAATTAACTTCAAATTTAAGGAAAGTTAAAAATATTTTAAAAAGCTTACCCTGGCTTCATGTCTGTCATTTACAGCCAATTACCAGTATTTCACCGACACAGAGCCGGTATTTTTGGTAACCTGCCAGTATCATTTTGGTATTTTTAGAGTGCTCTGGGGAAGCATGTTGTGTGTGTTTGCTCTTGCTGCTCCTGTTATTTTCCAGAAAGTGGAAAATAAGGCATTGTACCGTAATTTTTGCCCCCCCCCCCCCCCCCCCATGATCCTCACTCCCACAGTTCCCACTCTGGCTGCCACCACTGCAAATGCTGTGTAAACTCTTTTTTAAAAAAATACATAAGGTAAACGAACCCTGCCTGCTGTCCCCGATCTGACTGCCTCCACCACAGCTGCTTCTCGGAGGGCTTTGCCACACTGCCTATGGGAATAGGATGAGTGAATGCCACACTGCCTATGGGAATGGGAGGGGGGAATGCCACACTGCCTATGGGAATGGGAGGGGGGAATGCCACACTGCCTATGGGAATGGGAGGGGGGAATGCCACACTGCCTATGGGAATGGGAGGGGAGATTGCCACACTGCCTATGAGAATGGGATGGGGGGAATGCCACACTGCCTATGGGAATGAGATGGGGGGAATGCCACACTGCCTATGGGAATAGAAGGGGGGGATTGCCACACTACCTATGGGAATGCGAGGGGGGAATGCCACACTGCCTATTTGGAGAATGGGATGGGGGGAATGCCACACTGCCTACATGGGGAATGGCATGGGGGAGAATGCCACACTGCCTGTAAACGTTGGATTCTGCACTTTGCCTATTAGTTGGTTTGGGGGGGGGGGGGGGGGCATGGCATTAACACATTTGGTTCAGAATATTCTTTTCCAAATCCTAGGTGCGTCTTATGAGCAGTTTCATTTTATAGGGTGGAAAATACGGTAAGCGAAAAGGTATGTTAAACTTTACATTTGACAAGACCACATTTTTCGTTGGGAAAGGTGGCAGCCCTACAGCCAATCCAGGGAAAAAGGTTTATTTTACCTTAATGTCACCAACCACTCTACTTAATTTTATTTATAGAGGGCTTATTATACCTACATTTTATTTTTAGGTTGTGCAGCAGCCCCACACCCCTGGCTGGTGAAAGTGCCCACCTGCCGAAGAGGATACCAAAGATCAATCTGCTGGGACTAGTAGTGTGTGCATGTAGCAGAAAAACACATTAGGGCGGTATCCATTTATTAAGTGAACAGTCAAATGAATTCTGTTCCCACAGCAGGAGCATTGACATAACTGCCCAATATGACCAACAGCACATTTCTTTCAGGCTTTCTTCCTTAGATAACCCTCAGACAGGGGGTGACAATAATGCGGACAGTACCTTCTCCTTTCTGCAGTGGTAGATGATAAACAAGCTCCGGCTAAGTGTTTGTATGGCGACCGTTGATCCCTCTACAGGGAATCCCTACTAATGAGAGTATAAGTGCTGGGTGACCTCATGGGATGGGACAACTGTCCATCCAATACACCTTCTATTCGCCAATCCCCTACATTGCCGTCAGGGGCACCATCACCTTTCCTTCTCCCAGCTTCCCCCAGCCCCATCCTGCATGGCAGCCGTGGCCGTGCCGAGTGACAGTTGTATAAGGGTAATAGGCCACTGCTGCATGGGTTGGGTTACTGGCCTGTCATTCAAGGCCCCTCCCCAGTGAGTTCTTTTTTATTTTATTGCCCTTGGCACAGTGGAGAGGCACAGGTGGGTGTGAGCCCCTTGACTTCTGCTGGAAGAAGTCAACTGTAATAATCTGCCAAGTTGCAGAATGGGTTTAAAGAGAAACACCCATGATTATCAGTTTCCTCGGTCTTGTTCCTCTCTCCATTTGGGCATCCTAGTTTGGGATGCTCCAGTGTGTGTATCTCTGCCTACCAATCCCATAGCGCATGTGCAAACAAGCAGCCAATCGGTGCATTCCATTCCATTTAGCTTCTGCCATCCGCTGTGATGTGACAGTGGTGAGCTGGCCTCCATGCACTTAGAAATGCCTGAGGTAGGTATGTGCCTTAGCTAGAGTTATATTGGGGAAGTGGCCCACACAAGCCCTGTGGAATTGCTCGCTAGGCGAGTTTTCTCAGTGATCCTGGGGCTTCTACGCAGCAATTTAGGATGCCCCAGTAATGAGGAAATCGGAGTGAGGCCATTGTTCCTTTTATCAGTGGCTTATGTGTCAATATAAGATTGTTATCACTTTCTTTTCTAAAGACATTTTTTTCTTAGAAGTTCCAGGTTCCCTTTAAGCTCTAGCGAGCTAAGACTTTGATGTGCAAATTCTAAATGACGTCAGTAGCCAAAGAGTGAAGGGCAGAGTGTGTAGTTGCTAATAATATGGCTGCTTGTGTTTGCCAAATGTCCTTGTATTTAACTATTCATCCTTGGGAGGTACTTTATGGCCTTGTCCTTCTCATTGATTCCACCACATCTCCTACTTGTTTTTTTAGACAATATATATATTTTATATATATTGAAATCACGTCCTTACTATTGTCCCGGGATTTGGGTTATATTCAGTGTTGGGCTGGAATACCCTGGGCCCACCAAATTAAATCATTACTGGGGCCCATTCTTTCGCAATATAGGAATTTAGTGGGATCACACTTAACCATGCTTTTGTACAATATAGTGAGATGTAGTTTAATTATCTACTAAAAAAGTTACTTACAAAATAAACACACAGAACAGTCATAGACAACCCAGAATCACAATGCTAGTCTTGGGTCTCTTTTGATGAGCCAATAGTGACCTGGAGTCAGCAGCCCCCTAGAGCATCTTCTGGTTCTCTGGTGTGCCAGTCCAACACTGGTTATACGTATGGTGAGTGCATAGAATCAGTGCACGTCCATCTTTACACTAAAAAAACAGATTGGTCACCTAGGGAAGTTTGCCTAAAGCGGACCAAAACCTGTGAAACCCGGCCCTGGAGTCTAAAAGACTTTCCCAGGGCATCTCGATTTTGGATGCCCCGCTGTGTAAAACCCTCACAAAAATCACCTTCCCCAGGGCTCCTGTGGCACATTTGTGGCCCATGGCCGAATTCTCATCATATGTGGGCTGAGGCACGCTCCTGTGTCCAATTATTCAGATGGGCTGAGGAGGCACTCCTCAGACTAGAGGGAGCTTGGGGATACAGTCAGTGGGCTTTTCTCAGCAAACGACAATCTCAAATTTTCCAGGTGCATGGCTACAGTGGTGAAGAAAGCTTTTTATTTTTCTCTCTAAAATCAAAATACCATCAAGCTGGCTGCATTGGGTGGGTGGGTGGGGCGGGGGGAGGTATGGTGAGGGCTTTGCTCCACCTTAAAGTGATCTTCCTGCCATTTATTGATTAAATAGGTATCAGGGGGGCATTCAAATGAGGGACGCTCTGCCGTGCACCCCACCACTGAAAGCTTGATATTGGGCACAGGTGCTCACCTACAGTACTTGCGCAATCCCTTGCTCCGGCTGCCAGATCTCCAACCCACACTGGCCACCAGTGGTCATTTGAACCCTCAAAGCTGCGTGGGAATGCAGGTAAGTGCCAGTCAGCCCTGCTCGGTGGAGTACCTCATTCATTTGAACCCTCAAATCTGTGTGGGAATGCAGGTAACTGCCAGTCAACCCTGCTCGGTGGTTGCCCCCTTCCTGCATTTTTAATGAACCTTTCAGTCATTTTTGGCTAGTGGGGACATTAACAGAAGTGTACTGAAAGATAAGGACTAGTGCAAAATATAAAGGACTCCTTTGTTCCTAGAGACCCCAATGGTTGTTACGTTTAGTTACTGCAGACAGTAAAGCTACAGTGCATCCCCAATAAAGTCATAAATAGTAAAAAGTATTTACCTAAATCCCTTCTTTGTCCTAAAAACTTGGCTTAAAGCCCCTTCAAACCATTTCCCACAAAATGCGGCATGATTGGGCATATTGACTGTCTGTGTCTCTGGTGGAAAGATCCTATTTGGTTACTTAGGACAGGAAGTTAATTTAATACAAACTCATATATGTGCCAATAGCACAAAATATGGGATTTCTATGCTAATTACACACATGGCTGTCACAGAGCATTACTTACCTGGCCTCCGCTCACATGCAGTCTCTTGGGTGGTGGCTAGGCAAGCAACGGTGTTGTTGCCTGGCAAGCGCAGTGAAGCATTGCTCACAGCAAGGGCTGCTTCCTGGAGCCGCACCACTGCATACCATCCAGCACTGCTCAGTCTGCTACGCAATGCATACACTGCTTGCCATCTATGCTTGGAGACGACTGACTGTATTGTCAGTGTGTGTGCTTTTTCAGTTCTGCCCTGCCAAGGTTCACCTGCTTCCACATCTTTCCCCATCCTGTTACCAACCCATGCCTTGCTTGACTGTGTCTCTTTACCAAGCCTGTTGCTGACCCATGCCTTGGTTGATCACGCATCTTTGCCAAGCCCTGTTGCTGACCAGTTCCTTGCCTGACTACATCTATGTGCCAGGTATGTTGCTGACCCTTCGTGACTACGTCTTTGTGCCAAGGTGTACAGGGTTGAGGACATTGACGTATAGCATGTGTACACAATTTCTAGGTCCAAATGTGTGGAATTCTGTATGCTGACAACACAGGTGCCAGTCCCTTTAAATAGGATATTCTCTGGGCTGATGACACTTTGGGAAGTCTTGTGTTCTAATGACACAGGTTCTGGGCTTTATAAAAAAATGAATAAATAAGTCTAAAACCCAAGATGGCTGCTGGAAGATCACATGATCTGTCTTGCAATGCCTTATCCTTTGCTTCTTCGACTTTGATCTGGATTCTTAGTTGCTGGTCCCTGCCCCTGATTTTGACTTTGCCTGTTTGCTGCCTACCCTTGAACTCTGCCTGGATCAGATTACACCTGTTTTCTGCCAGCCCCTGACCTTTTCTACGGACTCTCATTGCTGAACCCCTGCTGCCAGCCCATGACTTTAGCTTACAGTGTTAACCACACCTTTGTTACCAAAATTCTTGGCCACCTGGCCTCACTGCTTTCCTACCGGGTCCCTTGACTCCCCGAGGCACAGTCTGTTGCTTCTGACGAGTCTTGAGTCTTGGGTTCTGGCTAGTAGTCTTCGGTGCCTGCCTGATTCCCTGCAATCAGGCCTGAACATTATAGTCTCTTTGTCAGACCAGTTGCTTACCAGCATTATATTTGACCAGACCCATGCAGCATATCCTTCTGCCACCCCTGCGGTCCCTGGGCATTTGCCATCTTTACCTAAGTGGCACTACTTTTACAGGCTGCTCCTGCTCTGGTCACAGGGAATTCCATGATAGCAGCTCGTGACATGTCTACAGATTCTGGGCTCCAACAGGGTACCTGGCTTATTGATTTTATTGTCAGTGACTCTGGTGACCTATTAGAAATGACTTTACTGTCACTGTAGTCCTGCTTTGTCAACACCAGTAGGCAGTGGGGGATTGGGGCCAAAAATAATTTAAGGATTTTACTGTCTCAGACAGCCCAGAAATTCTCTGGGTCTCCGTATGGCCAGTTCGTACTGTCACTGACAGTAGGTATTCTGACACACCAGATGGCAGTAATGTGAATCCTGTAGACAGCTCCAGTGTGTGTCTGTGATGGATGTTTTCTTTACTCCATAAGGCTTGGCAGATAGCTTACTCGGCTGCTCGTGGATCACATAGAATAAGTTACAAAAGCTTTATTTCTGTACAGAATCTTGTAATAAAATACTTCTTACAGCAGGAATCTTGACATGTACGTTCAATACAGCAGGAAACTTATGATGTAACCCATACAGCAACAGCAGGTAAAAAGACTGTAGCAGCAGAAGGGAGCAGCAGGTATGCACTGCTTGGATGTCAAACTAGAAATGGCTGAGGGAGAGGGGGAGAAGGGAGGAGCTACAAGAATTACAGCAAGACTAAGGGAGCCAGATAGGGACAAAGGGAATTGAAGGCACACTGCTCGGCCTATGTAAATAAACATTGTATTAAGCAGTTACCCAGGGTAATATAAAACACACGTCGTGGGGCATGACAGTAGGTAAAAAAAACACAATCACTTTATTTGGATCACAAGCAAAAGGAACAGAAAAGAACAATACATTCATTCTAACCCTTCATCACTCAAATCAAAACTCCAAAGAACATTTTGGCTGTATTTGGACTTTCACATTTGGGTGTGCCTCAAAATAAGGATTGGCTTCAGGCTATGTTCACATATACGTGCCACACTGGGGGGGGGGGGGCAGCAGGTCAGGGGGTGCCAAAGGGGGGCCTGAGCCCAGGTGTGGATTGTAGGCATAGGGCTCACAGCGCCAAGCAGTATACTTCAGTTGATCTGCATTACGTTTCCGTGTCCCTGACAAAGTCTTTATCTAAAACTGCTGGTGCTTATCACAAGGCCAAATCCCTTTTGCAGTATTTTTTTAATTTGATTCATAAAAGCTTCCTGAAGTTGTGAAATGCCTATTGTACCAAACCAAACAGCAATTAGGCTTTCCCTCAACTAATGTGTCTTTTCCAAATACATTAACACAAACTAATGGGCCACTGCGGTTTATTAAAAGAGGCCATTTACCATAATGTATTATTACTTAGCAGCGCAAGCCTGTCAAAAATACAATCAATTAAATTATTGTTTTTTATTAGAGCATTTGGGGTACACTTCTAGCTGAAAAAAAGACTGACGCAATTTCACTTACATCTACTGCCTGACAATATGGTGTAAATATAGCAAACCAGACACTACATAGTAAATAAAATGCATATTTTTCTTTAAGGTGGACCAAAATCCCGGATCTTGGGTCTTGGTTCGTGCCCCGGGGGCATCGCAATCTGGCATGCCGTGCTATATGAAACCTTACAAATCGCCCCTAAAAACTCCCCAGTCCCATGGCGCATGAACAGGCTATCATCCAATCAGCGCTGTGTGTCTTGCATATTAATGCCCAGGCATATGGCTCTGTTTAGACACAGAGCCCAGCAATATAGAGCAGCCACAACCCCAGTTTCCCCTGGGGAGCACTCTGAATGGCTGAGCGCGCCTCAGCCCAGAGATCTGCAATAGACCTAATAATAACAATCAACATAAATATGCTAGACAGCAAGAGGAAGCATTGATTATATGTTATAACCTGCAGCCCTCCCCAAATCCAGCCAAGGTTATTTATGTTCACAAGGAGTGTATAAGTAACCCCTCCTCTTGCTATGTAGCATGTTTTTATGACTTTTCAATATTAGACCACTTCTCAATAGAATTCCTTTGCTTTTCCTGATCCTCCCTATAATAGCTTATTGTCTTCTTACCTGCAATTGGCCACTGGCTGTCACGAGGCCAAGGCTCTTTCAGCAGCAGGAAGTAGTCTGGACCACGTGACCGCAGGTGGCCAATCATGGTGCTGGATTTTGCCACTGGAATGTGATGCAGTTAAGGGGAACAAGGGCTGTCGGCTTCCCTTGTTAAACTAGAACAACACCTATTTTTCACAAAATGAGTGTTGGACCTTTCTCCTTGGTCCCCCAGAAATGTCCAGCGGTCTGATTGGCCGCCGAGTTTCTGGCCAAGTGTCGACAGCCATGCAACTGTGGTCCCAGGCAAAAGTTAGAATTTCTGTTGATCTGCCCCATTCTGCAATGGGGATGCCTCCCTGCGTCCGATGCTACACCCATTTTGTGAATGGTTTGCACCTTCTTTGATCTGGCCTTGTCTTCATTAGCTTGCCCAACTTTTTCCATGTACTCTGCAAAGGATCATATATTATGCATTGAAAATTGCGGGGGTCCCCAACACTCTCCTATAAGGGCCACCAGGTTTTGCAGATCACACCACAGATGCACAGGTGCTATAATTAGTGCAGCAGACAAATAGCCAGACAGCCTCACCATTGGGGTTTACTGAGAATGCATGGAGAGTGTCTCCTGCGTCGGGTTTCATGGGGAGTGTCTGACATAGCAGACAGGAAATGTGCTCATCCTCTGGCTCCACAGTCAAAGGCCCTAATAACCTTTGGGCATCTTATACTGTAAATTAACTTCAACCGGACCTTCACCATGATTTAATGAAAAGCCCAAACTCTTAAAAAACAATTCCTCAGCATCTAAAATTAATATATTTTACATGTTTAGTCACTAATTTATTATACTTTCCCCCACTGGGCTGCAACTCTGTTCGGGAATTTAGGATACGGGCGCCGCCATCTTGACTCAGAAGCATCACACTTACTGAGGAGAGGAGAGTGGGATAAGGTACAGGGGGGCGGGTTATAGCTGTGCTTTGCTCAGACAGAGCAGAGCTGGGGTCAGGGAAAGGTCAGCAGTCCCAGAATGCAGAGCAGCACAGTCACTTCCTGTTTGCAGGCACTTCCTGTTTGCAGGCTGCCTGCAAAAATGGCAGCTTCCATAAGCCGCCATCTTGGATGTTTAAAGGCTTATAAAATGCAGTAGATGCAGGTAGAATGATTTTTAATGTGAGCAATCTGTATGTACAGGGTGTGGGAAACATATAAGATAGACTCTTATTTAGAGTGAAGGTCCGCTTTCATAATAATTACAACAGTTCACAAGAGTCACTGCCTATATAGGCTATAAGCCACGTACCTCTGCTAGGGCTCAGAATCCTTTGCAGCAGACCAACAGGATGAATAGCCAACGGATGGTGGACTTGCCCTAAAATGTAGCACATAGATCTAACTGAAGGTATTAGTTGATCTCCATCCATCCAGCACTGTGGTCCAGTATTGGGCTGGATTTTCAGTCTAGGCAGTGGCAAAACATTGAGTATGTTTTAAGTTTAGTCCATGCACGTGTTTATGTTGCTATATTGGCGAGAGAAACATGATTTTTGTTCTAGCTCTAGCACAGCCAGTCCTTCTCCTTTTTATAACTCTAAAATGCCCTCATTCACCTAGTTTGTGGTAAATATCCATGTTTGTTTCTTTAAACTGTTCAACCAGCATTTAGAGAGAAGGGGAATATTCTTTGGCATAATCATGTTTTCTTTAAAAGCAAATGAATGCCAAAAATTTGCTTTCCAAATGGTTTTGTTGAACGCTGCCAGTTCCACTTTGCTGTTTATTCTTTCAGTTGGTGGCGCACAGTATGGAAATAGATTTCCTCTTGTAATGCTATTGTTTTTCAGTTCATTCTCACGTAAATACCTGGCAAACCTCCTGAGCACAGCTTGGATTTTTTTATTCAGTCCATTGCATGTATGTTAACCGGTTCTTCTAAAGTAATATTCTGAATGTCACGGTCTTGTTTCCTTTCTTACATCTTTCGCTGGCCACATTTTAAAATCTTGACTTCAGCGGCCGGTAAGTGTCACAAGATGGTCATGTAAAGGCATGTTTGGAAGGTTTGATATCAATAGTGTAATTACAGTGCCACTTTCGGTGGGACAGTCCCATTTTGAGGCCCACTTTCCGTCAGTGGTGTTCAGTCTGGGTACACCTAAATTTCCCACTTTGCTGACATGAGGAAGACTGGCCTATCAAATGCAGAATGCTGGATGTCTGGGTGGGTAACAACTGCTCTGACTCTTTGGTTGAATGGTGGTGGTAGTGGAATGCATGGACTTTTGAGCATTGGCTTAATTGCCAACATTTTTTATGGACCAAGTATTCTTGCAGCATGTGATCCGTAATTAAACCGGACATTCGGAATGATTTAATGAAAAGACCAAACCCTTATAAAACTATTCCTCAGCATATAAAATTAATATATTTTAAGTTTTTAGTCACTTTCCCCCACTGGGCTGCAACTCTGTTCAGGACTCAGAAGCATCACACATACTGAGGAAAGCGGGATAAAGTACAGGGGGGCGGCTTATAGCTGTGCTTTCCTAAGCTAGGGTCAGGAAAAGGACAGCAATCCCAGAATACAGAGCGGCTCAGTCAGAAGACACTTATTATTTGCAGGCTGCCTTATGCTCCATGAGCCGCCATTTTGGATGTTTAAAGGCTCATAACATGCAGTAGATGCAGGTAAGATGATTTTCAATGTGAGCAATCTGTATGTACAGGGTATGGGAAACATATAAGATATGCTCTTATTTAGGATGATGGTCCGCTTTAAGCCAATCGCTAAACCATACCCCTACCATGGCAATCGCCAACAAATTCGTTTAAACTGTCCCACTTTAAGGACCCCAATTCTGTGATTACTCACCTGTAGAATTGGTATTATAAGTATACAGCACATCCTGTTCCAGAATATTCCTTACTCATGGGTTATACATCCACAAGATGGCGCTGGACTGCAGAAAGCAGCTTGTGGCTCCTCCCGGCCCTATATAAGTCAGGGACCTCCCACAAAATCCCCAGTATTTACAAGTAGTTAACAAGAACCCGGGAGAAAATAACGTAAAAAATGAACATATGAACAATCACCATACAGAGGTAACTAAGAATAATGATAGCAAGGGTGGGGTGGAACAGGATGTGCTGTTTACATATAATACCAATTCTACAGGTGAGTAATCACAGAATTGTATTGTTCTAAGTATACAGCACGTCCTGTTCCAGAATATTCCTTACTCATGGGACATCCAATAGCAGTGTCCGTAAGGTAGGGTGGGATCCCCAAAAGTAACAGCAGACAGTTTAAACCACTGCCACCTGCAGAACTTTGTGACCAAAAGCAGCATCAGCTGAGGCCTTAACATCAACCTTGTAAAACTTTGAAAAAGTATGAACAGAAGACCAAGTAGCGGCCTTGCAAACTTGTTCAACAGAAGCTTGGTGCTGAAAAGCCCAAGAGGCACCAATAGCACGAGTAGAATGAGCAGTAAGGCGGAAGGGAGGCTCCTTCCCTGGAGCCAGACCTTTCTTAGGTCCAGACGGGTGCACAAAGAGAGCATCAGTCTTCCTGAAGGATCCAGTAGCCACCAAATAGAACTTCAGAGTTCTAACCACATCCAGAGAATGTAAAACCCGCTCCTTAGTGTTACAAGGATTAGGGCAGAGAGAAGGCAAAACAATGTCCTGATTGAGATGAAAGGCAGACACAACCTTAGGCAGAATATCTGGCTTAAAACGAAACACCACCTTGTCCTGGTGTCTCTCAAAGTAAGAAGGTTTGATGGAAAGCGCCGCCAACTCAGAAACACGCCTAACAGAAGTGATAGCCACCAAAAAGGCTACCTTAAGAGTCAATATGGACAAAGGGGCCTCATGCAAAGGCTCAAAGGGAGACCCTTGTAATGCAGATAAGACCAAGTTCAGATCCCAGACTGGTAACATAGGCTTACGTGGTGGACGCACGTGAGTAACCCCCTGGAAGAAGGTCTTGACCAGACGATGATGAGCAAAAGATCTTTGGAAGAATATGGCCAAAGCAGAAACATGACCTTTGAGGGTACTAAGTTGAAGACCCAAATCCAAACCATGCTGCAAAAATTCCAGAATCCTGGGGATAGAAAACACCCGACATAGAAGCGACTTAGATTCACACCAGTCAATGTAAGCATGCCATACCCTATAGTAGATGGATGACGAGGACTGCTTCCTAGCCCGAATCATAGTATTAACTACAGAGGCAGGCAGCCCCTTCTCCATCAGTATGGAGGTTTCAGCAGCCAGGCCGTCAAAGCCAGCATTTGTAAATTGGGATGGCATAGCTGCCCTTGAGTAGGCAGGTCTGGATCCTTGGGCAGGGCTGATCTACTGCCAACTGCACTACGTCTGCGAACCACACCCTTCTTGGCCAACAGGGGGCCACCAGAATGGCTGGTACCCCCTCCTGAGCAATCTTGCGCAACACCCTGCCCAGCAGAGGGAAAGGAGGAAACACCTAGAGAAGCTGAAAGCTCTTCCAAGACATTGCTAGAGTATCCGTGGCCAAGGCCAGAGGGTCCTGTGACAGAGAGACAAAGACTGGAAGCTTGTGATTGTGACAAGACGCAAACAGATCCAAATCTGGCTGACCCCAACGGTGGCACAGGGAGTGAAACACCCTGCTGGTGAGGGACCACTCTCCCAGACGAGAAGTCCCCCTGCTGAGGGAGTCTGCCTCCAGATTCTCCACCCCCGGGATGTACACAGCTGAGATGCAGGGAACATTCTCCCCCGCCCAAGACAGAATCAGGGACACTTTCCTTGAGGGCCCTCTTGCTCCGGGTCCATCCCTGATGATTGATGTAGACAATCGCCGTCAGGTTGTCCGAGCGGAACTGAACCGCCCAACCTCGAAGGTGTGGAGTCAGTTGGGGGAGAACCAACCTTATCGCCCTCAATTCCAGAATGTTGATAGGGGTGTAGGCCTCCTGATGGCCGCACTGACCCTGGAATTTCAGGGATTTCCAGAAGCCCCCCTAACCTGTCAGGCTGGCATCTGTGGTGACTGTCTCCCAGCACGGGGCCAGAAAGGATCTGCCCACCAACAGGTTTCTTGAGTCCAGCCACCACGAAAGAGACCGTCTGGCCAGGGGGGCCAGAACCAGTACCTGATCCAGGGACCGAGGGTCCCGATCCCAAACTGACAAGAGGTGAATTTGAAGGGGTCTCATGTGAAACTGAGCGTATGGAACCGCCTCGAAGCAGGACACCATCAGGCCCACCAACTGCATCCCCTGCCGGATGGAGGGATGAGGGGAAGACAGAAGATGCCTGGCTAGGGCCTGAAGATTCTCCACCTTCTGCTGAGGGAGAAGGATCTTGACCTGAGATGTATCCAGAGTCATGCCCAGAAAGGACCTCTCCATTGACGGTGACAGGAAAGACTTGGGATGGTTGATCACCCAGCCAAAAGCCTCCAGTGTGGACACCACCAGCTGGATATCCAGCTCGGCCTGCTTGAAGGACTGAGAAGTGGTGAGAATGTTGGCTAAGTAAGGAAGGATGCGGATGCCCTGAGATCTCAGCAGAGCCAGTACGCCCGCCAGCACCTTTGTGAATACCCAGGGAGCCGAGGTGAGACCGAAATGTAAGGCCACAAATTGATAGTGCTGGTCCTCCAGAGCGAACCTGAGGAATCTCTGATGACCTGGAAAGATTGGTACATGAAGGTAAGCATTTTTGATGTCTACAGAGGTCATGATGTCGCCCGGGCATAGGGAATTGACAGCTGAGCGCAGAGTCTCCCTGCGAGAGCGTCTGGATCTGACAAATTTGTTGAGACAGTTTAAGTCCAGGATAGGTCTGATGGACCCGTCTTTTTTGGGAACAATGAAAACATTGGAATAGTATCCTTTGCCCCTTTCCCTCAAAGGCACCTGGCAGATGACCCCCAACTCCAGAAGGTTTTGGACAGCAAGGCACAGACCCTGAGCTGACAGGGGGTTTTGAGCCATCCGGGATTTGATGAATCTTGGGGGTTGCCAGGCTGCAAACTCTATCTTGTAAACGGAGGACACTACCTCCTGAATCCACCGGTCTGAGACGTGAAGCCTCCAGACGTGAGCAAAGAGCCGGAGCCGTCCCCCCCACCCGGATGGGTGAGGGCGCCCTTTCATGCCTGAGGGGGCTTGGGTGAAGATTTTGGCTTGGGACCCCAGGAGGGGCCAGGACGGCCACGTCCTCTGCCCCTTCCCCAGTGATCTCAGACCCCAGTAAAGGAGACTCCTCGGCCAGTTCTGGACCACGGAAGGACGGGAGAAAGGCACCCATCCCCTGAAAGGACCGGGACGGCCTCCTACGTTGAGGTAACCTGCCACCCCTGGCAAACAAATCCAAGCGCTCCCCAAAGAGACGCAGGCCCTTGAAAGGGAAACCGTTGAGGGCTTTCTTAGCAGCATTATCAGCTACCCATTGACGTAGCCCGACAGAGCGGCATATAGCCTCCAACAAAGCAGAAGTTCTACCACACATTCTAATGGCATCATCCATAGCAGACAGAATATATGCAATAAATTCCTCACAAAGCAGTAGAGATCTATACTCTTCTCTACCCGCAACCTCAGATGCCCCGTCCAACAGACACTTAAGCACCCCTTTAATTGCAATAGCCGTAATAGCAGAGGCACAAATCGGGCGCAGAGCCGTCCCCACACAGGCAAAGGCGTGACAGGCCAGTTGGTCCAAGCGCTGGTCCTCCCCATCCAGCAGGGTAGTAGTATCAGGAGAATGCATGACAGATGTATTGGACAACCCGAGAACAGGAGCATCCACCTTGGGAGGACATGACCAACGCTTAACAACGGTAAAGGGATACCTCTTGTCCCAACTCTTAGGCACCCCGGGCAGCTTGCTAGGCTGTTCCCATTCCTTGAGCACTAGATTATTAAAGTGAGGCTGCTCAGGGAACTCCGAGCGTGGTTTAACCGTATGAAAAAGCTCACCCTGCTGCTGTGGGGCCACTGCCGGGGGAGAAATACAAAGCACTTCAAAAATATGACTCAACAGTCTGTCAGTGTCATCAGGGGACCACGGGTCATCCCCAAAGGGAGTCCCGGTACTACTGTAAATCTTAGGTTGTTCCTCAGAGGATTCTGAATCAGAAAATAATTCCCTCTGCTCAAGGGGGTAGGGACCTGAGAATGAGTAAGGGCCCTCATCCTCTACAGGGAAGAGGGAAACCGCAGGTGATAAATGCCGCTCCTTAGCTGAAGCCTTACGCGGGGGCAGACCCAGCAAGATGTTTTTCAATGATGGCCACCAGTGCAGCTAAATCAGGTTGAGACTCCCCGCTAATATGCCCCTCGGAGGGGGTCAGATGTAAGCGTGGGGAGGTAGGCGAAGCCCGAGGGGGTGCTGCGCCAGTAACAGGCAACCCAGGCTGCATCGCAAGCACCTGCTGGGTGCAGGGTACACACACCCTGACATCATCACTTATAGGTGATACTTCACACACAACACATAGCCGGGCTTGTCCCGAAGGAACCCCAGGCACATTATCCCCAGAAGCCTCCATATGGTGATTACAGTGGCACAATAGGCCAATATAGGCATAACGCTAATGATAGCAACCCGGGATGCCCCAATAGCCCGCTAGGGAAGTGGGAGATATAATAGTAATAGCCCAAAGCTAAAAAGGGGGGGACCGGGAGAAACCACAATGAGGTCTACCCGCCTGAAAGACATAAGAAGACATCCCCGTAAGAATACAGTAAAAATACATAGCAATACATAACAATCCACCCCGCAGGGGCACTCACGGACCGCGGTAGGTTACAGCAGACACGCAGCACGAGGGAGGTAAAATGGCGTCTGCATATACCTCGAGGGGCAGGCCGCTAGAGAAGTGATGCGGAAAACATCATCCGCAGAGCCCGCCTCCCCCCAAAGAGCGCGAATCGTGCCCACATTATCCCCCCCGTCCAATGACGGCACGGCAAAGCCTGAGGTAACGCGCGGCGGCGGCTGCCAGTAAAAAACACATTAAGCAAGACATGCAGAATACAACAATATCAATTCTGGCACAAGCAAGTGAATATACAGGCTGCTTGACATACCGCACACACGACCGCCCCCCCCCCCCCCCCCCGAGATCTCCAGGGAGAGCGAAGGAAGGGGGCTACCCAGTGAAACAAAAAGAGATGAGGGGGCAGATACCTAAGGGGGGTAGGGATTAAGGAAACCCTGGGAGCAGATGGGGGCATCCCACAAGGCTCACCACAGGCCTATACCGCCTACCCTGTCAAAGCAGGGACTGCGGGCGGAGCAGCGCTCCTCAAGCACCTAACCTGGGTGCTGTCCTACCTTCACCCGAACCAGTCAGGCAGTGGGTCCAGAACGGGCGGTAATAGTCCTGCAGGGCCCCAGGCTGGTAAGCCCCACTCTCCTGCGTATATAGAGAGCCATCTTCTATCTTCGCAGTCCAGACTGCAGATTAAAACTGGGGATTTTGTAGGAGGTCCCTGACTTATATAGGGCCGGGAGAAGCCACAAGCTGCTTTCTGCAGTCCAGCGCCATCTTGTGGATGTATAACCCATGAGTAAGGAATATTCTGGAACAGGACGTGTTGTATAGAATAGAATATTTATACTTTAGGCTTCTCTGGCTGTGGGTCTCAGCAACATCATAGATGTAGATGTAATTGAGCCCATATTTCTTCTGAAGTACAGATCTGTATCTGTTCTATACCTGAAACTGGTAGAATAGGGGCATCCCAAATCAGGATTGTGATACTCATGTCTTCCGTGTTCCAGCGAACAGGTAGCTGCCAGCGACCATTAGAGTTGGCCGGCCAGGGGGTGCGCAGTGATGTATTAGCCAGCTCAGTTAACCTGTATAATCACATATTCAGCTGCATAAATAGATTGCGGTTGTGGAAGTGCTGAGCATCAGGTTTGCCGGACTTCACTACAACGTCTTTTACATGTCACTTTGAAGTAAAGTAATCAGCCAACCTGCATATTCCCACTTGCTCCTCTTTATGGGCTCACCACTTTTAAGCATTCCCTGCCAACGTGAACAAAAATTATAAATCAATGAGGAATCTATAATCCTCATTTTTTTGGGGGGTGGGGGGCTCTAAGCCAAATCCAAATAGCAAGACAATCTCACCATTTCGGGGTTACTGAGAGTACATGGGCTAACAATTGAATTTTCCAATTGCTGCCTTGGCTGGAGTGGCAGATGGTCAAGGACCCTAAAGGTGGCAGCAGAAGATGTGGCTGGGCTACAACCTGGGGTGACAGCTGATGAGGCTGGCAATAGGATGCGATGCTGGATGTTGTCAGGCTTGTGCCAAGACTTGGCACAAGATATGGTCAGATGTGGCACAGACCAGCAACAGGACTTGGCTTAGAGGTGTGGTCAGACAGTGCACAGGCCTGGCACAGATGGCACAGGTCAGCAACAGGCCTTGACACAGAGACATGGACAGAAGTGGCATGAAAACTTAGCAGCCAAACCTTGCTTGGAGGGCTATAGCACCACAAACGTTGACAATATGGTCAGTGGCTCTGCTAGATCCTGGGGACATCTTTTATATGATCTCCAACTTTCATTCACTGTGTGTGCGGGGGGGGGGGGGGGGGCAGGGGGTAACATCTTTCTATACCTGTTTAGACAGACCCCAATATCTCCCTGACAGTTGATTTCTGCCAGTCTGAGCTCTCATTAGAAAATTGTTGGGAAGATTTCTCATCTATTGATTATTCCAGCTGTGTGAAGAACAGCCAGGGCGTTCCTCTTTTCTTCCAGTCTTGAAGCCTGCGCATGTGCTGTGGTAGCGAGGTAAGAGATCTGACAAACCTGGGGCATCACACATAAATTAATGGGGCAGAAAAACTGTGATTTTCACTATCCCGAGTTTTGGTCCTTCCGCTATGTGTGAAACCCCCAGAACACTGAGCTAACTCGCCTCTCCTTAAGATCATGGCACAGAAGCGGCCACTCGTCCAAGCAGCTTCTCCCACCATGCATATTAATGTGAAGCTAGAGAAGCTGAATGGAATCCCCGGCCATGCACAGCCATTTAGTTGCAGTGGGCCAGGCTGCTCACAGCAGAGAAGGGATGCAAGTAATGCTGGCACCATGGATTTTGGGGGAAAAGTGAGTTTACTGGGCACCATAGGAGTTTTAAAACAGCAGAATATCAGAAGTTCAGGATGCTCCAGGGGGAGGAAGTAAGCCTGCCCTGGAGCCTCATAGACTCCAGGGTGTGTTCTGGTCCATTTTAAAACAGGAGTCCCAAACATTTCTTACCATGAGAGCCAACCTTGACACAAATAGATCATAGAAGCCATATAACAAGAAACAAAAAACAATTCCAATTAACACCACAATAAGGTACTGGAAAGCATCAAATTTGACAGCTCAGTGTGCGTGTTGATCTCCTGACCCATACAATACTTGCGTCAAATGAGTGAATCCCCACAGCCCCTGGTTAATTGTCAGGAATTGTCAGGAGCTGGGAAACAGAATGCAGCACTTAAAACTGCATAGACAAGCAAGCCAGCATGCTTCTCCACCTGCATGATTCTGCCCTAACCACATGCAAAGGGCTAACAATAAAAAAGCTCTGATGTTATAGACAGCTGGGGAGCCACACAATAGGGGTCTGCAAGCCACATGTGGCTCCCGATCCACAGGTTGGCTTTAAGATCAGCTTGGCTAAATTAATGTTCCTAAAACCAACTGGCAAATGGAGTATTTATAAGCAACATGATAAATCTATTTGCTCTAGGTTTCATATGAAATTACATTTTTGTCGTTTTTCAGAGCGTGGCATGCACAGTGCCAGGGCTTTTGTCAGCGTTCAGTATTTATATACAGAATAAATGTGTCATTTTCAATCTTATCAGTTCAGTTATTTGACGGGGAATGAATTACAGCAAACACTGAAATGGTAATGGATTTCCATGAGCATTATGCCTCATTACTAATTTGCACACAGGATTCAATTACAAGTAAGTATTTATAATCTTCACATCCCAGCAAACATTTCGAGCGCTGAAATGGCAAGAATGTATTTTTCCATGTACCGGGACTTTGGCTAGGCTTTAGTGGCTCAGTCTCACTGTAGACTTTAGGGGCAACCAACATGGAACATTATAGTTTATATAATGATAATATTCAGTTTCAAGCCTATTATCGCGACACATTGGGGTCAAAGAAAAATCTTCTCAATTTTTATGCTTGGATCACTATGAGGATATCCACGTAACAAAGACCGATTGTAATAAGGGAGTATTTGTTTGCTTCAAACAGATTTATTATTAAAGCAGGTCAAAACCCTCGTGGCTGGGCCCTGCAAAGATTCCAGGCCGGCTGCTAGCCTGCCCTGGGGGATATCCTACACCGGATGCCTCGGTGTGCGATTTCTTACCTGATCCCAATGGGTCCCATGATGCAATCTCTGCCGGAGCCGCATCCCGGCTTCTCTTCAGCCGTGGGCACTTTTGGAAAAGCTGGGCGCGGGAGTGCGAGTGTCCGAAAAGCGTGCCAAGGATACACCATTTCACAGCGGAACTTTTGAAAGGCCAACAGCCAGCCAACAGTAGTGCCTAAATGCTCAGGAGGGTGGGCGGCGTAGCTTCTTGAGCGGTGGACTCATTTTTGGCTTTCCATCCGCTTTAAAAGGTTTTATTACCCACAGCCCACAGCCGGGAGCCATCTCTACTCTGGGGCAAGTCGTGCCAGGGTGCCGGCTCCTCAGGAAAAAGCATGGTACTGGAGCATTCACCACCATTTTAAATCACCCCCCTCCCCAAACATTGCATGTGTGAAGAATCCTCAAAAAAACCTTCTATACAGGGCTGGCTTCAGGTTTATAAGGGCCCTTGGGTGACAGCGCCTCAGTGGGCCCCTTGTAGCATGACACTTCAAGCAGATCAACAGTCAAGAAAGCAAGTTCAGTAAAGGCATCCCTAAAGCCCCACTCAGATATTCAGTGTATTTGAGAGGGCTTAACTCCATACAGATGCTATGGAATAGTAGACAGATTCTGTGCTGCATAGCTGCATAGCGGCTGCCATATTGCCACATACATGAGTCCAGGTTATGAATCCCACAGTCAAAATTGCCTCACATAGTGCAATACTCTTATTTCTAGTAGAAAGAAGCCATCAACTGTGATGACTCATAGCTCTGCTGCACAGCTGAAACAATCATTTTAGAAGATATACTGGCTGAATGTTCTGCGGTAAACCCACAGTGAGTCTGCAGTAAAGAGTGATAAAGAAACATTGTTACAGCTTTCCCTTCACACACACACAGTCCCTCTAGCAGCTGATTATTCAGTGTGTGTGTTTATATAACATAATACACAAGCTGCTCATGTTTCTGAGGCATTTATCTCCATGCTTAGTATGGGCTGCTGCTGGCACAGCTCTTTAAGTCCTGCTTTAAAATGGACCAAAACTCACAACCATCGGAATCTGTAAGTTGTTAGGGCCACTTGATTCCCTTCCCCGGGGCATCTCGAATCGGGATGCCCTGCTGTGTGAAACCCCCCAGGTCACCAAGTATAGGCACTCCCCCGGTCCAGCGCCACATCTCTGCTATCCCTTTAGTAGGGCGCATGCCTGTGCCAGGCATTTCTTGACCCCTCCTCTCGCCACCCAGCATATTTATAAGGATTTTTAAAACTGGGCCATTTGTTTGCGATAGTCCTCCTTTAAAGCAGAACAAAGCCCAATAAGGTCAGTCCTGAAATCTTTTAGATTCCGCTAGCCTTCGCCTGGGGCATCCCAAATCAGGATGCCCCACTGTGTGAAACCGCCCTGGGGCGCCGGTAGACTCGCCTTCTTCCTGGCTCCCTCGCAGATGTAAATATCAGATGGCCACATCCCCAGCATCATTAAGATAAGCTGGGGAGAGCGAGTGCCACCTGCTGTTGGGGATGATGCTGCTTGGTCTTCTGCCATAAACAGAGCCATTAAATATGCTCTGATTGGATGAGAGCCTGCCCATGCACCATAGGACCAAGGAAAGGTGGATTTTTCTGGGTGATTGGGGGGGGGGGGGTCAGACAGTGGGAGATCGGGATGCCCCCGGGTCAGGAAACAAGACCCAGGATAGGGACTGAAATCCTAGGTTTTGTTTCGCTTTAAACTCAATTAAACTCATGGAAGGATGGGGTTCATGTTATTTAAAATAGTGAACAGACAGACATCTTTTATTGCAGAGGACTAAAAGAAGCGCAAGGAATATGGAAACAAAAGGGGAAACAATTGGTGCTATTTTAAGTGTGCCATACATTCCACTTCAAATCTTCATGACATGGGGGTAATCTCCAGTAGAGGGCGAACTTCTGCAGAGATGAATATGCAAAAAAGAAAGCCCCTCCCAGTCCATGTATACCTGGGACCTCCCACCAATTTCCCAGTTCCTTCTCTGCAGGGAAGGCGACAAGACAGAAAATGAAGACTTCTTTTACATACAGGTAAGCAGGACCCGCGCCCGGCCGTTTATTGTCCCTATTGCTGCCAGGACCCTTTCTAAATTGTCCCTACCGTATTTGTGCCTCCCAACTTAGGCTGCGGGTCCTGGTGAGGGTAGGTAGCACCCTATGGGTGCGGAAGGAGCTTTGCTCCACCGTGAGACCTCATTCTGGGGTAGGCGGTTACCCAGGTTTTGGTGATCCTGGTGTGGGATGCCCCGTCCCTCCATGCCTGTGGCCGTATTCCGGCCGTATTCCCCCCCCCCCTTCCGGGTCCCTTACTTCCCTCTGGGGGGGGGGGGGCTGGCTGGCCGTCATCCTCTGCCTCCCCCTTTTTTGGTATATTTGTAGATACATTTATATGTGAATGTGTGTTGGTGTTACCACTGTTAGTGTGTGTGTGTGTGTGTGTGTGTGTGTGTGTGTGTGTGTGTGTGTGTGTGTTTGTGTGGTTCACAGTGGAAGTTTTCCCTTGAGAAATGGGTGCATTTACGTTGGCCTAGCCTGCTGGGGTTTTTTCCTCTCAGCCTGGGGAGCTTCTCTCCCTCAGGCTGTGTTTAGAAAGGGGGGCGGGGCCGGGCGCTCGGCGCGGCCGCGGTAGCCCTGCCCCCTCGTTTGGCGCGTTTTCTGTGGGACCTCCCTCTGGCCAGATCCGCACTGCTGGGAGGGGGGTAGGGCCTGGAGAGCGCGCCTTCGGTACTGGCCCACCCCCCTTCTCTTCCTGCTTCTCCTCAGAGATGGGGGTCATCTTGCTGCATTGCTGCTGCTGCTGCCGATTCTGGGGGACGGTAAGGGCCTGGTGGCCACTTCCTTAGCAATTTGGGGGCCCCTTTCTGGCGAGGGGGGGCCCCCTTCGGTGCAGGCTTATGTCCTTGAGTGATCATGCTTGTTTTGTCAATTATGTATTTTGATATATATATATATATATATATATATATATATATATATATATATATGGTTATGCTGTAACTGATATGCCTGGTTGTGTGTTGCAGATTGCTTCATAATTGTGCATATTAGGGGGTTCCTCCTGGTCCTGGGGTCCCTCGTGTATAATTGATCACCTTAAATCCTCCCACTGGGATTTTTAAGGGGCATCCCGGGTTACTTTTGCGTAAATTCCCTACGGTCTTGCTACTGACCACAAAAATCACCATATGGAGGCTCCACAGGATACTGGGCTCGGGCTCCCTCTGGGACAATCCCGGCCATGTGTGGGGTATCCCTTACTGGGGAGAATGTGCTGATCTGTATACCATGTGCACAAAAGGCCATGACGCGGCAGTCGGGTACCCAGCCTTCTGGGTCGGCTCCTCCCGCTTCATCGCCTTCCCCTCCCCGCCTTATCCGTACCCCAAGTGACATTGGTGTCAGCGAGGAGTCGCACTCTGATGTTTGGGCTCGGTTGGCCAGCATCGAGAAATTTATTGCTAGCACGGTGGGCAAGAAGGCCCAGGCTAAAAAGAGACAATTGTCGTCGGCCCAGCCTTTGTGGCGTGTTGACGACGATTCCATTGATTTGTCGGATTATTCCCTGTTAGAGGAGGGGGAATTGTATGAGGAAACAGAGGCTGATTATGTACAGTCTGGTGATGCTGATTTCGGGCAGGCGCTGGGGGATGCCGTAGATACGGCCACTGTTTTGTCACATCTATTGGAGGTTTTGGATATTGACCCACCTGAGGCACCTCCTCTCAAGAAGGGGGAATTTTTTGGGGTCCGCAAGCCCCGTCTGGAATTCCCTACCCAGGGTCACTTTGATGCGCTGATCCTTAGAGAATGGGAGAGGCCCAGTCGGCTTCCTGGTGCTCCTCAGGGATGGGATAAGAAGTATCCTTTCCCGGTGGAGGCGGTTAAGCGCTGGTCTTCTCCTCCAGAGGTCGATGCGCCAGTTTTAGGTTTGACCAACTCTTCTGTGCTGAACACCCCTGACTCCACTTCCCTTAAGGATGCCGAGGATAAGCGCCTTGATCTGATGGCGTGCCACGCATTTGCCAGCGTGGGCTCGGCCCTGCGGCCTGTTTGCACACCTGCCCTAGTGTCGCTTGCTACCAGGTCTCTTATCAGGGACTGCCTGAAGGACGCTCAGTTTGACCCGGCTAGCGCTGAGTTCACTACCCTTAAGAGATGTGAATTGTTCATGGATTTTGTCTTGGCTGCTATGGAAGATTCTATTGTCGTGGGTAGTAGGACTTCAGCCTTATTGGTGGCTATGCGCAGATTGGTCGGGCTCCGCCAGTGGACGGCGGACTTTGGGGCCAAGAAGTCGCTTATAGCTCTTCCCTTTTTGGTACGCGGCTGTTTGGAGATAAATTGGATGCTGTTGCTAAAGGAGGTAAGTTGCCTCAGCGGAAGAAAGAGCGCCGTCCCTTTCGGGGGCTGGCTTGTTCACTCCTTCCTTTCGAGGGGCCAGAGCGGCTAGGGGTTTGGCCTTCTCGGGTGTCAGGGGCTCGTCCTGGAACAGGGGCAGAGGTCGGGCACGTCCCACGGCTGCCTGGGGTTCCAAGCCCAAGCCTGCCGTTAAACCGGCTCAGCAATGAAGGGGTGCCCTCACCCGCAAGGGTGGGGGGACGGCTGCGGCTCTTCTTCCAGGTCTGGGCCCGGGAGGTCACAGACAATTGGATCTTGGAAGTGGTCTCCTCCGGGTACAAACTGGAGTTCGAGTACTGGCCGCCTCCAAGATTCGTCAGGTCCCGGGTGCCATCGGACCCTCAGGCTGCACAGGGGCTCCTGTTAGCAGTGAAAAACCTTCTGGACATGGAAGTTATATGCCCGGTGCCTCCGTCGGAGAGAGGCAGGGGTTACTACTCCAACATTTTCACGGTTCCCAAAAAGGAGGGTTCGGTGAGACCCATTCTAGATCTCAAGGTCCTCAACAGGTTTATCAGAGCCAAGAAGTTCCGTATGGAGACTCTACGCTCGGCCATCAATTCCCTTCGCCAAGGGGATTTTATGACATCCATAGTCATCAAGGATGCGTATCCTCATGTTCCAATCTTTCCAGCGCATCAGAGATTCCTCAGGTTTGTAGTGGAGGATCAACATTTTCAGTTTGTGGCCCTTCCCTTCGGACTGACCTCGGCTCCGAGGGTCTTCACCAAGGTCCTGGCGGGTGTCATGGCCCTGCTCAGAGGTCAGGGCATTCGCATTGTACCTTATCTGGACGATCTTTTGATCTCAGCTTCTTCCCTCTGTCAGGCGGAGCTGGACACCTACCAGGTGGTGTCGACTCTGGAGAGATTCGGGTGGGTGATCAACCGTCCTAAGTCCTCTCTCTCCCCATCACGAGTGATTTCGTTCCTGGGCATAAATCTGGCTACCATTCAGGCAAGAGTGTTTCTACCCCAGACCAAGGTGCAGGGGATTCTGGATCTGATCCGCTTTCTTCTGGCCAGTCATTGTCCCTCTATACGACAGGGGATGAAACTGGTGGGCTTGATGGTGTCCTCCTTCGAGGCGGTACCGTTTGCACAGTTTCACACGAGATCTCTTCAACTTCACCTTTTAACACATTGGGACAAGTGTCCGCAGTCATTGGATCAACCTTTCAGGATGTCTCCCAGGGTTCGGCAGTCTCTTCGGTGGTGGCTGGAGTCGAGCAACCTATTGAAGGGCAGATCTTTTCTGGTCCCTTGTTGGGAGACGGTTACCACGGATGCCAGCCTGTCGGACTGGGGAGGTTATTGGAAAAGTCATCAGTACAGCGGGGTGTGGGGTCCTCAGGAGGCTCACACCCCCATCAATGTCTTGGAGCTCAGAACCATTCGACTGGTTCTGGCACGGCTGACCTCACATTTACGGGGGCTGCCGGTTCAGGTTCGTTCAGACAACCGAACGGCGGTAGCTTACATCAATCACCAAGGAGGGACTCGCAGCAGGAGTGCCCTCAGGGAAGTCTCTCTGATCCTGCACTGGGCGGAGAGCAATGTTCCTTGCATTTTGGCAGTCTACATTCCGGGAGTGGAGAACACGGAGGCGGATTCCCTGAGCAGGGGATCCTCTCGCCAGGGAGAGTGGTCTCTCAACCCCGAGGTTTTTCTGGATCTTTGCCGCAAGTGGGGGACTCCGGAGGTGGATCTCTCTGCCTCGAGGCACAATCACAAACTTCCGGCCTTTGTGTCTCTTTCTCAGCATCCTCTATCTCTGGCAGTGGATGCCTTGTCCCTTGCTTGGAAGGATCTGGGTTTTCTGTACCTGTTTCCGCCTGTCTCCATGCTGGACAAGGTAGTTCGCAAACTGGTTCTAGAAGGGGCACCAGCAATTCTGGTGGCTCCAAGGTGGCCAAGAAGGGTTTGGTATGCAGACGTTGTAAGGCTGGCCGTAGACCAGTACCGGCTTCCCATGTTGCCGGATCTGTTATCTCAGGGTCATCTACTTTACCCCAATTTACAAATGCTGGCTTTGACGGCTTGGCTGCTGAAACCTTCATTCTGAAGGAGGAAGGCTTGTCTGCGGCCGTTGTTCAGACCTTGATTAGAGCTAGGAAGCGGTCCTCTTCTGGCATTTACTATAGGACTTGGAGGTCCTATATTGATTGGTGTGAGGCTAGGGCCTTGCCTTGTAGGGTGTTTTCGATTCCTAGGATTTTGGAGTTTCTTCAGCATAATCTGGATCTTGGGGTCCAGCTTAGTACTTTGAAAGGACGGGTTTCTGCTCTGTCGGTTTTCTTCCAGAGGTCTTTTGCCTTGCACCCGCTGGTTAAGACCTTTTTCCAAGGGGTCGCGCATGTGCGGCCCCCGCGGAAGGCTGTGGTTCCTGTTTGGGATTTGAATTTGGTTTTCGGCTCTCCAGGGTCCTCCTTTTGAGCCGCTACAGGATACAAGTTTTACAAGGTTGATGTGCGGGCTTCAGCGGATGCTGTTTTTGGCCGCAAGGTTCTGCAAGCTGCAGTGGTTTAAGTTGGTACATTTTTTACTGTTTCTGGTTCCCACCCATGACAGACACTGCTATTGGATGTCCCCCATGTCATGAAGATTTGAAGTGGAGTGTATGGCACACTTAGAATAATACCATTTTGTGAGTACTCACCTGTAAAACGGGTATTATGAGTGTGCCATACACTCCACTTCAACCCATCCTTTTTTCGGGTATTCCGGAGCTTTTATATGGTGAACCATTGGTTTGATTGTTAATGTTATAATTGGTTCTTCCTGGTCCCCTTACTGCTTTTTTACACTGGGAAATTTGTGGGAGGTCCCAGGTATATATGGACTGGGAGGCGGGTTCTTTTTTGCATATTCATCTCTGCAGAAGTTCGCCCTCTACTGGAGATTACCCACATGTCATGAAGATCGAAGTGGAGTGTATGGCACACTCATAATACCCGTTTTACAGGTGAGTACTCACATAACGGTATTTTTCAGCTTGTTTCATCTCCCTGAGTGTACTTCAGGCATTGCGGTACCCTTACCCAGAAGTGTTTATTTTCTCTTAAGACACGTGGTTGTTTTATACTCGCAGCACACAATTTGCATATAAACACAGTAGGCTGATGCGCTTGATAAATGATAGGTTGCAGCGCACTATATTTAGCTATTAGGGGCATGATCACATAACATTACTGTGACAGTCCTCCTCAGAAACACGCATTCTATTTTAAGGTTTCAGCAGACAGCTTTGCAGCTGATTCCCCATCGCGCTAATACAATGGCGTGTGCCCACGACAACGTTCATTGTTTGAGGAGCTTGCCATTCAAACTGCGAGCTCTTTTAATAACTTTGTATAAAAAAATTAAAAAAAAAACATACACACAAAAGTGTAAACAATGAAGAGAAGGCAACACTGTGGTTTGGGTTGGAATAGCGTCCGACATTTTTCCAAAACTATTTTTATGTTTATTTGTATAGCGACATCTTCTATAGTGCAGAGTAGTAATCACAGACAGGGTAAAACATAAAGGACATAGACGATTACAGACAAGATTTTACAATGTACGCAGTGAATGCTATAAAAACAGGATACTGGCCAGAGAGCTCTGCTCTTACGCTCTTACAATTGGAAGGATGAGGGTGGAGACAAAAAGGAGAGATTACGAGGTTTCAAGAGTTATTTTTCTGAAAAGCTCAGTTTAAAGGGTACATTTGAAAGCTTGGGGAGTGTGCAAATGAACAAAAAAGAGCATTCCAGAGAAGTGGAGAGGAATGTGAAAAGTTCTGGAGGCAAGATAGATTTTTTAGTTGCTATATAATAAATAGGAAATGATTGGTGCTTTGTGACAAGAGGCAGCCAGTGTCGGACTGGGGTGTTTGAGGCCCACCGGTAGAGCTGACTTTGGGGGCCCACATTTAGATGCAAGTATTGCCAACTTATATTCAGGGCCTATGCACAGAACTGTAATGTCTCTATCTGTGCAAGTGGGATGCAACAAAAAAAACTTTAGATACTTCTGGTCTTAGTGATAAAGGACCACAAATGGGCTCCTGGGTCCAGGGGCCCGCTGAGGTATTCCTTGGTAACCCTGTAGACCAGTCGTAGTCTGGAGGCATCATACTGTAAAAGCCTCTGTTAGTGACAGCCAGGGCCGGATTATGAGGGGGGCACAAGGGGCTCTAGCCCCGGGGCCTCCACCACTTGCCCTGCAAAGGGGCCTCCACCAACCTTTGCATTTCTACTGTTCCAGGCTTTTCTTGGTCCAGCAACAAAGCTATCGGCTGGGCGTGCTTCCCGCGCCTGGGCCAGCCTCTTTTTTTTTGTTTTTGCAAATCTGCAGCCAAAGCCACTACAGGCAGGAGGGAGAGTCTAGAGCAGCAAAGCTACAGTGATGGGTGCATGCAGAGCTGTCAATCAGTGGCTGCTCACTGCACATAAGCCACCAAGCACAGCCACTGGCAGCTCAATGCAGGGAACTGTTTTCTGCTGGACCAGCTGGGCGACTACATTACCCCCCCCACCCAGAATGGCAAAGCAGTAGTTGAACAACACACACCCGCATAATGGTGGCACAAGGGACTTGATCTGATGTTCCAGTAAGTTGGCGGGTGCCAGGCAACCACCAGTTACTTGGCTGGACAATTATTTTAAAGGAAAAAAAATACTGTATCTGGGGCCTCCACCAGATTTTTGTGCCCAGGGGCCTTCACCACACTTAATCCGGCCCTGGTGACAGCACTTCTGTTCGGGGACAGACTACAGAAAAAAAACCTGGGCTGTGCTATACTTAGCTTTTTCCAGGTTTCTGCAGCATGTGGCAACAGCAGATGGTGCTCCAGAGCAGCAGCTCCCTCTGATCAGTGAACCATACTGGGCCACATGTAATGGCTGCAGGAACCTAGAAGCAGGAAACATTGTTAGTGGGCTTTTGGTTATTTCTATGCACAGCCATGCTTCCATGCTTCTTTGCATTTGACAGTTATTGTGATGGGGCCCAAAAACTGTAAAGCGGGGGAAACCCGCAGGCTTTGGGGTACCTCCAGGGGGATGGAGTTCCGCATAGGCAGGGTGGGGTGACCCTGAACTAGACCCACACAGCACGATGGAACTTTTGGGCCCAGGGGAGTTTAGGTATTCTCTTAGGACTCTTAGATCATCTGGCTGCAGGCCAAGGCGGCTTCTGCTCATCCAGGTGCGACAACAAAACCAGATACAGTAGATGGGGGTACCTGCTTTTTATTGGAAAGCCTCAGCAAGACAAAGGGTCCGGGGCACATAGGGATATCTTCGGGATTCCCACCTCAAACTGCTTAGCCCCTACCCGATCCGGCTTCCAGGAGTCCTGTCCCTTCTGGGTGTTCCTCACTCAGTTCACTGCTAACCTTCAACGCTTGGGCCCATTATGAGGGGTACTTCTCCTCAGCTACCTCCAAGGCCCTGTAAGGTAGGAAATGCTTCAGGGGTGCTCCCGCAGCACCCCTCTTTATAGGGTACCGGCCAGTGCTTCCTTCTTGAGCACTGGTCTCCGCCCTCTTCAGCCTACTGGCTCAGCATTCATACTTCTGCACACTCAACCCACAACACTCCCTGGGTCTCCCTTATATTAGACCCAGGAACCAATTGGTGTTAAGGTGGGCGGTCACTATCTAATGCAGAGAGGTTAACCCCACAGTGTCCCTGCCACCGTCCCTTAAAAAAATTACCACTTACACTACATTACACTAACCATTAACCCTTAACTGCCTGTTAACCCTTTAACAGGGAGGGCGGGTAAGCCACTACCCTATAACATGAGCAGCCCCTTCTCCTGGCCATATGGAGGTTTCTATCAAAATGGTCCGCATGACCTGACTGCACATAGCCAGAGAGGCCATTGCAGGGGCTACTGTGACTACTTTTTTTTCTTCTAGTTGTCAGTTTAAAGCCATTGTCACTTTAATTTATGGGCATTTTGTGCAGTATAAATATTTGGTTGCTGGCATGGAGAAATGTTTTTTTTTTTTAGCAGCACATTTTTCTATGACTGCTATTTTTCCTTTTTAGTGCTTCGGCTATTTTAGACATTGCGTTTCACTGCAGATAAGAAACAGTCATTTGTTTCTTTTTTTATTAGTTTATACTAACTAAAAAATCTGCTTAATGTTTTGGTATTAACTAAAATAGTATTGTTACCAAGGAATTTGTCTTCTGGTCCATCTGTACTAAGCAGTATGAGGGGGGTGTCTCCTGAACTATAAATGTATATGAATGGTGATGGATTGGTTTCATTGCGCACCAAAAGAGTGTACTAAACTCAATATGCTAAGGAAAGGTTTTGACAGCATTGGTCTTTTAAACAGACCTTCTGTAAAAAATGACTGAAGCTGTGCTCAGCCCACGTACCCCTGGGGTATGCCTAAAGAAGCCCCAAATCATACAGAACCACTAACCGGGTCAGTGTGCTTGTGGCACTCTTGCTTCTCATGTGACACCTGTTGGACAATGGGCTCTGCTGGACATACTCATGCTGTGTGCCTGCCAAAGCCTGTTGGGTACCGGAGGTTCCGTGTGTTGCAGAAGTGGCTGCTGAAAGTGATGACATCCAGAAGCAAGTAGTTTGGTGCAACATTAGTCTTTCTTTTGTTTTCATGCAGAGTTTCATCACAAATCGGATGCTCTGGGTGCATTTTTTATTGAATGCTCATTTATTCAGTAGGATACAGAATAAAAGTTCCTTCTCCCCCTCTCCATGAAATCATTTTGCTACAAAGCTTGTTATTCTTCTCCTCCATGCCGGCTCTGCTCTGTAATCCTGGGATGAGTCATATCAACACCAAGAAGGCAGCCTCTGTGCCGCTATGTTGGAGTGACGAGGGATCGGGATCACATAGGCAGAGGCAGCCAGCAGAGATGCCTGTAAGACAGTTTTAACTTGTATGTGATGCTTAATTGGAAGAGGGAGAATGTCTCCTGTTAGATTTAAAGGAGCAAACAAAACAGAATCTTACTTTGCTTTGCCAAGCGTTTCTCCATTGCTGTGCCCTGAATGAGGTAATATAATTTCTTATCTGCCCCTCCAGCGCCACCCTGCCGATGTGGGCCACCAATACTAGCTCAAGGAGCTGGTCCAGACACATCCCTCTCTGCACTGATGGCTTCAGTGGCAGTCTCAGAGCTGTCATTTAAGCCCAGCTAGCCCCTCCTCCTTCCTTCCCGCCAAGCCTCCTCCTAGCAATCACTCCCAGCACCGCCCCACTAATTATGCTAATTATTATGCAGCTTTACAGCTTCAAGGGCCACACCCACATGCTTCAGAAGAGAAATTGTGGGGTAAAACTGTAAACCTTGATATCTCTGACATTTCTTCAATTTAAAGATAAAAAAGAACGTTAACCCTCTGCACACTCATACTATTGAAAAACCTAGCTAACACTTGTTAAGAACATGGACTGTCAGTTAACATAGATTGCAATGAATGTAGAAGCGAGGTAGCCACGTGAAGGCCGTCCAATTAGTACCCCGTCCCTAACATTACTAAGTTTAAAAGTTTGTGCAGACATTGCTACTTCTTTACTTGTGTGTGCACAAGCAATGCAATACATGAATCAGCCAGTCTAAAGACATTGCAATAACTTAACTTGCTTGCACACACACAATGAAAAATGCTTTACTTGCCTGCACAATGTTACAGTTCAAAAAGGGTTTTTTTTAGGTAGAGATTTAAAGATAGAAAACAGTTTAGGACATTGCCAAACCTAGTGATCTAACAATTGCCTATGCCTGAAATATCACTTTAAAGGAATTAATGCCCTTAACCCCCCTGGCGTTATGATAGAGGCAAATGTAATGGTAACAAAAGCGTTACCATTACATTTGTCTCTGACGCACGGCTCCGCCCCCATGAGCCTCTGCGGCTCACAGAGACGGAACCCGGAAGTGAGATGGACGCCGCAGCCGCGGCTCTCGCCTGCGATCGCAGCGGGGACATCGCTGGATCGCAGGGAGAAGGTAAGGAGACTGCGCCGCCCTGCTCCTCTGCCAAATAGATCCCGAGCGTGACTCGGGGTTACCGCTACTTACAGCGCAAATTAACCCCGAGTCACGCTCGGGATCACCACTACGGAGGTTAACAGGCATTTTGCTGTACTATTACTCATCTAAAAAGGAAATGTTTTTCCTGTAGAGTGTAAAAGTTCTTTTAGTAAAGTAACAGTATGGTAAAATTCTTCAGGAGCTAGGTGGCAGAGTTTTTAACCCCCAACTGCGTTGGACGTGTTTTGCCCTTTTGATAAAAGATGGTTTGGTTGATCAGGCTGCTGATCCTTACTGCCTCCTCCCCCTGTCTGCCAGGGCCCCATGCTTAGCACTGTGTATGGAGTTGCCCCTGGTAAGGGAGACACATTTTTGGATGTTTTGGGAGTTTTTTCTATCCTGCTAGAACAGTTAGGGGGTTAATGGATGATACCAACATGATTGTGCAATCTGTGTACAATTCTATGTACCGTCTTTCCCAGAAAATAAGACAGGTCTTATATTCATTTTCGCTCCAAAAATACATGCTAAGGCTTATTTTCAAGGGATGTCTTAAAGCCGGCTGGCAGCGGGCAGGATGGTGGTGGCAGTATAGCAGCCCCAGTACAGTATGTGCACAGAGTGGAGGGATGCATGGCGGCAGGCTGAGGTAAAGCCAGCAAAATCGGACATTTCACTCCCGACACAAGCTTACCTGTGTGGCTTGATGTGTCCTCACCCTCCTTTACAGCTTATTTTGGGATAGGGTTTATTATTTCACATATTAGCAAAAAAAATGCCACAGCTAGAATACTGTGTGCAGTTCTGGAGACCTTACCTGCAAAAAGACATTATTCAAATAGAACGTGTCCAAAGACGGGCAACAAAAATGGTGGAAGGACTTAAACTTAAAACTTATCAGGAGAGACTTAAAGAACTAAATTTGTACAGTCTGGAGGAAAGAAGGGAGAGGGGGGACATGATTGAGACCTTTAAATACGTGAAAGGATTCAATAAGGTTCAGGAGAGAAGTGTTTTTAAAAAGAAACTTAATGATAGAACAAGGGGGCACAACCTGAAGCTAGTCGGGGGGAAGATCAGGAGCAATGTTAGAAAATATTATTTCACAGAAAGAGTAGTAGCAAAGGTAGCTGAAAAATCAACAGTCACTGAATTTAAACATGCCTGGGATAAGCACACATCTATCCTAAGATAAAGAGTACATACAGTATACACATAAGGGCAGACTAGATGGACCGTATGGTCTCCTTCTGCCGTCAACTTTCTATGTTTCTGTGTCTTCTTTTAGAGAGAAACAGGGTAGCAAAAAATCTTCAGCCAACGAGTCTATTGAGGCACATTGATGTATGCTTAATGTTCATGAAAGGAGTTAATTATTCATCTCAGGGAAAGTGCATGTTAATACATGTAGTGTTACGCTTTACACTTTACACGTTATGAACTATTACTGGGTGTTGGTTAAATCGATTCCTCAGAAAAACAGCAGTTAACATGCTGGAGTGGAAGAATAGTAGGAAAAAATATAGCTCTAGGTAACACTGATGAGCTCCAGGTGGAATTTACCCTCAAAATGGAAGTGCTGTATAACAAAGATATATTAGGACACCCCAATTTGGGATGACCCTAGGGAAGGGTTTATGCCAGATTCAAAGGCCCGGTGTTGATCTTTTATCGGGGGGATATCACTACATACCTCCCAACTTTTGAAAGCTGCAAAAATCGATACAAGAAGATATTTTTTAACATTTAAACCATGCCCCGGCCACACCCCTGCCACGCCCTTAAAGGGAAACACCAACTAAGAATTAAATAATAATACTGGCAAGACCTCCGCAAACACATTACAGCCAGGGGCTGTAGTGAGAGGGGCATTCCTCCATTCTAGCCAGTGAGGGGCATCCTGCCATTCCAGCCAGTGAGGAGTATTTCTCCAATACAACCAGTGAGGGGCATCCCTCTATTTCAGTCAGTGAGGGGCATCCTTTATTCCAGCCAGTGAGGGGCAACCCTCATTACAGCCAGTGGGGGGCATCCCTCATTACAGTCAGTGAGGGGCATCCATCATTGCAGCCAGTGAGGGACATCCATCATTGCAGCCAGTTAGGAGCATCCCTCATTACAGTCAGTGAGGGGCATCCCCCATTACAGTCAGTACGGGGCATCCCTCATTACAGCTAGTTAGGGGCATCCCTCAATACATCAAGTTAGGGACAACACAGACAACAGACACACTCACTAATGCAGGCGTTCATCTCCCCTCCTGCGCGATCTCCCCCCTCTAGGCTCCTTCCTGGAGTCCCGCCTCCCAGCTGCTGCGGCTTCTTGGACACCTGACACCACTGGCTCCGCATATGCAGCCGAGCGCTCACACTCAGGGCCGACAGTGGCAGGCATCTGAGAGGCCGCAACAACCTTCCGGACAGTAATGGGCGATGGTGCGGACAAGTGCATGCACTGCCCAAATCGGGATTGTCCCTGGAAAATCGGGACGGTTGGATGTATGTCACTTCAGTAAAATATCTTGTGTGAATAAGAAAAGGTTCATGAGAGTTTTTGTATAAGGGCCTTTGATGAATTACCTCAGAGTTTGATGTGAGGGGGAGCATTTTGCATGTCGGTTTGGAAGGTGTTTTAGAATAACACACAGAACAGTGTCAGAGGAGTTCAGTCATGGAGGATGCTTGGATAGGCAGGATTATTTAGGGAGTTAGGATCTATTTAGTTTTCAAATAGATTTGCAGAGGGATTCAGTAAAATAAATACAATTTTCTTGAATAAACCGGACGTTGGGGGTCTGAATGAGGAAGTGAGCCGCCACCGCCGTCTCTAGCTCACTGAAGTGCTCCTGCTGTGTTTTCATTACCCTTAGCATACAGAGGCCTGTTTATCCTTGGAGTGCTGCTTTATGCTTCAGGGGTCCCGGCTGTAATATGCGCTTTAAATCGTTGCATAGCCAAGCTGCCCCTCAGGTTGTCACCACTGGATTGCTTTAACCTTCCCCTGCAAGGGTTGTGATATGCGAGGTGTTTTCTCTGGCACAGGCCTCGTGTTGCTCAGGTTTGGTGAGCAGAGATCACCACAGACATCCATCATGTCCTGCCTGGTGCTGCTCAAATACCACTGCCTGCTGCGCTGCGCCTGATGAAATGCTTCACGCTGACTCACAAATTATTATTTGCATTACTATTATTTTCATCCTTCATGCTTGAACAACTCCTATACAGCAGCTGTAGTGAAAATCATTATATAGCTCCATAATCTTTTATGGCGCTGCACACCCTCCAACTTCCTAAGAGAAAAAGACACCTCAGCGAACCTGCTCTTTCTGCACTCACTAAATGACCTTTCAGTGACAGCAGAGATGACCCAGTGCAGCAGGGCAGGCGTCATAACTGGGTGTACCTGGACAGGTGCTGGGGCCCCTGCATTTAGAAGGGCCCACCTCATTCCCTCTACTCTGTGCAGCCCCCATGCAGGATGCAGGACCTTGAAGTAACCAGGACTAAGGACTGTCTTCTTCTTTTTTTTTCTCTTGATCATTCTCTCTCTTTTTTTCCTGCCATTCCTTTTTCCTTCATTCTTTGTTTCTGTCATTCATTCATATTCATTCTTTGTTTCTATCATTAACTCTATGCTTTTGCTCTCTTTGTTTATTTTCATTTATTTTTATATTTCTTTCAGTTTATTCTTCCTTTGTCATTTCTTTATTCTTTCTTTCTTTTCTGTTTTTTTTTTCTTTCATTCCTTCTATTCTTTATCTTCTCTTGCTTTTGGTTATTCCTTGTATTCCTTCTATATACTTTCTTTCTATTTTCTATTTTTTTCTTTCTATTATTTGGCAGTATTCAACATACATGCAATTATATCACCAGATATGCAGTGTCACACCACACCGCAAGGGGCCCATTGAGACTATGTTGCCCGAGGGCCCGCATAGACCTGGAGCTGGCCCTGAAGCGCAGCCCCAGCTCTGTGAAGTGGCTATGCGGGCAAACCAAAAAATTCTCACCTCTCCCCCCCCAGCTCTGTCTGATGTGTGGCACATGGAGCACACCTCATTTGCTGGTGATAAAATTGCTGCAGGCAGCTTGCATGTCAGCTGTCAGTGTGCAGCGGCGGCACGGCTGCTGCAGTGATTGGCAGACTGAGCTGTCACTTAATAAGTGCTGTTCATTTTTTATTTAATCTCCCACATCCCACAGAGGCCCCAAGGCTGTTGCACCCCCACCCTCTTATTTATTATATTTATATGCTACTACAGAGAATACGTAGCTGTGGTTAATTTTTTTAACAAATGTAAGACCCTGATATGTCCTGAAATCAGGACCCTGAGAAAGCCTCAGGCACTTTACTCACTGCTTTATGCCTGAGGCATGGGAAGGATGCAGGGTATAGGCCTTCTTTAAGCGAACCAACACCATGTTTTGTCATGGATTTGGTCCACTTAACAGGAGCATTTGTGACGCCCTTGTGTGTTAAAGTGGACCAAAACCCATGCCAATCAGCCTGGGAATCTATAAGATTCCCAGGCGGATCGATTCCCTCCCCCTGAGGCATCCAAAATCCCCCCACTGTGTGAAACCCCCTAGGTCACCCCATACACTTACCTTGTTTACCAGTCCAATGGCGCATGCGTGAGCCGCAGCCGCAGCCCCACTATCCCTCTAGCAGGGAGCGTGCCTGCGTCAGGCAATTGTAAATGGACTACGCGGGCATGCTCCCTGTTAGAGGGAAGCAGGGGAAATGTCTACCAGCGCTCTCGCAGCTGCTGACCTTAGATGAAGGCTTAGACAACGTGACATCAGCGGATACGAGCGCACTGATTGGACGAGCATGTGCCATAGGACCGGGAAAAGGCAAGTTGGTTTCGGTGACCTGGGAAGTTTCCCACAGCGGGGACCCCCGATCAGGGTGCCCCGGGAGCAAGGACCAAAACTCAGGGTAGTCAAAATCCTGGGTTTTGGTCCACTTTAAGCAAACCTAAACAATGTTTTGTCATGGCTTTGGTCCACTTAACAGGAGCATTTGTGACGCCCCTGTGTGTTAAACCCTCTAAGCATGACTGGATCTTTTACCTCACGCCACGCTCCAAAGGTGCATGCGCATGTTACCAGCCAATCAGAATATTCTGATGCATAGTACTTCCCCACAATTTATTCAGAATAAATGAATTTCCGGGGTGCTTCCCACTGGCCTCACCCTGACTGTGCACCCATCGCCACCCATGTCGGGCTGCACCGATCAAAGGGCTGGGTGCCAGGGATGCCACCGGAGACACCCTAAGTCTACGATCGATTGAATAGGTTTATACAGCGGGATGCCCCTAGAAACAATTTTCATCTGGCCCTGGAGTACTTTAGACTTTGATCCACTTTAAATTGTCAGCTACCTTTCCATCTAAAATAGAATTTTAATGCAATAAATAATAAATACATTTCATTTAATAGAATAAACTAGCTGTTAGCAAAAATTAATGAGGAAATCTTGTCATAAAATGACAGAACTTCCTCTATAATATGCAGCAGAAGGGGCATCCCAAATCAGGCTTTGTCTTCAGGCCATTTCATTTCTGAACTCTCACATTTTTAGTGGATTCCATTTGCAGAGCTTTTCCTGCCATGAGGCATTGCTATTGTGGAGAGGATTGCTTGAGGAGACATGACAGAGATTAGATGTGGGCTCTGGTGTAAACACTGACACAAATCGGGAAAGCCCCCTATTTCCTAGCCCAGCATATTGCACCTTCCGCTTGACATTTGTGTAACTGACAGAGAGCAATGTGCTGCAGCCCCAAGGGACAGTCGAAGTAATACCTGCAAGTCCTTTATTTGATTTTAGCCAACACTTTTTTTTCTTTTCTTTTCTTTACCAGCAGAAGGGTTAGGAGTTTTTATGTATATGTGGAATCCTGTACCTTGTGAGCCTGTCTGATGTCACTGCGACAGTGGGTTGCTGTGGTACAGTCCCTCGAAACAGACTTTCTGAGACCCTGACCGTCTAGGGGCCCTTTCACTACCACCAGTAAACAGAGCCCTTCCAGTCCCACAGTAATGCTACCAGCTCTGTTCGATATTATTTTCCAAGTTTAGAGGGGGATCCTAATTTTGGATGCCCCCTTGTGTGTTAACTGTGTAGAATGGAAGAAATATTACCTTTCTCCTTCGTCCCCCCGGAGAAATACAGCACTCTGATTGGCCAACATGGTGACCGGTCTGGTCAATCAGAGCTGGATTTCTCTGGGGGGCCAAGGAAATAGGAAAGATTTCTCCTGTTCTGTGCAGTTAACATACAGAGGGGCATCCAAAATTGGGATCCTCCTCTACACTTGGAACAGTTGCATACACAATTGCGATACACCCATGTGCTCGGAAAAGCGTGTTGTTCTGCTTTAATGGAATTTTTGGGATCAAAATCAAATTTAATAAAATCAAAATTAGCCCAAAATTAGGTTATAGATGTAATCACTTTAGGAACACACTGGACAAACAAATGATTTACATACAATGAATAGATGCAATCACTATTGGGGGGTAAACTTGACACAAGCCTCAGGTTTCAATTGGTGGTCAGGGTCAGGTGGAGGCAGATGAAGATGAGCAAACAGACATCATGAGAGTGGCACTGCATCAGGCAAGCTTCCAGACAATTCATTTTAAAAGGTTGACTCTGCAATCTCTTTCAAGTGGACTAAAACCCAGGAATATGACTATCCTGGGTACTGTTTTTTTCCCCCCTAGGCACCCTGATCGGGGGAACCCCGCTGTGTGAAACCCCCAGATCGCCGACACCAACTTACCTCTTTCCGGTCCCATGGCACGTGTGCGGCCACTCATCCAATCAGCGCACTCCGATCTGCTGACGTCATGTCATCTAAGCCTTGGTCTAAGGCGAGCGGCTCTAAGCATGCTGACGGCTGCATCTCCCGCTACCCTCTAACAGGGAGCGTGCTCGCCCCAGCCATACACAAATGCCTGGCGCAGGCATGCACCCTGCTAGAGGGATAGCGGGGATGCAACCAAAGTTTGCGCATGCATCGTTGGACCAGGAAAGAAGGTAATTGTATGGGTGACCTGGGGGGTTTCACACAGCAGGGATTCCCAAATTTTGATGGGAATCGATCGGCCCAGGAATCTTATAGATCGCCGTGGGTTTTGGTCCACATTAAGAAAGCAGAAAGTTGACTAATTTAACCGTTTGCCTGGATTGTCCCTTTAAAATGAAGATAAGCTTGTGCTGCTGGTGTGTGACAAGTATTCTCTATCATTGCTGAGCACATGCGGCAGTCCTGGTTCTCCCTCCTGTACTGCTGAGTGGCCCCGTATGGCCGGAGTGAGTCAGCTGCCACCTGGGGATATTGGATGGTGATGGGGATCCAATTTGACTAATTAGTGCAAGTGGGCAGAATGGTGGGATCTTCCAGTTCCTTATCCAGGAAAGATGCCAGCAGCAGACATCGCTTGTAAATTCAGATTATAGAGCCCTTGCGGGAGCGCACTGTTCATTACACACAATGCTGAATGGAGCTGGAACCCATGCAGGCAATGTGAGATGCAAGCACAGTGCATGCGTCTAACACATGGAGTATTTTTAAAGTATTGTAAACAAAAATGAAAATATAGCACAATAATATAATATTTTTTTTCATTTACTTACCTATTTATTTTGCAGCTATTTATCTGGTTTAACTAGTGCTCCCCCTTGTGGCTGCTTATGGATTCAAAAATGAAAGCCCATTGATAAAAACCACCCCATCTGATCCTAGAGTCTTAAAGACTAGAGTAGGGTATAAGCTTATCTTGGATGCCCCATTGTATGACCGCCCATAAACTTACCTTGTTCCTCAATCCTGCATCACATGCACAGGCTTCTGACGGCATCCCTGGCATCTCTCTGTCCCTTGCTATTTAGATATAACTGACACAGGTGAGCAGAGCCAGAGAAAGCAGCACTGGGGAACCCTGGTAATTCATTCATTCCACATATTAATGCCGGAGGAGAGCCTACGCATCGATCGAGTTACCAGGCGAAGCATGGCGTTTCACAGACAGAGGCATCTCAAACCTGTAAAGCAGACCAAAACCAACTTTGAAGCATATGTTAGGCAAAACAGCATGTTTTTTTTTTTCATTTTGCCTGAAATTTTGCTTTAAAGCGGAACAAAGCCCAGCAGCAGCCCGCCTGGAATCTGAAAGCTTTCCCCCCTGGGCATCCAGAATTGGGATGCCCCGCTGTGTGAACGCCCACAGTTCACCCATAAAAACTCAACTTCCCCCGCTTTAATGGCACATGCGCAGGTTCTCATTCAATGACAGCCGCATGCTGAGACAATGTCATTCTCTCATTTCCTCTCATTGTTTACATTCAGATAAGCTGGGGATGTGGAGAATGCGGCAGTGCACGCTCCCCATTCATTTCACTGCATTTCAATGTGAATGATGTAGTCACAGCAGACTGCTCTCATTGGATGAGAACCCACACATGCGCCATTGGACCCTGGACAAGTACATTTTTATGGATGAACAGGGGGGTTTCACACAGCCCAGGGGCACTGAACAAAAAATGATATATATATATATATATATATATATATATGTATGTATGAAAGTTAAATTTCCAGGTTTTGTTCAGCTTTGAAGTATCAACACAAGTATGATTTGCCTCCTCTTTCTGGCATGGGTTGAATATATTGTTATCACTAAGCAGTCTTATGCCTCTCAGCTGAAAAATTGGTTACATTCTCTGCTGCTGAGAGTGACCATTAAATTGTGATACATTGTATTCTACTCTAGCTGATGAAACATTGATACAGAGTAACAGGCATTCTGAGCAACAGAGAATGTAACATATTTATAAGCTGAGTGAAAATATATCCCTCAAAAGAGCAGACAAATTATGCTTGTCCTTTAAAGTGGACCAAAACCCATAGAGATCGGCCCAGGAATTGATTAGATTCCCGGGCCTATTGATTCCCTTCCCCCGGCGCATCCAGAATCGGGATGCCCCGCTGTGTGAAAGCCCCCAGGTCGCCCATAAACTGACCTTCTTCCCGGCCAAACGGAGCATGCGTGAGCAGCGGCCACATCCCCGCTATCCTTCTAGCAGGGCACGTGCCAGGCATTTGTGGATGGCTGGCGCAGGCATGCTCCCTGTTAGAGGGAAGTGGGGGATGCGGCCATAGATGAGCTCCTGGATGCAGGAGTCAGTTTTGGTCCACTTTAAAATGCTATTATAGTCAAAGTTTAAAGCAGAACAAAAACCTAACGCAGCTGGCTCAAGACTCTAAAATCGTGATGCGCCGCTGTGTAAACACCCCCCTGGGGTCTCTGTAAAAGACGAGTTCTGGCTCCCTCTGCTATGTAAACAATTGCAGGTGCATCCCCAGCATCTCTAGGCTGAAGGTTGCCCAGACATTCAGTTAGCCTCAGTCTAAAGGCCACTGGGTAAGCTCTGCTCCTGATAAACAAGCTCTGGTCTAAACAGAGTCGTATTTCCAATCAATAATATGCATGGCATATGGCTGTGATTGAATGAGAGACTGAACATGCGCTGTAGGACTGGGGAAAGGTAAGTTCTGTTTAAACCAAGAAATATAAAATGAAATCATAATAATTTAGTTCCTAAGGTGCTCTGTGATGTGCTTCGAACAAAGATGCTATAACTTTAGGCCAAATATAGGCCACACTGTAGCAAAGAGTTGTTAAAAGTGACTGACTACCCATAAAAAACAAAACAAAAGGGGACTCACCTTTTGTACCGCGCAGCTGATCAGTCCGATCAGTCCCCCCGATCATCCACACTCTGCACCTCCCCAAGCCCGACGTTGGATCAGCATTAAAGTGGACCCCCAGGCTGATCGGCCTGGGAATTATTATTATTATTATTATTGTTTATTCATATAGCGCCATCATCTTCCGTAGCTACAAAGTAGTAATCACAGACAGGGTAGAAACATACGGTACATATACTATTTCAAATGCAGTTTTACAGAGTTGACAATGGATATTCTGAGTACAAGATACAATAGGGGAGAGAGCCCGGCCCTTGCGAGCTTACAGTCTAAAGGAAGAGGGATGAAGACGAGGGGGAAGGATCACAAACAGTCAGTATTGAGCTTTGTGGCATGTGCCCTTTAGAAGATTGGTTAGGCCAGATTATATGCTTGTCTGAATAAGTGAGTTTTAAGGGTGCCTTTGAAGGTTTTGAGGGTTGTGGAGTGGCGGATTGGGTGCGGGAGGGCATTCCAGAAGATTGAAGTTGCACGTGAGAAGTCCTGGAGGCGGGCGTGAGAGGAGGTGACCAGGGTGGAGGACAGGAGAAGGTCGGCAGAAGAGCGGAGGCTGCGTCTAGGTTGATACTGTTGGATTAGAGATGAAATGTAGGGAGGGGCCTGGTGGGAGAGAGCTTTGCATGCGAGAGTTAGAGTTTTGAACAGGATTCGCTGTGGGACTGGCAGCCAGTGTAGGATTGGCAGAGAGGCGCAGAACTGGAGAAGCGAGAGGAGAGATGGATGAGGCGAGGAGCAGAGTTCAGGATAGATTGGAGGGGTGCCAGTCTGTTAGTTGGTAAGCCACAAAGAAGGATGTTGCAGTAATCCAGTCGGGATATGACCAGGGCGTGCACTAGCATTTTAGTGGTGTCAGGTGAGAGGAAAGGACGGATGCATGAGATGTTTTTAAGTTGGAGGCGACAGGAGGTGGCCAGGGAGTGAATGTGTGGTTTGAAGGAGAGGACAGAGTCCAGAGTGACTCCCAGGCACCAAGCTTGGGGAGTTGCTGTTATTGTGTAATTGTTGACAGAAATAGACGTGTTAGAGAGGGGAAGGGAGTTAGAGGGTGGGAAAATGACCAGTTCTGTCTTGTCCATGTTTAGCTTGAGGTAGCGAGATGACATGAATGAAGAAATACCTGAGAGGCAGTTGGGGAGGCGAGATAGGAGAGAGGAGAGATTGGGGCCTGAGAGATATATCTGAGTGTCAGCCGCATAGAAGTGGTATTGAAAGCCTAGTGAAGTTATAAGTTTGCCAAGGCCGTGGGTGTAGACTGAGAAAAGTAGGGGGCCTAGGACAGAACCTTGCGGCACACCAACAGAAAGGGAACGTGAGGATGAGACTGTGTTAGAATAGGATACACTGAATGATCTGTCAGAGAGGTAAGAGGTGAGCCAAGAGAGTGCAAGCCCTTGAACCCCAAGAGAGGAGAGAATATCAAGAAGCAGAGAGTGGTCGACAGTATCAAAGGCTGAGGAGAGGTCAAGAAGGATGAGGATGGAGTAGTGACCTTTGCTTTTGGCAGTGAGCAGATCATTGGTGACTTTGGTGAGGGCAGATTCAGTGGACTGGTTACGGCGGAATCCTGATTGTAAGGGGTCAAATAAGTTGTTAATGGATAAGTATTGTGACAGTTCTGAGTGGACATGTTGTTCAAGAAGTTTGGAGGAGAAAGGGAGTAGTGAGATAGGGCGGTAGCTGGAGAGGGCAGAGAGGTCGAGAGAGGGTTTCTTGATTATCGGAGTAATAACTGCATGTTTGTAGGAAGAAGGAAAGGTACCAGTGGAGAGAGAAAGGTTGAATATGGAGGTTAAGGCTGGAGTGAGGGATGGAGACAGTTGAGGAATAAGGTGGGATGGAATAGGATCGAGGGAGCAGGTAGTCAGGTGGGCCCTAGAAATGAGAGAGGTTAGTCCAAGCTCAGTTATTGGAGTGAAGAAAGTAAGTGAGTAAGGCAGGGGGATTGTTTGAAGTGGTGAGGGATTCTGAGGGGCAAAGCCAAGTCGAATGTTGTCAATTTTTTCTTTCTGCTGTTATTTGGGAGGTTGGAGGAGGAGGTGGTGGGCGTAGTAAGGAACTGAAAGTGTTGAAGAGTTGTTTGGGATTCCGGGCTATAAGATCTATAAGAATCTCTAAGATTCCCGGGTCGATCAGATCCCTCCCCGTGGGGCATCCGAAATCGAGATGCCCCGCTGTGTGAAACCCCCCAGGACGCCCCATTCACCTTACCTTACTCCCGTTCCAACGGTGCATGCGCGGGCTGCGGCCGCATCTCGCGGTTCTCTCTAGCAGGGCCCGTGCCCGCGCCGGCCGTGCGTGAATGGCCGGTGCGGGCGCGCTCCCTGTTAGAGGGAAGCGCAAGATGCGGCCGCCAGCGTGCTCAGAGCCACTATGGTTGTCCCTCCCTTGTACATGCATATCACAGCGGCTCTGAGCGCACTGATTGGACGAGGCCCGCGCATGCGCCGTAGGAGCGGGGTGAGGTAAGTTTTTTCTGCCATTCTGGGGGATTTCACGCAGCGGGGCACCCCCGATCGGGGTTCCCCGCGGAAGTGGACCAAAACCCAGGATAGTGAAAATCCACTTTAATGGCATGTCGGGCTCGCGACCTGCAGTCACAGGAGCACTACTATGACCTCTTCATTGATTGCAATGAAGGGGGTGTGCTTAGGCCTGACAATCCCCTCCACTGTAGTGAACAGAAACGAATGGAGTTCAGTTTCTAATTCCTGGACTTTGACCGATCAGCTGCTCTGCACAAAAGGTGAGTACCCATTTTTTTTTGCATGGCCAATCACTTTAAAGTGGTGTAAAAGCCACAACTGATGACCCTAAAGTCTAAGAGACTCCAGTTTCACCTTATTTATTTTCTGAAGCCAGCAGGTGCGGCCCTTGGGGCTGTGATGCTGTATAATAATCAACATAATAGACGCGGTCTGTAAGAGCCTGATGTTGTGCTTAAAACGCCATGGCTGTGCTCCTTCCGTTCTACCTGTTGCTAGTGTTCTTTTACTTTGGATAGAATACACACAGGAAGAGTAATTTCTAATCCACAGTCTGATGATGAATAGTGAATAGAGGGGATGCAGGCTCTATTGTCATGTTCCAAAGCTGTGATTGTTTCACCTAATCACAACCACAGGCAGCCACAGCTATTTAAATGCAAATTAGGTGTGGCATAGATTAAAACACTAATTAGGCATGGCTAATCCTATGCTAACTAGGACTGCAGCCAAGCATGGAAGGAGAGAGGAGGAGGGCTGTGCTGGCTGAGGCTGCATAATACTAGTGTGCTCACTCTTGCCGAGCTGACAAATGGGGCAGAGCTATAGACCACCAGGAGAGCTCTATGATTGGTGTTCGATGTCAAAGGAATTCAAGGGTGGGCCACTACTCTTTGCGTTGTTTCTACCTCCAGGAGCAGCTATGTTCTGACAGGAAGAGAGAGGAAAACCATTAGGAGATGAGCTGCTGAATGATAGTCTGCCTATGGATTCCCTTTAAGCCGGACCTTTAGCATCATTTAATGAAAAGCCCATACCCTTAAAAAAGGACTGCCTTGAGAAAGAGACACACGTCTCGGAACGCGTGGGCTCGTATAAGGAGGGGGGACGCTGTCTGCCGGCTGTTACACTTGGATGGATAAGTAATTGCTTTTTTGCACTATTTTTGCCATTGATTTGTGTGCTGTATTGTCTTAATGATAAAACTACTACTTGTAAGGAATTTACCTCTGCCAGGGGGCCGGCGGCGAGCGTCCGCGGGGCGACGCAGCACTCCTGCTGCTGGGAGCGCGGCGCGTCACTCTGGCAGCCTCCCTTGCCCCTCTCTAGCTGTGCAGGCGCGCGTCCCGCAGTCTGTAAATTTTGCCACTAGGAGGCGCTGTGCTGTGAGTGGCAGGCAGCGCAGAGTGCTCCACACCTGATGGGAATCAGGGGCTGATCAGCCCTGCAGCCAGGACTGACCAGCCCCTGGATAGTGCCTCCAATCACTCAGTGTTGTAAGTTACACCAATCAGCACATACACTCCCCCCCAGGGTGGCCATTGGTCGATTCCCAAATAAATATGGAGTCAGCCCAGCACTCAGTGCCCGTGATAGTCTCTTGTGATTAGGGTGTGATTCTGTTAGCTGTTATCTGATCCTGACCCGGCTTGATCGACCATCCCTGTCTGCTGCCTGTACCGACCTCTGCTTTGTCTGACTGCGAACCTGCCTGCCCCTCTGGATACCCTGCGATCTCTGACCTCCTGGCTTGACCCATTGGCTACCCCTGACTACGCACCTGTCTCATCCCTGTACTCTGACGCACCCTCCGGATTGACTACCTGTGAACGACCTCGGCTTCGGGATACCCTCGTGGTTCATCGGCCTTCACCGTAAGCAGCCATCCTTTGCGCCTATTAAGACCTGGGGGCAACCGTGTCCGGTGAGGCGTGCCTAGCGTCCCGGCAAGCGGGGGCTTGACTATAGGCAGAAGCGGCGGTGGAGATTGGGGGTTGCCTGCTTACAGAAGGCTGGTGTCCCGCTGGGCATCACATTATCACGGGCCCCATAAATGGACCAAATTTTGGAACAGGTGCAGGCCCTGACCGCGGCCGTGGAGCACCTGGCACTTCGAGTGGCGGCTCAGGAGAACCGTCCAGCTCCTGCACCCTCTGTGCCCCAGGGGGCAATAGCCGCCTTTCCAGTTGAACCCAAGATTCCCCTTCCAGAGAAGTTTTCAGGGGACCGGAGTAAATTTGCCAACTTCCGGGATGCCTGTAAGCTCTATTTTCAGCTTCGCCCTCATGCTTCCGGCTCCCAGGAGCAACGGGTGGGACTTATCATCTCCCTTTTGCATGGGGATCCCCAATCCTGGGCTTTTAGCCTCTCCCCTCAGGATTACGCCCGCCAATCTGTTGAGGAATTCTTCAAGGCCATGGAGATCCTGTATGATGACCCAGACCGAGGGGCAACTGCTGATGCCAAGCTACGATCTCTTAGACAGGGGCGAAGACCGGCAGAAGAATATTGCTCTGAATTCCGACGCTGGGCAGTGGATTCTCGCTGGAATGACCCAGCATTGTGTGGGCAGTTCAGGCTAGGTCTGTCAGAGGTCATAAAAGATGTCATGGTAAATCACCCAGTACCTAACACCTTGGATGAAACCATGCAATTGGCTATCCGCATCGACCGACGCATACGAGAAAGACGCCTGGAAAAAGGGGCCCAGTCTGAAGTCAGTATGAAGCCTGAGGCCTTAGTCCCTTCTTCTTCTGAAGAACCCATGCAGCTTGGGGCCACCAAGCTTTCTGAAGCTGAGAGGCGTCGGCGTCTGTCGCAAGGTCTATGCCTTTATTGCGGAGAAGTCGGTCACCTGGTCCGCTCCTGCCCTCGGAAACAAGCATCGGAAAACTTCAGAGCCTATGTGGGGTCGAGGAAACCCACCTAGGCTGCAAGGTATTTCCTCTGTGTTGCACACAAATTACATTGCCTGTCGAGATTACTCATGATTTTGAGTCCAGGTCTGTGGAGGCTCTTTTGGATTGTGGGGCCGCCGGGAATTTTATTGATTGGGGCCTGGCTCAAGCATTAAAGATTCCGCTGCAATCTTTAGTCAATCCAATTAGAGTCAACGCCATTGATAATACCCCCCTTGTGGGGGGCCTGATTCAGTACCGTACTCCACCAGTGTTTGTTAGAGTGGGGGCGGGACATACCGAGCTAATGAGCTTCCTGCTCCTTAAGATGCCACTTACCCCTTTGGTTCTGGGACTCCCCTGGCTGTCTAAACACAATCCCCAAATTGACTGGGTCTCTGGGCAGGTTATCAAGTGGGGGCCACAATGTTTCCAGTCTTGTCTTGAGCTCCCTGCACGTGCCACTCGCTTGACTGCTGAGGGCATCCCTACCCCCTATGCAGATTTCGCAGACGTGTTTTCTGAAAAAGCCGCTGATGAACTCCCTCCTCATAGGCCTTTTGACTGCCCGATTGATCTTCTCCCAGGAACTATGCCGCCTCGGGGAAAGATTTATAATTTAACCCAAGCTGAGAATAAGGCCATGAAAGAATACATTGCTGAGAATCTGCAGAAAGGTTTTATTCGGCCGTCTACCTCACCAGCGGGTGCCGGATTTTTCTTTGTGGAAAAGAAAGATGGCGGCTTGCGCCCCTGTATTGATTATAGGGGCCTGAATAAAATTACAGTTAAAAATAAATACCCCCTTCCCTTAATAGAGGGACTCTTTAACCAGGTCATTGGGGCCCAGGTTTTTTCTAAGCTTGACCTGAGGGGGGCTTACAATTTAATCAGGATCCGTCAGGGAGACGAGTGGAAGACTGCCTTCAATACTCAGGATGGGCACTATGAATATCTTGTTATGCCATTCGGCCTGTGTAACGCCCCGGCAGTCTTCCAGGACTTTGTTAACGAAGTTTTTAGAGAATACTTGGGCCGTTTTGTGGTCATCTACTTAGATGACATCCTAATATTCTCCCCGACCTTAACCGAGCATAGAGAGCATGTGCGGATGGTTCTACAGAAATTGAGAGAAAATCACCTCTACGCCAAGCTAAAAAAGTGCGTTTTTGAGGTTTCTGAGGTTCCGTTCCTGGGATACATTGTTGCCGATACTGGGTTAACAATGGATCAGGCCAAAGTGTCTGCAGTCCTCCAGTGGGAACAACCTAAAGATTTGAAGGGTTTACAAAGGTTTCTGGGGTTTGCTAATTTTTATAGGCGCTTTATAAAAAACTTTTCCACCTTGGTAGCCCCACTCACCGACCTCACTAAGAAGGGGGCGTTTACCCCTACTTGGTCGGGCCGATCCATCCAAGCCTTTGAGAACCTTAAGTCTGCCTTTAGTTCGGCACCTGTGTTGACCCACCCTGATATCCACCGAGCCTTCATAGTCGAAGTAGATGCATCTGAGCTCGGGGTAGGGGCAGTTCTCTCACAGTACAGTGGGTCTCCTGAACGGCTACATCCCTGTGCCTTTTTCTCGAGAAAATTTAATTCCGCTGAGTGGAACTATGATATTGGCAATCGAGAACTTCTAGCTGTGAAATTAGCCTTTCAGGAATGGAGACATTGGTTAGAGGGGGCCCAGTTCCCAATTACGGTATTCACAGATCACAAGAATTTAGAATACATCGAATCAGCTAAAAGGTTAACCCCCCGTCAGGCCCGATGGTCTCTTTTCTTCTCCCGTTTTAATTTCACCATAACATACAAACCAGGAACAAAGAATGTTAAAGCTGACGCTCTCTCCAGAAGTTTCAGAGTTGATAAAGTCCCTGTAGAGGAGATCCTTCCCATAATCCCACAACACAAGGTCATAGCTGTCATCCAACCTGACCTGTCAAGTGAACTAAGTCGGTTTCAATCGGATTCTCCTCCGGGCAAACCCGATCACCTCCTCTTTGTACCCCTGTCCCACCGTCCGGCAGTACTTCAGCAGTTTCATGACTCCAAGACGGTGGGTCATCCAGGGGTTAAAAAGACTTTGGCCCTTCTAGCCCGTCATGTCTGGTGGCCATCTTACAGGAGAGATACCCAGGCCTTTATTCAGGCCTGTAAGATCTGTGCCCGTAGCAAAACCCCCAGGTCAGCTCCTGCCGGACCTCTGGTGCCCCTGTCCATTCCTTCAAAGCCTTGGACGCACTTGGCAATGGATTTTATTACTGATTTACCACAGTCTCAGGGATATACCGTTATCTGGGTTGTGGTAGATCGATTTAGCAAAATGGCGCATTTTGTCCCCCTAAGAAAGCTGCCCACAGCCCAAGAATTGGCTCAATATTTCTTAGATCATATTTTTAGACTTCACGGAATTCCAGAAGATGTGGTCTCAGATAGGGGGGTCCAATTTGTGTCACGCTTCTGGAGGGCATTCTGCACCCGGCTAGGCTTCACTGTTTCTCTGTCTTCAGCTTTTCACCCTCAGTCCAATGGGCAGACGGAAAGGACCAACCAGTCATTAGAACAATATCTCCGTTGCTTCACCTCTGATATTCAGTCAGAGTGGTCCCAATTTCTTCCCTTTGCTGAATTTGCCTTCAATAATGCAGTTAACTCCTCCACGGGGGTATCGCCCTTCCGATGTGTATATGGGAGGGATCTTAAGTTCTCAGCACTTTCAGGCTCGTCCTCTGGTTTGCCTTCTTTAGACGATTGGTTGTCCCAGTGGCCAGATTTATGGGCCAAGATTCAGCGGCATTTGGTCCAGGCATCGAGTCAGCAGAAGGTCTTTGCGGATCGTCGCCGATCCAAGAATCCAGATTATAAAGTGGGGGATTTGGTCTGGCTCTCTACCAAAAATTTAGCGCTACGCCAACTCTCTGTAAAATTGGGACCACGATATATCGGCCCTTTTCCCATTTTACAGAAAATTAACCAAGTCACATACAGACTCAAACTTCCACCATCTCTGAGGATTTGTAATTCCTTTCACGTTTCCCTCCTTAAGCCTGCCAGGGGAGTGGAGGAGGATTCCTCTCCTTCTCCTATCCTAGTTGATGGTGAGCAGGAGTTTGAAGTCGCACGAATTCTGGATTCCCGTTTCCTCCGGAATTCCTTGCAATATTTAGTTGACTGGAAGGGATATGGGCCAGAAGAGAGGAGTTGGGTTCCAGCTAGAGATGTGCATGCAGACCGTTTAATTAAAAGATTTCATAAAGAAAATCCTCTTAAACCCAGGGTGGAGGGTCCTGGGGCCCCTCCTCAAGGGGGGGGGGGTAATGTAAGGAAATTACCTCTGCCAGGGGGCCGGCGGCGAGCGTCCGCGGGGCGACGCAGCACTCCTGCTGCTGGGAGCGCGGCGCGTCACTCTGGCAGCCTCCCTTGCCCCTCTCTAGCTGTGCAGGCGCGTGTCCCGCAGTCTGTAAATTTTGCCACTAGGAGGCGCTGTGCTGTGAGTGGCAGGCAGCGCAGAGTGCTCCACACCTGATGGGAATCAGGGGCTGATCAGCCCTGCAGCCAGGACTGACCAGCCCCTGGATAGTGCCTCCAATCACTCAGTGTTGTAAGTTACACCAATCAGCACATACACTCCCCCCCAGGGTGGTCATTGGTCGATTCCCCAATAAATATGGAGTCAGCCCAGCACTCAGTGCCTGTGATAGTCGCTTGTGATTAGGGTGTGATTCTGTTAGCTGTTATCTGATCCTGACCCGGCTTGATCGACCATCCCTGTCTGCTGCCTGTACCGACCTCTGCTTTGTCTGACTGCGAACCTGCCTGCCCCTCTGGATACCCTGCGATCTCTGACCTCCTGGCTTGACCCATTGGCTACCCCTGACTACGCACCTGTCTCATCCCTGTACTCTGACGCACCCTCCGGATTGACTACCTGTGAACGACCTCGGCTTCGGGATACCCTCGTGGTTCATCGGCCTTCACCGTAAGCAGCCATCCTTTGCGCCTATTAAGACCTGGGGGCAACCGTGTCCGGTGAGGCGTGCCTAGCGTCCCGGCAAGTGGGGGCTTGACTATAGGCAGAAGCGGCGGTGGAGATTGGGGGTTGCCTGCTTACAGAAGGCTGGTGTCCCGCTGGGCATCACACTACTTTTATTTGCACCCATTTGCTCACTATGAATTGCTGTACTATTGGGACAAGCACATAGCACTTTATTAGATAGAGTAGGCATAGGTTATAAGATTTTTTATTGGATTTTGAATTGCACCTTATATCATTTATACTTATGATGGCAGTAAGGTTCAGCAGCGCCCCCTCCTGGCAGATGAGATTTTAGCATGTCTTATATGTTTTTTAATTATGTGCCTGTGATGTAATCAGCTATGTTTTAGAATTTATAAATCAATAAAATTATTCATCTATCATATGTTTGGTGTTGTGCAGTTATAAGACTCTGTTGAGTTCTCTATGGGGAGTTTCTTGAGTGAGGCATCTCCCACCCTTTAGCCATTGACTATATTGAGTTATAAACAGAGCATTGCACCACATTTACTAATAATCATATTCCACTGGTGCCAGCTCGATCCCTTTTCTTAGCTTTTCCAGCATCTAAAATTAATATATTTTAAGTTTTAGTCACTTACTTATTATTCTTTCCCCCACCGGGCTGCAACTCTGTTCCGGAATCTAGGATACAGGCGCCACCATCTTGCCTCAGAAGTATCACATACTGAGGAGAGGAGGAGGGGGTAGCGCATGGGGGGGGGGGGACATGATTAGAGCTGTGCTTTGCACAGACAGAGCAGAGCCAGGGTCGGGAAAAGGACCGCAATCCCAGAATGCAGAGCGGCACAGTCAGAAGACACTTCCTGTCTGCAGGCAGCCTGAGACTCCATGGGCTGCCATCTTGGATATTTAAAGGCTCGGAAAATGCAGTAGATGCAGGTAGGATGATTTTTAATGTGGTCAATATGTATGTACGGGTGGGGGAAACATATAAGATAGGCTTCTATTAAGGGTGAAGGTCCAGTATAATAGCACATAATAGAACGTTTGAAGGGGTTCATTAGAACAAAGAAATAATCATTTGGGGAAGAGGGGGATTTACTAAATATCTGCCCTTATCCAATTAGAGCCCTTGTCACATCATCACAGGTGTTCAGATTGGATGAAGGTGTGGATTAGGAACTTGCCTGGATTCTATTTACATATAAAATGCTAAGGCATCCCATAATGCTATGTGAGCCTCTGGAGCTTACATGTCGCCACTAATAATAATGGGAGGGAGGGAGGGAGTCACGCTTGTCATATTAAAAAAGATCACTTTGCTGTCACGGATATTTTTATTAAAAAAAAAAAAAAAGCAGCCAATTCATTTCTTTTCTATTTTTATGGATTGTAAAATGTCATAACAAGCGCCGCTGCTGTTAGCTGCATCTGACAATGCGGAGCTTATTACAAGCCATGATGCATGCTGGGAAGCTACAGGACCAATTCTTGTAGGGTTATGACTGCGGTAAATACAATGGTTTCTTCGCGTCTATGAAACTCTCTGTTATGTATATGATGCCTGTAGATTGCTTGTGGCTCTCTATCAGGCTCAGACTGGCCAGCAGGGGAACAGAGAAATCTCCTTGGATGCATTGCTAATTAAAACCGCATAAGAAATAAACCACTCACCACTTTAAACAGTAATATATATATATATATATATATATATATATATATATATATATATATATATATATATATATATATATGTGTATATATATATATATATATATATGTATATATATATATATAGGTGTAATAGATAATAAAAATATCCCTGTCCCGGCAACATAAAAAGTAACCTGCCAGCCTGCAGGCCCACTTCTATTGAGTTCTGCAGGCTTCAGTAGTCCTGGTATCAGTGCTGCTGACACCAGCCAGTCACAGTGCATGTTCCTGCTGCCTGAACTTCCTGGTAGATTGACAGCAGGGGGGGGGGGGGCATCACATGACTTATCATGATATGTACTATCATTGGTGGACACTCATATGTGAGCCGGGACCATTTGGGAACACTCTAACCAGATTGGTCCCCCAGAACTACGATGGACTAGGCATGTGGGCAGGCGGGCAAGTGGTGTTTAACCACCTCCAAACTGAACCAACACACATTTTACAGTGGGTGTTTGTCTGCTCTGGAGGAGGGGCATCCCAGTTCCTGCCCTCCATTCTCGATCAGCCCCCCGAAAAGAAACCCTAAATTTTATCTGTTACCGTGCTTGTGACCGCGCGATTGACCTACGATGGTCACAGCAGAAGCCTGAGAACGAGACCCTTGACCACCGCTGGCCAATCATGCAGCCGCATTTCATCAGGGGTTGTGTGTCGACAGATAACATTTAGGGGGGTTTCAGGCCATTGATCGAGGGGGGAACCCCGGAAATCAGGATGTTGCGCCTGTGCAGGCCAACACCCATTTTTTGTTATATAATCTAATTAACCAACTGAACAAAAAGTAACAATGATCTGATTACATAATATACATATATTCAAGAAAGGTCATATCACCATGAGTTTAGATTCATTCACATAGTCACACACATTGATCTCTTGGTTGGGAGATAACAGCCAGATGAGAAGTATCCCTTGGGAGTGTACCTCAATATTTATAGTGCTACATCCAGGTTTATATCATCGGCTGGAAAGCACTGTTTAGGCTCTATGTGTTGCATCTGTCACCCAAAGTTGAAGCTTTGCTTGGCTGACTGATAATTCCATTTCTTATACACCCAAAGTGTTAGGTATGATAAGATGGCAAAACAAATTGTTACTACTTAGAACCCAAACAATCTATTCCCATAGTCAGCCATCAGTTCTCTTTAATTGGTACTTACCCATTGATAGCAGAAGTTCCCTGAAGCTGTGAGTGATAAGCCTCCTCTGTACATTGTGAGCAAGCTTTATTGACTGTGATGTCAGCGAGCAGTGATCTTTAAGTGACCTATTACCAGGATTTTGACTATCCTGGTGATAGGCTCTTGTCCCGGGCCCCCTGAATTGAGATGCCTCGTTGTGTGAAACCCCCGAAATCGCCTACTTAACTCACCTTTCTGCCATTCCCATGTTGCATGCGCGGGCACTCGTCCAATCACCACTTTATGCTAGTATGCACGGTATGAAGCTATTGTTTTGAATGCACGTCAGGATAGGGAGCACCGCATCCCCAGCCCCCCCTTGTGGAGTGTGCGCTCCCGCACTCCTGGCATATCTGAATGGCTGGGTGTGGGAAGCATGTCGGGGATGCAGCGACTGGCCACGTTCATAGCAAGGGACAGGGGGAAAGGTAAGGGGGCTTCTGGGAGACAACACAGTGGGTCATGCTAAATCGGTGTCCCCCAGGGGCACCTAGTCATCCAGCCCTGGGGTCTTTTATACTCCAGGTTCAGCATCTGCAGTGATAGGTCCACTTTAAGCAGCCAGCATAAGGCTCATATAGATTCAGGGGCCAGGGCCAGGTTTAGACAAAATGTACCAACAACACATTTACAATCACCCACATCTTTATTCAATTGTTAACCTACCTCCCACCCTCGCCAGCATCCAATTGTTCATTCCCACCAGGAGATACCATTTCTGTTCCAGCCCTCTATACAGCATCGGTTCTCATCTGACACAGACAGAGCACTGGGGTTGTGCACACAGCTAGACTAATGTTCCGCTTGCACACCCACCTCCTAGTATTGAAGAGCCAGACCAAGAAGAAAGTGATGAGTGGAACACATCTGAATACTCCCTTTTTGGCTTTGCCCGCAGTGAGTTTTGAACTCATGAATATATGTATTATTTCACGATTTTTTTTACAATATCTTTTTATTGGATTTTAAAAGTTTTACAAATTTGACCAAATGGGCAACAAGTGTGTGACACTGATATAGAGTAGATTATGTAAACTTAACCTGCAGAAAGAAAAAGGGAAAGAGAGAGAACATAGGAAAAAAAGGGGGGCAAAGGGTATTTCATGCTTTTTAATTGGTTACTACAGAGATACATTTACTAACACTTTTTACTTGTTGGGTAGCTGTCCATTCAGTATGTACAGTACAAAATATCCCTTCATTTACCCTAGTTGACCCTTTTCCAGGCTTACCTGGGGGAGAACAGGCTGTATGTATATGAGGTTGTAGTCCAGCAGGGTTAAGTGAAGGAAGGAGGGAACTGAGACTGTTCAAATAATTGATGGCAGAAACATTAAAATGTTTGTGCAAAAACCTCATGCTTCATCAAGCAAGGTCATTGTCCTCTAGCTGTCCTCTGGGCTCTCTAAGCCCCCAGGGGCCCTAACACCCACATAGGTAATGTGACAACTAATGAATAAGCTCACAGTAGATACAATTGCTTCACACATTTCTGATTACCCCACCACTACCATACATTAGATGCTAATAACAGTCGAGTCGAGTGTTGTCTAAATTATGGGTCTGATTTACTAAAGCTATACTGGGATTAAATTAAATGGGGTAAATTAGACCGGGCATCCACTTTAGACAAGAGTGAGACAAGAGTAGACAAGGCCTGCACTAGCAGACGGCAAAGCTGGTCAAGTACCGAGACCCTGGGCCGCCAGAGGACCACTCACAGCTGGCACAATTAGCACGGATGCAAAACAATCTTGCCTGACAGTGACACAGCCAAAAATCATTGTGTATTGGTGACGCGGGCAGGGGAAGGAGAGGAGAGATGGATGGGAGTGGACTAGAGCAGGGAGGTGCACGGGGGGCCAAGCTTTGCTACACACATGCTGCGAACGGTGGAGCACAGAAGCAGCCAGTTTGTGAGGGTGACCTGGAATTTATCATTATTATGATCATCAAGTAGCATGGAAGAACAGTGCTAGAGAACAGACTGATCAGCTAGAGCTGTAATTTACTTATACAGTGGTTCTAAGATACATCTTATTCTGTGATCTAAGAGATTCCAGGGACGCCCCCAGAACATTGATATTCACTCACCGCTTCCTATTTACTCACTTTTACTTAGCTTCTCCTTTGGCACATGCACGAGCTCTCTTCCAATGAGCGCTGTCTGCCGTGACTATGTCATTCGGCAAGGGGTTTCTTATTGTTTGCAATGGGGCCATCAGATAGGCACTCCCCATTGAAGTCAGTGAAAGCTGTTTGCTGTTTGTTGCTTTTTGAAGAAAACAAGTAAAAAATGACTTAACGTGGAAGTCCAGTGTGTGTGACACACCACAAAGGGGCCTACTGAGACAATGTCGCCTAAGGGCCCACATAAACCCAAAGCTGGTCTTGTGAGAAAATTGTAGGAACTGGGCACATTAAGGTTAGCAGGGACCTTGTACAGAGCCATTGAAGTGGATGGTGCCATATAAACAACTATAATATTAATAGATGATCGTTAATAATTAATAGATGAATATTCACTGCTTAATAGGAAGCACAGGCAGTGCAGAAGCAGCAGAAGCACAGAAGCACAATGCGCTGTGATTGGCCAGGCAGGGTCCTTATGGTGGACAAGATATATCATGCAGCGTGATGCTGCAGCATAATTTGTAGTAACAAGATAAACATTCCTGCAGGGTTTAAATTTGAAGTTTAATTTTTACATTTTAAACTGGAAGTGAAATATTAGAAATGTACTAATAATGAATGTAATGCTGGTGGGGTATCTTCTGGGACATCTCTCTAATCCATTGCTGCCCTGTAGCTAATTTCATACTGCTATCAGTGGGGGTCTGTTGAATGACATACAGACCTGAGGGCATTGCACACTACACATAGGGAATAGTAAGTGTGTGGACTGTTATTATGAAAGTTGCTCTTTGGATACACCCAGCCCGAGAGTCTAAAATAATCAAGATGCCAGGAAGTTAGAAATCCCCCAGAATCACCAACTCTTACCTGCTCCAAGCTACCACGGTACATACACTCATCTCTCTGGGTATCCCCTGCATACATCATGTCTGGTTATAGGTGTGCACAGAGGGAGGGTGCACGCAGCATCCAGGGGCAAGGCAATATTTACAATGCTAATTGGGGAAGGCCTGCACATGGGATGTGTAATTTTAAGATGGCTCATTGGCCGAGGGTACACGTGCCGAAATGCTGGGGATGCGGGAGGAGGAGAGGTACAGCGTCGCCCCCGACCCGGCGCCTGAGGACGAGGTGAGTAAATCGCTACGACAGTAACACTTTTACATACAAACTTCTAGATGTGTCTATGTGCAAGAACGAAATGCCATTTTTATTGATATTTAGCAATGATGGCATCAGTTCTTTATAGCCTCCAAAAGTAGAATTGGCCATTACATATATAGTGCAGTCTCTATGTGTCCCTGTTTGTTGCATCTAAAGCACACCCCAGTTTCCTTCCTGTGTATCTTTGGAGGTATTTGGTGAAGCCAGTGGCACATTTTTACAGTTTAGGCACATTAATTTTCCAGTGATGTAAGGATATACTTTTAAAGTTTGGACATAACAGCAACCTATGGCTATGCTAAAGATTCCACCCATTTATTTTTACATAGCCCATAGGGTTCTGTTGTTTCCAAACTTAAAAACAAATATCCTTACCTCATTACAAAAATGATGTGCCTAACCTATAAGAATGCCTCATTACATGCACAGTTAAGTTTTGGGGGAAAAAGTAGAAAAACATTTTTTGGCACTTTTTGTGTTTAAAAACTAAAAAGCTCACAGAGGTGCAGGTTGAAAGTAACATTGGCTTCACCGGATATTTAGCATGACCCCCTGAGTGTCTGTATTTTATAAGAGTGGTTCTGGTGTCAGTTTCTGTTGAGTCATCTGTCTCAGGCTTTGTCTACAGCGCACTAATCAGTGCAGTATATGTATTAAGTAAGCTGCACAACAACATGGCGGCTTGACTGATCTGAGTTGTGCGATTACTTCCATCATGGCATTTATATGCTCCTGCATGTCCTGTTCTCAGCAGAAACAACTTGCTGTTTAAGCTGGATCTCTCATGTAATCTTTTAGTACATACCACATGCCTTTCGCTGTATTCTCACTGCGTATGTGAATAAGCTGATCGTCTTTAACCAGTATGCTTAAGGTGGTGTGTGCATGTCTGTTTTTCCTGTCCCAGTCCTGATAATTATCCTGATAATTATCCTGTGGCCTCTCTGTAGAACCTCCCACAAGACAATTATCATCCATAGCTGATAATTGTCATTGTTCAGCTTGGCCACTGTGAGTTTAAGCTCTGAGCTGCTTGCCATTATGCCTCCTTTTTCTATAAGAACAGTCTTACCTGTTAACAGAAGATGTCTCCCTTTCTGAGCTTTGGTCTGCTTGGGCCATGCTTGGTCACTGGACTTTATCCCGTCACTGTGGCTTCATTCGATCACTGGGCCCATAACATGTTACAGCATGTAAGTGCTGGGTGCAGCGGAGTCAAATCCAGATAGACATTAGTGGTATAACAGGAACCGGCTTTACTGGAACATGCATGCAATATGAGTATGTCACCTTAATGGTGGCTAACACAGACAGGAAGCTCATAGAGCCGGGCTGAATATACAACTCATCAGTTCAACACATCAGTAAAATGAATAGAGAGACTACAGATAAGCATTTGTAACAGCTCCATCTACTGTCATAACTTGTCATAACTCAACATAACCGTAAACTGCAGCCAACCTGGCAAAAGTCCTAAAATCACATTCACAGAGTAGTTCTGTGAAATTATATGCCTGATTCCTCACAGATGCATTAGCATAATAATAATTTTGATATGCTCACCTGTCCGTGCTGGTGGTGCCAGGGATGGTCCTGGTTCACAGCATACCCCCATGCCATCAGTGAGCCCTGCATTAGATAGATACTCACCTTTTCCTCCAGTAGAACTGCATCTGATGGAGGACAGGAGACATAATCTACTGCAGTGAAAAATTGTTTCCTGGTCCCCATCATACAAGTTTTATGCCTGATTAAGGCTTTTTAGCAATCTTTATATTCCTGTCCATACACAGGCTTTTTACCACTTTATCCCCATTGTGAAAAGTAATACTTTCAAAGCATCTCAAACTCTCAGATTTAATGTCAATATATATGTGTGAACAAGGCTGCTGGCTTCCATTTCAGGGTATATCTGAGCTAGGAAGGGTGTCATGACTTTATGAGTCATGTGTTGGCTCTTATGTGGTCAGAGCCAGCTACAGGACCACCGTGGCTTGCAGTGCACACTTGCGCAGAGACCATCAATTAGACCACATTGTTTGTGTGGTCATGGACTGACTGGTTCCTAAAGAGGGCAGAATTTAGAGCCCTCCTATGGCTACTACTTGGCACCGCAGAAAATGGACGTATCTGGGATCAGGTGAGATACTTGCTGCCATATTATTAACATTGCTTGGACTGTCCCTTTAAAGTCCAGACAAAGGGTTAATTTAGCCTGTATTCTGATCTTCCCATGCTGGCTGTCAGGAGCTGCATCCTTCATTCAGCCAGTTTTATATTTTCTAATAAGAGAGAACTATCTTCATTGTGCAGAGCATCCAATGCTAGGATGTTTCATCAGCTTTGCATATATCTCTTCGGGGGACTGTAAAGATCAGCAGATTTAAGTCAGCAGAAAGGCTCAAGTTCCACAGGGTTTATCAGCGATTGCAAAGTGATGCACGGTGAATAAAAGGTGCAGCCCCCTGACAACCAGCATGGGTCATGCTGTAATTAGGCTAAACTAACCTTTTGCCTGGAATGTTGCTTTTTTATGTAGCTGCAACCCAAATCAGGATGAATGTTAAAAAGAACCTAAACTGATTGTTGGCTTTAGGTCCACATTAGATCTCTGGTTCTGCTGGCCAAAGGGATATTGACGCTAAAGATCCCTCTTTGGTTCACAGAAATATTCTTATATATTATATATTCTTATATATTTTTGGGATACTATATACTAAACTGAATAAATAGTTATGTCTGTTCCAAAATGAAACCATATTAAAGCTGGAAGCTGATTGGAGAAAAAGTTTTTATAGACATGTTTCATGTATATATTATATACGTCATGATGTTACGGCTTAAATGACGTTGCATCCCTGGTGGTGGCATCATCATCACCGTGATAATGGGGCTTATTAGAGAAATGAGCAGGGCCATCCCTGGCTAGTTAGTGATGGCTCATGCAGATATCCTCGGATTCCCCAGGCAGCGCTTATTAGCATCTCCGTTGGCGCAGACACTCCATTAATATTTGTCTGGCTTGGTTCCCAGGCGACTCATAATTCGTCTCACCTGTGAAAGACTCATTTCTGCTGACATTTCACATTTTACCTCCGTGATGGTGCGGCTGTCATCGGGAGCAGCATCATTTGTCACTTACTGATTAATGGACTATCTACTGCTATTTCCTAAATTCAAGCAGTGGGATCATCAGTTTCATTAGTGAATGCAATCACTGCAGTTACTATTTACTCTCCTACCTACTGCGGAGCCAGCTGCTACAAAGCCCATGACAGAAGGGGGCCTAGTGCAAGCTGACTTCCCCCGCCTTGCTGTGCCTGTGGCAACAGTATCATACTGATGCTACCATACTATGCACTGCTGATGTGCTGGGGGCAAAAGACATTTATTACACGGGGTAGAAATATGATGCCCCCGACCGTTAAAGGAAACAAGGTGCTGACATCTTAGTTCCCAATATATGGCATTCACTGCTCTGATACAATAGCTTAGGCCACCACAACATGTGCATGAGCATCGGGGGTCTCTTAAACTGCTGGCGTTTTTTTTAAAGAATAAGAACTCACTGTCATTGCGTCCTCCTTCATCTGTCCCCCATCGAGCTGCATCCCGCTGCAGGTCCACCAGGTTGAGGACGCCCTGGTCTGGCAGGTGCTGGTAGCCGCTATTGCAGCCACCCAGCCATCATCTGTAGTGGGAGGGGGGGGGGGCAAGTTGGCCCCTCCTCCTTGGTGTCCCGCCAAGTTAATGGCAGCCTATCTGGTCAGGTGGGCTTTTATATATGTGTGTAATCCTCCATGTGACTAATGATGTCACTGGATGGGAGGAACATAAAGGGAGAATTCCTGGGGAATCTTCCTCCAGGACCCCTATACCAGTTCCCAAGGTAGGGATGGTCAGCATGCCACCTGCCAGCATCAATGGGTGGTATGGCAGATAATTTGACCCAGATCGTGTCTGTATCCAGGATGGGGCAAAATGGACCAAAACGGTAGGATCTGGATGAGGATCTCAGAATCTCCAACTATATCAAAAAATAATATATATCCTAAGTTAAGCTGCCTCCTTCCTGGGTCAGGGCACGTCATAGCACAGCTTTATAGGACATGTGGGCACTGTTGTGGTCAGAAACAGCTGGCGGACCACTGAGGCGTGATGTGCTCGCTCACTCTGAGAACATTAAAGAGGAACAACACTCCTGATTTTCACTTTTTGGGGTGATGTCCCTCTCAGTGGGGGCATCCCGTATTGGGATGCCCAACTGTGTGAATGCCCCTAGGAGACTCACCTTCTTGTCACTCCCCTGATGCAGATGAGCGAACCAATCAGCGCATTTGCTTTCACTCGGCTCCTTACGGCTCTGCCAAGCACCCGAAGGCAGCCAAGTGCGCCGCATCCCCTGGTCACCTCCTAGCCATCGCATGCCCTCGCAGCCCATTCAGAAAGGTGGGTGTTTTGCAGGGTGTGAGACCAGGCGAGGTGAGTGAAACGGGGCTTCTGGGGGTTTTACACAGCGGGGCATCCCCAAGGAGGGGAACTCGGATGGCTCTGGAGTCTTTTCGTCTTTAGGCCTGAAGTAGTTTTAGGTCAAATGTATGCAGTTATATAGAAAATACTGATTTGGGCACAGGCAAAAGGATGTGGTGTATATTGATGTACAGCCAACGCATTGGAACAGGTTATATTTAGCACAGAGGTAAATGTTTTTGTTTGGACCGGAGCTTTTTGTAATAAGAAAGTAAAGAGAAATAAAAATTTAAAAGAAAGCTGGACTATCATCCAGCAAAAGCAGGCATCAAAGCTTTCCAGTAGGACGCTGGTGCCTCTGACCTCCATGTGGTGTTAATCCTGAAGTAATCATACACTTGATGTAATGGCTGCTGTATTTCAGTGAATAACTGTGGCCACTTACTAAACTGCCTTCAATTTCTTAGGATAAGAAAATCAGATTTTTTCAGCCTGAAGATAAATTGTTTTACTGCAAGAAAAGTAATGGTAAATGGTTCTGATAACTGTCTAAAACCATCCAGCTTTGCAACCCTGATATTCCCCTTAATGCTAAGGTGTCTCAGTCACCATCACCACAGCTTTTTAATCTATTTAAAGTGTTACATCATACAAATAAATAAACAGTAAGACAAAGGACTGCCATACAGTTACTTAAAGTGAACCAACACCCTCCCATGATCGGCCTGGAAATCTATAAGATGACTGCGGGGCACCCCGCTTTGTGAAACCCCCCAGAAACCCCTAAATCCCTACCTGCTCCTCGATCCAGCGGCTGTTTGTGAATGGCCGGCGCGGGCCCTGTAAGAGTGACGCGCGGGAGGCGGCGGCGGGCAGGCGCGCTCTTTTGTCCGTCGCTGCCTCCCGCTTGTCCGCCAGCGGGAATTGGCTGCAGCGGTCACGTGGGAGCGGGGAGAGGTGAGTTTTTGGGGCTTTCTGGGGGGTTTCACACAGCGGGGCACCCCCGATCGGGGTGCCCCACCGAAGTGGACCAAACCCCAGGATAGTCAAAATCCTGGGTGTTGATCCACTTTAAAGGAATAGAGCAGGCAATGGCAAGTGTTAAACCATTGTGTCGGGCTACATTTGGCACTGTCCTAAACTGTTTTTCCATTTTTAAATTGAAGAAGAAATATTTGAGATATTGAGGTTTACAGTTTCACTTCAAGATTTATTTTCTGAAGCAAGTGGGCATGGCCCTTGGAACTGTGATGCTGCAAAAAATTAACATACTGGTAATAGGCAGGGTGTTTAAGAGCCCAATATTATGCTTCAAACACCATGCTCCTCACTCTCGCCCTGGTGTTACAGTACAGTTACATTGGCAGTGATTGAAATGCTAATTACTGTAGGTAAAACACTAATTAGGCGCAGCTATGTATATGCTAAATAGTGTCAAGATTGAAAGGCCCAAGGAGTGGAGAGGGAAGAAAGGTTGTGGTGGCTCAGGCTGCATAATACAAATGTGCTCATTCTTGCTGAGCTGACAAACAGGGACAGAGCTATAGACCACCAGTCGAAGGCTGGTGGTCTATGATCTACACCAGGAACAAACATTTCCTGATGTAGATCATAAGTCATACTCCTCCAGCATGGGGTAGGGTCAACCATGTCAAGAAGACACAAGGCTACTGACTGCCTAACTGGCTGCCCAGGAGTACCTATATACCTAGTACCAATATACCAAGCAACATCATCCTGGAAGGACACCCCTAAACTGAGAACTGAAGGGAGCCAGGAACACCAACAGATCTGGGACCAGCACCGGGCATTCCTGGGCAAGTGTCAGGGCTCCTGGCACCTTCAGGAGCCCACTCAGGCTCAGACTGTACCGGACTGGTGAGATGGTTGTCCAGACCTCTAATAGCTGGCCTCAAGTTAAGGGGACCTTCAGCAGCAATGGATAAGGTGGTCAGCAATATAGAGCGAATGACAGCAGCTCAGAAGGTATAGAGGACCAGGAAATGATTGAAAGCAGCAGCAAAAGAACTAGAGGACAATTGGTATTAGTGTAGGAGACAATAAGAAGCGAAATCAGAGGTAGGGTGGACCCCAACAGTGGCACTGGAGCTGAAGGGTGGAATAACTTGATGTGGCACAATGACTATCTTGCCCAAGGGCCCACATAAACCTGGAGCTGGCCCTGTCTGGGGCAGCATCTATCTCTTGGAGGGTCAGACTTTTGAGTCTAGCTAGGACATGATACTCTTGCATATCTATTGTCTCTGGATCTTACTACATAGATATACAAGTCCCCACTGGTCCACCAGGTTACCAGGTTACTCCCAGGAGGGGGTTTTGAATCTTTTTTGCTGAAAGTAAATATTTAGTGTACTGTTCTAATCAGAGCAGCAATAAAGAAAACCCTTTTTTTCCTTCTTAATTTCAAAAAGACCCCCGAAATGCGAAGCTGCTCTGCCATTCTTTAGGGCACATTAGTCACAGTAAAGTAAGAGCAGCTGAGCAGAGCTCGGGACTGAACATTCATTCTCACAGATTGAATTGTTGATGCCAAAGGAATTTTCATCTTCAAATTAACAACTTGGGTCTGAGCTCTCAAGATGTGTCGTGCTACAATCTGTAAGCTGCTGCTTGCCAGAGATAATGCTGACCCTCGCCTCCTCCTTCTCCTGTGCTACAGCAGAACCACTTCCAAATCATATTTCAGGGATGTGAAGAACCTACTGTACCCAGAGAAAAGGTCCTGGTGACAGGAGGAAAAGGGGACGTGGTGCACATAGCAGTGTGACTGACTGATCAGAAGACTAGTGAATATGTACCCAATAACAAGGGCAACATCTTCTAAATAAAAAAGTCCTGAGCAATGCTCTGCAATAGCATATAAGAAAATGTTACCATTCACTCCTACCTGTGGGCACGTCTTTCTGGCTCTTGACCATCGTCAGCATTAGGCTGGGAATGAGGCTTGGAGTGGCAAAACATCATCATAAGCCTGGTTAGGAGAGACCCATAGGGAGATTAAAGGGATCTAAAAGCCCAATATTAAAGGGCAGAGAGTGCATTTCTAAAACAGAAACCTTTTCTTGTACGCCCCATGCAAATACTTTCATTTTCGGGAAAGGACTCTCTACCTTCTTGCAATTTTATTGTTGAGGAGGGTGTATTATAATAACAATAACAGAGACCTTCTAACTGTTATCAAAAGAAACACAGATAGACTTGGTATATTGGGATATCTGAATTATTTGCTAGATCTTATTGGCTGCAGAATCATTTCTTATTGATATGATAATTGTCTTATTGCTTTGCGGAACGCGTGAATGGCGGAGATTTTTTGTTGTTGTGAGAAGTAGACACACTCTGAAAAACCTATATGTTATCCTTTAAACACAGCACGCACCTTATCTTAGATTGCCTGACTCTTAAGAAGTCTGAGAGAAAATTCTATTTCCTCCTTCAGGTAGGAAAGAAAATACATTTAAGCATAAGGGTCTCTCAAGAGCCAGAAAAAGGGCATAACAATGCCGCGCTTTGAACAGACATCATTTCAGTGTTGTTTTATTCATATCTCTGTGCAGATATTGTAAGAAGTAACTGTCTCCCCAGGCTGCCATATCCCAGCTTATATTGTGCCTCTACTGCCCAGAGGTCTTCCACATTTTGTGTAATTAGAGTTAAAGTCAATTAAATACGTTTATCTCTAAAGACAGCGTTGGTAATATTACATATTATTTTATACACTTAAATATATAGTTATATACTGGTTATATAGCCTTTGGAATTACTTGTTTTTCACAGGTTTTTTAGAATATATGTATGTTATCACAGTTAATTGAGAAGTAGCCCTCTAAGTGCTATCATTTTTGAAAAGATATGATGATGGGCCTTTTTGCGGGATAAAGACTCAAATGTTACTAACACTCCTTGACCCCGAAAATTGGCATAGTATGACCTCCTCAGACCCCAGAAATAAAAAAAATAGAATACAATATATCCCCCAGGCTCCAAGAAATAATAGGCAGAGAGCAAGCAGATCCAATCTCTGTCCTCCCTCTGTGGGTGGGGGATAGAGGAGAAAAATCTACATCGTGCTGATCTACCCGTGGCTGGGAGGACGTACTTTATCCACAGCAGTACACTATTGTGTGCATTTATTTACCCCAATGACTCAAAAAATAATAGAGAGCAAGCAGATCCTCCCGTCCCTAAATGTGGGCAGATATAAGCAGATTGTCCCCCGATGGCCAAGAGTACACAGATAGCAGAACCCACTCCACAGACCCAGAAATGCAGGAGCAGAGTTTACATTTCTCCCACACACTTCTGCCTCCTTGCCCCCAGGAGTAAACCTAGCCTTTCTGCCGCCTGAGGTGAACTATAGAAAGATGCCCCTCCACTCATCAACAGAGCAATGCAGGGGTATAGGGAGAAGATTTGGGTCCCTGGCTGCTGGGCCACCAATAATTGACTTAAAAACATGACTCCATGCAGCAATGTCACAATCTCCACTGAACCACCGATGAGAGAATGAGTGAAACAAATATTAAAAATATACTTTGAATAAAAATTAAATTAAAAAACAGGTCTGTTGCCACACCCTCTGCAGAGGAATCATTGCAGCTGCACCCCTGCTTACCACTCTTATTTGTTTGCCCTTGAATTAAAAATAAATTTACCAAAAAAAGTGGGCCCCCTAAGCCACAGGGGCCCTGCCATAGACAATGTCCCCTGCCATAGACAAAGTCCCCTGCCATAGACAAAGTCCCCTGCCATAGACAATGTCCCCTGCCATAGACAAAGTCCCCTGCCATAGACAATGTCCCCTGCCATAGACAAAGTCCCCTGCCATAGACAATGTCCCCTGCCATAGACAAAGTTCCCTGCCATAGACAATGTCCCCTGCCATAGACAAAGTCCCCTGCCATAGACAAAGTCCCCTGCCATAGACAAAGTCCCCTGCCATAGACAAAGCCCCCTGCCATAGACAAAGTTTGCCTGGTGCTGATGCCGAACCTGACGATGGCCAGAAACCGTTCCATCTGAGTAAATCAGTTTTTATGGTACTGTGAGTGCGGTTATATCTTCATGTAATAATAATCATATTTACAATCATACAATAAGGTGTAAGAGCAAGCAAACACAGAGGATAATAATACATGCAGTATCACCAGTCTTCACTTGGCAATGTCAAAGGGTTAAGGCTGAGACTCTGACTTACTGTAAAACATACTCTGTCTTGTATTTTCAACCATTGTTATATGATTTACTTTGTGTGCTTTGTGTCATTGTCTTGTTGCATCACACAAAGTCTCTTCAGCTCGAGTTCATGGACTGCTGCCCTTACCTTCTTTTGTAAACTGTTTTGGTACACCTTAGAATTTATTGTTCCATCCCAGGCCCCGAGGCAGCAAAGCAGCCCCAAAGCATTTTTTATGAGTTTAGGCTTTGGTCTACAGCATACTTTCTGTTCATACTAACATAGTTTTGTGCATTTCCTCCTTTGTAACTTCAATCTGAACATTTTCTCAGAAGCTTTGTGGAACAACCAGGTGGTCTTGGGCATCAAATCTTTTTCCTTTGTACAGCAGAGGTTTCCTTTGTAAATTTACCTTTGTGGCTAATAAAGCGGTATATGCCTTATCCAGTAACGGAAAGTTGTCTAGAACTATTAGAAATGCTCTAGAGCAGAGGAACCCTTCTTTATTTTTTTTTTTTTCAAGTACTGTACCACTTTTTGTTTTCTACATATCTTAAGGAGGAGAGAGTTCTAGTCCTTGGGGTATCCCCAATTGGGATGCCCCGCTGTGTGAAACCCTCACAAGCCCCCTGGAACACTAACCCTCTCCTGGAGCCCTTACCGCGTGTACACTCCACCCACATCCCCGCTCACCTCTAGCTTTGCATGCCCTGCCTTCCTGAATGGGTGGCTGCTCGGCTTCCTTCTGTGCCACTTGGCTGCATTGCCGTCAAGGCGGCTTAGCTGAAGGGAGCCAAGGGAGTGCGAGCACGCTCAGAGCACCCGCTCCCGTCCAAGTCTGCTTCTTGGGAGCAGAAGGGAGATGAGTGAAACACGGCGACATGGGTGGATACACACAGTGGGGCATCCTAATTCACCATACACAGGAAAGTGAATTGTGTTGTTCCTCTTATATAAGTATTATATGTGTGGTACGTACATAAAATGCACACATAACAACTTGATTAGGCATATTAAACACACAAAGGACCTTATTTATGATGTGCACCTTTTAGTATAATTTTTGTGGCCCGCCTTATCTGGCACTGTGCTGTGTACAACATTGGCACTAGCAGTCACTGTGCAGAACACTACTAATTAGCTTTGTCAGCGTCTTTTGGACTCGGCTGCCAATTATCCCATGCACCAGTGAGCGCCACTTTGTACACCATCTTTCCAGTGTTCCCCAGCATATTTCTGAAATGTTTCCTCCTTGAAATCTTTGGCGCTGTTTTTTTCCTGGCACTGGTCAGCATTTTTTCATTACAGTAACAAGATATCACTGCAAAGGGGACAGTGCGTTTTGGCTGTGTTTTAGTGGTTGGCGTCCTAATTACACATTGTTAAGCAAAATAAGTCATTAAAATTAATTTTAATAACCCCCCATCTAGGTCCTGTGTTTTAATAATGACAAGTCCCAATGCAAGTTCTGTACGAAAAATGTGTTTAATATTATTTATAAGCATTAAACACTACAATCCAGTTCTGTCCATTATGCTCTATAGAATCTTGAGCAACAGTAACAGGTTTCATCTGGGGCTGCTTCAACCATCCTTTACAGCGTTAGTTTTAGATAAAACGCCAGCAGGCTGCTGCATTTCTCATCACAGTTATGAGTGGTTTTGTACAAAAAAAGAGTTTAGGTATAGAGGTATAGTTTAGGGGGCAGCAGATCAGGTTGCTGTACCGTGAGTTTACTTGTACCACGGGTTGGGAACCCCTGCTCTGGTGTGTCTTATGGGCTCTCAGTAAGAACAGTAAGAACAGTGAGAAAGGCCCAGATAACTTCTTCACTATCTCACAAAACAGTGGGACTCTCTTATGTGTAGGTTAAAAGACATCCCCTAGCATTAAGCCTGAATTAAAAAAAAAGAAATAACACCTGTACAGCATTGGACGCCCCCAGTCCCTGGCAGGAGCAAAGCCATCTAACAGCGCTTCTTCTGGCTTCCAACAACCAAGCTGCCATCAGATCAGGAAGCTGATTCCCAAATCAGGCTTAGCAATGTTTTAGGGTTTAGGGTCAGAAGAAATGCAGGATTTGATTCCCAAATCAGGTTTGGCAATGTTTTAGGGTTGCAATAGAGAAACTCTCCGCATAGTGGAAAAACTGGGGAGAATTCCACCACTTCATGTTTGCTTCCAATTTAGAGTACTTACAGCTAAAAATACTGTCACCCTGCCCACATTTATACACACACTTGTTGCAATAATTTTATGCTGATAACTGTAGCTCTAATCAAAGTGTCCCTGTCATCCTTTCTGTGGCTTAGGTTTGTAACCACTCTGAACCACCATGTTTGAGTGCCCATCCTCCTTTTCCCTATGTCTCGGGTCCTCTGCTGTGCTAAGCAGAGAGGTAACCTATTGCTAACGGCTGGGCTGGCCTTAGGGAGAGCTGGGGGAATTCTGTTTTATTCACACTGCTTTGGAGCCATCTGGGCTGCTGCTTTTAATACCTCCGCCCAATCTCTAGGTCCATAGTCTTCTTCCAGCCCCTCCTATACCAGGCCCCACTGTACCCCCTTCCTAAGCCAAGATACCCCAGCCTATGTTCTGACATCCATGCCATAGCCTCAGGATCTAGGTTATTACATTATGTGCCCCTACAATTCTAAAGCTTCAGTACTATCATTTTAAGAATGGCCATATCCACGCCTGGCCCTGATCTGTCCCTGCAATGCTATAGCCTCAGCTGTGAAGCCCACTCAAGTCACACTGTTGACATGAATGCTGCAGGGTGGTGATAGGCTGACCAGAGTACAGATAAATCCTGTGCTGATTATTGGTCCAAGTCCGTCACTGCCTATGACAGCAACCAACCATACAGCAGCAGCAATGGTTGAACCAGATAAGAGAAATCTTTTTTGGCAGAAAAACAAATAAGCACATTTCTGGCTAAATTTACTATTGACCTGAATCCAGAACACAACACGAGTCATAGACAAGCAGTAGTATATAGAAGAACAATGTATCATTCCATTCATTAGTGTAGTGTAGTGACTCATGGCGTTAATGCTTCAGAATAATATACACTATCCCAACAATGGTAATTATCTGTGAACTCCATATGAGGTTAATCAGAGGGCACCACCGAGTTTGCTATTGTAAACTCTGAAGCAATCTCATTCATGAAGTTGCTGCCACTTTCCCCGTCTTCTGAGCTGGCATTGCTCTCAGAATATGGAAACTATTTCCATGCTAATCAGTCTATCCATTACAGCACGATACAACTGGCAGCCCTTTGAAGGTTGAATGATGCGGGGGAAACAGTTAAGCCAAGCAAAATTCAGAGGCGCACAAGACAATTAGCAGCATATTTGTCACTCCTCTGTTTCAAGTATAAGTAGAAAAATGAATTTAGGCTCCCTGTAATTTTGGGCATTTGGATTTGAGATTTCCCTTTTGGTAAAGATCCATAGGATGCTAAAATCCGGGCATTATAGCTTACTCTTCCTTATCTCTGGGCTGTTCCGCACAGTGGCATGCATGTATGTCCAGATATTTGGAGTGCATTAGTGGGGCAAGAACATGGAACCGGTGAGAAATCCTACTACATTTCAGGCTTCCTAGTGATTTTTAAGTAAGGGGGGCACTCCCTGTGGGTGAGGGTTAAAAGGGACCTACCTTTTTAAATGATCTGCTTTTTAAAGAGGAAGTCTGGTTAAAATAGACTGGCTGTTGCAGCACTGGGGCCTGATTCAATCAGTTTTATCTAGGCTTCCTCCTAATACAAGATATAATATGTATAAGTATTAACAGAAGTGTAGGTCCATTTTTAATGTTCCTGATCTTGCCACACTTTAGTAAATATCCCAAAGGTTGGTGGAAATGGCTGTTTGATAAAAAAAAAAAAACACGGCCACATGTTATCCTTTGGGAAGTAGAGAGCCCCATGATACCTTTGTGCATTATCCCTTTATTCTCCAATAGAATATTCTCTCTTTCGTACAATCTTTCACTTGTCAATAGACCGACCAGTGAACCATTTCTCATTCATAGTTGGATCGCAGCAGCGTTTCCATGGAGAGATTTCGCTTAATTGCGCTCGCTTTAGCGATTTATCAATCAATAATCGTTCCATTTAAACTCATCATTAATATTCTAGAGGTAATGCCAGGAGAGGGCCAGGTCCATGGCACCCAAACACACTCCCTCTCAGCATTGGTAAACCAGTTAGCAATAGTTACACCCGATTGTTGCAGCCATTTTCAGGCCACAATCTGATGAAGGTTTGGGAGTAAAAGTTTTTTTTTAGCTGGTTGTACCATCGGTGGAGTGTGTGTGTGTTAGCTTTCTCAGCTCCTGCAGTTGCCATGGTACAGAGTTACCAGGGAGGGTTTAGGTCCACTATAACTTTAACTTTCATATAATGTATCCTTAAAAACGCTCATTAGATTTATTTTCTGAGTGGAAGATAATGTTTACTGATGGATGAAATGCGCTAATCTTTATAATACATATGTGTTGGAAAATATCTCCATTTCTGGGTGAAAAAAAAATCTCAAAACGGACCAAAACCCACCAGTGATACTGTAGCCATTCTTCCCACCAATAGTCTTCTCCCTGGAACATATAAGGGTCAATTCATAGTCGGTGTGCTGGCGTTGTGCACGCGTTGTGCACGCTATTTGAAGCGTCAAGTCACGCTCATGCTTCCATCTGATTGATCAAAATGGGTTAGGCTTTTGTTTTAGTATCAATTTGCATTTCATAAATGATGAAAGAGAACCCAGTGATGCATGATTTAAGAAATGGTGTGTTGCGGATGCGATCTGGCCATTGCTGGGCCTGCCACCGGCAATGTGAACCTTGGGGGAAATTGCCAGACCTATTGCTGGAAAAAAGAGAGAAGACACAATGGTGAAAACCATCCAATCTTTGGCGTGAGGGATGTGGATAATAGTCAAAAAGATGGTTTTTGGTCTGATTTTATTTTGTGGTCTTTTGATACTCTAAGCCCTAGATCTTAATACCGCCCATACAAGCTGAATATCTGACGGACAAAGCAGATGTCCCTTTTACCCTCCTCTAACCAATAGCCTGGTGCCCCCCCCCCCAATACCAGCAGAGTGGTGTGCAGGGTACAATGTGATAACTCAGGAAGTGCCCTTCTGCTATGTCCTGTGTTGCCTTATCACAAATTCATCCCAGTAGCTGAATAGTTCTCATTTATATTTTGGCAGCCATCTCCTGCACTGGGCAGCCCCACCATAAATATCTGGACTTGCTGGGATTCTCTTGTTCTGGTCACGGCTCATGTACTTGATGCACGACTACATGCCAACTGCATTGTGCATTGTTTTCACGCTAAACTTGTGGCTCAGATGTAACATGTTGTATTCCAATGTCCAAAGACAAATCCAAAAAAGAAAATTAATGTTTGTGTTCAAGTAAACCAGCAGTCAAAAATGACTGACTGGTGATGCTGCACTTTACATACGTACCCCCCTTGTAAGCCCATTCTTGGACAGCCCATGTCTACTTACCACTTCCCAGGACCCAGTGGCCAGCCAACCGTTGGCTTTTCAGGGTCTTTGGGTGGACTGGTCCCCTCAGGTGAACCCAATTAGCCAATGACAGTCATGTGGGGTTAGGTCTTGGCAAGGGAACCAGGAAGTGGCAAGCAGGGCAGTTTTTAGAAATAACAAATCTGCCCACTCCTGAGCCAAACTATACTGCCTGTATGTGCCATGCTATTTTTTTCTTTTTTTTTTAATCAACAGGCAGGGCCTCCTCCCCATGACGGAGCCCTGTATGGCTTATGGCCGGCACCACTGGTTTTGATCCATCTGCGGAAAAGAGAATGTCAGGGAAGAAGGAATCGCTCTAACACAGTGGCAGTAGCATCCAAGTAATCTGACCATTTTTGGGAGCCTCAAAGTGGAACAGCTTAGACCCGTTTGAGGGTAATGGGCATGGTGGCAAGTGATTTAGGGGTGTGGCTCAACTATCTGCAACATTCTATTCTACTCATGTGTGTAAGTAAGTGTAGCCCTGCCCCTGGTTACATGCTTCATGGATCTTTGGTCCATAAAAGATGATGGCGATTGAGTCAATGCTCTAGCAATACTTGCATTCCACTTCTGCCATTCAGCTAGAGTCAGAGCAGTTGTAAACCAACCAGATATTTGGCATTCAGTGGGACAGTCTTCTTCAGCAAAGCAGGGCAGTTAGGTGTCCCTAGAGTTTTCTAATTGACAGTGGGACAAACTGTGGTAAGTTTTAGGCAGAACATCCTGTGCTGCAGGACTGAATTATTTTGAACTATTTTGACTATTGGTCGTGTTTATCTGTACAGTCGGTCCCCTTAAACTGGACCATCACCTTAAGTGGACCAACACCCAGGGGTGATCGGCCCGGAAATCTATAAGATTCCCGGGCCGATCACCTCCCACCCCGAGGACATCCGAGATCGGGATGTCCCGCGGGGTGAAACCCCTCAGAAACCCCAAAAAGATCTTACCTGATCCGCCGCCGCTTCCGCCGCCGCCTCCTGCGCGCCCCTCCAGACGTGCGCGCGCCTGCGAATGGCCGCGTGCGCCGAGAGTGACGCGCGGGAGGCAGCGGCGGAAGCGGCTTGGACGTTCCTGTCCCCCGCCTGGACGTTGGCGGGGAGCCCCGCCGAAGTGGACCAAAACTCAGGATAGTCAAAATCCTGGGTGTTGGTCCACTTTAAATAAGAGAATATCATATATGTTTTCCCCACTCTGTACATACAGATTTCCCACATTAAGAATCAACCTACCTGCATCTAATGCATTTTCTGAGCCTTTAAACATCCAAGATGGCAGCCCATGGAGTCTCAGGCTGCATGCAGACAGGAAGTGTCTTCTGGGATTGCTGTCCTTTTCCTGACTCCAGCTCTGCTCTGTCTGTGCAAAGCAAAGATATAACTCCGCCCCCCTGCAATTTCACCCCTCTCCTCAGTATGTGATGCTTCCGAGGCAAGATGGGTGGTGAACAGGGTTGTAGCCCCGTGGGGGAAAGAATAATAAGTGACTAAAATGTAAAATATATTAATTTTAGATGCTGGGGAATAGTTTTTTAAGGGTTTGGGCTTTTCATTAAATTATACTGAAGGTCCAGTTTAATGTTAACCATCATTTGAAAAATGACTGAAGGCCTGCCTTAACCCTCGCCCACTCCAGGCATCCTGATTTAGGTAAAGCTATCCTTGTGAAGGGCCTCTGAAACACCAAAAGAGGGCAAAATGTTCTTCCTACCTGCGTGGCATCAGTGGTGTCCCCACATGGCACCGCTCCACAGACAGCAAATAGGATTCAAATGGCTTTTCAAAGGTCAGTCAAACCGCAGAGCTGACAGCTTAGAATCAATTGCTTTATAAAATGTCAGCTCCGGCTTTTCTTATCTCTGATCAAGTCTGGACATCCATTTGGACTTTCTTGCAAATTGTGAATACTGGGCTGTATTTACCCACATATAAACTTGTTTATAAAACCCACATATAATTTTATGTTTGAATAATTTGCTATTGTCACACATAAAAGTATACAATAAAATTACTTTTTAGTATAAGCATGGGCATAGGCTCCATATCACACTACATTGGTAACCAGTGCAAAAATCAAATATATTATTTTAAAGAATTTTAATCATTTTTAAAGCCGTTCTTAATATATATATATATATATATATATATATATATATATATATATATATATATATATGTATTTTAGTCTTTGCAGTAATAAGGGTTCACCTTGCTAGTCCTATTAGCAACTTGCAGTAACATGAGATATACAGGCAGAGCAGACATGGACACAGTAAGAGGCCGATTCATTAATAGCGCCAGGTAGCGACAGATGAGCGACAGTAGCGTTATTTTCACAGCGCACGCTAGTATTCGCTGTGCTTGGCCGTTGTTCGGTTGTTGATAGCGACTCAGTCGGTGTGCGGTAATGTTGAATACAGGGTTAGGAGTCGCTGTTTGACAGGTTCCGCGCTGTATGGGAGCGCATGACAGCGAATGGCCATAGCGAACGGCTCCCAGCATATTCATTAACAAATCACGCTCAAAAAATTCTCACGCTGTGAAATGCTTGTGTAAACCCCAGAGCGCTGGCGGCGATGGGTTAAAAGTAGTTTTTTAACCCCCAAACAACCATATTTTTGGAAAAAAAAAACATGTTTTTACAAACATTTTGTAATATGAATACATTAATATCAGACCTGGAATATCAATTCTGCACAAATTTTTTTTTTTTTTTTTTTTTACCTTAAAAAAATAACATTGCAGAAGTGGTCACAGAATTTTTGCCATTTAAAAAAAAAAACAAAAAAAACATTAATAGCAAATAATTAAGAATATTTAAAGATTGCTCCATTGAAATGCATTGGAGAGCGCCAGGTAGCGAGAGGTGATACCTGTCGCTGTTCAAGGTCGGACGCTGGCGCTGTGGGCTGAGGCTGGAATAATGATGAAGGAGTGGCTATCTGGCGCTATCTCAGTCGCTAAGCAGGATCGGCTTGATAAATGTGTGATTGCGGAGGGGAGCCGGCGTTCTCGTGGCGGTGACCGTCATTACCGTTCGCTCACCATTCGCTATCTGGCGCTATCCCTTGTTAAATAAGGGCCTAAGTTTGCTTGCCATTATTTCTACTTTTTCCAGGGGACCGCCAGTCGGTGGGCATCCCAGTTTTGAACACTGAGGTGGGAGCGAGAGTATTATGCAGCGGCTCCTGAGGGCTATTGCAAGAGTTTAGGCTGGATGTCCACTTTAAAGCAAACCCCTTACACATTTGGACCCTAAAAAATAGCAGAACTCTTTACAGTAAAGGTCCTAATCTGTAGTTACTATTTCTTTTCTTTTTGATTATAGTTGTTATAGGGTCTGGTCGCATACAACTTATAACATTATCACATTGCATAACAGCTGCGAATATATAGTATTAATAAATGATCATGTGGAGAGTTCCTAAAACCCTTTTTCTGTTTACTCAAAATCCTAGTGATGACTAATTTAAACCGGACCTTCAGCGTCATTTAATGAAAAGCCCAAACCCTTAAAAAACTATTCCCCAGCAGCTAAAATTAATATATTTAATGTTTTTAGTCACTTTTTATTCTTTCCCTCACTGGCCTGCAACTCTGTTTAGCACTCTAGGATACGGGTGCCGCCATCTTGGCTCAGTAGCATCACATACTGAGGAGTTGAGAGGGGTCAAAAGTGCAAGAGAGCGGGGTTATAGCTGTGCTTTGGACAAACAGAGAAGAGCTGGGGTCAGGAAAAGGTCAGCAATCCCAGAATGCAGAGCGGCACAGTGTGAGCACACTTCCTGTTTGCAGGCAGCCTGCACGTCCATGAGACGCCATCTTGGATGTTTAAAGTCTCAGAAAATGCAATAGATGCAGGTAGGATGATTTTTAATGTGAGCAATCTGTATGTACAGCATGTAACATATAACATAGGCTCTTATTTAGGGTGAAGGTCCGCTTTAACTAGATAAATGTGATTAAAGGAGCACTATCACGAAAAACCCATATAAATATGCTGGATGGCAGGAGGAGAGGTCACTTATACACCCGGCATTAAGAAATATCCAGCCAAGCTTGTTATTCTTTCTTTTAATGGAAGGAAAAGGACATCCGGGGTGACAGGCTCTGTCACCCCATGATACACTAATCCTGTCACCCCTGGATTTTATTCCTACTATAAGAGAATAAACCACAAGCTTGGCAGGAGTTTATTCAAATTGGGTGTATAAGTGACCCCTCCTCTTATTAGCCGACATGTTTATATGGATTTTTAATATTGTACAATTTCGCAATATTGCTGATTTAAGTTGCTATAAATATGTACTTTTTTTCTTTTCATCCCCTACATTTGTATCAGTTGGCTACAGATATAACACGACAAGCCAAAATGGCCACCCAACTTTTTTCCTTGCATTTTTTATTTCCCCTTTTTTTCATTTAGAAATGATAAAGCTTCTACTGTATTGATGAACTTTTATTGCTGTAATGTCTTTCGGACGTTATGATAATAACCACTTTAAAGGAATACAGAAGGCAAAGGCAATTGTTAGCCCACTGTGTTGGGCTAAGTTTGGCATGGTCCTAAACTGTTTTCGAGATATCAAGGTTTACAGTTTCACCTTATGATTTTTCTTTGAGAAATATGTGAGTGTGGCCTTTGGCTCTGTGATACTGCATAATAATAATATCAGCATAATCGACAGGGTCTATAAGACAGGCATTTTCAACACCCTGGATGTTCTCCCTCTCTTCCAGTGTCCACAGTTTGATGATGTGGAGCTTTAGACCACCAGTTTAGCCCTATTATTGGTGGTCTATGACAAAGGAATTCAGGGGTTGTACCACTACTCTTTGCAGTAGCAGCTGTATTTTGATAGGAAAGCAGAGCGCAGCCATTATGTTAGTGAGCTGCTGAATGACAGTTTATGCGCTTTGCCTACAGAGTCTCTTTAAGCCGGTTGAAGATTTGTTCTCTGTCCAAGTTTGTAAACTGTTGGTGAAATAATTGTGCTATTACCATTTGATCTAAGCAGCATGTCTTTGTGTGTGTACTTTTCATAGATCCTTGTTTCCATTATCTAGTAAGCTTACTGTCCCACTGTTACAGGGAGCAGGAAATGTCTTATAGGCCCCTCTTCTTCATTGTGCATTGTAAATCCATGTACATGAGATGAGATTAATGACTTCAACTTCCTCAAGATATTAGGGTTGATTCAGAGCCCCTTTCTCATCATTTTTATGGAGGTCTTGCTACCAAACGAAAAATCATGCAAAAAATGAAAACATTTCACACTAAAGTTCTCACAGAAAAAAGGCTTTGCTGAATCAGACGAGGGGAAAAAAATGAACGAGAATGGAAATATTCACGCAAAAAAAAGGTGAGAAAGGGGCTCTGAATCAAGCCTATTGTCAATGCATTGTGCTGCTTTGCCACACTCTTTTACTCCTGAAATACAACATGATATATATATATATATATATATATATATATATATATATATATATATATATATACCGTATTTTTCGCCCTATAAGACGCACTTATTTTTCCCCAAAAGTGGGGGAAAAGTGTCCGTGCGTCTTATCGGGCGAATGTAAAAAAAAAATAAAAAAAAAAAAATTATTAAAAAAAATAAAACTCACCCGTTCCCGGCGCTCCCGCGTTGCCCGTCACACTGAGAAAGGCCAGAGGAGCGGCGGGCTGTGTCCCGGCCCCGCCGCTGCGATCGCAGTCTTTTCAGGCAGCAATAGCAGCGGCGGGGCCGGGACACAGCCCGCCCGCTCCTCCATCTGCTGCCTCTTCCTGTCAGGTCACACGCGAGCACCCAGGTCAGCGCAGCAGGTGGGCGTGGCCTGCACTGACTCGGTGCAGGCCACGCCCACCCGCTGCTCTGACCTGGGTGTTCGCGTGTCGCAAGGAAGAGGCAGCAGATGGAGGAGCGGGCGGGCTGTGTCCCGGCCCCGCCGCTGCTATTGCTGCCTGAAAAGACTGCGATCGCAGCGGCGGGGCCGGGACACAGCCCGCCGCTGCTTCTTACGGCCAGCTCCGTAAATCGGGTGGGCGTGGCCTGCGCCGACGCTGATGCGACGCAGGCCACGCCCACCCGATTCACGGAGCCAGCCGCTTGTCAGCGGAGAGGTGAGTTATACTTTTTTTTTTTTTTATTATACCGACTATGAGGGGACGGGGGATGCCGACTACCAATGGGGGGAGGGAGGATGCCACACTGACAATGGGGGAAGGGAGGATGCCACACTGACAATGGGGGAAGGGAGGATGCCACACTGACAATGGGGGAAGGGAGGATGCCACACTGACAATGGGGGAAGGGAGGATGCCACACTGACAATGGGGGGAGAGGGGGATGCCACACTGACAATGGGGGGAGAGGCGGATGCCATACTGACAATGGGGGGAGAGGCGGATGCCATACTGACAATGGGGGGAGAGGGGGATGCCACACTGACAATGGGGGGAGAGGGGGATGCCATACTGACAATGGGGGGAGAGGCGGATGCCATACTGACAATGGGGGGAGAGGGGGATGCCATACTGACAATGGGGGGAGAGGCGGATGCCATACTGACAATGGGGGGAGAGGCGGATGCCATACTGACAATGGGGGGAGAGGGGGATGCCATACTGACAATGGGGGGAGAGGGGGATGCCACACTGAGAATGGGGGGAGAGGGGGATGCCACACTGACAATGGGGGGAGAGGGGGATGCCACACTGACAATGGGGGGAGAGGGGGATGCCACACTGACAATGGGGGGTGAGGCGGATGCCATACTGACAATGGGGGGAGAGGGGGATGCCATACTGACAATGGGGGGAGAGGGGGATGCCACACTGAGAATGGGGGGAGAGGGGGATGCCACACTGACAATGGGGGGAGAGGGGGATGCCACACTGACAATGGGGGGAGAGGGGGATGCCACACTGACAATGGGGGGAGAGGGGGATGCCACACTGTCTGTAATGGTGCGTTTTTGGTTTAAAATGTTTTTTTTCAAATTTTCCTACCCCAAATCCTAGGTGCGTCTTATAGGCAGGTGCGTCTTATAGGGCGAAAAATACGGTATATATATATATATATATATATATATATATATATATATATATATATATATATATATATATATATAATGTTGTGTTTCAGGAGTACAAAAATGTGGTAAAGCAGCACAATGCAATGACAATATCTTGAGGAATTTGAAGTCATTCATCTCATCTACATGGATTCACAATGCATTTTTACTCACTCAAAAAAATCATATGGCGCCCTTCTGTCTGGTTGAATACAACTTTCCAAGTCCCAAGATCAAGTCTTGCAGCATTCCATTTAGCACCGAGCACCCTGTTACACTGCCCCCCCACTTCAGTCATTGTGACCCGCCCAGCCTAGTGCATTCACATTAAGGGAGGTGGTGTGCCAGTCCAAGACATGCCCACTTCATTGCTAAATTGAGTGGCATGGTAAGTCACTGTGATTGGGGACACCACGCGACTCATGATCCCTATAAGTTTTTTCAACTAGACTAGGTGGAACATAATTTTTTTTTTTTTTAGCCTGGACATGATCTTGCAAGATGTTCAGGGAATTTTCTACATCTCTGTAAGTGTATTAGTATCTATGTAGACATCAGTCTGTGAGTGACTTTAAATGGCTTGTCACATACACCCCCTCTCCGTTCCCAGATTGCAATGCCCCACTATGCAAACTACTTCCTAATCAGGATGTCCTAGGGCTGGTGGGGTAAATGGGCCTCTAGTCATTTTTGGATAGAGGTCCACTTCAGGTAAAAGAAAATGTCTTTTGCCAGCATAATTTAATGTCTTTTCAGCCCCCAGGGCTTACACTCTTCTCACATGTGTTCATACTCTTTCCTGTAACAGGACTCTCATTTATCCTGCAGCCTCACTGGAGGGGTCCGCTAGACTAGTCTCACACGTGATCCCAGTGTCAGCTCGTTCAGTGGCAGCCCAGGTGTCTCTGCATTTAGAAGCCTTTTCATACCTAGAGGCAGGCTTATAATTTTTGGGGCCCTATGCTGTGTCTGGGGGCCCTAATCAAAGATGAATTTTGTATAAAGGAATACAATATTAATGCACCTTGTCAGGGAAAGCGGCCTGCTCATACGCTGTCATCCTACCATTGTCCTTCCATGGCATATGGAATTGTCTGGGAATTGCCCATAAGGCCCTCCAATTTCTACTCCCTGCGGCATCTTAAACTAGGATGCCCCACTGTGTGAAACCGCTTTAAATCGCCGCACCCACTTACCTAACCTCGTTTCGCTATACCTTTAGCTAGACGCATACCCGGGGCAGCCTTTTGTGATAGGCCAGCTTGGAGGTGAGCGGGGATGAGCCATTGGTCACACCCCTGGTATGGTTCATCCCCCAGGACCTCACACTACATGACCCACAAGGACCTGTTCTCCTTCCATCAGACCTTGTGTCTTGTAAGTCAAAACTACAACCACAGTCATGTCCTCAGATAAGGTCTCACATTTGCGTGGACCTTCAGGTTAAGACCAATTGGCCAGGTGGTCCCACCACACTTTCCAGACTACCCCTTGAAAGTCCATTATTGGAAACCTCTAAAAGACCTGATACATAATAGGCCCTGTAGTCCATATTAAGCATGACCTGGAGTCCTGGGGCAAAAAAGCAGAACAATGGCAATTGTTAGCTTTGCAGCCACCTTAACGCTATCTTTATCTCTCCCTATACTGTATATACATCTAAAAATTACTCATATTATGCATAACCTTTGCTTCCTTTCCTTTTGTATAGGGTCCTGACATTAATAGTCTTCTAAAGAAAATTAGATTATCTGATGGCCCTGTTATAGTATATGAAACCCAAACAGTATGTCACTGAAAGACATAGAGATTGCTTTTATGTTACAGCATTTTGATAAGATGGTGCAGTGATTGTACAGCTTGACTGTTTTTCATTGAAGCCCATGTTTTGAATTTTGAGACTCATTCAGAAGTGGAATGATGCCAATATCTACTGTAGAGAGGGGCAATGTCACAACATGTTTTGTAGTAACATACAGCAAGGCCATACCTACCAACTTTTCAGGGTGGGAAAGAGGGGCATTTGTTACATTAGGCCATGTCCCCTCATTGAGGGATGAATAGTGGATAGGTTGTAACAGGTAAAACAATAGAAACACTTTAAATGGGCAAATGAATAATTTATTTATGCAGATCTGCATGTTACACCTCAAAGAAGGAAAATTGAGAACAATGAGGAACAGAGGGACATGGACTCAAAAGAAGGACAGTCCTTCCAAATCAGGGACACTTGGGAGGTATGACATGGCATCTTGAAACAGAGACAGCATACAAATCTTATTTGTGGATAATTCTAGTTAATGGAAAGGAAACTGGTTCAAGGACTGTCGCTGCCTCGATTTTCTTTTTGACATGTGTCCCTGTTGTAGAGTTCTAGCCTCAGCTCCTGTTTCTTTTTTGATAGGTAAGATAAGATTAAAGGGACAGTCCAGGAAGAAACATACTTGCCCTCTGCAGGAGTGGGCATGGTCTATCCACTTTACAGTACCTGATGCTGGGACAGGCCTGAGTCCTGGAGTTATTGGTGCTGGAATAGAATGGAACGGCTGCAGGGGACGAAAGATGGTTATCAGTTTTTTTTTTTACCTCGACAAATCCTTTAAAGTAAACTTAAATTGCCAGACAGTTCTGCATCAGAGGGATTCTCGGTCCACAGGAAATCTAAACCACACCCTCCCACTGCTTTTAAGTCCTACAGAGTTGGATATTTTCCTTGCACTACTCTAGCCAATGGGGGACCCTGGAACATAGTTCACACACTTGCTGCAGCTGCACCTACCATTGGAAGTCCACACTTTAAAAACGTTCCTGAGGCCCTAAGTTGGAAAGAGCGACAAAAAAAAAGGTAAGCACTGCACTGTACTGCAGGGCTCATGGAAAGCAAGAGGGGTCCATGACAGTGTTACCATGTAAAATTCAGGGCTTACGGGTGGTGAGAGGTTGGAGCAAACATAGACCAGAGAGTGGGATGAATATGTGTAGTTGGGAATATGGATGAATTTGTTCATCTAGGTGTGGAGATGAATCAGTGGTGCTGAGATGGGGGATGAGTGAGTGGAGCTAGACGGGTGGATGAGAGGAGCTGAGAGGGTGGGGGGATGCTAGATAGAATGAGTGCAAGAGTGCAACTGGTTAAAAGGTTGGTGTTGGTGGAGTGGAGATTTTTTTGAATGCAGCTGATTAAGAGAACTGATGAGTGGAGCTGGAAGATAATGGATAAATGGCACTGGGGGGGGGATGTATGAGTGGAGTTAAGACAGGAATAGGTAAGTAGCACTGGGAAAAAGGGTGGCTATATGAGGTTGGGAGGGTGGTGGATGAGTGGAGCTGAAGGGGATATATGAGTGGTACTAGGGGGGTGTGGATGAGTGGAGCCAGGAGGAGGACGCACATGAAAAAGGGTCTGGGAGCTGCCAAAGCAGGTCAGGCAGAAGGCGTTACATGGCCTGTACTAGAAAAAGGAAAGTCAACTAATATAAGACTTGGAGAAGCTCTGTCTCAAAGACTACAGAAGCTAAATGGATGGTCGCTGACGGGTCATCTTATCAAACCTTGGGATACAGATTTTTTAGTTGGCAGGGGAGCAAGAGACCAGTGTGGTTTGGCCTTGAGAATAGGTCTGCTTTAAGGAATGAGGTACTAATAGGTAGGTGTTTTCAGCCCCACAAAATTACATTCATCAACACAACCGGAACACCACCAGGAAGCAAATTTGACACCCTGTAGGCACTTTTACTTTAGCTAACTGATGTTTCCTCCTCGGGCAGTAACTGGTTATGCTTTAATAGAATCCTGTAAATAAATGACTAACAAGATGTAAGGACACAGATGGCTATGTGATATACTGTAGGAAGTCTGTAAGGTGGCAACTCAGCTCCTGCTTGCCTTAGAAGAGGAAGGTAGTCCAAGCCTACAAGCTGCCCGGCGGGTAACCTTGACGGCTTTGTGTCTATTTATATGTAACTAGAATGGCTATAAATAGAGGCTATAAAAAGAAGGAAGGAAAACAAATCCAAAAGCATTGATCAAATACTGCTGCCATCATGTTTAAAATGACTTTGCATGTTCAATGAGCAAGACCGTAGAATATAATCTAATGAAAGAAAAGGTGTACAGTATTCATGGTCCATGCGCAAAAACGCTCAGGCAAACAATTCCGCGTGCACCTAGATGCATGATTCATGGCTTCGTGCGCATGCTGGGCGCATATGTGAATCACACCAATTGACAAGCACACGAGAGAGGAGCAAATTGCCTCTTCTTGCTCCAATTTGCATCTCCCGCAAGCAAAATCTGCTGTTTTGAAGTGTGGATTGCATTTGGCCGGCTAAGCGCTTAACTGCTCCTGATGTTCCCCCATGTTTCCCCCTTTCCTTTACTGTTTCTTCATAGCGATTTGATCTCTCCAGCTTCTGTGTTTTCTGCGAAGCTCTATTCCCACTTCGGAGTGTATTCTCTGGAGAACCTGTGTTCTCCATTTTTGGGGGGATATTCTGATTCCAGTTAACCCTTAACATTTTTTGCATAATGTTTTATCCCAGTTGTTCTCTTTAACCCTCCCTTCCCTGTTTGTTTTGCATATTAATGTTTAATCATTTAACTGTAATTTTTTTATTGTTTTTGTTTTTCCTAAATCTTGTTTTTTGATTTTGGACAACTTTTTAGCATTTTTCCTACAAAAACCCAAAAAACAAAGGGTTCGATTTCTTAAAAGAACTTGCAGCTGGCACTTTCATTGTTCAAAAACATGCCGGACGCTGCCAGCATGTGTGTGCCAACGTGGCATAGGCAGTGTGGCAATTCCCTCCTCCCATTCCCCATAGGCAGTGTGGCATCCCCCCTCCCATTCCCCATAGGCAGTGTGGCATCCCCCATCCCATTCCCATAGGCAGTGTAGCATCCCCCATCTCATTCCCCATAGGCAGTGTAGCATCCCCCATCTCATTCCCCATAGGCAGTGTAGCATTCCCCCCACCCAGCAAAACTCGCTATTCCCTGATCCTGCAGTGCCCTAGTCCAATCAGCGTGCTCCCCTTTACCCTCTAAAAGTGTGCGGGCCTGCATTGGCCACTCACAAATGCCTGCCGTGATCGCGTGTCTGGCCAAAGGTAGAAGGGAGATTTTACAGGGGACTCAGGGGGTTTCACACAGCGGGGCATCCAAATTCGGGATGCTGGGGGGAGCGAATTTGGGGGCCCAGGAGTCTTATAGACTCCAGGGCCACTTTTGGTCCACTTTAGTTATGGTTGCTATTTAAGACCCTGCAATACCTGCTATAGTTACAGGGTTAAATCCATTTCTACTTGCTCCGCTCTAACAAATGCGTATTATACAATAGCATAACTCATTCCTCAGATAGCAGTCAGCACTAAACCATTTCATACACTATAATATGATTCCAGGCTCTGAAAACCACTCTGAGGAAATGTAATTTGCCTGTCTGGGAAGCCACTATTACACCCAAATACAGAAAGAAAGGTACTAAATCACCATCAAATAATCTAATAAAATGTACATTAAGTATGACACACACACGCAGTGACAATCCATGTCACAGTTGCACAGTTCACACTTCATCCAGCCATTTGGTGGGTTTGGGGCTATTTGCAGAGAGTAATGAATGCAGCATACATGAAGGCAGAGACATGTTAGATGATCATGTAGTAAAAGGTTGGGGCCAGGATAGTTGCCCTAGAATCTTTTAGATTTGATTCCAAGGCCGATTTGATTTCAGGGTTTTGTTCTGCTTTAACTATTCTTATTCCTATTCTGTACTACACAACCAATCTGCCTAATCCTTCCATCCATTGACTGAATGCAGGAGCTCTATTTTTAAATGATCCAATATAAAAAACATATAAACATGCTATAAAGCAGGGTTGTCAAACTCATTTTCACCAAGGGCCACATCAGCAGTCTAGTTGCCTTTAAAGTGCCAGGTAATAAAAAATGAAATGCAAGCAAGGTCATGAGTGTGTTCCAATGTATGGTCAAAATGTGCCTCAATTAGGGTTTTTTGCCCACGACAGACACTAAGGCCCTTATTTATGAAGGAATAGCGACAGGTAGCGACTGGTGAGCGACCGGTAATGACGGGCACCGCCACGAGAACGCCGGCTCCCCACCACAATCACACATTTATCAAGCCAATCCTGCTTAGCGACTGAGATAGCGCCAGATAGCCACTCGTTCATCATTATTCCAGCCTCAGCCCACAGCGCCAGCGTCCGACCTTGAACAGCGACAGGTATGACCTCTCGTTACCTGGCGCTCTCCAATGCATTTCAATGGAACAATCTTTAAATATTAATAATTAATTGTTATTAATGTTTTTTTGTTTTTTTTAAATGTGAAAATCTCTGTGACCACTTCTGCCATTTTAGATAATTTTTTTAAGGCAAAAAAAAATAAAAATAAAAATTCTACAGAATTGATATTACAGGTCTGATATTATTGTATTCATATTACTAAATTCTTAAAAAATTTTTTTTTTTGGTTTCCAAAAATATGGTGGTTTAGGGGTTAAAAAACTACTTTTAACACATCGCCGCCAGCGCTCTGGGGTTTAAACATGCATTTCACAGCGCTTGAATTTTTTGAGCGTGATTTTTTGATGAATATGGTGGGAGCTGGTCGCTCTGACCAGTCGCTATCATGCGCACCCATACATCGCGGAACCTGTCAAATAGCGACTCGTCACCCTGTATTCAACATTACCGCACACCGACTCAGTCGCTATCAACAACCGAACAATGGCCAAGCACAGCGACTACTAGCGGGCGCTCTGAAAATACTGCTACAGTCGCTCAACTGTCGCTACCTGCCGCTATTAATGAATTGGCCTCTAAATGTTTTTGCTCACAATAACTACACAGATTTTCCCCTGGAGAGATGCAGAATTATTTTGCCCAGGACAGATGCTGAATTATTTTGCCCAAAACGGGTGCAGAATCATTGTGCCCGAAAGAGGCAGAATTATTTTGCCCAGAAAAGAGGCAGAATTATTTTGCCCAGAAAAGAGGCAGAATTATTTTGCCCAGAAAAGAGGCAGAATTATTTTGCCCAGAAAAGAGGCAGAATTATTTTGCCCAGAAAAGAGGCAGAATTATTTTGCCCAGAAAAGAGGCAGAATTATTTTGCCCAGAAAAGAGGCAGAATTATTTTGCCCAGAAAATAGGCAGAATTATTTTGCCCAGAAAAGAGGCAGAATTATTTTGCGCAGGACGGGTGCAGAATTATTTTGACCTGGAAAGGTGCAGAATTATTTTGCCCAGGGCAGATGCAGATTTCCACCCTACCTGGCACCAGCTAGCGATAACCCCTGCAGGTGCTGTGGCAGTAGGTTGGGTGGGTTCGGTGGGAAAGGATTGCACAGAGACGCAGGACAGTTGCAAAAACTACTGTCTTCTCCCCCAGAATGTTACACCAGCCACTTATATGCACCACATCACTCTGCATCCACACATAGGCACAATGATGTGCTGCCAGGGTCAGAAGCCTTAGATTGACTGGGCTGGGGGCACATAAAAAGGCTTGGAGGGATGAATCCGGCCCCCGGGCCTTGCGTTTGACACATGCTATAAAATGATAGTAGGGGGGCGACATTTACACCTGAAATGAAAAAAAGAAATCCATCCAGGTGTGTGTTTTTTTTCTGCTGCTAGGAATAAAATCCAAGGGGGGCAGGTTTTTGAGTGTACAATTCTACTTTTCCAGGGAAGAGCTGTTCACCTTGAACCGCTTGTCACCAGAGCCAACACCCAAGCTTTGCATGATGGGCAAAAGCATCTACACACATCAGAACCATTGCAGGTATTCTAGCACAGTCTAGTTTAGTTGGCAAGCCATTAGAGTTGAGCAGTCCTCCCTTGAAAAAGCTAATATGAAGCCACATTACAGGCTGCAGGGTAACCATGTTTATATGTATATATATATATACATTTATTGTTCTGTGTATTACTGGGTATAAGGGAGGTTTTGTACTTGCTTAGAGTTTAGCTATAAGGAGGTCATCCGTGAATTCTTGCAATAAACATAGATCACTGAGCTCTTTTAGAAGTCTCTTCCATCTTTTGTCTTATGAAGTTCTTCCGAGGGAAGCTTTTCTCATGTGTATTCTGTTTCAGGGTATGTTGATGGCTGAGCTCTGCTGACAGACGCTGGCAACAAAGCAGCAGCAGCAGCAATATACCATTCATGCAGCCCGGAGAAAAAGTTCAAATCACTGTGCAGCCCTCCTGCTGTTCAGACCTATTTTTTCCTAGCCTCATCCTAAGCATGAAGACAAGTCTCAGCCTTGTTTATTTTCCTGTGCTAAGGAGGAAATCCTGCCTTTATCTTCATCTAGAGTATTGGCCGGTTACTGGTCATGCCAGGAAATGTTTCACGAATAGCCTTTAATGGGCCAATATTTTCTAGCCGTCATATTTTAGGCGGTGATTTGTAGACTGAGTAATTGTACCCATGTTCATTTTCTGCCCTGGGTGTAGCTGCTAAAGCTGAGATCTAGCTGAGGTCTCAGAGGAAAAAACTTGGTAATAGTATTTGGAATTGCCTTTTTTTTTAGAAGCATCTGCGTTAAAGCAGGCCTTCTTCCTGAATAAGAGCCTACCTTAAATGTTTCTCCCACCACCCTACATACAGATTGCCCACATTGAAAATCACCCTACCTGCACCAATTGCGTTTTTTTAACATCCAAAATGGTGGCCCATGGAGTCTCAGTCTGCCTGCAGACAGGTAGTGCCTCCTGAGTATGACACTTTGCATTCTGGGGCTGCTGTCCTTTACCTGACCCCAGCTATAAACCCGCCCCTCTGCACTTTTCTACCCTCTCCTCTCGTCAGTATGTGATGCCTCTGAGGCAAGATGGCAGCGCCCGTATCCTAGAGTCCTGAGCAGCCCAGTGGGGGAAAGAATAATAAATAAGCAACTAAAAACTAAAAATATATTCATTTTAGAGGCTGGGTAATAGTTTTTTTAAGGGTTTGGGCTTTTCAAGAACTGATGCTGAAGGTCCGGTTTAATTCAACCTCTTCAGATAGGGGATATCACAATCCTGTGTTCCAATAGCTAAAGGGTTACTGGAAGCATTATCACCTTGGAAAGTCATTACTGCTGCTTGCTTTGGCCGGAGCTGCTGAGGAGCTCATATGTTTCAGTGGAAGTATTCTTGGATTTGTAGACAGAAAGTATGCTAAGAGCTTTACTTATAGCGGACCTTCAGCATCATTTAATGAAAGTCCCAAACCCTTAAAAAACTATTCCTCAGCATCTAAAATTAATATATTTAACATTTTTAGTCACTTAGTTTTTATTCTTTCCCTCACTGGCCCGAAACTCTGTCTCTCTAGGATACGGGCACCGCCATCTTGGGTCAGTAGTATCACCTACTGAGGAGAGAAGAGGGGTCAAAAGTTCAGAGGAGTGGGGCTATAGCTGTGCTTTTCACAGACAGAGCAGAGCTGAGGTCAGGAAAAGGTCATCAATCCCAGAATGCAGAGCGACACAGTCAGAAGACACTTCCTGTTTGCAGGCAGCCTGAGACCCCCATGGGCCGCCATCTTGGATGTTTAAAGTCTCAGAAAATGTAGTAGATGCAGGTAGGATGATTTTTAATGTGGGCAATCTGTATGTACAGGGTGTGGGAAACATATAAGATAGACTCTTATTTAGGGTGAAGGTCCGCTTTAAAGTGGAACAAATCCCACCAGAGGCCAGCCTGGCTTTCCCTTGATTTAGATTGCCCCCTGTGTGAAACCCCCCCCCAGGGTGCCCATACACACTCACCTTTCCCTGGTCCAAAGACATATGTGCGGGCTCTCTTCCAATGAGAGCCGCCTGCTGAACTGAGGTCATTTGTTAATAGGAAGCCCCAGCCATTCAGATAGGCTGGGCCGGGAGTGCGCAGGGCTGGGGACGCAGGGGATGCAGCAGTGTGCGCTCCCCATTATAGCCACCAGACACTCGCCGGGGTCTATAGCCAATAAGAGCTGTTTGCCAAATGCGGGAAACATTGGCTGAGTGCCCACTCATGTGCCATTGGCCCGAGGAGATGTGAGTTTAACTGGGCGAACTGGGGGGTTCCTAAATCGGGAAGCTCCTCCCACTTTAACAACGCAGAGCCACAGGAATATAAGAAACTTGGAAACAGCATGCTGGTAAGTAAATCACAGGTCTGGGGGCACAGTCCTAACATGTGTTACGTTTATTTTACATCCCAGAAAAAAAACGGAAAACAATAAGGCAAAACACCAAATACCAGACAAAGGGGAGTTTTCCTTTAAAGTGGACCAACACCCAGGATTTTGACTATCCTGGGTTTTGGTCCACTTCGGTGGGGCACCCTGATCGGGGGTGCCCCGCTGTCTGAAACCCCCCAGAAAGCCCCAAAAAACTCACCTCTCCCCGCTCCCACGTGACCGCGCCAGCCAATCACAGCGCTCAGAGCCGCTGTGGTATGCCAGCTGGCTCTGAGCGCTGGAGGCCGCGTCTCGCGCTTCCCTCTAACAGGGAGCGCGCCTGCACCAGCCATTCACAAACGGCCGGCGCGGGTGCGCGCCCTGCTAGAGGGAAGTGCGAGACACGACCGCGGCTCGCGCATGCGCCGATGGAACGGGGCTGAGGTAAGGTTTGTGGGCCTCCTGGGGGGGTTCCTCCCCGCGGGACATCCCGATTTCGGATGCCCCGCGGGGAGGGATCTGATCGGTCCGGGAATCTTATAGATTTCCGGGCCGATCCCCCCTGGGTGTTGGTCCACTTTAAGCTGGGCCAACAGATCTGGGATGCTCCATTATACATTCTCTAACTGTAAGCCCAAACAGACAGATATACCCACCTACTTTTACAGTCCCTCACCAGTTCAGTACCTCACATGACCCCTGGCAGCCAGTAAAGTTCACAGAATAGGCTTTTACATCTCTGTGCAATCTGGTGATCTGGCAGCTGGCGTCAGTGGAACATGGAAGTAGGTAAGTGCCACTGACTGGTATTGGGCTTGCAGTGGGGATATGTTGCAGTATTAAGCAGAGATATATACCCAAATTTCTCTCTGAACAAATATTCAGCTTACTAATAGAGATTTCCACCCACTAAAAGCCCTCAGGAAATAAAAGAAATGCGCGGGCTCTCATCCAATCAGAGCCATTTGCCTTTTAGCAAACAACTCACTGTTTTGAATGGGGAGCTGCCACATCCTCTGCATTCCCAGCTGTGTGCATGAGCTTCCACCCCAGCCATTCAGATAGACTGGGACTCCCCACTGATTTCACTCAGAGCCCTTTGCTGAAAGGAAGTGAACAGGGCAAATGGCCTTGATTGGACTAGAGGCCGCACATGCGCCGTTGGAGCGAACAAAGTTAAGTTTTTAGTGTTTTTCAGGTTTTATTCCACTTTGACTTCCCACCACTAAGGTACCATGGTTTGGGGCATTTTACCATAGAAAGCCCCAAAGCAGGCTAAATTACCCATTCAGTGGATGCCCCATCACTACTATTGTTTCCCACATGACCACTGTCAACCAATAGGATTTGCCGTGTGCACTTGGACGATACAGTGTGAGGCCACCCTGTGAAGCCCATTGGCTGTCTACACAGAAGTGCCTAATAATATAATAATTTTGCCTACAGTGATCCAAAGATTGAGGCACCAGCGCAGATGCTGAGCATACATACTTTCTTCCGAGCGCCCCGCAGTCATCTGTCAAAGCTGCCCATATTTTTCGGGTGCTCGGCAAAAGGGGCATCTCAACTTGGATGTCTGGCTGCATATCCCCCGACCCTGTCACACATGGGACCACTGGTAGCCAATCAGATTCTCTTAGGTGGGTGGACACACAGCTATATGCAAGCCCATCGATTTGACTGGAGGTCCACTTTAAATCCAACTGCAGATGACAAACCCCTCCATATATTATAATTTGCCTGGGCTAACAAGCTGTTATTAGCAGCAATAATTCAGCATTAATGGATGAGATGAAATCTTCTCTCTTTAAACAAGCTCTGTATTCAAACGGATCGTTAGTACATTGGCATAATGCTCATTACACTTATTGTTAGCAGCAGAAATATAGATCTTCCAACGCCCGTGCAGGTGGCCGGACAATAAAAACTGAAATCCGGCTTGCTTGTCACTGTAGGCATAAATGACTTGTACGTGGACACGGCTGCTGAATTATACATTTTTCCCATTTCCGCATCTCATTAATGCAGTTTTATCAATATTTAATAAATATCTGCTTTGCGTGTCGTGAAACAAATTTCCTCCTGCGTCTCTAGCGAGGGTGAAATATGGCGAAGCAATTATTCACCAGAGTGAAAAATGTTCTTCTGGAGTTCCTCTAAGCTTCCATCTGAAAGAAAATGCCAGAGCTGATACTGGGCAGTCCATGCCAGCACGCACTCCATAGTGGGCCTCCTTGTGGTTTGTCACGTCACATGACACATCACTATGTTACCCTACCGCTCTACTACCATTAACATGTCCTATTTTGCTGCTGATTGTCCTCTAATCCTAGTTGCCTTGTCCACTGCAACTGATTGTCCTCTTGGCAACTTGTTCTATGGTCCTGCTTCTGATCAAGATTTAGTCTTCACCTCTGTAAGGTTCATTGAGTAGCAGGTCCAGGTCAGTAACTCCCCAAACTTCTCCATTCACCGGGACACAAGCAGGCCTCCCTGGATATGGTTGCCCCCAGGACTTATCAGTGCAAACGTTATAAACTGAGTGCTGGACCTGCCGGTGGGAGAGCGCCTATGGGTGTGCACAGGAGATCAGATGAACACAGAAGATCAGTCCAATCTGGTGTTGACGCAGAGGGATATACCTAAGGCAGAGTCAGTGGGCAAACTGAAGGTCATACTAGGGTCGTACCAAAGTTGCTAGCAGAGACGAGGTCAGGGAATCTGAAGTCATAGGTTTGAGGTCACAAGGTGGGTTCAGACAAGGCAAGGTCAACGGTCAAATCTGGGTCATACACAATAAAATTTAGCATACATTTAACAAACACCCACAGCTACAGCTTTTACAGGTGGTGTGAGAAAGACACAGTAATAGCGCTCCGTTGCAGGGGATTGGATGGGGCAACTTTGAGCTCAATGACCAATCAACAAGAGCAGGGATGATTAGCTCATTAATAATCAAGGGCTACTAGCCCATAAGCAACGTAGGGGCTTGTTGAATCCTCCGGTGGCCACGCTGCTTGGAGCGCCAGCGGAGGGCATAAGAAGCACATACACGAGTAGAGAGCATGTGAGAGGGGAGCGACGTGCACAGCACCAGCGCTGCTCGACCCTGCCCTTGAGAATGATGCATTGGCCTACAGACGTTCAGCTCTGTGCACGCTGCCCAAGGATCCTGCTGGACAGAGGAAGAGGTTATTATTATTATTGTTTATTTATATAGCGCCATCATCTTCCGTAGCGCTTTACAAAGTAGTAATTACAGACAGAGTAGAAACATACGGTACATATACTATTTCAAATGCAGTTATACAGATTTGACAGTGGATATTCTGAGTACAAGATACAATAGGGGAGAGCCCTGCCCTTGCAAGCTTACAGTCTAAAGGAAGAGGGATGAAGATGAGGGGGAAGGATCACAGTCAGTATTGAGCTTTGTGGCGTAGGTTAGTGATCCTTTGTGACAACCTCCTTCTGGGTCCACAGCTGCTACCAATTATGCTCTGGTCCTTGCCACCCTCTAAGCAGCTGCTGCTGCTTGGGGGTGCAATAAAAAAAAAAATAACTGGGGTTTGACATTAAAGCTGACCAAAACTCACATTTTTAACTAGCATCCCCTGAACCACTCCCCCTATGATCAGTACCTTTGCTGATTTTTACTGCTCCTGCTTCACTCTAATCCCAGATAATGCTGCCTGTTTTAGCTGCAAAGCCCCGCCTCCTTGATTCATTGCCACTGTTGTGTGTGGCAATGATGTCATTGCCTCACTTATGCAATGACCTGTCGCTGTCATCTCACACCAAGGGACAGCAAAAACAGTGTTCCAGAACCATACAAAAAGCGAAAATATCCATTTCTAGTTCTACACCCTTATAAGGGGGTATTGGCAGGGGCTTTGGCTAAATGTATTTCACAAGTTCAGTGGCTTTTGTCTGCTTTAAGCGATAGTGCAGAGCTTGCCGGTTGGCCATCTACACATGTTTGAAGCAGAGCAGGCCAGCTATGAGAGGGTCTGCACTCAGGATACCTGGCTTGTTGGTCTAGTGCAGTGTTCCTCAAACCTTTCCTGGAGAGCGATCTACGGGTCAGGTTTTGCAGATCTCCATACGTATTGGCAGGTGGAAAAATTACTGCAGCAGCAAAGCTAAAGAGCAAGCTATCTGGAAATCCACAAAACATGGGATGTTTATGGCTCTCCAAGAGAGGGTAGAGGTCTAGTGAGTGGTGCCCCAAAGTAGGGCTGGCCCACACTAACTGCTTCCACATCCCCTCGCTGGTTCTCTGCGGCACGTGATCGCCAGCATTCTATTCGGTACAACCCACAACTGCTCTCACAAGCTCAATGGAACTGATTCTTTGCTGGTGGTCATGTGAATGTTTGGCAACCACAGAAGGGAATGGGGAAGAGGTGAGTATAGGGTTCCAGGCGGAGGGATGCACTTTGTGGTATCCATATCAGGATGCCCTGTGCTACAATACTGAGAGGATCTCTCGTCAGTTCTCTTTAAGAGTTCCTGTTCCTTATGAAAGTGACGTGTAACTTGTGGGGAGTGCAAAAACTTACCACATGCCATTCTTTGACCCCTATATGTTTTTTTCACATTCAATGTAGTTGAGCTGCTCACCTACGCAACTCAATGCATAAATCTTTTCTCTTTGGTGCAGTGAGCCACTGTGGGATCTCAGAATAAAAGTCATTGTTCAGGCACATTCAAAGTTATTCCCATTGTGTAGGGCTACACGTGGCAATGTTCTATTTTGTTTTCCTTTTTGAAACAAAGCTATATTGTCAAAAATAATTAATATTTTACTCCATGTTTCTCATGTCCTTTGTGGTGGGAGTGGCAGGGATGAGTGATGCAAGCACACTGTGTACCTTGCATTGGATTGAGCTGGACCTAACTGGCCTAATCTGGAGTGAGCTGGGCCTAACTGGCATAATCTGTGTGGAGAGCTTCATTCTAGCCTATCATTAAGAGTGGTAATCTGACATGAGCCCCAGGATTTGTGGTTAGGACTGGGACGGGGGCATGGTCCAACTTTCCTAAAAGTGTCTGACATGCTATGTATAATAGGGGTGCACCTGATTGCACATGCGGTGGCCTAAATCAATCGCCCTAAGCAGGACATCAAATGTTTGCTGCTTATCAAAGCTCTCCACTTTTCCTCTGAGGGCTTTTCAGAATTTAAATGCTCGGAAATAGGGAATCACTGACACAGTTTAGACTTTTGGCTTTCATCCACGTCTCGTTTGTCACAAGCGCTGGATATAAGGTTTTCTGGAATAAAATACTTTTTGGATCTTTAATGTTTAATTCATGCCATACTGCAATAAATATTTAAATATTATTTTCTGAGCTTCTGAGGGTTTATGAAGAAGCAAACACCGAGAAGAGGTGTTTGAAACCAGTGTGGCCTGAAAATTTCATGCTGGTGTTTACTCTGAAAGAGGAAGAGCGGGTATCGCTTCTCCGAGAGAAGTCCTAATCAGCACTCCTTGTGAAAGTATGGAAATGACAGCTTTACATTATGTTCGTGTTCTTGTAGATGAATAAAGATGTTTCTTTGCTACTTTCTTTCTTTTGAACAGCTAAAAGCTTAAAGCAGACCTTTGCCTTGGTGTCACCCATCACTCATACATCCTAAGATGGCCACCTGTTCCTCTTTCACCATGACGTAGGATACCCCCATGTGTGAAATCCCCCAGATCGCCCACTTTCACTGACCTTTCCATGCTCCAACTGTGCATGCGCGGGCACTATTCCAATCATCACTTTAACTTTGCGCCGGCATAGGCGCTCCCATAGCCACATCCCCAGCTCCCCTGTGTATCTTTTAGATTCCAGGCCGGCCGTAGGAAATGATTGGTCCACTTTAGGAGCATGGTGGGGTAAGTAAGTAAATTACATTGGATGGGGCCCCAGAAACATATTTTTTAGGACAGGCATCCTAATCAGGAATGACCAGGGGGTGGGCGAAGTGGACACTAGGATGCTACAGGCTGGCACTTTTGGTTCTCATAGGGGTTCAGGGGTAGCAACCACATCAGGACCCCTGAGGCAAAAACTCCCTCTTTGTAAACTGATGTGAGCTCACAGTACATTATACATCTGCACATCAAAGCCTAAATCCAGCAAAAACCTGGAAATTTACTTTGGATGAAGAATTTATTGTCAGACATTTGTGATAATAAATACAGTGAAGTTATTGATTGTTTCACAGCACAATAAAGAACGGGGAGCTTTATAAAACCATATACATTAACTATTCAACAAAACTCACGACCTGCACTTCTAATTAAACCAGCTCCATCAATCAGGAATGAGAGGGTGTTGCATCCCATCACGCCATGCTGCTGATTGAAACCCGCGTGCTGCATGTTTGGAGGTTTGACTCGCACGCTGAGCCCAGAGATTAAAGATGACCTCTTCTTGTTAATTGTAGACTTGGCTGTCAATATTAACAAGGTTGCGTCAAAAAGAACAATTGATTTGGCAATGATGTCCGTGTTAAAGTGATTAAAAAAAAACCTATAATAATATACAGATGAGCTCTATACTGTATAGTAGCAGGCTTTGAGCAAACGTATACCTGTTTTGCTCTGGAGCTGCTAAGATGCACTGTGTTTCTTGACCTTCATGCTACCTGGTCAACAGGGAGGGGTCACTATACAACTAGAATAGATGCCAACCTGAACCATTCCTGCAGAGTGATTTTTCTCCAGTCCTGCACTTCTCAATGGCCATTTACCTCAGCACACCCGAGCTCAGCCAATTAACTGGTTTGAATAGGAATTCTAATGATCTGAGCCCAGGTGTGTTTAGGTAAAAGGTCATTTTAAAGTGCAGTCTTGAGAAAAATCATCCTGCAGGAATGGGTCAGGTGACATCCCTGTAGAAGTAATTCTGACATTCGAAATTAAGGGGATTTTTCTGGCACAAGTTAAAAATATAAACAGTAACTTACTTTGCCAAGCGTTCTTCCAGTGCTGTGGCTCCTCTCAGCTCTGTGCCCTGAGGAAATGAGGAGATGAGAAAATATACTTCCTCATCTGCCTCTCCAATGCCATCCTGGGCCACCAATACTAGCTTCAGGAGCTAGTCCAGACCACACCCCCCTCTGTATTGATAGCTTGAATGCGCTTTCATAGCTCCCAACTAACCCTTCCCTCCTACCTCCTCACCCAGTCTTCTCCTAGCAGGCACTCTGGTTTCCCATTGCTGCCCCTACAGCCGTGATGTGTCCTCACCCTCCTTTACAGCCGTGATGTGTCCTCACCCTCCTTTACAGCCGTGATGTGTCCTCACCCTCCTTTACGGCCTTGATGTGTCCTCACCCTCCTTTACAGCCGTGATGTGTCCTCACCCTCCTTTACAGCCGTGATGTGTCCTCACCCTCCTTTACAGCCGTGATGTGTCCTCACCCTCCTTTACAGCCGTGATGTGTCCTCACCCTCCTTTACAGCCGTGATGTGTCCTCACCCTCCTTTACCACCGTGATGTGTCCTCATCCTCCTTTACAGCCAGTAATGTGTCCTCACCCTCCTTTACAGCTGTGATGTGTCCTCACCCTCCTTTACAGCCGTGATGTGTCCTCACCCTCCTTTACAGCCGTGATGTGTCCTCATCCTCCTTTACAGCCAGTAATGTGTCCTCACCCTCCTTTACAGCTGTGATGTATCCTCACCCTCCTTTACAGCCGTGATGTGTCCTCACCCTCCTTTACAGCCGTGATGTGTCCTCACCCTCCTTTACAGCCGTGATGTGTCCTCACCCTCCTTTACAGGTGTGATGTGTCCTCACCCTCCTTTACCGCCGTGATGTGTCCTCACCCTCCTTTACAGCCAGTAATGTATCCTCACCCTCCTTTACAGCCGTGATGTGTCCTCACCCTCCTTTACAGCCGTGATGTGTCCTCACCCTCCTTTACAGCCGTGATGTGTCCTCACCCTCCTTTACAGCCGTGATATGTCCCCACCCTCCTTTACAGCCGTGATGTGTCCTCACCCTCCTATACAGCTGTGATGTGTCCTCACCCTCCTTTACAGCCGTGATGTGTCCTCACCCTCCTTTACAGCCGTGATGTGTCCTCACCGTCCTTTACAGCCGTGATGTGTCCTCACCTTCCTTTACAGCCGTGATGTGTCCCCACCCTCCTTTACGGCCGTGATGTGTCCTCACCCTCCTTTACAGCAGTGATGTGTCCTCATCCTCCTTTACAGCCAGAGGGTACAGACAGCAGGAGTTGCTCCTTGTTGACCTGGTCCCTACCTAACACAGAAAGGTTTAGGTCTGCTTTAACTCCTTCATGAGTCTTGTGGCCTGGATAGTAAATCCTCACCATGCCTGTTCTGATGGGTGCATCCCGAGAGAGAGGCGCATCACTGGGTTTGCTGTTGTAAATGGTGGACAGACTGTTGCAGAGAACTCTCCAGGATGAGTGAGTAACAAAGATCTGGACATCAAGGAAAGGTAAGTATAGGTCTTCTTTATGTTAGGCTATAAAAAAAATGAGCAGTATTTTACATGACACCAGGTCACGCAGATAATTTATTGCTGTTACTAAGTGGGGGGAGGGGGCAGTCTGCATGTGATTGTTCTGATCGGGCTTGCTGCCGCTGGCTGGGATGGTTTGGCGTGGCGTCTGATGTTATAAATTAGACTGTAATGCGCTCCTTCATGCTGAGATCTGTTGGTGTAATTAGAAGTATTAGCCTTGCTTCATGTTATTAAAGTAAAATATAATTGCTTCCAGAGCCTGGCTCTTGAAGGAGAACTCTGAAGGAGAAATGTGTCTTGGTATCAGGGAGCCCATATTGTCTTAACCCCTTCAAGGCCTGGGTGCCTAGGGTTTGAACTGCAGCCGTTTGTCTTACCTATATATTTTTATTAGAAGACTTATAGAGGAACTAAGGTCAAATCAGCCAATGCTTAATATTATCCTACAGGGTCGGAATAAGTGTGGTGGAGGCCCCTGGGCACAAATCTGGTGGAGGCCCCAAATCTGGTGGAGGCCACAGAATTTTTATTTCCTTTAAAATAATAGTCCAGCCAAGTAACTGATTGGCACCCGCCTACTTACAGGAAAGTCAGATCGAGTCCCTTGTGCCACCCTTGTGTGGGTGTGTGCTGCTCGGGAGCTCTTGCTTTACCATTCTGGGCAGGGGAGGGGGGGTGTAGTCGTCCAGCTGGTTCAGCAGAAAACAGTTCCCTGCATTGAGCTGCCAGCAGCTATGTTTGGTGGCTTATGTGCAGTGACAGCTCTGCACGCACCCATCACTGTAGCGTTGCTGACAGCGGCTTTGCTGCTCTAGACTCTCCATCCCACCCTTTGGTGGCTTTGGCTGCAGGTTTGCAAAAACAAAAAAAAGGTTTGCTCAGGTGCACGGGGGGCCCCACTGCCGCCGATAGCTTTGTTGCTGGTTCCCATGGAGCGAGATCTTGGGTCTTCCAGCAGGACAATGACCCCAAACATACGTCAAAAAGCACCCAGGAATGGATGGCAACCAAGTGCTGGAGAGTTCTGAAGTAGCCAGCAATGAGTCCAGGTCTAACAGGCTGATTCATTACTAACGCCAGGTAGCGACAGATGAGCGCCTGTAGCGAGGATTTCAGAGTGACCGCTAGTAGCCGCTGTGCTCAGCCATGGTTCTTTGTTTCAGAGCGCCTCAGTCGCTGGGCGGCATTGATGAATATGTTGTGTGAGTCGCAGTACTACGCTATATGGGAGCGAAAGGTAGCGCCAGTTCAGTGTGACTGACTCACACCATATTCATCAAAAAAACCTCAAACAGCGGCGACTCTCAGAATCGGGTAGTTGTAGCCCTGTAGTCTGTTTTTGAACATGTATCCACTAGTAACAAAGCGAAAACATATGGAATTACATTATTATTACATTGTAACATGAACACTTTAATACCAGACATGTAAGGACAATTCTGCATAAATATATTATTTATCAAAAAAGTTTTCAAAAATGTCATTTTCTAGGCCAGGATACATGTCAGAAAGATTTGAGATTTTACTATAAAAAAAATTGGGATCAGAAAAAGTATTTAAGGATCGTCCATAGAAATGTATGGGAGAGCACAGAGTTAAGCTGTACGCTGAGCCTGGGATAATGATGAATTGTACGCTACATGGCGTTGTTCCAGTCGCTCTACAGATTCGGCTTCATAAATGTGGAATTGCGTGCCGTCTCCAGCATTCGCCTGACGCTACCTGCATCTTACAAGGCACTGCCTGTCGCTATCCTATGAATAAGGCCCTAAATCCCGTTGAACACCTGTGTAGAGATATTAAAATTGCTGTTGGGAAAAGTCCCCCTTCCAATAAGAGAGGCCTGGAGCAGTTTGCAAAGGAAGAGTGGTCCATTATTCCGCCTGAGAGGTGTAAGACGCTTATTGATGGTATTAGGAACCGACTGATTTCAGTTGTTTTTTCCAAGGGGTGTGCAACCAATTATTAAGTTAAGGGTGCCAATAATTATGTCCAGCCAATTTTTGGAGTTTGGTGTGACTTATGTTCAATTAGCTTTTTTTCCTCCCTTTTTTGGTTTTGTTCCAATACACACAAAGGGAATAAACATGTATATAGCAAAAGCAAGAAGCAGTCGCTGAACTGCGAAGCGCAGGTGTCTGCTCCCGCTGCCCCTGCCGGTTCATTGCTTGTCAGTAGGGATGAGCGAACCGGTTCAGACGAACCGGAATTCGCTACGAATTTCAGGGAAAATTCGATTCGGCACGAACCCAAATTTTTTTTGGTTCGTGCCGATCGAATTTTCCCTGAAATAAAAAATAAAAAATGCCGGCATGGTGGCAGCGGGAAGGCCGGCTACGCTATCAGCGGGCTGCCGCCGGCCCGCTGACAGCGCAGCCGGCCTGCCTGCTCGCACCATGCCGGCATTTGTTTAAAAAGCAAACACTTACCTGCATGGTCGGAGCGTGGAGGCCGGCGCCGCTCTCAGCTGTCATCAGAGGACGTGTCATCAGAGGGCGACTGAGAGCGCTGACAGCGTAGCCGGCCTGCCCGCTCCCACCATGCCGGCTTTTTTTTTTTCAGATGAGCGATTCGTGAAAGTTCGATTCGGGCGAACCCGAATTCCTTGGGGAAATTCGGCGAATCGCCCGAATCGAACTTTCAAGAAGTTCGCTCATCTCTACTGGCTGAGTATTCCCTCATTGTGGCTGTTTTTCTTTTTTGTTCATGTGTACTGGTTACATATCACCTGGTCATTATTTGGCATTACTTAGCACTATGCACTTTATAATATGTTTAATTATATAGATGTTATTGATAAAAAATTGTTTTGGTTTTTATGGAATAATATTCTGTAACAATTATGTAGGGGATTACATCATTCACATATTTTATCAATTTGGAACACGTGAGGTTAGAGGTATTGTGTGCTTTTTTGTGCCGGCATAAAGAAAAAAATGTTATATTGATATATAATTTATTAATAATTTTTTATGAATTATTGAGAATGGGTTATTGATCACTAATTTTTGGGGTATTGTTTGCGACTTTTAGCACATTATCTTAGGTTTATTTTTTGTATAGACAGTGGGGAAGAATTGAAACGTATTTAATATTGGCCGCAGCCCTATATTGTGTGGGTCATTTTGAGGAAAGAAGGCAACCAGGGCCAGTAAGGGTTTTTTTTTTAATGTGTCTTATATGTTGGTTTTAAATGTTTATTGTACATACACATTTTTTGAATAAAGATTTTGTAGACTTCTGATTGGTTGTGCTCCCTTCCTCTTGATTCATGGGGATACATTGTACCCCAGGTTTCATTTCATTGATTTGTCTGAGTACACTGGTGAGCACGCCATTATTGATTTTCATTAGTGGTGCACCACATATATGTTGATGTATATAGCAAAACATATGTTACTGCAATTCTTTTCTGTGAGAAATACTTCATTTTTTTGAAAAATTTCACGGGTGCTAATATTTATGGCCATGACTGTAGCTAGTATTCTGATACACAGTACATTTGATGTGTTAAAATCATCTACTCACGGCCTGTGATTGAAAATCAAAATTAAATGATAGACTAAGAAATATTTTTAGAGGCAATTTGCATACACATTACCCTACATGTATCTGTGAGTGCCACTCATGTTAACATCTGTGACAAGCTGTTACTTTTTTTTTGGGGGGGGGTCGTGTTCTTCAAATCCTTAGTAAGGCGGCATATTCTCTGTAAAAGGGGTGTCATGAGGGGAGCTGTTAATTGTTAGTATTTGACCTCAATTTGAGTATTTACAAGTGTGATTTGCCCTAGGGAAATAAAGCTGCAGTAAAATGGATTATATTAATTTTTATGGGAATGAACCAGTTATAGATTGTTATGCTTAAACATAAAACCTGCACATGGATGTCATGATTAAGGACCTGTTGTCCGAAACGCGTTGGCGTTAGGGCTTATCGTGTACATATTCAGCTATGCTGTGACCTGTTGGATTATTGATTTTATTGATTTTATTGATTTTAAACGAAGATAATAAATGCTGAAGGATTTTACAACATTTGCTGGCTGGCTCAATACTCTCTATAAAACCTGCACAGCTAAAGCACATGCATCACAAAATAAAATATTAAGGCCTCGATTCAATAAGGGTAAAAAAAAATTCTCATGGTAGTAAAAAATTCACTTTATGAGAAAAAAGCCTGAGAATGTTGTCGAATCACCAGTTTGGAAGACAATGAAAGTCAATGGTACTTTTTTACTGCTAAGAAAAGCTGAGAACTTTTTACCCATTTTACTCTGTAGTAAAGAGTACCACTGACTTTCATTGTCTTCTTAGCTGGTGATTCAGCTATAATGAAATTCTCAGGCTTTTTCTCTCAAGTGAATTTTTTACTACCATGAGAATTTTTTTCTACTCTTATTGAATCAAGGACGGGGAGGCCGATTCATTAATAGCGGCAGGTAGCGACAGTTGAGCGACTGTAGCAGTATTTTCACAGCGCCCACTAGTAGTCGCTGTGCTTGCCCGTTGTTCGGTTGTTGACAGCGACGGGGAGGCCAATTCATTAATAGCGCCAGGTAGCGACAGATGAGCGACAGTAGCGTTATTTTCACAGCGCCCGCTAGTAGTCGCTGTGCTTGGCCGTTGTTCGGCTGTTGACAGCGACTCAGTCGAATGTTGAATACGGGGTTAGGAGTCGCTGTTTGACAGGTTCCGCGCTGTATGGGAGCGCATGACAGCGAACGGCCATAGCGAACGGCTCCCAGCATATTCATTAACAAATCAAGCTCAAAAAATTCTCGCGCTGTGAAATGCATGTTTAAACCCCAGAGCGCTGGCGGCGATGGGTTAAAAGTAGTTTTTTAACCCCCAAACAACCATATTTTTTGAAAAAAAAAAAAACATGTTTTTCAAAACATTTTGTAATATGAATACATTAATATCAGACCTGTAATATCAATTCTGCACAATTTTTTTTTTTTTTACCTTAAAAAAAAAATCTAACATTGCAGAAGTGCTCACAGAATTTTTGACATTTAAAAAAAAAAAAAATAAATAAATTAATACCAGTTATGAATATTTAAAGATTGCTCCATTGAAATGCATTGGAGAGCGCCAGGTAGCGAGAGGTCATACCTGTCGCTGTTCAAGGTCGGACGCTGGCGCTGTGGGCTGAGGCTGGAATAATGATGAATGAGTGGCTATATGGCGCTATCTCAGTCGCTAAGCAGGATTGGCTTGATAAATGTGTGATTGTGGTGGGGAGCCGGCGTTCTCGTGGCGGTGCCCGTCATTACCGGTCGCTCACCAGTCGCTACCTGTCGCTATTCCTTCATAAATAAGGGCCTTAGTGCGTTATTCAATGCTTGGTTTGTAGAGTCAGTGTCGGACTGGCCCACAAGAGTACCAGAGGATCTTCCGGTAGGCCCCAGGCACTGACCCAAGACCACCATGATGACAGTACAAGAGGTGTAAAACTAAGGGCCTTATTTATCACGGGCTAGCGCCAGGTAGTGTCTGACGAGCGCCAGGTACCGCCAGCTAACGGCGACTACCGACTCAAGTACGCCTGGCGGCAGTCACAATGACGCATTTATCAAGCAAAATGAGGCTAGCGCCGGCGAGAGCGGCGGCTAGCGCGGCATTCATCATGAAGCCGCCTGGACCGAACAGCGCCGCTGCAAATTCCTTCACAGCGCCAGGTATGAGCTGTCGCTCCCTGGCGATGTCCAATGCATTTCAATGGAGCAATCTATAATTAATCCTAATTAATTGGTATTAATTTTTTTATTTTTTTTTTTTTTTTAATGTCAAAAATTCGGAGACCACTTCTGCAATGTTAGGATTTATTTTTAAGTAAAAAAAAATTTTTACAAAAATTTGTGCAGAATTGATCTAACAGGTCTGATATTAATGTATTCATATTACAAAATGATTCTAAAAACATGTATAATGTTACAATCAAAAAATATGGTTGTTTAGGGGTTAAAAACTAGTTAATACCCATCGCCGCCAGCGCTCTGGGGTTTAAACAAGGAATGGACAGCGACAGCAAATTCGGAGCGTGATTTGTTAATGAATATGAAGCAAGCCGTTCGCTCTGGCCATTCGTTGTCAGGCGCTCACATACAACGCGGGACCTGTGAAACAGCGACCCCTAAGCCCGTATTCAACATTACCGCACACCGACTGAGTCGCTGTCATCAAGCTAACGCCGGCCAAGCACAGCGAATACTGGCTGGCGCTGAAAAAATCACGCTACAGTCGCTCATCTGGCGCTACCTGGCGCTATTAATGAATCGGCCTCCCCCACAGTGTTTTTGCTGTGCCTGAAGTGTTCTATTCGTTTGTAACTTATTTAGTAAATTACTTTAGCTATTTGGTTAATAAGCACCATGTTTTATGTTTTAGCTGGTGGACCAGGGTTGCTTACCTCAGGGCAGGCCAGAGGCACATGTTCCTGCACAAAGAGGTAGAGAGGTCCCAGGATGGATGCCCCACCATTAATGCCGGACAGATTTCCAGGCACCGTCATCCTTGCCCCCTGCTGTGACACAACAAACAACGGCCTTTTGCAAGGAGAGGAAGGGGACGGAACCCTCTTATGTCACACATACTGATCCCCGGAATACAGATTGTGCAAGCTAGCCCGGGCACTAGCGGAATGGGAAGCTGCTGATAGGAGCAAGAGCAAGGCAGCCAGGGACAGAGGCGTACAGGCAGCAGTTAGCTAGGAGCAAGGGGACAGGTGCTGCAAAGTGGTGGGGGGGGGGGGTCCCTTCTCAGGACAGAATATTGGTAATATTGAGCTGAAATTCATCCAGCTCTGTTTAATAAAGAAAACCTTTTAATGCCAGTAACTGAACATCTGATTTTGGGGTCGATTAGTAAGAGTTAACAAAAATGTTAGTATAAAATTCACTTTAGATTAAAAAAGCATTAGAATTTCACCAGCTAAGAAGACAATGAAAGGCAATGGCAATTTTTGCTGCAGTGTAAAAGTGTAAAAAGTTCACTACTTTTCTTAGGAATAAAAAGTGCCATTGACTTTCATTGTCTTCCTATCTGGTGATTCAGCAACAGTGAAATTCTTATGTTTTTTTCACCTATTTAGTGATTATTTTTACTACCAAGAGATTTTTATTCAACTCTTACTGAATCACCAATGTTAGATAATGTATTGTCTCAAGAAGCATACTTCCAGCTGTCCCCGATTTGGCAGAACAGTCCCTCTTTTTATGTCCCCCTGTCCCTCGTTCTCCTCTGTCCCTCTTTGAGGTGTAATATACAGATCTGCATAAAAAATGATGTATTCTTCTATTCAAAGTGTTTATATTGTTGTAACTATTACACCCTCCTATCTCCTATACATCAATCAGTGAGGGGGCGTGGTCTAATTTCACAATTGTCCCTCTTTCCCACCCTGAAAAGTTAGAAGGTATGCAATAAGTCATTTCATCAGGGAAAAATCATCCTTACTGCTTCTATAAAACAAAGATTTGTCTGCCTAGATAATATATTTATATTATATGGATAATAAATGCCCTATTGAAAGATCCTCAGATTCCCAGCAGCGCACAGTGGAAACAGCAGGGATGCCTCTCCAATGTGCACTGTCCTCTGCTGCAGGAACCCAAAGGATGATGGGTATGTAGCCCAAATTTCTCTAGATATACTTACTCGGGGGCATCATATTTAGTCCCTAGGGATCATATTTTGAGTACACCTAGGAAGAAGGAGCTTAAACTATTTTTTTGTGTGGACATTCTATATGCGCAGTGTATATTATTATTCTACATCACTTAGGCATATTATTTTTCTTTTTCTTCAGGAGACTGAACTTTTGGATTTAAGTCTGGTAAAGGATGCTCGGTGGGGAAAGCATGCCCGCATTCCAAAGGTAAGGCCAATGTGGCAGAACAGTATTGAGTTACAGCCGATGCTTTTAGCTTGTTTTCCTGGCTACAATAGAGGCTACTGGGCACCTTTGTACCAACAATGCTGCTTGTGAATTCCGCTCCTGGAGAAATTATTGATACATCATTGTAATTTTTCAAGATATTTGAGGACATTTGAAATTGCTCACCTGCCCTACTATCTGGTTAAATAACTACTGTAAGCAATGCTGTTGGTAGCTGGATTGTACAGCTCACTTTTTGGTTTGGTTAATGCTTAATAAAATACTGTCATTAGCCAGTAGCCCCTTGGTGAAACCCACCCAGACAGATTTAGTATAGAGGTCTGGAGGCTGTGGGTAAAGCCCTAGCCTTCTTTTCACCACCTCAACCGACATACAACCAGGGCAAAATTGAGGTTAGCGTGGAAATGGTCTTGAAAAGCCAGGTCTACAATATGAGGTCAGTAATAGAGGTCAATACAGAAGCAGCTGACAAAAGGGTCAGAGGTGAATGAGGCAAAAGTGTTACAGTCCAAGGGGTTAATCAGGCTCAAGGTAAAAAACGACTGGGTCAATTCAGGAAGTGGTGGTCATTAAACAAGAAGATGGTTGGTAACAGTTATATCAGGCAGAAACATATAGCACAGGTGTCAAACTCCCTCCTGAAGGGCCAGTAATAGACAAGTAGGGTATGTGGAGATCCACAAAACATGAGCTTTTGCTGGCCGCTGAAGATGGAGTTTGACACCCCTGCCCTTTAGCCTCCCTAATGCAGCTAAACACCATCACAGGTGATGACAGAACCAGATTTTATGGAGCATGGGCCAATCAGGTGAGTGCAAGGGTCAGGGGTGGACTTAGCCTAAAAGCCTTTTATGTGGATGCCTGTGCGCACTTTTTGGGAGTGCTGGGGATGTCACCATTCTTTGGCCTCACACTGTATGTGAAGAGTAACATTCAGCACAGGTAAAGTGTCAGTGACTGGCATGTGAGCTACTGACCTATTAAAGTCACAGTGATTTTTGACGAGGGCGGAGGGTCCTTTTTTTCTGTGCTCATGGTAACCAATAGGGTGCCAAGTGATGCCCAGCACTGTTAAACTGGAAGAGTGGAAAAGTGTTGCTCCACCAAGTGTTTTTCCAAAGGTTTTCAACCTAGCACTCTATGTTGGATGAAATGCGTAGCACCTGGCTTGTAAGGTGAATTCATAAGTCCTTTATGGAGAGGGTTATGGATTGATCAGGAGGGACAGAGGATTTGAGTGAGCTGCTGGGAGGAGATGATGGGTTGTTAGTTGCTGCACTGGTTCGGCAATGTCGGTGAGTTTTTTCTTGATTAGTGTAAGGTTGGGTGATCTAGTGACACAGCCATATTATTATTGGCCAACAGAATTGTCTGATTGTCTTATATTAAAGCGGACCTTCACTCTGAATAAGAGTCTATCTTATATGTTTCCCACACCCTGTACATACAGATTGTCCACATTAAAAATCATCCTACCTGCATCTACTGCATGTTATAAGCCTTTAAACATCCAAGATGGCGGCTTATGGAAGCCGCCATCTTATCAGGCAGCCTGCAAACAGGAAGTGCCTCCTGACTGCGCTGCTCTGCATTCTGGGACTGCTGACCATTACCTGACCCCAGCTCTGCTCTGTCTGAGCAAAGCACAGCTATAACCCGCCCCCCTGTACCTTATCCCGCTCTCCTCTCCCCAGTAAGTGTGATGCTTCTGAGTCAAGATGGCGGCGCCCGTATCCTAAATTCCTGAACAGAGTTGCAGCCCAGTGGGGGTAAGAATAATAAGTTAGTGACTAAAAACGTAAAATATATTAATTTTAGATGCTGGGGATCCGTTTTTTAAGAGTTTAGGCTTTTCATTAAATCAGGCTGAAGGTCCGGTTTAAATATCCATAGCACATTCTAGCTAGTCAGGGGTGGGCAGTTACTTATACATCCCGCCGGGCTTGTGGGTTTTCCTCTAATGGAAGGAATAAACCCCAGGAGTTTTAGAGCATGTGATTCCACTGTTTTAGGGTTTTATTATCAGCAAAAATTCTATCTGTAGGTCAAATGTACAAATATCTTTACCTTTTGTCTCATTTGTTAGAGGTTTGCTCTAATTTAACCTCTTCCAACCTGCTGTAAATAGCCTCCTCCATTTATATTCCAGCATGTTGTGGTTTTTAGTTTCTGAATTGATTTCTTGATTTCCTCTCCAGATGGTATTTTAAATCGGATATTTAAATCCATTTTTTTATAACTCTTTTTAGATGCCATGCGTCGTCTTCTACCTTTTACGCATACAAAGCCAATTTAGACGTTAAGCTTATTTTATCTTGTAGCTATCTATAATAGTCTGTACTTCAGCATCCATTCTTGTCAATTTCCAGACCATGATAACACTCATTTTCATGTCGCAAACTACAAGCTAAATTGTCGCCACATGCTCGGAGGAACAATGGCTGCTCTGCTAGTCAGTCCAATTATGCGTGTTTGTCTCTGCTGTTCTTAGCTAAATAACAGTATACTAAAATAGCTAGAGTAGGAGTTCCCAAATCTCCCACCCAGAAGCAAACTGCCCATAGGGAAACCTTCAAAAATTACCAGTGTATCGCATTAACTTGGGGTCGGTTGGGCTGAGCCTATCCAATCTCTTCCGCCCTAGACCTCCCCCCCAGTCAAAAAACCCAGCCCCAGCTCTTAGCATCACAGCTGTGGTGGTGCCATACACACCAAGCCACATTACATACCACTACAATACTAAAGCTTCAGTACTGTTACTTATAAAAGTGGCCATATCTACCTTCTGCATATTCTATTACTACAATGATAGAGCCTCAGCCTTAGAGACCGCCCAGGAAGCACATTGGGGTGAGGCTCAGCAGCATATTGTGGGGGGTTGTAAAAATCCCCCACCCAATCTGATTGCAGAGAACATCAGTTCTGCTCTTGACTCTCACGTACCACCTCATAGACAGTAAGTAGTGGAGTCTGTCAACATTCCCCCTTCATGAGGGTACTGTCAGATTATGATAAGCTCAGCTTAGGGTCCAGTTGTTGGAATGATACCAAATTTGTTTTACTGAGATATAAGGCAGATCTAAAGTCTCTAGTCAACTCTGAGATATATGGTCCTGGTATGCAGAGACCCAACCCAACTCTTACCTGCCACCCTCACCCCTGGAAAAAAATAAGCCTGGAGCTCCAACAGAGGACCCAGCAATGGCTGCACACAAGAGAGGCAACCTCACCTGCAGTTCTGTAACATTCAGCCATTTCTGGGTCGCCAATGCCAAGTTAATAGTAAGAATGTCCTAATTTTGTGGGGTTTTCCAGTGGTTGAAGGGGTGGGTGAGGGTGCCATGGCACACAACATTTTTAGGTAGGGTTGAGGGCTGCGGGGCTCTGTGGGATCCTGCAGCAGGAAAAGTAACTCCACTTTGTTAAGGTCTAGAACCCTATTAAGACCAATATGCAACACACTAACTGGCGTCAAATGGTTGCACCTAGTGTGAATGTAGCGTTAGCACTAACTTTTTACAAAATTATGTGTCCGCAATACTTGCTCTTTAAAGGACATCTACAGTGTGTTCTTGTTATTGTTTTAAAGTAGACCAACGGCCATTTTACACCCAATAGGTGGTGGTCAATGTGCAGGGGCATCCTGATTGCTGATGAGTCTCCAACCCCGGTTCTCCTTACCAAGTTCTCCTGGCTAAATCTCTACAGCCATTGGCCATTGTCAGTCATGTGGTTCAGACCCTTTAGAAAGCCAAAAGCAGTTCAGAGTAATAAGGGGCAGCTAAGACTACCAGACCGCACTGGGGTGTATGTGCAGGGGCAATTGGGATGTTGCCAGTTCATAGACAAACACCTCTGTAGTGTATAATAGGTGACCCTCACCCACCATATTTACCTCAGTGCCACTTGTCTTACTCTTCTCTGTATGCTGAGGTGAGGAGATGCTGCTGCATCAGCGACCAACACTCCAGAACAGACAATCCTTCTAGGAAGAGGTGGCATTACCATGGCAGAGCTACAGACACACATCATTCATGGTCAGATGTAGCTACTGCTGAAGAGCAAGGCAGGTGGTATTAGGGTAAGTATAGGGGATGGGGTCAGAGGACATTCAGAGAGGAGCAAAACCCAGGATATTAACTATACCAGATTTTATTACCCCTCCTATGGGCATCACGATTTGCAATGGCCCACTTTGTGAAATCCCCCAGAACGCTTACTCTGCTTAGTTCTCCACCAAACCTCTCTGGCACCAAATGTGCGAGCTCACCTCCAATCATTGTTCTATGATGTGCATAATAATGAGTTGCATAAAACTCTGAATATAGGGGAAGCAGTCATCTCTAGCTGTACGTACCTGCCTATTAGGATAAACCTGGCATGGGAAACTCACAGCGGAGGGATGTCGGGGTTGTAGCAACAGTTTGACATTGCACCATGGGATCGCCAGAAAGATTTACGTTGATCTCACATTGTCCTACAAAGAGGGAGCCTTAGAGTCTTAGGGGTTTATTCATCAAGGGATAGCGGCAGGTAGTGCCTTGTAAGCGGCGGGCAGCGTCTGGTGAACGCTGGGCACTGTACACAATACCACATTTATCAAAGTGATTCCGGTGAGCGGCTCTGACAGCGCCATGTAGCGTCCGATTCATCATCACAGATGGCTCAGCGTATACTGCCGTAGTTCTGGCTTCCAGAGAGCCTGGTATTGCCTGACGTTCTCCCATATATTGGATGTTACTTTTCTCCTCTTTAAACAGGGTTTTCTTTTCTTTTCTTATTTTTTTGTTTTTTATCAAATCATTGTGTGACCTCTCCTGGACTATTTAAATACATTTTTTGAATTTTTCTTTTTTTATGCAGAATTGTCATTACAAGTCTGGTATTACAGTGTTATTGTCACAATGTAATAACAATGTCATTCCATATGTTTTCACTTTGTTACTAGTGGATATGTATTCAAAAATGGACTTTAATCACACAGCTTCTGGCGCTCTGGGTTACAGCAGCACAATTTTGAGTGCCGGCGCTGTGTGAGGCTGTTTTTTTGATGAATATGGTTTGAGTCGCTCACACTGACCAGTCGCTACCGTCCGCTCCCATATAGTGCTGTACTGGTGTTATAGCGCCTCACACATCAAATTCATCAATGCCGGCCAGCGACTGAGGCGCTCGGTAACAGTGACCCATAGCCGATCACAGCGACTACTAGCGGTCTCTCGGAGCGCTTCGCTACAGGTGCTCATCTGCCGGTGACTGGCGCTAGTAATGAATCAGCCTGTTATAGACTTTAGGCTGGTGGTTGCTCCTCTTTAAAAAAAAGAAAATGGAGCACAGATGTGTTTTATAGTTTAGAAGCATGGGGGGGGGCACCTTGATTGCTGATACCCCTGCACATACTCCTTAAGATTGTCCACTGTAGACATGTCACTGGAGAAGTGATCGAGGGGGTGTACATTTCACCTAGGTTACTACGCTGGGTGAGATGGTAAGTCCAGGATTGATTTGTTTCCCAGCAGTGATATGCTGCTGAGGTGTTGTTAATTTTGCCGGGCCTGGATTTATATGGAATGGCAGGTAGGTTTGGTAGAGGGACCTGTCATTCCACACCTCCCCGATCCGGTTTGGGTTTTGAATCAGGTGAGCTCTGATCCTAATTAGCCTGGGAGGTAAAAGCTCTGCAGAGACTGCAGGCTATTGCTCTCAGCCAGGAATGAACAGCCTGTGTGTGTGTGTGTGAAGGAAGCTGCGAACGCAGCCACTGCTGGAGCTAAAATCTCACCCTGCGATATCCAGGCTAACGCTGTGTTTTGAAACTGCCAGATAGGTGAGAAGAACCTGTTAGTAAGCGCCCAGACGGGCTAGGTCTTTTATTTTGTTTGGACACAAAAGAAGCACGTGGTTGCTGTATGTTTTGTTTGCTGGACTGTTTATGCCATGAATAAACGCCAAGATCTGCTTTTATAACATCTAAGTCTGCCGTGAACTGTGTCCAAACACACCATCCCCCGGGAAGATCCTTACACCACCAATCGACAATCACAGGGTCGGGTTCGTTAGGGGAGACCTGTGCAGTTTAGAAATGTGATTTGCAAAGAGGGGAAATCTGTGGACGGGCCACAGGAATCGGGATGCCCCTCCACACTGAATACAACAGCAGTAGCCAACCCCCATTTACTTAAAAATAGGTGTCTGGTCCGCTTTAAATCTAGCTGGCTAAAAAAACTCACATTTTATCCAAGCAAATAGTTCTAACTGATGTGACATTTGAAGTGTAAAAGCAGCGAGTACTGTTATTATGCCGGGTACAGCCAGTACTGTGTGGCAGAGATCATTCTTTCTACATGAAGTCTGGAAATTTTCAGCTACATATAATAGAAGCTAAAGAAAACCCTGCCGCCAGCTCTTGTCACTTCCATGGCCGCGGGGTCTCTGAAAGCTCTCCCCTATTGTATGAACACTTAATCAATAAAAGGTGATCATGACCTTGGGGGGGGGGGGGGCTGCCCATTCATTCTATGCCAGATAATCACTCAGCTTTCTAACCACCAGTGTACTGCAAGAATAGAAGACCAATAAATAAAATAAAAAAGAGAGATTTCAATAAAAGCACATCATTACTACTGCTCAAAGATGTACAGACAGATCTGCCGTCATAGTTCATACAAGAAGCATTGCTTGCTTCATTCATTCTTTAAAAGATATTTGCTGGCTAAGTGTAAAATCAAAGTATACTCACCTTACCTGCAATAAAGATGGTCCACCCTAGTCATTCTAAAGGATGTTGTTGAGTCCTACACTCTTTTTATAGCCATGTCCCCAGCTGCCTCTCTAGTTAGGTCATCTTCTGTCAAGAGTAAAGCTGTGGCCTCATTCCACCCCCTGCCTGGATTACAGTATGAGCAGCTCCATTCATTGTATAAAGGGAAGAGCTGCTTCCTCTGCCTGTCTGTGTCTCTGTGTATTAGTAGCTTTGCACAGTCAGATGTTCCAAGCCCTTGTATACCCTGTAATAGAAGATGTAGCTGCAGGGCATACAAAAGCCTTTATTTTCTTCATTTATTTTTTCAAAGGACATTTATATGCATTGTGAAAAATCAAAGCATACTTACCCTACCTCTTACACAGCTGATCCTTCCTGTTCTGCAGTTTCAAAAGGGTGTTGTTCTATTTGCTGTTCTGTTGGCAGGGCCGGATTAAGTGTGGTGGAGACCCCTGGGCACAAAATCTGGTGGAGGCCCCATTTTTTCCTTTCAAATAATAGTCCAGCCAAGTAACTGATTGGTGGTTGTCTGGCACCCGCCTACTTACTGGAATGTCAGATTGAGTCCCTTGTGCCACCCTTATGCGGGTGTGTGCTGCTCGGGAACTCCTGCTTTGCCATTCTGGGTGGGAGGTTAGTGTAGTCTCCCAGCTGTGCTTGGTGGCCTATGTGCAGTGACAGCTCTGCACCCATCACTGTAGTGTTGCTGACGGCGGCTTTGCTGCTCTAGACTCACACGTCCTGTCCTGTGTTGGCTTTGGCTGCAGGTTTGCAAAAAGAAAGGCGTGCGGGGGCCCCCACTGCTGCCAATAGCTTCATTGCTGGCCCCATGGCCCTTCAGACCAAAGACTGAAAAGCCTCCTGGACCAGGCCATAACCCAAAGGTTGGTGGAGGCCCCCTTTGCAGGGCAAGTGGTGGAGGCCCTGAGGCTTGCGCCCCTTGCGCCCCCCTCATAATCTGGCCCTGTCTGTTGGTACCCCCACAACTGCCTCTCTAGTCAGACCACTTTCTGCTTAAAGTGGACCAATACCCAGGATTTTGATTATCTTGGGTCTTGGTCCACTTCCCTGGGGCACCCCGATCGGGGGTGCCCCGCTATGTGAAACCCCCCCGATCGCTCGTAAAAACTCACCTCACCACGCTCCTACGGCGCATGCGCGGGTGCTTGTCCAAACTGCGTGCTCGGAGCCGCTGTGGTGTGCGCGTCCAAGCAACGTACAACCACAGCGGCTCCGAGCACGCTGCTGGCCGCATCTCGCGCTTCCCTCTAACAGGGAGCGCGCTCGCGCCAGCCATTCACAAATAGCCGGCGTAGGCACGCACCCTGCTAGAGAGATGTGCAAGATGCGGCCGCGACCCGCGCATGCGCCGTTGGATCGGGATCAAGGTAAGGTTCCTGGGCGTCCTGGGGGGTTTCACACAGCGGGGCATCCCGATTTTGGATGCCCCGCAGGGGAGGGGAGGGAGGGTGTTGGTCCACTTGGACCAAAGTGGACCAAAGCCCATGCCAATCGGTCCCCTACCCCCAGGGCATCCAAAATCAGAATGCCCTGCTGTGTGAAACCCTCCAGGTGGCCCCATAAACTTACCTTGTTTCCCGGTCCAACGGCGCATGCGCGAGACGCATCCCTGCTATCCCTCTAGCAGGACATGTGCCCGCGCCAGGCATTTGTGAATGGCCGGCGCAGGCACGCTCCCTATTAGAGGGAAGTGGGGGATGCGTCTACCAGCGCGCTTGGAGCCGCTGGCCTTAGACGAAGGCTTAGACGACTCCAAGCACGCTGACTGGACGAGCGGCCGCGCATGCGCCGTAGGACTGGGAAGAGGAGAGTTGGCATTGCTGATCTGGGGGGTTTCACACAGTGGGAAAGGACCAAAACCTAGTCAAAATCCTGGGTTTTGGTCCACTTTAAATTGTAGCAGGGGGCTGCTTATCTGCATGTCTGTCAACTCTAGTCTCTGTGCAGGCGTAGAAGAGCATAGAGGTGAGGTGTTCCATAATATATATAAATATATATATATATATATATATATATATTCAGGTTTGTGGTTGCTAGTGGCAATGGCAGACTCTGGAAACAGTTCTCAGATGGAATAACAGATTAATTGAACACAAAGTCCAACATAAAGTATCTTCAATTCAGAACATAACGACAATAAATGCAGCAACATTAACAGCAGTTTCCTCACCAGTTTAAAGCGGACCAACAGTCAAAAATGACTTAAACCAGACCAACACAACAAACCGTCATATGCATCCCCACCCAAGGACAATTTAGATTGCTGCACATAGAAAAAATAAATTACCAGTTTCTAACTCTAATGCTGTGGTAAATTTTAAAAACAAGATGGCGGCTCATGGACTTGCAGGCCACCTGCAAACAAGAAGTGCATCTTGGCTTTCTGTTACTGTGCATTTGTCAGTTATGTCAGTTGGGAGAGGAAGCTCCAAAATGGCCACTTCCTTTCTTTTCCAACTGTGCCAGGCTGTTGGTCCGGTTTAAAGAAAGTCCGTTTTGTTTAGTCTCCCTCAGGCTCAACACTTGAGATTTGCTGTCTCACCACACGGCGTCACCGCGGCCTGCAGGACAAAAGCAGGCTTTTCTATCCACTGATGAGCTGTGCGGCTTAGACAAAACAGGCAAACCCTGACCTGGAGGGATGGAAACGGCTGGTCCCACTACTAACCTTACCTGCCGTTCCATAGAAATCCAGGCCCCAGTAAAAATTAAAGAAAATTCTTCACTGCTCTAAAGCACTAACCTGAACATGTCTACTAAATCTCTCGTCTCACCCAGGCTAGCTCTGTGGTTTTGAATAGCTTGACAAAATCATCTGAGACTGCTGTTTAGCCCTTAGACACACAGTGTGTGTGTGTGTGTGTGTGTGTGTGTGTGTGTGTGTGTGTGTGTGTGTTTGTGTGTCTATGTGTTTTTTCCTACATTTATCTTGCTGGACTAAAAAGATATTTGTTTTCTGTGTTTTCCGATAGGCAGGAGATGTAAAAATTGCTTAGGGCTAATAATAAGGCCTGTTTTTAAAATACTTTCCTGTGAGGGCACTGCAGGCATAGATGCCATATTTAGTACAAATACCAGGCTTCAGCTGTACCAGGGGACATACTAACCCGTATGTCTCCACACTGGAATGCAAGCGCTATGTTGAAACTTGGTACCGTATTCTATTACAAGGTCCCATAGCAATATATATATATATATATATATATATATATATATATATATATATATATATATATAGAGCTATATATCTAACTATAACTATATATATATGTATATATTACTATGGTATATATATTTATATATATATATATATATATATATATATATATATATAATATATAGAGAGAGGGAGTACCTCCCACTTAATCTATACCTGTAGGACCACCTTTAGCTGCAAATAAAGCTGCATGGTAGGGTAGCTATCTACCAGCTTTGCACATCTTTGCCCATTCTTCTTTCCAAATAGCTCTAAGCTTAGTCAGAATGGGTGGAGAGTGTTTGTAATCAGCATTTTTTTCGGATTCTCAATGGTATTTAGGTCTGGAATTTGACAGGCTCATTGTAACAACTGAATATGCTTTGATATAAACCGTTAAGTTTTTAGTCCCTTACTTATTATTCTTTCCCTTACTGGGCTTCAACTGTTTTCAGGACTCTAGGATAGGGGCACCGCCATCTTGACTCAGAAGCATCACATACTTAGTAGAGGAGAGTGGGATAACGTGCAGGGGGTGGGGTTATAGCTGAGCTTTGCACAGACAGAGCAGAGCTGGGGTTAGGGAAAGGACAGCAATCCCAGAATGCAGAGTGACACAGTCAGAAGACACTTCCTGTTTGTAGGCTGCCTGATGCTCCATGAGCCGCCATGTTGGATGTTTAAAGGCTCATAACATGCAGTAGATGCAGGTAGGATGATTTTTAATGTGAGAAATCTGTATGTACAGGGTGTGGGAAACACAGGCTCTTATTAAGAGTGAAGGTCTGCTTTAAACTATTCCATTGTAGGTTTGGCTGTATGTTTTGCGTCATTGCCCTGCTGGAAGTTGAATAAGAGTTTCTCTAGGATTAACCTGTAATTAGCTGCATTCATCTTCCCATCAACTCTGACCAGCTTCCCAGTCCCATACACAGCATGGGGCGTGGAGGAGGTAAAAGTGGGTTTGCTGGGGGACATGCATAGCTCAACACTGCTCTTGGCTTAAAAATGTCCATGGATCACTTTAAAAATGATTTAACTTATTGGAAGAAGAAGATCACCTCCCAGGTAACACCATCCACCACTACCCTGTATATTACATTACCATTTCCAGAGACTACAGATTTTACTTAGCATCTTTACACCCTGTTTCCCTCTTTAGCTCAATCTCATTTATTATGTATTAAGTCTCAATATAATACCTTCCATATTGCCATGCCCTGTAATGCCCTGTAATGCCCTGTAAGTCAGCGGTCACAATGCCCTTGGCTAAGCAAACAGTATTTGTCTTAAATTGAGGCTTTAAATAGCAGCTTAGCATCACGTTTATTAGCCGTGCTTTTCAGGATCAAGTGCTGTTAAATCCTTTTGAAAATTCAAAATAGACAAATGCTTTTGCACAAGCTTATAAGAAATCCAGTAATGAAAAGGTGCGAATGATGTAGATCACTAATGAGGTCCTATCCTGACACAGTGGCAGCTGATTTTGGCACTGCTTTGGCCCACAGGACTAACCTGACCAGATGTCCCACTTTTGGTGGGACAGTTCCACTTTGAGACACCGGCCTCGATTCACTAAGGCCCTTATTTAACAAGGGATAGCGCCAGGTAGCGAATGGTGAGCGAACAGTAATGACGGTCACCGCCACGAGTACGCCGGCTCCCCTCCGCAATCACACATTTATCAAGCCGATCCTGCTTAGCGACTGACAGAGCGCCAGATAGCAAATCATTCATCATTATTCCAGCCTCACCCCACAGCACCAGCGAGCGACCTTGAACAGCGACAGGTATGACCTCTCGCTACCTGGCGCTCTCCAATGCATTTCAATGGAGCAATCTTTAAATATTCATAATTAATTGCTATTAATGTTTTTTTTTTTTTTTTTTTTTTTTAAATGGCAAAAATTCTGTGACCACTTCTGCAATGTTAGATATTTTTTTTAAAGTAAAAGAAAAAAAAAAAATTGTGCAGAATTGATATTACAGGTCTGATATTAATGTATTCATATTACAAAATGTTTTGAAAAACATGTTTTTTTTTTTTTTTCAAAAAATATGGTTGTTTGGGGGTTAAAAAACTACTTTTAACCCATCGCCGCCAGCGCTCTTGGGTTTAAACAAGCATTTCACTGCGCGAGAATTTTTTGAGCGTGATTTGTTAATGAATATGCTGGGAGCCGTTCGCTATGGCCATTCGCTGTCATGCGCTCCCATACAGCGCGGAACCTGTCAAATAGCGACTCCTCACCCAATATTCAACATTACGGCAAACCGACTGAGTCGCTATCAACTACAGAACAACGGCCAAGCACAGCGACTACTAGCGGGCGCTCTGAAAATGCTGCTACTGTCGCTCATCTGTCGCTACCTGGCGCTATTAATGAATCGGCCTCTAAGAGTTGAAAAAAACTCAACTGGTAGTAAAAAATTCAATTCATGAGAAAAAAGTCTGAGAATTTCACTGTTAGTGAATCACCAGACAGGGAAAACAATGAAAGTCAATGGTACTTTTTTACTCTTGAAAAAGGTATTTTTTTTAAATTTTTTTACCCCTTTTTACCTGTATATAAAAGTGTCATTGACTTTCATTGTATTCCTATCTGGTGATTCACTAACAGTGACAATCTCAGGCTTTTTTCTCATGAATTGATTTTTTTACTACCATAAGAGTTATTTTCTTCCCTTTTTGAATCAAGGCCATTTTGTCCCAAACTCCCCCCCCAAAACTTTGGGGACACCCAAATGTCGCACTTTCCTGATATTAGTGGGAAGCCTGCCCCAACGAATCCAAAGCACCTGGTCAATTTACAACAGAGGCCCTGCTCTGGCTCATTGGCTGAACGGTGCTAATGAAATGTATGGATTGAGCTTTGGGTCAATCACCAACATTTTTTATGCACCAGAGATATCCCAGATGTGCTTTAATCGCATGTCCGGGAGTAGGGCTACAACGATTTACACACAGAGGAGTGGCATAGAATGCTGCAGATACTTGTTCCTCAAAATCCCACAGATAAGCCACACCATTGCCCTGGAAAAGGGGGCAGTGTCTACTTTGATTTAAATGTTCAGTTTACACTTGGCCACTAATGGCCAATGGGGTTCTGAGAACCCTATTGGCTACCTGTAGTTATGTGGGCAGGTTCTGTGGCTGCTAAACACTTGTGGTGCTGTCAAATGCTGGTTTACCAGACTTTCCAGGCACTTTGATGTGGACTATTTTAAGATTCAGCCAGCATCCAGGTAAAATCCTCATTTACTTTATTCTTTTAAAAGGATCACAGGATAGTAACAATTATATCATTTTGCAGATATTGTACACCTGCTTACATAGTATTAGGTGGGGGTCTTAGGGATAGGTCCTCTAGACCTTGCCCTGTGAGAACAGTATTGTCCAGTGTGCTGTTTCCCTCACTCCTTTGACATTTAACATATGTTGGGGGGGGGGGGTTCCCAAGAAAGTTGGGGTACCCAAAGGTGGAAGTGTTTAATAGAATTTTCTAGAAGAATACATTCTAGTCTTAGTAATTTGTTGACTGTGCTGTAACAGACATCAAGACACAACATACAATAAAATTCTTCTCAAAATGTTCATAAGTGCAGGAGACGTCCAGGTAGCTTACACAATCTCCTGTTCTAAGGTAGAACTGTCAACGAATGTTAATACTTGTACTTTATATACTATGTATTGAACCCTAGTGCGACCCTTGTACCCCGTTGCCCCCCCCTACCCTCTTTCCTTCTGTTCCCACCCTACTCCCCCCCTCTCTCCTACGCTTTGCTATAACTGTTGTATTTTTGTTTTGTCTGAAAATCAATAAAAACTGATTAAACTAAAATTCTTCTCAAAATGTACCAGTTCCTATGAAATCAAAATTCACAGACAGTTGGTCGTAAGTCACTGTCTGCTGTATAACAGCTTGTAGCAAGCAGAATATTCTTCTGTTTAACAGTTTGTAGCAAGTTACTGTTATATAGTTTGTAGCAAGCAAGAACAATCTGTTTTTCTCTGCTGTAGCATGTAGAGTGTTAGGATTTGTGCAAACGTTTCGCAGAAAGCTTCATCAGTGCACGTTCATTATAATACATAACACAAAATAGTATGTAGCAAGCGTGACTGGTATGTGTCTTCATGTCTGTTACACTTGTAAATAAATTACAGCACAGTCAACAAATTAATAAGACTAGAATGTATTCTTCTAGAAAATCCCATTAAACACTCCCAACTTTGGGTACCCCGACTTTCTCGGGAAAACCCGCCCCCAACACAACTTACATAGTATCAGACATTGTTACGCCTCCATTTCCACCTTTGGTCCCGATGTACCACCAAGTCCAGCAATCCTGACCACGCAGAGAAACCTGGCCTTGTCGCACCAACAGGCCCAGGAGTCAAATCAACTTTTCAACATATTTGCAGGCCGGTAGCCGGTGTAAATAACCCCCACATCCAGTGGCCCGTCCACCTGTGGCCAGCCCCATCCCCCTGAGGGAGGTGACAGATGATTCAGCCACTCTTGCAAGACTTCTGAATAGTTGCCACCCCCCATTTCTCCCCTGCAGACAAGGGAACCATTGTACAGAGGGGAAGGTAGTAAGAGCTAGAGGGGAAGATGTAACTGTGGGCCTAAGTTTTCATTATTTTTGGGCATATACAGGCCAAGTGCAACATCAAAGTATACTGTACTTACTGTAGCCCATATGAAGTTGATCCATCCTAGGCTGTTTTCTCAGAAGGTTCTTGTTGCCTTGTTCTACTCCCAATTGCCTCTCTAACGTGATGCGGAGGGTCATTTCAGCAGCGCAAAAAAGTGCATTTCTCTTTCATTTCTACCTAGAGCACACGTTTTATTCCAAAGTGCACCTTTTTGCACCTGATGCTATATTGTTTTGTGCTTTTATATAATGGAGCACAATGCTTGACGCTAACATGATAACGTTTACGACTAATTTGTCTTTTGTCACCATCTTGAATAGAGGAACAATCGTCGGATGCTTGGAATGCCCACATATCCGTTCCTATTCATGTTCCTACAGCGCTGGAAGCTGAACCCCCTGCCTTGCTGCGCGCCTCTCTCGTGCGGCGCTACAGGCGATTGTGCCGAATGATTAAAGAGGCAGAAATTTAGCATTCAATGTGGATTTAATTATATCTGCGGACAGGCTATTTTTTGTTCCACAAAGTCAAATAGACTATTTGAAATATGTTTTGTTGATGTTGGAAAGTAAATTGGCTTGTTATAATTTGTTGACTTTGTTAAAGTTTACGCAGCTCATTAAAGGAGAGACAATCAGAGACAGCGTTGGTGATGTTAATGAACCACCTCTGTGGTGCTGGTGCAAGGATTTTTCTCATGAAGTGTACTATATCTAGGCGCAGTCTTAGAAACTCATATCTAGATTTGAACAGAGTGGTGACGGGTTGGAAGCAATTAGCTTTTTTTTTGCTGTCGGTGACTCCACGGTAGACTCGCTTTTTGTTGGGGCAGACTAAAAAGAAAATTCGACCAGGAGAAATCCCCAGGCTGTCAATGTGATCACTGGCAGGGGCAGGGTGGTTCAGATGTTTCAAATAAGCCCTGAATGGTTCACTGGGCAAGGGGCGTACATAGGGTTCATCGGGCCCAATAGTAAAATCAGGGCAGTTTCTAGGCAAAATAGCTGTCAGTGCAGAAAGGAAAAACTTCTCCCCACCCCCCCTCATTCTATGGTGTTGCTGCTGTCCCATACAGGTAGGTACCAGGCTGTGCCTCCTGCTTAGCAGCAGGCAGTGCTCTCTCCCCCAAGACTGAGCCCAATATGGGGGGATGAGGGGCCTGTCTTATGGCTTGCACCACTAGCAGTGGCCCGGAGGCATCTGTAGAAAACAGGATGATTGGGGTGAACACGCCCCCATGGCCTTGGTGCCCAGGGTGATCGTCTGCTTGCCCTCCTCTAGAAACAGCCCTGAGCCTACTTGGTGGGCTCTTAGCTCCCTATAATGAGCATACATATACTGTACTTACTAACACTGCAGAATGTTAAGGGTCCCGGTGGGGGTTGTTTCTTGTCTATTTCCCCAGCATTCCATACAGTAAATACATACTGCTGCAGCATGGTGGAATAGATCACCCCGTGAGGTCCATAGGAGCTGCAAGGTGCAGGGAGGCAGATTGCACCAGGCCCCCTTTTGCCACAGGCCGGTAGCAATTTCCTCCCCTACCTCTATGGTATGTATGCCCTTCCTTGGACCCAGCTATTAGTTTAGGAAGAGCTGGCAACAATTTTTTCTAGGCCCTGCAGAACCTATAAGTAGGATCTTAGATTTCTTTCCTAGATATGAAAAAACATCCTCAGTAGAGCCCCCTTCTTCATGGTGGGCCTTTGGGTTGTGGAACCTGTGCATTCAAACATGGCACCATCCCAAAGCCTTAAGGCACCAATTTTGGGGCAAAGCTCACAACTAGTCCCACATGTCCCACCTCTTTCTCTCTTTATCTCTTGAACTTTGTGGGTGAATTCATCACCAGATGCAAAAAGCGGAGTAAAAAGTGCACTTTAGGTGAATATGGAATAGAAGACCCGAATCACCCCTTCGATTTAGGATCAGGAAGTTGCACTACTATTGCTTGAAGTAAACTGTCTACTTTTAATGTCCAGCTAGGAGTCAATTCGGCATCAGGTGTAAAAAGTTTGCTTCTGTTCACTTTTCATTACTCCGAAATACACTTTTTGCACATTGATCTGAATCAACTGCATTTTTTTGTTACTTTGTATTTTCATTCTCTAGCATTTTATTTTGTTTCCCGATTTCTCGCCCGCTTTCCCCTGTCTCATCCTTTCACTGTTTTATGTGATTCCTCAGTCTTTTTTTGTTTTATTCTTGCCCTTTTTTTATCTCTTTTCCCCTTCCCCTCCTCATTCTCCTTTCCACATTTGCTTCACATCAATTCCATATCCCCAACTTCACTTTCACTTTTATATATTCCTTCCATCTTCATTCTGTACATTCTCTCCATATTTCTCTCATCGCATTCTCTCTATCTGCTTTGCTTTTCTACGCCCCTTCTCGCTTTTTTTCCACTTCACTTCTGACTTTTGCTCTTTTTCATGGGCCATCCATCTTTCTTTGCCTCCTTGATTTCCACATTTTCTATTTTTTTGTCTCTTTTTCCAGGTTAACTCCCCTATGATATGATTATTTCCCAGATGCCATGGTGTATTAAATGATCATTTACCTGTTTCCAGTCACTTCGCAGCTAACTTGACAAAGAACTATAAATGAGAGCTAAAACCCTCTAGCTGGGTACGGCATTCTCCTGTCAAGGCAACCGTGGCGCATCCAACTTGGACTTTCTACCCCTCCATTCCAGAGGAGGTACTACTCCCTCCAGCCAGTCCAAAGTGTCCAGGAGGTTAGTTAGAGGTTAGTTAGGAGTTTAGGGTGACACTTGAGGGTCGATGCAGAGCCAGGTGAGAATTCTCACTCCTTTTTTTAGGAGATAAAACTGCCATTGACTTTCATTGCTAATTTAGAGCCATGTGAAATTGTACACCCAGTAGACAATGAAAGTCAATTACTGTTTTCTTTCCTAAAAAGGAGTGATAATTCTCACCTGGCTCTGAAATGACCCCCGAGTGTGCACATACCCCCTTACTGCGGTTCATTTCCTTTAGCAAAATTCCCGTTTAGTCCACTAAACTTATGAGTCACTAAAGTTTCCTTAAAACTTTCCTAAACAACTTTAATAGTGACAATGGTGATTCTATTGTTCTGTTACACAGCTCAACCTTTTACCTCCATTTTTGCTAGGCGAAATGGTCTAATGACCGGGTAACTGTGGGGGATCAAAAATTGTGTCACTTCCAGGAAAACCAGGGGCGTGGGTCTTAGGTGGAACCCAATTAGAACAACTTTTTAATTGTTCCTCATACAGAACTCACATCCATACTTCCCTGATGGCTGCTCTGGGTTCAGGTAAGTATAGGTTTACTTCAGTTTATTTCTCAATTACAATCGACCCCTATGATTGACACTTGAAATAAATGAAAAGTTCCTTTGATCATGTGAACATGATGACAGTTACTCTATATTTTGCCAATAGCTCTTAGTTGTTTTTGTTGTTTCAGACCTAGGTTTCATGTTGTTCTCGTCAGCAGCATTTAATCGTCATGAAGCAATCTGTATTCTAATGCTAAACCGAATTCCCATTCCTAGAAATGTTTCTGTGTTTCTCTCCTCCTAAATGATGAATGGCGGTACACAGCCGCTGAGGGTTGTGACACCTGTCAGGTTAGGTTGGGAAGCATTTGCAAACAAAGATCTTCCTGCACAAGCAATTAGATCATCTGTAAAGTGTGCACTCCCTCCAGAATTCCAATGTATAAAGTTGCGTGGTTTGACGAGAGCAACGCACATCCCTTACTGACTTGCGGTTATAGAGGTATTTCCTAGAGTTCAGGAGATGTCATGGGGGATCTCATTGATAGATAATAGATTTACCTGGACTTTAAAAGCAGAACTAACCCTACCACATCAATTTAAAACCATCCAACTGACAACCTCTACGTTGTAAAAAAAAGGGATTAGTAGTCATTCGAAATACCAGTATATACAAAATCTGTTCCACACATGTCCCTCCCACTACAGAAATAAATTTAAGATCCCTATATCACCAGGCAAGCTATTCATAGGTAAGTAGAACATCCCATCATATAAACCAAAACTCTGTGTGGCAATTCCTTGTAAGGCTTGCGACCAATCAAATAAATATGTAAAAGAAAAATAATAAGGCAATGTCATAAAACAAAATAAATATAAATGTATTTTAAATATGTAAGCCAAGTGCTTGCAAATCCCCAATGTAGGGTTGAAAAACACAGAAATACGGCTAGGTTCCCAGATGATGCGGTGGTGATTTTATGCATTCTTGGACTTGTGCATTGGGTTCTGTTTTGCAGCAAAGTTATGTGTCTGACAAATGTGGTCCTCCTTCCTTAAGACTACCAGCTGGTGCACCAAGCTGGGTTCAACATGACTCGGAAGGCCAAATGGCTGTCTTGGTCCCCTCAGGACAGTGCTTACACACGCGCTGGAAGTAGGGGAAAAATGCACATACACTGTGAACCTCTTCTAGCACCGGGTGGGGTCCTCCTCCTGCCCAGCAGCTCCCAGGGTCCCCTGTTGGCTCATCATCTGCTGGCAAAGTTGGTTAAAAAAAGCATCAAAGATCACATGAAGGCCACCCCTCTGTGGTATATAGGCTGTGCTTCCTGGGGGCAGAGCATTCCACCTACCAGGATGCCAGGGTGTGCAGTTTGTCCCCCTAAAGCCCAAATGCCAGCAGGGCAGTAATTTTCACCTCTTCGGAGAAGCCAATGGCAGACCTCTCCAGGAGCCAGACAGGAGAAGAAGAAGACACTGCCCAGTGCTGAATGAGGCTGTCTAGGTTGAGCTTTATTCATTGTGCATGTGTTTTGTGTTTTTGTTATAACTTTTTTCTTCCCTTTCACTACTTGTGAACTGGTAAGGGGTCCAAATAACCCCATTACAGTTCCAGTTCAAATGGTGGGGGGTTGGGAAATCACTTGCTGGTAGGGGTGCCACACATTTCTCTCTACAGTGCCCAAAATGAGTGAACACAAATCCCCTTGTGTAAAATACTACCCAGCACCAAAGAGGTCAAATGACAGAATTGGGCAGATGAGGGATGCACTGGCTTACGTTCCTCTGCAGCTTCGGTCATAGCACTTGGTTCCTCGGCTTCCATACTCCACACAAGCTAGGAAGGTGAAAGCATGGAGAAGAACTGGTAAGCCAGCACCGGTCAGTACCCTTCACTATCTTCCCGATTTCGGTATCCCAAATGCAGGCTTGCTTGCGCTTTTACATGCAGGGGGTAAAGTGGCCCTGGCTATATGGGCCTTTGTTTTGGATCGAGATGCTGAGCAGCTGAGGCTACAACGCTGTGAGAGCTAAGGATGGCTCCCTCTCATATCTTACAATCCCTCCAGAGTAAGTCAGTACATTTTATTTGGGCAGGAAAGCACTTCAGAGCAATCCAATGTATGTTCAGACTTAAAGCCCAATGAGGCCTCACAGTACCAAATATTTACCTATATTATCAAACTTATTCAATTTCACAGTAGACTGCACTCCACATTGGCAATTCTATACTGCTCTGGGTTGATCTCGAGGAGTATTGTTTCACTTCACTACGAATCCCTTATTTATTATGGTTAAGTCCTAAAACAGGGGACACTTGCCTAACCCTATACTAAGATATTCGTTATCTGCATACGCCTATGCTGTTTTTTCTTGGTAACTCTGCTTTTGCCCCTGGTATAGTGAGTCTTTCTCCTGGTGGGAATCCATTGGGTGGGAATAATGTTGCTTCTTTGACCTCCCATACAGGTCTTAAAGTGGACCAACACCCAGGATTTTGACCCCCCGATCGGGGTGCCTCGCTGTGTGAAACCCCCCCGATCACCCTAACAACTCACCTCTCCCCGCTCCCAGCGCCGACGGACAAGAGATTTGACAGGCGCGGACAAGCGGCTCCCCCGCCGCCGCCTCCCGCGCGTCACTCTTGACACGCGCGCGCCCGCGCCGGCCATTCACAGACGGCCAGCGCGGGCGTGCGCACGTCTAGAGGGGCGCGAGGGAGGCACGGTAAGGGGATTTGGGGTGTTTGGGGGGGTTTCACCCCGCGGGACATCCCGATCTCGGATGTCCCGCGAGGAGGGAGGTGATCGGCCTTGGAATCTTATAGATTCCCGGGCCGATCACCGGAGGGTGATGGTCCACTTTAAAACCTTTGATCAACTCATATTTGAGTACAAGATCCCATCGAGAGAACTCTTCCACTTTCTTCAGATTTCTCTCTTTGTAACCTCTAGACTTAAGCTAGGGTCTTCCCTGTATCGAGTCTCCCCTTTTGAGAAGGTTTGCTAACAATCCCCACTGGAAAAGGGTATAATTTCATTACTTTATAATATGCGTTTGTCTAATTCTCAAATACTCTTCCTTCTTAAGCATTTAAATGGTCCTCTGATCTAGCAGTGCATCTAGATGATAAAGATTAGCAGAGGGTCTGGCAGAACTCTCTTTCTGGCATGCTTAACACTAGTGCACTAGAACTGAATATCAAAGTTCTGTTTAGATGGTACTTGCCCGAATACATAAAGCGCTCCCCTCTTATCCATTGCAATGTTTCCAGCAATGTATTGACCCCGACACCCAATTACAAATTTGGTGGGACTGTAGAATTGTTCTGGTCTAAGGTATTTTATATCATCAGTAAAGCTATTGATGTAAACACAAGACCCCCAACACCTCTCAAACGTCTGAATCTTAAGCCACCGGGCTGTTCTACCAAGAAAATTTGTGCTTCTTAAACATATTACAACTTCCACCAAAGGCATTATTGCCAGATCCTGGAAACATATCACAAAATCTCTTTCGGGGAACTGATTCCCCGGGTAAATAAGAAAATGTTTTTTGAGAAATTAGCTGCATCTCTAAATTATATAATCCAGAGATTTCCGGGAACCCGGGAACTCTGGATTGCACACTTTTACCTCCTCAATCTGTTAATGATTTGATCCCATCTTGGCAACTGGTGACAAACACATTGTTTCCCCTCCTTTCCCTTCCCTACCTCTCTTTTCTTTTCACTTTTATTTCCCCTATATATCCTCAAGAGCTGTCTATATTCCTTTTTTATGTCTGTCTAAATGCTTTTTTTCTTTTTGTGCTATTGTGCTATTGTTTTGTATGATTTGGGTTTTGCTATACCATTAAGATTCTGTCTTTTAAAATATGACTTGATTGTGGCTTCAGACTGTTACCACTTAGACTCATCAGCTCTTTCATCATATGCACTGTCTGGATCCAATGTACGTTTAGCTTCATCAATGGTCTTTGGTAGTTAACATATCTAACGCTGTTAGTTTTGCTTTATTCTAAGTATGTCACACACCCCGCTTCAGATTAGTCATTACACTTGGGTTACACTGTCCTGTAGAGGGCGATCTTGCAGAGATGTAAAGAAAAAAAGTGAGCCCCTCCCATAAATACCTGGGACCTCCCACTCATTCCCCAGTCTTTCATCTCTGCAGACGGCGAGCAAGTCAGAAGATGGATGTCTCCCCCTTGCAGGTAGCCGGGATGACTCCCGGCCCTCTATTTGATCTATTTCTCCCCGGATTCTCTTATTGATTTACCTTGCCTCCTAGCCTAGGCTGCTGGTCCGGGCAAGGGTAGATGGCACCCTAGGTGCTTAGGAGCTACGCTCCACCGTGACACCCCATAACAAGGAGTTGTTGACCCCGGTTTGGGATGCCCTGTCCCTTGGCCTTCCACCCTAGCGTGGTTTTTCCCCTCTCCCGGATACCCTTAGAGGGGGGGGGGCCTTGTCCCTTGTAGACATTAGTGTTTGGGTCAATATTCTTTCCCCCCCATCTTGACTAAATTGTAGTATGTGTGGTGTGTGTGTGGGCACTTGTTCACTGGGTGCGTGTGTGTTTCACTGTGCTTTTACTGTGCAGCTGACTCTGGTCAGCTATGGCGGCGGGGGAGCTTCTTCCCCTCAGGTGCGGGGGGCGGGGCCGGGCGTTCGTACGATCGCCTACGGCCTGTCCCCGGGCTGCTGGCGCCGCTGTTAGTTCCCGGCTACTGGCTGGGAGCGACGGGGGAGGGGTGGGGCCGGGCACGACGCGCGAACCGCGCCGGCCCACCCTCCTTCTGCTTCCGCGCATTTTCTCATACTCCGCCGGGCGCGTGTGTGTCGGTCGGCTGACTGTTGGTCAGTGAGTGGCCTTCTGGGCCCCATTTGCCTTGTATTTATCCATGCCCTCTGTGTGATTGTCGGCAATGCTTGTTTTTGACATGTTGAACATTTTGCTAATACTCTGCCTCCCTAGGCAGGAAACACAAACTAATTTTATTGGACACGCCTGCGGGCATTAGTATAATGAGGGTCTGATTGCTGTGTCTGTCTTTTGTGTTCCAGGTGGACCATTGTTTTCTATTAAAGGGGGGTTCTCCCGGTCCTAGGGTCCCTGGTTAAAATTGGGTCTGTAAATTCCTCACACGTGGGACTTAAAGGGGCATCCTGGGTAGCATTTACTGCGTAATTCCCTCTGGTCATTGTGGCTTGTGCTCCCCTCGGGGCAATCCAGGCAGTGTTTGGGGTGTGCGGTATCCCTTTCAGGGGATGATGTATTTCTTTGTGTACCATGTGCGCAGCGGACTATTACACGGCAGCCCGGATCCCCGGCGTCTGGTTCTGCTCCGCCAGTCCCTTCTCCTACTCCCCCCACCTGATACGTACCCCAGGTGATGTGGTCATGGGTGGGGAGTCGCAATCTGAGGTGTGTGCTAGATTGACCAATCTTGAAAAATTGTTTTCCAGTGCTGTTGCCAAAAAGGTCCCGGCTAAGAGAAAACATTTGTATACAGCCATGCAGGCCCTTGATTTGGATGAGTTTGACTCTCTGGATTGGTCCGATTGTTCCCCGCTAGAGAAGGGGAGCTGTTTGAGGAGTCGGATGGGTCTGATGATCAGCAGTTTGTTGGTGCCGATACCGAGCTGGGTCAGGGGGATTCCTTGGATACCTATAAGGTCCTGGCTCATATGTTTGAGGTCTTGGCTATTTCTCCTCCTGAAGCGGCTCCTCCGCAAGAGGGGGAGTTCTTTGAGGTGACCAAGCCACTCTTGGAATTCCCTTATCAAAAGCATTTTGATGGCATTATTCTCAAGGAATGGGAGAGGCCTACTCGACTTCCAGGTGTTCCGCCTGGGTTGGGACCAAAAATATCCCTTTCCGGCGGACGCGGTGAAGCACTGGTCCTCCCCTTCAGAGGTGGATGCTCCTGTTTGTGGTTGTCCAGCACCTCCATCTTGCATTCTCCGGACTGCACTACTCTCAAGGATGGTGAGGATAAACGCATTGACCAGATGGCTTGTCATGGTTTGGCCAGTGTTGGGTCGGCCTTGCAGCCTGTTTGTGCTTCGGCGCTTTTATTAGTAGCTGCTAGGTCGGTGGTTAGAGGACTGTTGACCTCTTCCGGGCTTGACCCGGCTAGTGAGGAGTTCACCGCCCTTAAGCAATGTGAGTTGTTTTTGTCATTTGTGCTGGCCGCCTTGGATGACACAATGGTGATGTGTAGTAGAACTTCGGCCTTGCTTGTGGCTTTCCGGCGGTCGGTTTGGTTGCACCAGTGGGCGGCTGATTTTGTGTCCAAAAAGTCGCTTACGGCCCCTCCCTTTGTGGGGTTGCGGCTCTTTGGAGAAAAATTGGATTCGGTTGCAAAGGGTGGTAAGTTACCTCAACGTAAGAAGCAGCGTCGTCCCTTTCGGGGGGCACCTTCACTCCTTCCTTTCGTAGGGCCAGAGTTGGCAGGGGAGTGGCCTTCTCCTCCTCCTGAGGTGATTCCTGGAACCGGGGCAGGGGTCGTGCCCGTCCAGGACACAGCTGGGGCTCTAAGCCTAAGGCCGCTGCCGAGCCGGCTCAGCAATGAGGGGGCGCCCTCACCCTTGCGGGTGGGGGGACGGCGGCAACTCTTCTCCCGGGCTGGGACCAAGAGGTCTCGGACAGATGGATTCGGGAAGTGGTGTCTTCCGGTTACAAGCTGGGTTTCGAGTTCTGGCCCCCTCCCAGATTCTTCAGGTCTCGGGTGCCTTCAGATCCTCTGGCCGCACAGGGGCTCTGGGCGGCAGTAGCAAATCTTCTGGACATGGCTGTCATTTGCCCGGCCCCCCCCTCGTTCCGGGGCCTGGGCTACTATTCCAATCTGTTCACGGTGCCCAAGAAGGACGGTTCCGTTCGTCCCATTCTGGATCTGAAGTTGCTCAACAGGTTCGTTCGTCCCCAGAAGTTACGCATGGAAACTCTGCGTTCAGCCATCTACTCACTTTTTCAAGGGGACTTCATGACGTCCATAGACATCAAGGATGCTTACCTGCATATTCCAATCTTTCCGGCACACCAGAGATTTCTCAGGTTCTTTGTAGAAAATCGTCATTTTCAGTTTGTGGCTCTTCCGTTTGGCCTCACCTCGGCTCCAAGGGTTTTCATCTAGGTGCTGGCGGGGGTGATGGCCCTTCTCAGAGCCCAGGGTATCCGCATCGTGCCTTATCTGGACAATCTTCTTATTGTGGCTTCTTCTCTCAGCCAGGCGGAGCTAGATACCAGGACTGTGGTAGCCACCCTGGAGAGATTCGGCTGGGTGATCAACTATCCCAAGTCCTGCCTCTCTCCCTCAAGGGTGGTGGAGTTCCTGGGAATGTCTCTGGATACTTCTCAGGCCACGGTGTCCCTCCCCCGGCCAAAGGTTCTTCTGATTCAGGAATTGACTGAGCGTCTCCTATCCATCCCTCGCCCGTCCATCCGGCTGGGGTTGCGACTGGTGGGATTGATGGTGGCATCGTTCAAGGCGGTTCCCTTTGCCCAGTTTCACACAAGGACGCTCCAGCTTCATATCTTGGCGGCCTGGGACGGGTCCCCGCTGTCATTGGATCAGTCTTTTCTGATGTCCCCCCGGGTGCGGCGTTCCCTTCAGTGGTGGCTGACACCAAGCAATCTGACGAGGGGCAGATCTTTTCTGACCCCTCGTTGGATCCGCTGGCTCTGGCAGCGGATGCCATGTCTCTGAACTGGAGGGATCTGGGGTTTCTGTACCTGTTCCCTCCGTTTCCCATGGTGGGCAAAGTGGTGCGCAAGCTGGCCCTAGAGGGCGCATCAGCAATCCTGGTGGCTCCAAGATGGCCAAGACAGGTTTGTTTCGCAGACGTGGTAAGGTTGGCAGAGGATCAGTTAGATCTGCCCCTTCTGCCGGATCTGCTCACTCAGGGTCCACTGCTCTACCCCAATTTACCAACGCTGGCTTTGACGGCGTGGCTGCTGCAACCTCCATCTTGAAGGAGGAAGGTCTTTCTGATGCTGTCATTCTGACTCTGGTTAGGGCTAGAAAGAAGTCTTCCTCTGCCATCTACTATAGGATTTGGAGGTCTTATATTGATTGGTGTGAGGTCCGGGCCTTGCCTTGCAGGGCGTTCTCTATCCCTAGGGTTTTGGATTTTCTACAACATGGTCTGGACCTGGGTTTGCAGCTTAGTACGCTGCAAGGGCATGTTTCTGCCCTGGCGGTTTTCTTTCAAAAGTATTTTGCTCTTCATCCTCTGGTTAAGACCTTTTTCCAGGGGGTTACGCATGTGCAGCCTCCTAGGAAGCCTTTGCTCCCAGTTTGGGATTTGAATTTGGTTCTTTCTGCTTTGCAGGGTCCTCCTTTTGAACCTTTGCAGGATATTGCACTTTCTACGCTTACTCAGAAGGTTGCGTTTCTGGTTGCCATCACTTCCGTTCGGCGTGTATCGGAGTTGGCGGCTTTGTCCATTAAGGCCCCTTACTTTGAGAGGCATCAGGACAAGGTTGTTTTCCACTTCAAGCCAGATTTCCTTCCTAAGGTGGTTTCTGCCTTCCATCCTAATCAGGACATTGTTCTACCCTCCTTGTGTCCTAAGCCCAGCAATGACAAGGAGAGGGTTTTGCATTCTCTGGATGTGGTTCGCTGTGTGAAGTACTACTTGGTGGCTACTTCCTTTCGTAGGACTGACGCCCTTTTTGTGGTGCCCTCCGGGCCTAGGAAAGGTTTGGCTCCCGCCAAGTCTTCCATTAGTAAATGGATTCGCCAGGCCATTGTTGGGGCCTATTCTGCCAAGGGGAAGATTCCCCCTTTTTGTGTTACTGCTCATTCCATTCGTGCTGTTGGGGCGTCCTGGGCTTTCCAGCATCAGGCCTCTGTTGAGCAAGTTTGTAAGGCCTTCAGTTCACACGTTTTCCAAGTTTTATAAGGTTGATGTGCGGGCCTCAGCGGATGCTGTTTTTGGCCGCAAAGTTCGCCGCCTTGTTTTGGATCCCC